>JAAONU010000012.1:22186735-22882562 GCA_012932295.1 Cyclina sinensis | reverse complement strand
TTTAATGAAGTTATCTGAAACAGAAGTGATACCAGAAAACAGCTAAAGTTATCTTTAATTTCGTACATAGTAAGATACGTGATGAAACGAAACGTTTACACCACTATAATTCTGGTACATGATAAATTCAGCATATGTAAGTCTGTCCTTTAAAATCTGACAATATAATGGTTTAGAAAAAGACATATCATTAAATTTATTTTGAGATTAACACAAACTGTTTCACAAATATCCCTGTAAATTCCTAATCTTTAAAATTAATCTCTGGTATATTATTAATTGACCAAAAGTATAAGTTGTCAAGTCCTTTAAAATCTAGAAATATAATGACTATAAGAAAAGATATATTACTAGAAGCTTACTTTAAATCAACAGAAACCCATTCACAAATATTCCTGTAAATTCTTCTGGTATATTATTAATTCCGCGTATAAAAAAGCTAACAAGTCCTTTAAAATCTAGAAATATGATAGTTGTAAGAAAAGACGTATCATTAGAAGTTTACTTACAATTAACACGAACCCATTCGCAAATATTCCTGTAAACGCTAGTTTTACAATAAATTTACCTTTCTGTTCTTTCAGCACTTTAGTGTCACTTCCATACGGTGATTCAAGCGTTCGATTCTTGGACTATTGTGCAACACGCGTCAAATGCTCAGAGGTTGCAAATACTAAGTGGTGCATAAAAGGGTGTGTGCTATTTGCACTTCCTTGTTGTATCACTGACCCTGTCTATTTTAAAATTTATCCATGCTCAAAAGATGTTAAACTTTAACACTACGATCCCCACAGTAATGAGTCCTCATTTCTATAGGTAGACATATATCAATAATCTTTTTATTTTGCTCTGAATACCTTATTGTTAATTTAATTTGACAGCCTTTATTATTCATTGGTAACTTTGGAAATCTCATTAAATTCCAAGATCATATAGTAATTGTTCAGTTCCAGTAAACTACGTCATATGTCAAAGGCGGTGTCATATAAATTTATCAATGTTTTAAAACCGTTCATGAAGTTCAGAATTTGCATGGTGTGCACCGGATCAAAGAATCGATTGTTTAGCTGATTAAGATGGCGGCTGTCAGTAACGGAAATACTAAAAAAAAACTAAGGTTTTCAATAAGCTAATACCGGACTTTAAAACTGTAAAAATTATTTAGTATTGTAAGAAAAGAAGTACATAAGTAAGCAAATATTAATTAATTAAGTAAAATAACAGCTTCCTTGTGAAGTTTTCATGTACGAAATAAAGAACACATAAAGAGACAATACCTCTCAAGTACCAGCTATATCATTTTTATTCTAAAAAAAAACAGGTTACCAGTTTAACTGGAACAAAATATGAGAGAGAAACTTTGTTTGTGTATTTACAACCACGAACATACTGTTATCACCAATCCGTTTTGTATAGAAGGAACATAAAAATAACTTGAGCGAGAGAGAGATGCTAAAACATTAGTACACTAAAAACTAAATCAATACTCACTTTATGATTAAGGTCCGGTTGTCAAGTAATCATATTGCTGTACAAAGTTAAAATATGGGCTGTATATACAATGAATATCAAAATGTCATTGAAATTATTTTAAAATGCCATAAACATTGAGTTAGGTCGTATAGGTTGTTTTAAAATATTTTTATCTTAGTAGAATTATCATAACATGTACAGCATGAATACAAAATGAATCTTAGCTTACGGTGTCATTGGCTGCAAGATTAAGAAGGAGGCATACAGTACAAAATTCATACCCCATAAGTGTATAGTTTTCGGACATTGGCAAATAAAGAACTCAAACTGTAAAGAAATCGAATGTCCTATTTCAAGTTTAGGCTATAAACAAAACAGACTTGTCCGTCGATTTCTTTGTAAACAATAAAGATTGGTCATACAATTTGGTAGATTATATAACCAGTTCGTTTAAATATCATTAGTGAACTCAATTAATTTCTTTTAAAAAATATTTGCGTGAACAAATAATACCATGGTTTAGAAAAATGTTGGCAAGGTTATACAACAGATTTCGCCAAACATATTTTAACTGTATGCCTAGTGAACAAAGTTCTTAACACTAGAAACATGTCTACTAGAAGCATAGTTACAAAGTCTCTGCTCTGGACGTTGATGCGTGCGTGTCTGATGTGCCGTAATATCATGGTTTATTGTGAAATATCTTACAAATAGATGCTGATGGCGCCAATTATGGTAAAAGTCATAAATACAAATAATAAAATTAATAATAATAATAATGTATGCTGTGACTAAGACGCTTCTTAGAAACAAAGTATTTATTTCGTAGTTCCTCTTGTTTCTAAGTTCTGAAGATAAAATGATCACAGAGTAGGATTTATCTTTGGATGGCTTTTCCTTTTGATTTTATAACTGATTTCAGCTAAAGAAAAAACCTGTATACCTACTGAGGTTTTTCTTATACTCCTTAAAATTTGTCGCATTTTTTCTACTGAAAAGGTTAAATCATTGCATTGTCATGTTTACCGGTGCATCGTCATGTTTACCGGTGCATAGTCATGTTTATCTTTGCAGCGTCATATTTTTAACAGTGTTTAAGAAACATTTGTCCCGGTATTCTCTAAGGCACATTTTATTCAATCTAATTTTAAGGGCAACGGAAAAACGCAGAATTTTAATAAGGGAATAAAGCATAGAATAGCTTAGAGTATTTGGGTTATGACTTGGTAGAGTTTCTAAAAGCTAGCATTAGAATAAGCAAATTTATTTTCTGTATAAGGAATCCCACGATCGTTTTCGACTACACAATGTTAAGAAATCGTAAATTCAACACAAACGTCGGAACCAATCGTACATCTAAAATACACAGTAGATCATGAATCTTGTAATATTTTTTAAAAAGCTTAACTATTTCTAAAAATGTAGTCGTTAACATCTTAAATCCTTTTATCATTTCTAATAATTACAGATTTAAACTTTAAACATCCCCTGTTGGTTACTTTAGTTACTTTTGCTGTCCTTTTCAAGAAGAAGAATAAAGTCTGTTCTACTGTAATATTTTTACATGTGTATCACCATGACTGTACAATTTACACAGTGCGTTTTCTGGTTACAGTATTGATATAATCATTATGATACCGTAATGACTTACTAGCAATAAATGACAAGTGATGTCATTTGGTTTTAATGTAACAATTACTTATGACGTAAATCATCATAGCTATGTTACATATGACATGTGTAAACTGAGCGAAGTTCTGTCACGCTAGTACTAGCCGTATGTTAAAAAGGCGACAGCGGGGCACGACACTATGTATCGAGTCCATTCAAAATCACATTGGTTTTTTTGTCTCTAAATTTCAGCTTATATATTTTTTAAAGACTGACATATAGTTGTTTTAAACAAGACCATACGAAAGAAATGTCTCAACTCAAAACAACTTTCAAACGCAATAGTTACATGTTTTATGTTTCTCTTTGATGTAACAAATGTACGCTCTCTTAACCAAAATGTGTGATTTTAACATAATTAATCGTAACTTTAAACTAATACATCATAGCATACACGTATTCAAATTTACATGTACAAATTTGTGTACATGTCATTATACATTAAGCCCATAAGATATAAAAAAAGCGGCGCTGATCTGAGATCACGTGCGAGATAGGGAAATATGCAAATCGTTTTTATATTAATCATGTTTTTATGTAGAAATCACGTTCATATATGCATACGTGGAACATACAACATTACCTTATGGTGATAAATAACCAAACAGCGTTTAACGAGCAGTTTTTGTCGTCTGTTCATTATAAATAAATCAGTCTCGTGTGATTGATGGCTGTGTCATATGACAATGTCTTTTGTGTTAAGTTTTTGTTTTCTCGTTTTGAAGTCAATTTATATAACTAGATGCGCATGTATAAACTTTAACGGTACATGTGCAGGTGTTCGTGAATAAAGTAGAAAGGTTTTCATGCACCTTTTATTTGCTGAAGAGTTACCCGTATGAAAAGAAATAACACTTCATCTCGGAGAACGGCAAAAATACTTCTGCATATATTTTAAACCAGATTCGTCAGACCTCGAATCAAAACCTTTTGTTTTATAAAATACTCACACAGTGTTATGACATTTATTTTTTTTTCTTTCGTCATTTTCTGGTGACTGTTTATGAATTTCATTTAATTGTTCTAAATACTAAAGTGGTTAGACTTGTAAATAGTTTATAATGCAAGGACATATTTCACCTAGTGTTCTACACGTATGTGATATTATTATTTATGTTTTGTATAGTAAATCATATAATTTAAAAATATTCGATTAAGTGAAAAATGCAAAGGTGAACACTTTGCACAGGACACGTTAGATAAAATTTTTCAAAGCGTCAGTCTTAGGAATACTACATAATATATAGAATATTTAAAAGACAGGAGCAGCATAAAATGTTAATATAATATTACATGGAGACAATCTTACGGAAAAGACCACAAATGCTGTTAGAAAAAAATTATATTCATCATCTTCATTCAGTAGGTGAAAAATATCCCGCTTATCTTAATGTCTTTGGGAATTTCTTTTTAGATCTATATACCCTGAGATGCTGCTCTGTTTTCAATATACGACGTCATATTTCGGTCATTGTTTTTTTTAAAGAACATATTTCAAGCTTTAGCTTCGCTTAGTGCAGTTTACTTTAATTATGTTCATTTGTCTTTGATTTGTTCCCCTATATAAGGGTCAGAATCCTTATCTAGAGATGACTGGTGGTGTCTTTCTACTTTAGCTTCCAAATATCATTATTCTGGGGTAAAGGCATCAAAAGACAAGATGTTGTTTAAGAATTATATTCAGTGTTCCTGTATATTTATAAGCAGAATTTATGATATTAACATAGAAACATAAAAGAGTTACAACAATCAGAAAAATGAACTGTAAGGGAGATAACTATAATGCACTTATAATTTGTTTCATTGGAGTTGCTCTACTTAGCGCGACATTCCAGCTACGTTTATTCTTGTTTAATAGAAATCTTCTTACACATTCACAACAGTATTATGGATAGGTGTCCTTTATACCGTCCAGCAAGATTCACAGAGCCACTCTCATATACTTATTTTTTTTAAATCTTTCCTTCAAAACTGCATCCAATATTTCCTTTAACATAACCTATATTCTGTCTTTACTTATTTTATCACTTGTACCCGGCACAATATTTAGTTTAAAAATTAGTTGACTGGTAAGGGGAACCAGCCTCTGCCACGCCTATCTAATCCATTTGCATGCAATTCTCCGGCTCCTGCTCCTCCCCATACAGGGAGGCCGTTTCGTCCACCTTGACCCCCAAAATAGTCCTGAATTCCTACAGTCCTTGTGGATCTAAAAGTTCCAAACTGCAATGGGTGTGAGATGAAACCCCCTGGGTACATACCGTGAATCATATACTGCGCAGTGGCTAAACTCAGGCATAGTGCCGACAAGCTGAACAGAAAGATTAAACGTTTCATTCTGCAAAGAAAAAATATATTAAGATAAGTTTTCAGTGCAAATGCTTTCTTTATCAAAATGTATAGATACGCAAAACAATATTTTCCTTATCTATTGTATGTAAAACAGACTGTTTTTAAAACATATTTCTATCAACGACTTAATTTTTTGTATGATTTATTTAGCATCTCCAAATGTTTTTCTTTATTCCTCTGTTTTCATTTGCAACTTGCTTTCTTTATTGAAAGGATTTGTTTCGACAATTGCAGTATGTTTGATTTGTCATTTTTTGTTCGTTAAGCAACGCAAAAATGTATCTTTATCGAAATGATTTATACAAAAATTTAGTGTTTTTTCTTTTTTGTATGGTTAAAAAAAGGGATACAAATGAGAATGAAATTGAGAACATGAAAATGATTAACACAATTTAAATATTATGTTCGTCACTAACTGTTGTATTCAACACAAAGATACCATTTGCCTTGATCAGAAAGAGTTCTGAAACCAAAATACGAATAATTACTTTCATTATCATTATATAAAAATCGCAGTGTCATTCAAAACTTATCGTCAGCCATTTCCTTATATAGACTATGCTGTTTTTATATTAAAAAAACCAAAAGGATCTATAAAAGCAAACTTACCTGCTGTAGGATTCAGAAACTACACGGCGATGGTGTGGAAACTTTTTGCTCCTTCGCGCAAAGTAAACGTTGTCTTATTGACTGTTATAATAAAGCCGAAATAAACCCTAATTATTATGACAGTTGTATTACGAATGATCTAAGGGCGAAACCAGCTTTTACGTCTTTTCATGCCTGTCACTTTATGACATATATATTTTAGACGAATGTCCCTTAAGTAAATGACCACATGTTGAACAAGACAGTGTACATGTCTGCAAGTTAAAATTTACAGGACACAAGGATTTATTTATGTTTAGTTTGAATAACATTGACAATACAGAATACAGTACATGTGGTCACCAGATTATACATTTGACAGCGGAAGTGTTGAGACAATTAATAAATCATTAACCTCTTAATTACTGGACATTAATGGACAGTTCAGCCTGTATAGGTGACAATACTGTGTAATATACTACTGATATAATATCGCTACATACAGCCCTATCAAGACTAGAATTGGTTGACATTTTAAACTTTTGATTATCAGATTCCTTCAGTTTTTGAACTATTTATCCAGCCCTGTATATGTCTGATGAAACTTTGAAATAATGTTGACCGTAAATTTACACCAAATTGTTACAGCCCAGCCATTTTCACTCCCAACCCTCTTCAGTCTGTAGATTTTTCTTTCTTTGTTTTTCTTTCCTTTTTTTTTAATATTTCTACTTTTATATACTGTTTTGTAGAGGGGAACAAGGCACTTACTTATGTTCTATATTGCAATTAAAATAAGAGTCTTAAGCAATCGTATGGAACTTTTTCATTCGTACTTGAAAGGGGTTAATTTTCCTAGACAATGTACTGACATTACCATTACAGTCCCAAATACTACAACCCTCTCTCCGGTCAAATATACTATCAGGTGCTAAGTGAAGAGGGAAAACAGCGGATCCTTAACCTTTATAAAACGGCTTATAGCTGTTGCATTTACATTGGAAAATAACTTTGCTTTAGTAAGAAAAGAAAAGAACAAATATTTATTTGAAGCGGCAAATTTAAGCAATACAAACACTCCACAGACAATACAAAACAAAGACAAACAATAACAGAATACTGGATACTGCATAAAAAATGTCCATTCCTCTGAAAATATAAGATAAAATCTGATGAATTTATGTAAATTTGCTTTTAAAAGAAAGGAACAAAATCCTCAACTATTTTGTAATCAGTCTCTGAATTTATTTTAGTAAGTACGATAGTAAAGAAAGCACACACAACAAACACTTGGTGTTTTCTTGCTTGTTTGCTATTTGAATCCATTTGAAAACACAATTGTTTTGTCAAATCTGAATCATGTATATCCCTAAAAAGGCAGTTCATTGTATAAAAAGTTTGTATCTATTTTCCGACTAAAATTAAGTTAATAATAATAAAAAAACTGTATAAAATTGTTTAATTAAAAACCAGACAATCAAACAGGAAAAAAAAACAATTCTTGTTATCTTACCATTTATTTACTTGGGTGTGCAAATTCACTTTAATTTCTTCTTATACCATCTGGATATAGACCTGCCCCACCCCAGGTTCCTACCCACTGTCCCATGTATCCAGGGTAACCTCCTATGATGTACATTGGTGGAGGTTCAAAAAAATCCATCTGGCCGGAAACAACGGCGAGCATGGCAACGCTCAAAACCAAACACGCTAGTAATATAACTCTCATTGTAACTGTAAAATGAAAATTCCAAGATGCAATACTCAACAACTTTATAAAGGCAACAGAGAATGCGATGAATGAAGTCTTAAGACAATAAAAGCGAAAAAATGTGTTTATAACAATTAAGAATCTTGTTCGTTTTGCCATTGTCATTTTCATTGTGTAAGTAGTTTCAGCAAATTTGCTAAAATGTGACCTTTTTCCATAGCAGCTATGTATATTTTGATAGGTTTGAGTGATTTATTTGTTTTTTTACAATGATTTTACAGGAGAAATGCATAGAGTCAATGTCCATTTGTTTTGTTTTAAGTTCAAAAGCATCCTTGTCCTGCTGGATATCAAAGTTGTCTCCATTGTTATTCTTAATCGACTGTATCAATTATAAGACAGCATCTTTTGACACTCATAAAATGTATTTTGAATGTTAACATATTAAATCAGTTATGTAAAACTTTGTCAAATTTGAGTCATATTTTAAAGAAGTTAATTCATCCGTAAACGACAAACATAAGCACCAAATAAAACATGATTTTATAGTTGGTCGGAAGCTTGAGAAACCTGTGCAATCCTTACACAAGTTGCTTTCATTGCTTCATATTGTTTGAAGTAATACATAAAAACGATAAAAATATTGTTTTCCTAAATCCATTACAAACATAGACAATAGTCTATCAGTTTAGTTTTTTGTTTAAAACATACAGTTCTGAAAACGACAACAAAGTCCAAGATATGACCTATGTCCGTACCAAGTGAAATAGTCCTCAATAAGCGCACTGAACTGTATTCATTGTATCATTTAAATCCTGTAGCAGTGTCGTAACATTGACTTAACCTGTAATTATTTCAAAGGTATACATAGAGAGAACAATTTCTTTCTTGTTCTTTTGCCTGCTGTAAACTCAACATTACACGACATCTTCTGACAATACTTAACCGAACAAAGATCTTATGTTTAAACAGTCATTCCTTTTAAAAGTTGTTATACAAACGTGTTCTTTTATTGTAGCACAATAAAATAACACATATTTGCGAAAATTTGATGATTTTTAAAATATTACTTACCTTAATGTTTGATAAGAGGCGGCGGAAATGGAACTAACCTCTTGTGATCACGGACGATTTCTGACCCCAGCGTGGTGTCCCAGCGTGTATAATATATCATGTTTTCAATGATCGGTGGATCATAAATTTCCATTACTTTTAATCACATCCTTTAATTGATGTTTAACAAACATTTGCTTGTAAGTCAATTCGTCCATTTGGTTGAATTGTCACATGCAATGAGATTTTACCGATCATATAAGAACAGCTGTCTGTGGAAAAACAGTGATGAAATGCTGTTTTTTTATGTGGTTATATCTTCTGAACTGAGCTCTTTCCCTATCTCCATTGTCAACACTTGGGCATTCAAGAAGTATTAATAATTTGCCGATTTTCTTGATATCGTATCTGTTGTTACATTGTCTATTTTTTTTACCCGTTGCCCCCATGTTTTCAGACATAGGCACATAGGCAAAGTGTAGATTAAAGCACCCTTTGAATAGTTGTATGTTGAACACACATGCCCGTTTTTAGTTTTAACAGGCGTGATTGAAGTGTATCTTTAGGTAATACACCTGAAGTCTCTGCTTACTTAGCTGATAACTGGAACAATATATCACTTGATAGGTGGTTGTGCCTCTAGAATGTCTCAGCCTACAATAATCATCTTAGATGGGCATGTTAAAAAAAACAAGACTTTTTATATTAAATTTGGCTTATGAAATTAGATGGTATATTTTCTTTATTTGATAAATTTATGGCGCATCAAAAGATAGCCTAAAAGGTTATTCGGAATAACTACGTGTAGGTAATTAATCAATATAGTAATATATATTGACAATAAGTTGCTTTGTTTGACTTAAGTTTTATAGCTCCATCGATGAGTTATTGAACCATTGAACGAAGGAAAATTAAACTGTACTATTGATCTTCATTATTAAATGTAAGTGCAATTGTCAGGTGAGGTTGCTATTTCTCTTGTATATATATATATACAGAGTACATATGTAATGGCAATGAATCAGCTTCGTCACACGTTTAGACATCTTTCAACTGGACAAAATTTTAAATGTTATGTGCAAACAGATTTCTATAAAGATTAGTGTGCTGTATTTCATTATTAATCACCAGGGTATGATGGAGAAAAAGTACACACTGATGAGAGCGTCTACAGTATTATAGAGACCAACGCTTAAGCCCATAAACATTGACAGACCGAAGGCGAAAGCTGTATGGGAGGACAAGGCTATGCTAAGAGGTCCCACGTGGTGTGTGTACTATATCTTATATTATAACGCTCATTATTTCTAGGTTTTTGGTTGCTTTTTGCTTCAAACTTA
Organism: Cyclina sinensis; assembly: GCA_012932295.1. Lineage (NCBI taxonomy): Eukaryota > Metazoa > Mollusca > Bivalvia > Venerida > Veneridae > Cyclina > Cyclina sinensis. The sequence goes on along the minus strand of JAAONU010000012.1, from coordinate 22,872,374 downwards.
ATGTAGAATTAGTAGAACATCATGTCCAATAAGTTCATATTTGATTGGAAAATCTGAAAAATATTTTAGGTTACGAACATCTGAAACTTAGCGGGCCGCTGTGCTGAAATAAAGACTGGTTAAGCGGGCAAACAAGATTGAGCCAATTTACCACACTGTAATATGTATATAATTTCACGTTACATCTACAGCTTGATCTTTCGAGTATAAGCGCTCGAGAACCATGAAGTTTTAACGAATTATGTGCTGTGGCCGCTGATGCTCACTTGCACTTAATTCGTTAATACTTCTAATATGTTAATTATAACCGGCTTATATTTCCCCTCCGTGCATTGCCGGCCGCGGCCGGCCCTCATCATGTTTTTCAAAACAGTCAGTAAGCTAGAACTTTGACAGTTGAAACGGGGTTGAAAAACACCGCTCATTTGGTGAGGTCACGTAGAATCGAAATGGACGAGATCATTTACCAGACAGGTAACTATCTCAGTTTTTTGGAGGTCATATGTTGTTTCTGAATGTTTGATTTTTCTTTTGTGTTATTTGAAAAATGGTCAGTCACCTAGTGAAGTTGAGAGACATCTAGAGGCCCCGTCAGCCTATCAGTTGCTTTGAAGAAAGCTGGACTTTTGAAAGGTATTGGAATTTTACCAGTTCCACCTTTCAACTGACATGGAATGATTTTTTTTCAGAAGGCGTGCCGGTTTAGTAGAGTCACGTAACGAACTTACTTAATGAATATTACGTACATGGGTAAATGGCCTCACAATTTAAACATCTCTGGATGCTGATTGGCTGTAAGGCACTAGGCGAAGTGGGTGAACTATAAATTTCGGTGCTCTTTAGCTCAAATCTTGTTTTAGAACTAAGTTGATATTTAGTTATAGAATGATATAAAACCATTTCTAACCCATTTGTTGGTGAAATGTATGTAAATCAACAAACTTGAACGAAAGTTAACACATCGACACATTATCTTTCTACGGGGCGAAATTTAAGTCATCACTGTCGTCTGCAAAATAATAATAAAATATCTTAATTGCAGTGCATGCTTGTTTTGGCCATACAGACAACCATCAGAGCTGTAATTATGATGTTGATTCTTTTAGGATAATAAAAGACTTGTCTAACATAGCTTGTATAATACTCACAAATTACAGTGCTTAATGTAAAGATCACATGTTCGACTATATAAATGAGGATGTATTTTTCAACAACGTAATCTAACATTCCGGTAAGCGCTGTTTTGTTATTATTTATAGCCACATTTTATATAAATGTAAAATATATTTCAAGTTTACAATAGAAAAGACGTATAAATAAAAGTAATATCTACATAAGATATTACATCAGAATTACGTTTCTAAGACACGTTATAATTTACAGATATTTTCTCCAAATTATGTTTCTTCGGTTGATGCAGCTATCTAAACAGTCTTGAAGCTGAATTATTGAGTGTCTTTATGATAACATGAAATTAAAGGCTCACGCGTTTATCTTGTGGAATCCATTAACGTATTCAAGAATACAACTTTGGCCTGATTTATCAATTGTGTTCTGAAGTGAACGAAAAAGACAAAAAGGCCATTTTATTTTTCTCTTTTGTAGCTGCTTTTACTAATCTTTTCATATTTTCTGACCAACATTCAATGTGGATGGTGGTGTCCGTGAGAGGCGTGGTGTTCTCTGGTCCCTGGAGGTCCAATGCCGTCAGCAAACCTGTTCCCTGCCCCTGCGCCACCATACCGACCGACCCAGCGTCCCATATACCCAGGAAATCCTCCTATCCAGAACATACGTGGAGGACCATAAAAGTACGGCGGCTGAGCAGACACAAGCGGTAGAAACAGGACACTCATCAGAAACGCAAGTTTAACTGACTCCATCCTAGAACATTTCAAGTTTTGTATTAATAAATAATAATAAATTGGTATCGGTGTCCAACTGTTACGGTGAGAGCACTTACAAACTTTACAAAACTGACAAGGTCTGTAGAGTTCAATAATGTTAATGCTTTGTTTGAAGTTTGTTTGACCATGTACAGGATATTATTTATTATCATTGTTCAAAATAAAAGAATTATGGGAAAAAATGACGGCCTACACTCGTTACAAGAGAACCTTCGAAGCTCGTCAAATCTAAATCATCATACTGCAAAAAACATTGTTTTTATGGAACAGTATTGAAGCAAAAATTACATTGAGGAGTGTGACATTCCTACTTCCGATGTTACATGTTTATCTGTACATCTGAAATTACTAGATTTTTATTGACATTTAAATGCTTCATTTTAGTTTGAAGTTGACGATATCACCTTTCTTGACAAAGAGCTGTTTTATTCTCCACTGTTTTGTATATAGGTGATATGTGTCTACTATTAAACTGAACTAATATTTAAAGATGCTTGACTTATCGCTCGAGAAAAAAAATACGTCAAATAAAAAAACGGCATTGTCTGGCTAAAACTTTCATTTAACATTCTAAAATAAAAACTTCGGATATATGCGTCTCTTGACATTGTCTTTATCATTCAAGTCTTTTTACTGTTACTTCTACGTTAAACAGACGAAAAACGAACGCCAGCAAGCATAATGGAAATTTTGAAACATCGTTATTACTCCAGATGGTTTACTTGCGCAATGTTCGACTGTTTTCGGCAAACTATGTACGGTAAATAAAATGGTCGAACATATGTACAAGTTGTGTCCCGTCGCTTAAATAAAGTTTATCAGGCAATGTGCGCTGGGTACGTCAGTTACAATGACTTGCTGGCCATAAAGATTTTGCTGTTTTCAAGGAACTCATGCATCTATACATTCATAATTTACATGAGCACACCGGCCTTTTAGTCTAACGAAATCTGCGCTTATGATATATACGCCAGTTGAAATGATATTGTATTCGCTTACCATGTCCGACGGTTATGTAGGAAGGGCGGGTCTGAAGATATTTCTTCTCCAGTCAAAATATTTAGCCAGATAGATTGTTCAATTAGCTCAGTTGGTAGAGTTCCTGATTTGCAAGCAGGAGATCGTATGCGCAGTTTTTAGTTCTGAATCGGGACTGAACAATTTTGCCCATTCCATCTGGAAGGTTTGTGATTTGACCAATCCTCTTAATGATAATGTAAACTCTTGTCAAACGTGAAGAGGGGCACATTGTTTTCATGTGTTTTTCTCTTTTTAAACAAACTAATTAATGTTGACAACTAGAAAAAATACATCTGGTCTAAATATATAAGACAGTTTTGTGATTATATGCAACTGATAAAAGCTCAACGAATATTTATACATTTGTCAGGGAAATGAAAACTGTTTTTAGTTTACAGAATGTCAGGCGTTTGGCAAAAACATGATACATATAGTATTTAGTCATAAAATAACCCTAGGTTTGTACACACGAAGTTACGTCATCATCGTGTATCTCCGTAGACTTGGGAACCTCGGTTATCTCCCTTGAAAAAGAAAGCAAGGATCTTAAAAAAACGAAACGAAAATATTTATTTTGTGTTAGTGTGCGCACAAACAGTTTTTGAAAAAATAAACTAATTACTATCTCGTAAGACAATCTATTCAATCTCATGCTAACATCAAATAATACTCAGCATGACTGTTATCGTGAAATTAAGTAGCAATACAGTCAAATTACACTGTACACATGCACAATGCGTAAAAGGCATAAAACCCGAGCTAAACAGATCAACACACTTGTAACAGTAAACACTTCATAAAATAATCGCTAAAAATCTGTGCATCTAAATTTGAAAAAAAATATAAAAAAAAAAGTCAGCAATAACGCATGAGATTTATAAAGAAATGTAACGCACATAAAGAATACTGTATAATATCCACGTAATAATACCTACAAATAAGCACGTTAAAATGTAAGAAATTAATGCCAGGAGGCTCCATGTAATTTTTGCACTATTACTGTTCCATACGTGTTGTCTAGAAAAATAAGTCATCTGCTTTGAGATGATCTGTATTTGTGATTATAGTATTGCGCATTCTCGAATCTATCATATAAAATCTTCCAATATCTGCAAACTGTTCGTGCATAAAGAGAAATCAAGAAGTTTAAAAGAATTTTAAAATGTTTTACTCATTCTGTGTTTAGTGAAATGATTTTTTCTTTATTTGCATTAAACTAATCGTTCTGAGATCTAACAAGATATGAATCTTATGGATACGTCAAACTTGAATTTTCGAATCTTATGAATAATGCACAAAGTGATTTGATTGAATACACATAGCAAACTGATACACAATTTTTTCTCCGGAATATTAAAGAAAAGGTTAAGGTCTGCAAAATTTGCATGTAGGTAGGCAGATAAAAAATCTAATGGTTTAGTTCACATCAAATCAAAGATACAAACGTAATTTATTTGATGAACCTGGAAACTCTGGAAAGGCAGACAAAGGGTAGAGAAGAATTTATTGTTTTAGTTCACAATAAATTAAAAATATAAACATCATTTATAAACTCGGAAACTTGCATAAGATTAATTGTAAACTGAAAAACAAGATACATATCAATGCAGGTAAATTCGGTACCTACTCAAAACAAAATTCAAAATGCAGATTACCAACGGCTTTGGGCAATCTGGAACATGCAAAACAAGTGAGGTAAAAAAGTTATACGTGCTGTAAAATGCAAACAAAAACATAAAGAACCTGTCCGACTTCATCCTCCTACATGTTTGAAAGCTTTAATAACAACTGAAAATATCCGCTGTAAATTATCAGATATATTGAAAACAAAAACAAAATCGAAAGCAGTCGGAGCAATTTTATAAATGTTCACAGTATCATTTTTTTAAGAAAAACATCGGAGATAGTATTTTTTGGTATTTTAAATAAATTTTCGGTAAAGGTTTTTTTTCTTTTGTTACTTCATGGTGAAACTTATAAAAAATGAAAATACATGAATAGAGAAAACTGGTTTCTTCAATACTTTTAACCTAAATTCTACATTTATTTATTACTTTTCATACTCATTTTATATACTGCCCTGTAAAAAGGAAACCAACCTTCATGTGAGATATCCTGTCGAAGATACGGATAGACGTGTTCTGACCTAGACATTGTCACAGCTGTATCATATAGCTTTGCAACCTCGGTGCTAAATTGTTTTAAGCATTTCACCAATCACGGAAACCGTGTCCCTGTCTATCAGTACTTGTAGGAAGTACGTAGTGATTTATGGCTCACAGATCGAAGGTTAGTATTCATTATGACTGAAATTAGCACAGTATAAAAACAACTGCTGTACTATGATTTGACATATCATTAACATATAAACCTTAATGGTATACAACTGTTTTCATTTGTTGCTGATACTGCAAAATTTAGCTAAACATGTTTTAAGTGATACTAAATGGTTTTTTAAAATAGTTATTACTTAGATACAACACTGTCGAAGTAAAATAGTAGCTTAGAAAAAAAAAAGCAAAGACTTGCACAGGTGTTCCATTCTCAAAAATCTTCTAAGAAAGCCATTTTATTTCCCACAAAGTGTTTAGATGTTCACAGGTAATGTATCTGGATGTTTTTAGATTGAAAGACGTTGTGCCTGTAGTATTTTATTGAAAACCATCATAAAGTCATAAGATTTTTTTAAAAAGAATGTATGACCAACGGTTTAAAGATATTTCATTCAGACCAAAATAAATGGTTCTGTCATCCGTGCACTTGCTCGCTTGTTGATCAGTCATCACGGTAAATTATCTTAAACCATCCTCTATCTGTTTTCTGAAAGAATATATGTCGACTCGTGCTGAAGTTAACGTTCGAAAACTGATTAACTGATGCTGTTTTTCTGGTTATTGAAATGTTCATCAAGGGGAAATCTTCCCCCTACCTATTTTCATATTATTTAAACGATTTACGTGACTATTTTTCAAATAATATTAATGCAAGAGGTATGTATTGGTCATGAATTTTATATGTTTACTCATATTGTCATATATATAAATGACGTAAGTTATGAAATAAACTAGTTAGTACATGTATATGTACTTAATAAGACTGAGTAGATCATATAAAGACTTACCTGTTTCATTAAGATATTTTATTGTCTCTTGATGGGAAAAGAAAAAAAGAAAGTTGTAATGAGGTAATGTATTGCTTAAGATGATGCTTACTGGAAATTTTGTATTCAGCAGCTCCGTCTAGAATAAATATATGATCGAAAAGTAGTTAATTAAGAAAATATATATATTAATTAAGACACATTGGTTTGTACCTGTAATTAAGTATCAGATATAATGTCGCCACCAGCAATAACAGCTATAGTCTACAAGTCATTGCTCTATGATTATGACATGAATAACAACCCACCTTGCCTTAAGTATACGAATGTTTTGTTAAGTAAAACGAAAAGAGACAAGAGTATTAGAAATAAAGATATTGTAACGAATTGACCATTAATATCCTACTAACCTTATAAGAAATTAAATATTAAAGGAAATGATAATTGTTACTGGATTTCATTTAATTAGTTTAATAATGTTTTTTTAACTGTTCATGTATTGTAATGAATTTCCAATGATATTCGTAAAAGTATTTGTTAATTATCGATACACGATGGAATCAATAAGAAATACCATTGTATTCCTTGCTGACTTTTATACTCATATCAAGTACTCAGATTTTTTAGTAATTTACTATTTCAAGAAAATGAGCCAATACGTAAATTTAGGCAATTTAATAGTAAATTTATAGACATTTACTAAGTGCTTTAATATATTTTACCAATAATAAATTGATATACTAAAATTAAAATTTATTAGGAACAGCTTAAGAGTTTTCTTAGATAAATGTTATTTAGGAAGATAGTGAGTATTTTATAAGAATAATGACTGTTCTTTCAAGTAAAGTTTACACGCGTTTCTTAAGTCATTATAGACCCATCACATCTCGTATCAATCGAGAAAACTCGATCTCCTATGGAAAGCTCAACGAGTGTAATGTCGTCTGCGATTAGGCCCAATAATTTCACCAAGACTCAAATACATATCTTTTACACATTTTTCCGTACATATTTCAGATATAGAAACTTTTACGAATATATTGTTTATGTATAGGTATTAAATCGTTCCAGTGTATTTGTCGTTAGACCATTTCAGTTTGTTCGGAGCTTCTTGTTTTGTTGTAAGTTTGTAGCAAGAAAATGTTCCAATTCTAGAAAAGAAGAGCTCCTGTTTCACCAAAGTTAGTAGTACCACGTTTTAGGGCATCATCCGGAATTTATTTCTTTAGACTTGCAAATTAGATTTTTACCTTTATGAATTAAATACTTGTTGACTGAAATGGTTTAACCTATGTTTTTGTTTGATCTGCTTTTCATCATACCAACTAGGTGTTCGAAATTCATACCATGTATTCATGAAAGACTGGATATGCTTATCTTCTTTAAACACACTATTATTCAAATCTAGAATAGGTCATTAAATGTAGAATGGAAGGTACAAGCTGTAATGACCTATCCTAGATTTAAATAATAGTGTGTTTTTAGCACTTTTTAAAAAGGAATTTGTAGTATAATTCCGTCTTATAATGATTCGATATTCTGTTCTGCTCCTATAGAGAAGAGTAAGAGTTAACTTAACACTGATAATGTATCAATAGCGAAATAATCAGAAATAACACTTTAATAAGATTTCAAAATGAATTGTTCAGGTATATATTTGAGAGTCTATATTAATCTATTATTTTTGATATTATCAATAATAATAATGATGATGATGGTGATGATAATAATGAGCATATCAATGTATTATTTAATGTTAGACTGGGAATTCGGGTATTATTATCAAAACTAACATGAAACCAAGTTTTTGGTGTCGATGTGTTTTTTATATTTTAATTGTACTAGAAAATGACAGTGGCCTTTGATCATAGCAAAGATCATAGCAAGGGAAACCCAAAATCAATATACTGTATATGAAAATGAGCAAACCTACAAGAGAATTATCTAAATTTATTTACGATCATAAGATATCCAAACTACCAACAGTATTTCTTCGAAGCCTTTTTTCACTTAGCAAACTTAAAATTCATGATTTAACTTAGACGGCATAGAATATTTGAGTTTGTACACGAGGACATAACAATAACATTAATACTATTTTTAATACAATAAACAGTTTTGTATTCTAGAAGCACTAAATGAATATATAGATATGAACGCAAAATGCAATTGCTTCGGGACACCTGAGTTCGACAATCTACCATTAATCATACATTGGTATGCTCTTTATTTCGCTAATTAGTCTGAACATGACATTCGTGTCATAACCACGTGTCATAAATCAGTTTAATAATAAAACATCTAAAACAAATTAGGAAACAATTATTATATCATTTTAACTGTTTTATATCTTTTAGGGCTAGAAAAGATGACTGGCTAACTCTTAAAATATTGTAAATAATAAAAACGAAAAAAAAACAACATCAAAATTATGCATTGTGAAGGTAATAAAAATCTAATTTCATATATGCAAATGGTCAGGCAAAATTTCAGTTAAAAATCACGAATGGAATGCTTGACTCAAATTAAATATACCAAAATGTATAACAGAACCTTTTTATGAAATTAGCTATCACATTTTTCTTGAATGTATGCATATTTTATCATTCTGCTGCATGTTGGTTGAAAGGTTGAATGTTCTTTTGCCGACATATTCAGCAACTGTCTGGACAAATCTGTCATATGACCATTTATTTCATGTTTCAAATAAGTTATTTTAATAATTTGATTTAATCCATCATGGCCAGATTTTTGTCGTTGTCATATTTGCCTTCGGGGAATCAGTTTAAGAAAACAGTTTTATGACACACACATTATTATTTTAACAGCATTTCAAATGTGTAAAAATAATTCTAATCATATTATTTCAATTCATGCCGAGAATAAGCTTTTTTCTTTTCGACGTAACGTAACCGCTTCCATCATTCTGTGTTACTTAGTAACAAATTTATATTCTACCAACTGTCATCAACGTAGACATTTGAAACAAATCAAATAGTACAAAACGTACAGTAAACAAGCCAATAGCATGTCGCTACAATCATTAGACAAAAGATACAATCAAAGTACAGGGAACGGAAGTGATAATTGTTCTTAATACTAGTACACTGAAAAAAGTTAACACAACTCTATACATCAGGCTATACATAAGCAATAATCGATTGAAATAGTTTGATCAGTGATTTGTGTCAAATGAAAAGAACCAGTGAATTTGTGGATTTTCTCTTAAAATGTTTCCACTCACATTAGACTTTGACGTAATAAAATATTCCTGAAAGTGCAGACGCCAATCATGCATTATGTAATTAGGATTAAAGGCCCATTAAGCCTCAGAAATGACTACAATTTTTACTCTCAAGAAAAGGCAAAAATACGTTCTACAATATTTTATAGTGGATTTCGAGCATGTTTGATGCTTATCACTTGACTATAGTTGCACTGAATGCGAAATATATGTTTTATACAAGTAGCAAAATGTAAACTTATGGTCTTTCGTAAATACATACAAAATACTAATTCACTAAAGCTTTACTTATGGCCAAGAAGCAAAAGAAACAAAATATGGTTCAATTATTTTCCAACTGAAGTCAGAAATAAAAAACTCAAGAACAATATCAAATTAATAACTTTTAATTGTTAATATGACATTTAGTTTTGGCATAATTTTCCGTCATGACTGGAATAAAATCTATTTTGTAAATTCATCAAACGTTTTGCTCCGACGTCGGTCGCAAAACTAGAATGTAATGTGAATTTATGCTTATGCTAGCATGTAAATACAAAATATGACCGATTTTCACATTTTAAATTGTGAGCACCGACATCGGATACTCATGACAGTGTCTTGTGGTTATTTGATTAGCGCCATCTTCAGGTACACGAATCGTCTTGGATATCTTTTATTTTCTGTCTAAACACAGAATGTCATTGTATTTTTATTCCCGCCATGACGAAGATGGGATGTTTCAAGCTTCCTGAAAATAGAAATAAAAGGAAAGCAAGGGCAGGGAGGGAGGGAAATATAATTTTAAATCATAAAAATAATTTTTTAAACTTTCAAAATAAAAATCGTATTTCTACCTTCCAGTTCAAGTTCCCAATAGGAAAAGAATTTGAAAAGCATGGAGCTGGGTTTAAATAGTGATCTAAAATTAGCTCATAGAATTCATTACGTCATAGGTCAGAACGACAAATCGGAGAAGGTCTTCAGTGTAAAATAAAGAAGTTTAATCTCGAGCGATTAAACTAGAACTTATATGGCTAATGCGTACCATTTTGGAAATTGTAACATAAAAATAAAAAGCTTTTGATAAATAAAAAGTAGCAATTTTGGGGCTTAATTGGCCTTTAGTCAACAAAACGACTTACCTGATTGAAAAAAAGAACGAACTAGTTCTGACGTTTGAAAAGAAAAATACAGTAACAAAAGCCAAGCTGCTTCAGATGTACTTTTTTGTTATATGAAGACAAACATGCAACAACTGGATCCGTACAAACAGTTATGGCATCTGGTCCTAAGGTATAGGATTGGTGTTTTAATGTTCAATCGAGAAATATCATTCTGAATACAATAAAAGGGCTAAATAAATTTGTTATATTCAGTACTACATTAAGAATCAAGTATCCTAATCTTCTAACCTTTTCATATCTCTCATATTCATCTACTTTTCTAGTTTTTTCTTTGGTTTGCCAAAAGGACTGAGGCATATTTATTACATATTCTACAAGCAATAATTTACCCCTATGTGACACGAGCACCTGCGCACGTTTGTTAATTGTTTCTTTATTGCCTTGATAACATTTCTGGCAAAAACATTTTCATGTAAACGTGACAGTTATGAAAAATAACGTAATATGAGCCCTTCAAACTTGGGTTTAGTTTTCCTGGGGTAATTATAATAAGATTTGTCGTCTGTGAAGATCATCGTCGGAGACCCACGGTTGTTGATCTCCATACATATGGAGATCAACAACCGTGGGTCTCCGACGATGGTGAAGATAGGTTTAAGTTCAGTTACGTAAATCAACGAAGAGTTCCAGAAGCAGAACAAAAAAGAGATCGCAACGCTAGATTACATTTAAATTAGTAGTACTGCAAGGTGTCAGTTTGCATCAAACATAATTATGTCATTGGAAATTTGGTCTCTATGTGAATTCTGGTATATTTCTGTTATTTTTATAGTTATATGGATCACTAGAATAGAATTGTAGAGTTCCGGGTGGTGTGTAAATCTTATGAAACTTTTTTATCATAGAGTTCATGTCTGAACACAATTATTTCAATTATTTCCTTAGTAACAATAGTAGCCATAACATAACTATGAATATATTTAGGAGAAACCTGATAAAGTAAGTACAACAATATAGCAAAGTTTTTTGTATATTAGTGTATTAACAATGGTAAAACGACATTCAGTCTTATTTATCTCTATTGTAGAAAATCTCGCTGATGTGATGAATATTTGATGACTCAAAGCCATAAAAAGAAATAAGACATAAATAATGCAAAACATTGTTAGATACGAGGACTGACAAGATAAAGTGACCTCACTCAAGGACAAAATCAAAACTGAAACCGAACATTGTTTTGGCTACTACGTATTTTGTAATACATTTACGGGAATCTTGTTGAAAATGCACCTAATCAGAGTCTTAAACCGCCTTACTGCAAAACGCCAACAAAAGATACTCTCAGTATGCAGTAGATTCATATTTGTTTTTGCGTTTTGATTTATATGTCTTGGTTTGTACTTAATAAGATCTCTTTTGCTGCAGAAACATTGACAAGTCTGTCAAGCCGGTAAGCAGAAATCCACATGTCCCGTTGTGCGCTCAATGTTTATGTCGCTGAGTTTGATTTGTTTTGCATCACTTTTTTCACAAGCAATGTATTTCCATGTACACCTGAAAATTATGTAATGCATTAATCACTTCATTTTTATCTTCTTCTTTATAACTTATGGTAAGATTATCAATGCTACATAAACTTTAATTATAACATTTATTTTATTTTAGATAGGACGGGCGTTGTAGTTAATATAGCTTTTAATTTCGCATATTCTTCGTTATAAATAAAGCTTTGGTTTGTAAAGAACAGTCATATTTTCACTGATGCATGTAACATAAATACACCAGTCAGAAAGATTGCTAGATGGCCACATTAACCAAATTTTAGTTTCAAAAGCCATAGTTTAAGGAACTTTAATTACGCTTCAATGATAGAGCGTGTGGCTTTTGCTAGTCTTACGTGAATAAGTAAGAAAAAATTCAAGCCCAGCTTTTTTGGCAAATCTTCATATAATCTGATTATTCGAGAACACACGTTTTGAATATAAAGTCTATGAAATTTTGGGGAAAGTTCACCAATGATTAATTGACATGTGATCAGCTTCGTGTGAATTCAGTTTTGAAAGCCGATTAATTCTAAACACTCTATGAGTAGCAAATGCAATCTTAAATATTAATAGACATTGTTTAAAGTCTTGTTAAAGTGATTTCTTCTTTACAATATTCGTGAGGTTCAGATTATAACGATATCCGTTGTAGATGTAGGCTGACTGATACACTGAAAGTTCGTAACGTTATCACATTGCGCTGGAAAATGGGAGCAGTGGTCAAGGGGTACAACGGCGGACTCCAGACTCCAGATCCGGAGGTCGGTTGCTCGAATCTCACCAGGGGATTTAGAATGTCAACATTTACGCATTTCACACTTTTACCAGACAGACCCTTGAGAATAAAGTACTCATCTAATGGAAATAATATTAGCCACACGATTGTGTCCCAATCAATGTAAAATAAATCGTAACTGAAAGGGCACTTGCATACATACGGACATCAAGGAAAAAAAAGAAATACCCAGCCATAATATCTCTCAAATTGATGATACTTCCATTATTCTTCTCCATCTACGGAAATAATGGTGGAGTCTAGTGGGCTGAGTGATTACGTTAGTAAAAAAATACGTTAAGTAATATTTCTCACATTTCAAAGTTTTAGTATATTTTCTATAGTGCCTGAAAGGCTACGAGATTATTGAAAAGTCTATACACAGCAATTTTCGCCTATGAGGAGGCATAACCACCTGCTCTCGTTCATTTATGTTTGAGAAATGAGTCTGAATGAATAATTGCAAGTAATTGAAGAACCGAGCGAACTTTAGTTGTGTCAGCTAAGATCTTCTGACATCTAGCTTTCTAATTGCCTCAGTCTTAGTTATAAGATGACTAATCATGAAAACACTATTTTTCTCCTTTGGCTTTTTTTCTTCATTTTTTTTGGTGAAGTGATTCTTTATTTACGATATATGGTAATTATTCTTATCTATTTAAATGTTAACGGGTTGAGAAAAGTAGGTTTTATTTGTCGCGGGGGTTATATTTTAAAGGTTTCGGTAAAATGGATGCTTTGGTATTCTGAGAGTAAAAGTGCAAAATTAACTGTTAATTGGCATTTATAGAAATTATATTTTTTCTTTTAAAAAAAGACTGTTTATCGTTACTACTGTATTAAACGAGAAGTCCAGTTATATGGTCCTAGAATGTAAAAGTGTTATAGTTTAGTATTTTAAAACACAAGAACAGCGATATTATAAATTAAAGAAACATAACTTCGTCAACCCTAAAGAAACACTATTTCAATTATTCAAACAAAATGCATAGTAAATAGGCCTTGGGTCACAATTGATAGGTAGATAAATTTTATGTACTTGACAGGTTTGTAAATATTAATTTAAAGGAATGGTTTCAACAGAAAAAAAATCGAGAAAATGTTTAAATGTCAGCTGTTCCTTAAAGATAGAGACGTTATCTCATACTTTTGAAAAACATTTCAGCGTTGTAACTAATTTTTGAATTGTTATTTAATTGAAATCCGACAAAAGGTTACGAAAACCTATCAGAAACAAAGCCTATAAATGTTTTTGAACAAGAAATATATGTTTTATGGTGTTTGCAGCTGTGCTGAGAGAATGTGCTTTTGTAAATAATTGATATGGCTAAGGCATCAAAAGATATTACACATGAATAATTTATTTCTAGTTAAAGACCAAGACGGTCGTATAAACTTAGCCTTAAGGAACTGTCTATAAGGCATTGCCGGAAAAATTATTCCTTACATTTTTCTTAATCATTTTTCCAAATGTCTGTATAGAACTATACTGTATTCATTTCTCTTATTAAAGATTAACAAAGAGCTTTGGTTTCTCGGAAACCTTCACATGAAATACTGATCAAAGTAATTTTTCTATTTGTTGACATGAAAAAATTACTTCTTAAGGCATATAAATAGGATTATGCATATTAAACTACACACATACTGTCAATTGATTAGCCATAATAATTATTGCTGTTTCTCAAACAAGGGAAACTTAAATGTTTTGAAACAGTTAAAAAAACGATTGCTGTACAAGCATATTTTTACTTAAGTAAAGAAAAAGTAAGTTGTAAGAATCCAGTACCGAATCAGACTATTAGTAAATCAGTTGAGACATTTTAAGCAAAAAAATGATATCGAGCACATATTCACAAAATAAATATAAACACAATGCGGTTATTTTGAGAATAAATCAGACTTCCTTCACCAATACTTTTGATGTAAACAATCCTTTGGAGTATTTGTAGTAGTTTCAAATATTAAGTATTAGTGTAATGTCTCCCTAAATTTTCATACTGATTTCTTAGTCACCCGTATGAGTAATAGTTCTAGATTTTCATTTTTCTATTTTACAAAATTATACAAATAGTTTTTTCTTATTTATCTTTCTGGTTTTATTTACTCTAAATACTGTTCTTCCAACACATCCAGAACATTTCCTACAATGAAAAAAGCAAATATTTGTAAGAAATTAAATGCCAGATATAATATTTCCCATGTTTGTAACAGTTCTAACAATTCTTACTTTTCCATGTTCTCCTTTCTAAATTGGCCTGAAAGGAATGGATTATTATCAAAACAGTCTGTTAGCAGTAATAACCTCCTATCTGACATGACCACCTGCGCTTCCTTATTTATCTCACAGATACATAATTTCATTTGTATAAAACATATCCATCTAAACCTAAAGCTTGAAATTAAACAGATACATTATGAACTAAGCAAATTTATTTTAAGAATTTAAATCTAATTATTCAGAAGGTTCTTTCAGTCATTATGTTGTATGGTTATCTTTTTTGTGTGAAAATATGTTAGCTTTTTTCTACCCTTTAAAAGGAACACATTTCACAAACAGAGGTACTGGAAGAAAAATGGTATACCGTTTTTAGTTTGAGTTCAGCTGCTTTGAATGGTTCACTTGTTGTATTTGTCCTATAAATATTTTAGTTCAGTAAAGTTGCTACTTGCAATTTCCTTAATTTGCTTAACAAAAGTGCTACTAAATATATCTAGCCGTTGTGTAATTTTTGAAAGCAAACTGACTCTAAATTATCTATTAAAATGTCCAATTGTGTTATTCCTTCCTTAACATGTCAAAAGAAAGAAAACGTTTAAATTTTTCTCTTTACCAAAAAAGCGGTATTGGTGCAGTCCGCTTAACGATGGCATTGATGTCACCGCAGTCATTTCTTTCTGCTCTATAGTATATGGTGAAAGTGGCCCTTGTCAGTGCTCCTGCCTCGTAACACAACGACCTTATGATGAGCTATACATTATCTGTAAAGGTCATCGTAAGGTCTCTAATAAGATCAGAAAAATAATAACATGTACAGGTAAATGTATTGCAATTGGCGTTCTCCAAGTTGACTTTGTCTACTTCGATTTTCCTACTGGCACTGAAACAGTCCAAGTTGACTTTGTCTACTTTGAGTTTCCTACTGGCTCTGAAACAGTCCAGGTTGACTTTGTCTACTTTGAGTTTCCTACTGGCACTGAAACAGTCCAAGTTGACTTTGTCTACTTTGAGTTTCCTACTGGCACTGAAACAGCCAAAATTCTTCTGTTCTTATCAATCCCTATACAAAAAGGTCCTGAAAATAATTGAGCAGAAAGCACATCAAATCGCGGGCAATACAATAAATAATCAGACTTTTAAAATGTTTTAATATTAATTATTCGCCAATATTAAAAAAAAACAATCAAGAAATTACTTAATTCCAAGGCCAATCTTGACTGTTAGATCAGAAGTTTTGTCTCTATTGAGTTCTTTTTAAAAGGCATAAGCCGTTGTGTAATTTTCGAAAGCAAAATGAAAAAAAACTAGTTTCATAGTCTCATCTTTGGTATTATGAAATTAAATTTAGGAGATTTAACTACTGCTTGACTGCTTCTTAAAAAAAGTAAAGTAAATTGCTTTGGAATTAGATCAGCACAGTTTGACAACATTTAGTAAAATGCTATTGCTATAAAATCTGTACTAGTTATTAGGCATTGGTTAATCCTTAATTAAAGTGACCATTATATGTCTTCAGTATCTTCCTGAGGTTTAAACAAGAAATGTTGGTATAAATAAGTAAGGAGACGATTGTACCAAATGAGATCATTGCAACAAATAGCATGTTTTGGGTACAGTACTTCAAGATTGTGAACATATTTTGCCATTGATGTTTTAACCTCTGTTTTCTATTAGCTAAACTAATTTAAGTTTTTTAGTGATTGGTGAAACTATCCGTTTATTTTAGTTGAAAAATTTTATTCTCGAACAGTCGGAAAAAACGTCATCTCAAATCATCTCTACAAAAGTCATCAATCTCCCTAATATTCTTAAAATACATGATGCATGCACCTTGTTCATTATTTTATAAAATATTATTTTATGCCCTTCATTATTTTCTAAAATATTATTTTATGCCGTTCATAGTTATAAAGAACAAATGAGTCTGTTTTCTTTAGAAAATAAAATAAAAGTTTGTTTGCCATTTTTTATAAATTTCATTATTAAATCATTGTATTAACCTTTAGAAATAGTGTGAGAAGCCCCTCTCGGGCACAGTTCCTAATAACACTGTCCTAAAAAAATAATATAGGCCAGAACGCATTCGTATCTGCTTTGAGAGATGCTGTTATGAATAATTGAAATAGTATAGCCATCAAAAGGAAACTACTCATTAATAATGCAAACTGTTTAAGATCAAGAAGGGAGTATTATCATAGCTTTAGGGAACAGAAGGGAAAATAGCTGTAAAACCTGATAACTACTGAAATCCTTCCTCTATCAAATATATATCAGTACTCAAATTATTTATTGAAATATTTTACAGAACATCTGCGATAAAACGACTTTTACTCCAGTCCTAAAGGATTTTACCCGTTTTGGGATTCGAACCTTAGACTTCCGGATCGAGAGTCCAGCGCTCTACCAATCAACTTCTGCTCCCTGCTGCACACCGCAAACCGTTCTGTTTTCTGTTTCTGATCAACAGAGGATGCATTTAATGTACACAAAACAAAATGACAATCCGATAAATGTTTGTATTATACTTTCCTACCCATTTTGTTTACAAGTTCATCTGTAAAGTTGTGTTAAGCTAGATGACCTAGAATTGAGCATCTCTTTTCTAAAATAGTTTGCCGAAAATCAAAAATAATTACTTCATAGTGTCAAGTTAAACACTTTGAGAAATTTTCAGTCTATTACTGAGACAATTTGAATGGGCATGCTGTGTTTTTCGTTGCAGTTTAACTCAATTTTGCAGTGTAATACTGCATGGATATGACATTTTAAGTTAATTACAGTTTCCTGGAATTCAGACGTCGTTTTTCTGTGAACTCTTGTAAAGGTTTATGGTCGCATTGTTGAATTAAGTTAGATGGTATGTTTCTTTCAATTACTACGCCAAACTTGGATGTCTTTTAATGTTGCGACACTCTTTTCAGAAAGATTTCTCCGCATGTTCTGCCTTTAATTGCCTACTGAGTTTTGTACATGTATGTCCTTAATAAATATGCACATAAAACAATACTAAGATCGTGGGTTTGAGCGCAAAATAATCCTAGGTTTACTTTGCCCTTTCAAACGCCTTTGCTGCAAAATATTAGTGGATAAGCTTGGGTTTGGCAACATCTGGCACATATTCAATGTTGAATTATGTTTTATTAAACAAAGGCTTCATGGTCAATATATACAGTATTGGGCAGTCAACCAAAGGTAGGCCATTATGAAGATGTTTAGCGTGAATTTAAGAATGTAGAATACATTGATGTTATTTGTTTTTAAATTTATTCAAATAGAATAATCGTAGGTTTAAATATTCTTGAATAATTTCTTTACCGGTCGAAATGACAGTTTTTGCCATTTTATTTTGATAAACACCATAATAGAGTCTTGAATATTTTTAAATTGAAGACGTTAGGACTCTACTATCAAATTAAACGGCTAATTTTTACTGATAGTTCTCGATATTGGCGTCAAACACCAGTGTTGGTTTGTAAACGGCATAACCAGGAATTTTGAAGCTTTCACCAGGGTGCTTGAAATCTAACCAGCTCAGTATGGAATGCTTGAATCAAAAACATTTCTATAATTATCTGAGCTTGGTATAAGTTTGCTTTATAAAGAATGTATATGTACGAAATACTAGAATATATTTCTTGCTTACGTTAACAACGTTTCTTTCCACGAAGTTTAAAATGTATTGATTCCTCTAAAATTTTGTGTAAATGATAATTTATTGGGAACCACTCGCTATAGACGCCAGGTCAATTTTTTATCAGACTTGTGAATAGAAACAAAACATAATGCCTTGCTTACATTGTTGAACAACCGTCGCTTTAGTTACACTTGAAAAATATCACTGTTAAATGTCTTTACTGAAACAACGCGTTGGTCAATATATACATGTCTTTAGAATGCTCAAACACACTAAGCTGTAAGTTCATATATATAGTGTTTAAAACGTAAAATTATTAAAGTTAGAATGCTCAAACACACTAAGCTATCAGTTCATATATATATAGTGTTTAAACGTAAAAGATAGAAATCTCAAACACACTGAGCTATAACTTCATATATATATAATTATATATACTGTATAAACGTAAAATTATTAAAGTGTAGTAAAAACTGATTATTATAAGTAATGTTAAAATAAGGTAAGATGAAGACTGTGTTTTCAATTGCTTGAAACTGAAATCAGCAGATATATCGAAAGAAACAATAAACTTTGTAAATGTAATAATTTTAATGTAGTAGAAACGAAGTGTCATTTTGTTTTAAAGTTTCTTTACATCGTTCTTAGCTCGTCTGAAATTCGAAGACAGCAAAGATTTACTGTCTCTTGGTTTCTTAATTCTTTTACACGTCGCCACCGTGTCTCCATTTTCTGCGCTGGATTTATAGAGATTTTCCCAATTCAGTTATTTGATTTGAAGTAAATTATTATGCTTTCACCTAACAGTTGGTTGTTCCATAAAGTTGTATTGGCAGTCTGTCTTCACTTTAAGTTTTATTTTCATATTATAACCTCTGATAAATAAACATAGACGACTGTAAGTTCAGTTTCACAGTGCTGTTTCTAATGAAGCAAACACTCATTCCACCGTCACATTTAAACGCTATCTTTCCTTGCAGGCGATAAAAAGAGTATGTCATTTTATGCATTGTAAAAGTTTCATTGATATCAACCATTCTACCTCTTGCTGACAATGTTCATCACATAAACAGAAAGTAATTATATACCGAAAAAAACTACTGAAATATTTAGATGAGCACCATCTCTTCCCGGCATTTGGAAACAAGATGCTTTCTCGGAACAGAGGGATTGGTACCTTTTTTGTCTTTTTCTTATCCACTGAGTTTCGTCTCCGTTTTCTAAAATGCGTTAACTGTAAATATATCTCTTTAGTTTCTCATACCATAATTTACCCCCACTACTCTCACTGAATGCATTATCTGTTGAGATGAAGTTAACAACCCGTCACTTGCTTGATATATGGATTTAATAAAAGCTTTTGGAGTTAATAATGCATGAATCGCTTCATAATTGTCTTGAAATGCTAAGTATTTTATATGATGTAAACGGTTTCTTGAAGTACTTTTTTCTGAAATATGGTGAAAAAAACATTCACTTGTAAGTGATGGACTCTCTTTAAATTTTTTATATTGTAAAAATAATAATAAACGCCGTCGCCTGCGTCACTGCCTTAGGTAAAATCTAGTGAATATGATGGTTGCCAACTGAAATGCTTTGAACTTCTACGGGAATTTCCATTTCCAGTGCATTGAATATTATTGTTAATACTTTTCACATATGAAATATTGTTATTGTTTCACACTACCGTGGTACTTAAAACTTATCTCAAATGCTCACCCTTCATGGTACAAAAGACTGTACAAATTCATATTTTGTAATTCTAAATAATACGTCAAGGTGGGCAAAAAATACAGATGAAAAATCTACCACAAGCCAATGATATATATTTAACTTACATTTCGGGTTAAAATGATTCGATAACCATATTGAAAATGCAGGAAATATTAAAATGCAGATGATTATTATATAGCGACATATTTTTCAAGCCCGTAGAGGATTTTATTTTCATATTCTTGTATTTGTTACTTTATTGGTAAATAATTTGTTCGATTTGTTTTTTTAGGAATAGAAATTATCCCGTTGCAAGAAATATAGTGCCCGTGTAAATGGAATGTTTCACTGCCATTCAGGATGTCTGCCCTTTGATTCAATGCAAATGATCAATTCTGCCGATGGCAAAGTGCAATTTTCTCGGACGCTTGCTAATAGCTTAACGAGCCACAACCCGTAAGCAGCATTTCCCTGATTTGGTTTACAGCATTTAAGTAGCCGTTAGTCAAAGACTCAACACCTCTTTCGGGGACACAATATGCTTCTAGGAATAATTAATTTAAGACTGCATTTGTCTTTTTTTCTCTTTCTTGGAGCATAATTAACAACAGTACAATAAATAATATGAAGAAGGCGTTTATCAATTTAAATAGAAGCAGAGACAGGAAGAGTGTCCATGGCACAGATGTTAATATCCTCAGATGTTTCTCAGCACGAAACTTCGGGCATCTTTTTTCGAGAAAAAAATGATTGTGTCTAATTTCATTATGTTTTCATACACACCGCAATGACTATCGTCATAAAAACATATATTGTCACATAAATGTATTCGTTAGTTTATGCGTACTGACAATTTTTGTTTCAAAATGTATTTCAATTGAATTTATTTGTTACTAGTCAGTGTTACATCTAAATTTAGATTATTTAGGCTTAAATAAAGTTTGTCAGTTCAAGTATGCGTCAATATAGTGTACGCAGTCGTCGTTTAACTACAGAGCATGTATATTCGAAATTTCAGAATCGTTCACTTAAAAAGCAGTTAAAAAGCAGTAAAAAGCAGTAAATATCCTGCCCATTGTTAAATATATTTTTTGTTCAGTTAAAGTGATTTCTAGGAAAGCATATTGTTTAGTCGTTGGTGTTTAAGTTATTCGTTTTAGAAACTAACTGGAAAAAACTTTTTTATCCTCATGAGAAACAAACTAGACCAAATCATTTAAAGGTCATTTTATGGCCTGCACTGCTTCATGAAAGTTTTAATGCAGAAATAACGTTTTAATTGACACTTTTTTTCAAAAGGAATCAAACAAATATTTATAAGATGGTCGATGTATTTATTTTTGTCTTCATCCTTTGATAATATTTCTGCAGTAAATAATGGCTACTTATAAAAAGTAAAACTGAACATTCCTTTAATCATTGCGAGGTATAAAGGTCATTGACTATGTGTATTGTCAGCAATTCCACATTAAGTTTAGATAAATAAGCAAGTCTTCAGCTGTCAGGGGAATTAGATTCCTTTACTAATGTTGTGCTTACCTTCATATATTACATGAGTTATCACGTGACAGCAATATATGTGTTGTGACAAATGACATGGAATATTCCAATTAAAATATTCAAATGTACTTATTTAGCTTAGACAGTTTGCTTTGGTCTAAATTATTGACATCTATCATTTGTGACAAGGGAATCGCTTCTGAAAAATGAAATTTTCAGACAATATGACAGATACCGACATTGGTAGTCATTCAAATTGTTTGTAACGAAGTTATTAGTAGTAGAATACTTCATTTGAATGACATTTTCTGTCAATTAAAGAAGGGAATAAAACAAAATCCATCATTTGAAATCTCCCATTAGAATGAATTTCAGTCGTTAGTAGTCTAAGGATTTCGCTTGTGCTTTTGCACAACTACAATCGGTAAGAGTGTCACACTTATTGATTCTGACACAGTTAAAACAGTTCACAATTTTAGTAGTATATTTTTGAAGCATTGTCATTATTTCAATACCTGTTGATTCTTGTAACGTAATTATCGTTAACGAATTTTACCTTTATTTTAAGGCAAAGGTCAAGAAACTGAATATTAAGATTTACACATTCCTCTTACTCTTCTGATTTGATATTTTTGAAGTACTTATTTGGTGAAAGATTAATTACTAATTAGTTTTCTGAATCAATGGCTCAGTGTTATAATCTAAAATAGGAAATGTTTCTATCTTTTGTAGAAGTAAATGAAAACATCTGACATATCTTCATACTTGACTATTGATAGGTTTTTTAAAACCTTTTAGAAATATCTGTAATATGTGTTCGTACATATAAGGAATAATTTTCGAATTAGCAAATGTCATATGTACAGGAGTGATTCATTTAACAGCGGTTACTAACAATGGTATTGAATTTGAATAATAATGAGGATTCTTTACTTGGCACCTTCAGGTTTCATTGTTTTAGATCTTATACATTCACCTGTAGCAAAATCTAAGAGCTGATGCTTAAACAATACCCACCTTTTCTGGTATCAGTGGTAACTTCTAAACCACATGAAGGGTTTTTAAATTTAATTAATACTGAAAGGCTATTTTCTCAAAGGGTAATTTGATAAAACTTTTGCAGCAAAATTGACACTAGTGGGTGCTTTTATGGATGAAAAAAAAAAAGGTCAAAACATTCATCAATTAATGTTGCAATAACGACAGATGGAGAGTTGATGTGCAAATGTTTCTCAAGACGGTATCTTGATAGCTACAAAATCCTTGTTCGGTGTCTTCTAAGATTTTAACATCAATTTTTCATTGGCTCGGGTTGTTCTTGAAACAGTATATATCTGCTTAAGCTTTTGCACTCTGACAGTCATATGTAAAAAATCCCTTTTTAACTGTCAGCGTCAGTTATGAGTTAAACGAGATTTTAAAATGAATGCTTCAAAATTGAAATCAGTCGTAACATGTTAATAAAGACCATTGAAAAAATATCGTTTAATTTTACTCAAAAATGGCTTCCCTTATTATTGAAATGTACATTGTAAGTCTTAGGGAACAGGAATAATAATGAATAATCCTTACCGTAGTAAATATTTAGAATGGACTAGACCATTATTCAGCTTAGGCAGGTCATTTATAGGTTGTTAACTGAAATTTACTCACTGAATAGCTAGCTGCAGCAATAGCGTGCAGACTGAGTATGGCTGAAAACGCAGACGAAAATGTACAAAGTTGGGTTAAGTTAAACTACCTGTTCAATACTCACTAACAAGGAATATCTTTACTTTTTCCTGACAAACATCTGAGAGCAAAATAGTCTGGTTCCCTGCCTACTATATTACGATTAGCAGTAACGTAGTGTCAGGGGCAGGTAATCCAGACTAAGAGCAAAAGCGAACGGTAAGCGTTTATGTTCATATTGTCCACTTGTCTCCTTACGTTCCATGAATCCTTTAGAATCTTAAACGTAAATATTTGAAAGGCTCTTCTGGAGAACAACTCATGGGTGTTCATCATATACGGCTTCATTTACGTAATTTACCAATAAGAGCCCTTCGCCATGTCTGCGGTACTTTTAAATTATATAGTTTATGCAAGCTTGGCTTTCAGTTTACCAAGCAAAAGAATTTCCGTACGATACAGAGGAAAGCATATTTGAAAGCGACAAGATTTAGTGTTACCAATATCTGAAGCACTCAGTGCATATCAGCGTTTCTTTTATAAAATACAGACAAAGAGATTGCTCTAACGGAAAAGGTTGCTGTAAAATTTATATGTGAGATAACATTGTATTGGAAATCTCTTTGAATTCTTCTTTGCAGAAAATCAAAACTGATAACTTCAAAGTATCGAGCTGAGTTTTTCGTTAGAGTTTTACCTTATTTGTACAGTGCAGTAATGCAGTGGTATGACACTTTAAGTTTATTTTAATTTCCCGTGTTTAGACTTCCTCTGGATTCTGAACTCTTGTTAAGTTCTGATATCGCAATATTGAACTAAATAAGTATTCCTGTATCTTTCATTAACTGCTTCTTATTTGGGTTATGACAAAAATGTTTTGCAATGAAGGAGATTTTATGGGAGGTCATTGACAGAATATTGTTTATAATAAATACGTCTGAAAGGAAAATACAATTTTAAAGTTATTAGAACATGTGGTAGACAAATTCTTCCGTT
The DNA here is from genome assembly GCA_012932295.1 of Cyclina sinensis. Lineage (NCBI taxonomy): Eukaryota > Metazoa > Mollusca > Bivalvia > Venerida > Veneridae > Cyclina > Cyclina sinensis. Next base: position 22,847,943 of record JAAONU010000012.1, on the reverse strand, counting down.
TAAACAATAATGATTGTAGCAATAGCTGTTTACCATTAACATACAACCATTTCTATTTTTCATATATTGGATATATTTTAGTAAGGTTAAAATGTCAGTCCTATGCCGAATTCTTGGGGGACAAACATAATACCGCTAAAGAATCAGATGTGTTCATGTGAATTACGAATTAAATCGAGTTTTACATAAGTTTATATTCAGTTAACATATGGAATAAGATTTTATATCACCAGCATTTCCTCCTTTAAGGCATTTTTGAAGACGGAAGAGGACTTCTTTGATGAACAACTTTTTAATTTCCCCATGTCTGGCATACAAAATCCGAAAAGAAATTAACCGTACCAAAATTACAGGTTTAATTTTAGCTAAATATAACATGTTTTCAGTCTTAACATTCCTTCAAGGACACGTACATTGACTGCCATACTTGAAGATGACAAGTCTTTATACAGGACCCTGAGGAAAATGTCTGCATGCAATATCATCAGGAAACACATTTTCAAAAGTTAATCTTTGGTAAGGAAAATTGAAGCAAAATATTTTTAAATTCTTTATTTCACTGTTTATGCGGTTCTGTTTGCCTTATTTGATTTTGAAAAACACGGCACTGAGATATCAAAGATTTTTAAATTAAAGTCTGCGGGCCCCTGCTGGCAATAGATTTTCTAACGCATAAGCATCGCTCTCGATTGAATATATGCTTCTATATTCTTACATGAAAAGCAGGTCACTTAGGTTGCATAAAATGTAACTTTTGTTCAACTGTATATGCATTTAAGAGAAATTGTTTTGAAAGTAAAACGCACATGAGACATCATACATGTATAAGAAAACTAGAATATACCTGTCTTTGCTTATGCAAAAATGGATGTATCTCATTTACTTTTTTTGACAGTTTTAAATATTTTGTCTGGCTATCACCTCACATGTTTCTTTAATTGAAATATAAATCGTAATAACTTGTTGAAAATGGGCAGCTATCCAAACAAGCGTGCCCATCAACTACTTCAGATAGAATTTCTCGGACATTTTGTCAGCTTTCACATGTACTCTGTGAATGAACTTATGTTTCGTATTATGTTTTCTACTAGCTCATCAGGACAGTGCTTACTGCAAGCTTTTGTGAAACATTGATTTACAAAGTCCGTTGTCTATCATCTATATTTTTTCTGCCAAAATGAGCTCTGAAATGTTGCATTGAATATTCTGTACTGAACTTGTAGTAGTGGCCCAGTCCAAAGTGCCACCTGGCGGTATAAACTGTACATAAACTAGTGTTTCGAAAATCTTTAAAGGCTGAATGTTCTTTAACTTGGTGTGTAGTACTGTTTAGTTATCCAACAAAAATGTTTAAAAAAAACTATGCCCATGGAGCCATTATTTTCTAATACTAAGAGTCATTATTTTCTATGTCTATGTTACATACAGAAACAAACCGAAAAGGCTTTTAATATTTTGCCTGAACCCTTAAGGGCCAAAGCTATTGGATTGGTTGAATCATTGTCAACTGGACCTGTACCAAATTAAACAAAACTTACTCCTAGAGATATTTTGGATCTGTCCGGGGATTACATACTTTACTTAAATTTTAACAAAATAAAAAGAAAACATTTTAAATCTTGCCTGAAACCAAAAGACCGATATTTCTTAGCTTTTTGTGTGTTGCAATATGTTATACCTCTACTAAGATAATCCAGATAATGCCTTTGAAATCACCTCACAATGTACCCCTTAAAAGAGGTCACATAATTATATATATATATATATATATATATATATATATATATATATATATATATATATATATATATATATAGGGAAACCCTGGAGTTTTGTCTTGTTCATCTTTGCAAGGACTTGAAACTTTGCCTCTAGGAAGATTACTTGTCATTATCTATCTCAGCACCAGGCTCGCATATTCTACTTCATATAAAAAAGCTGAGAAAGAAAATTATAAGAGGTATTGATCCATGCATACCAAGGATTTTAGATATTTTGCCTTCTTTCTTTTAAAATAGAGTTTTCGATTCATTTTCAAAACCTTTGTCTCACTGAATTTTGAAAGTGAAAGAAGCATTTTAATGCGATGTTAAAATCCAGGATTTTCCTCAAAGGAAATTTAATATTTCAACCATGCTCGATTCGGAGAAAATAAGACTGACAGCTTTAAAACAGATTTCCCATGTCGTATAATTGGTACAAACTTTTCAACTTAAACATAAGTTGTCTGACTTTAAGTATATGTATAGACATAATAATATTATTGTGAGTTGGCTTAAGTAGAGTTGTATCTGAAAACTCTGTCAAAAATATTTACATTTCATAACCTCTGAAACTATTTTCTTATTTAAATTTTTAACATGAATTTTCCTCAGATTATATTTTCTCTCCCAAACATCAAAGCATAAGCATGAAAAATATAAAACAAAATATTAAAAATATATTTAAAAGGACATTTAAAAATGTCAATTACAAATACTTTGACTATACATGCATGGCACATTTATCTGACAAGAAGAAGAACGGTAAAAATAATATCTAGACAATAAATAAATGAGTAAGTATTTGATGACGAAGAAGCAGCTGGGCTCACCACTTTATCAGCACCATCATGTTGTACAACTTTGTATGGGAATGATGGAGTTGTTGTCTCATGACCCTTATCGTGATGACGATGTTTATGTGTACTTTTAGCACTTTTGTTCCTTTCAGCTTTTTGTGAGTCACTATATGTCTCACTTATGAAAGCGTCATGTAAAGGTTTAACATCTTGAGCAGTAGAAGCTTTTGTATGTACAAGTGAAACAGTTGTTGTGTCTAGATTCCTACATGTTCGCACTTCTGGTGTAATTAGCAAATCAAGCGCTGCCTTACGGAGGCCAACGTTAACATAAGTCCACGTCAACCTATCACATTCCCCTGAGGGAAGCATCAGAACACGTCCTGGTTCTATGTCAGATAATATAAGACAACTGGTATTTCGAAAATCTAATGAGTTTTGCAAAAGAATAACATTTTCCCAATACTTACTGTCTATTGAACCTATACAGGCAAAGGTTTGAACTTTTTGTTCAGTAAACGGACAATTTTCAAACTCAATGCGTATATTTGATTGCCTTTGACAGACTTTATACAATCGACCACCACATGTTCCTCCTGTTTGAAAAGTTGCGTTGAAAAGGTAACTTGAACGTATCGGGCACGAAAATTCAGTAACTTGTGTTTGCTTAGCTATCATGGGTTTGAATACGCTATTATACGTTCGGAATGTATCGCCTACAGGTTGAGGATCTCCATTGAAATTGTTCGAGTTACAAATTTCCGACCAAACACCTTCATGACCTTTTTGCAAAGGCCAGACTTTACTCTGACTTAAGGCAAATCCAAATACATTTGAATTGATTCGGTTAAAAGAAGCACATGTGTACCGTGGCCGACAACCATTATTGAAATACGAAACTGTCGTAAATTGTTTTGTTTTCCTTGAGGAAGGGGAGTCTGAAAATGATAAACAATTAAATGTTCCAACGCGTTTATACTGCAGTCTTGACCCAGATATGTTCACAACAGTACTTCCTAGAGAATCATTTATTTGCCACTCTCCGCGGATTTTTCTAGGAAAATCACAAGCCGTTGGATATATATTTGGGTCACATTTTCCACATGTTCTCAAGCACTGAGACACAAAGTAATCAGTACACGGAAGTCTATGACACCCATTGTGTTCATCCATACACAAACTGTTCTGGCTTACAAGCTCTAATTCTAATGTGAAATGCAACGTGTCTATATCTCCATTGCACGTGAGATCTATGTATAAAATCATTACAGTCTTCCCGTCGAATGTTCGTCTTGCTGGAATTCGAAGACACCATAGGTTACCTGTATTTGGGTCTCTTAAAACGGTCAATACGTCGCCATCTTGTCTCCATGACGTCACACAGAGGACTTTTTGCACTTGATTCATGGGAACTTCCCCAATACAGTTATTCGTCCTGAAATCAAACGTTATGCCTTCACCTGTGTGACATTCACTTTCAAAGCGCATGGGAAGGTCCATGAAGTTACATGGATGATCTGTCTGTGCTTTATCTTTTATTTTCATATTATAGCCACCCGAAAATGGGCAAACTGTAAATTCAGTTTGCGCCTTTTCGAATGACACTAGCAGCCATTGATCATAATTTAATAATTCTTCATCACAGAGAAAAGATGAGTATTCCTCCGTACTCTTGGACACTTTAAGTTGCACTATTGACTGACTTCTCTTAATGAACACAATGCAACTGAATGAAGTATTTTTGTGCGTTATTATGAATTTACTGATATCAATCATTTGAATACATGTATCTTCCCATTCGTCTGTTATGTAATTAAGTTCAGTATCTTCCTGTTGATACTCTATAATGTTGTCCCGGAAGTAGATTGAGGTGCGTGAAGACCCACGAATGTTTTTGTACCACGTGTTGTCTTGAAGATATTTTGGAAATACACAACAAGATGCAACCGAGATGCAAATTACAGAAAGCACGCTGGTGACTTCTGGTTTCATGATTGTTCTGGTTGTCAAACTGTAAAACAAATAAACATTTTCAAGTCATAAACGTTTATTACATGTGTCATTTACGTTTCCCGCTTACATGTTTTCACTCATTTTTGTAATGACATATTTTTTAGAGTAAGCTCCAATAATTAAGCTTTAACCATCAAAACAATGCAACCAATACTCATGCTAATGTTTTTGACGAAATTATTTCATATCTGAATAGTAATGACTACAAAAATACAATTTTTTAGAATGAAAAAAAAAACTTTTATTCTATCATTCCGTTCTCAAAGTAATTAATACATGATGTAGATGCAGTTATTTGATGCATTTATGAGCGGTAGAATGCACTGCTTTCCTTCGCTGTCTTATGGAGACAATCAGTTTAAGGCAACTTAAGCATTAGTTAACTTGCGCATATACTTATATTAGTAAAATATATAGTTTCAGATAAAGTAATTTCAATAACTTTTGAATTGAGATCATGCTTTATCATACAAAACAATGACTTCGGCAATCACTTTGTTGTCTGCTGGCGAGTCTTAGATATTTCATTGAAATTTATCCCTTGAAGTCAGAGATGTCTGAAAAAAAAGTTAATAATCTCCGCACTTCCACAGTAACTTGCATGATTAATGCATTTAATAAGAAGTGTTCATGAATTGCTCTAGAATTCCCATAAAGACAAATAATTAGTGTTCTAATATGTAACGTTAGGTTTCTACTTTAACAAGAATGATCTGAAGAACACTTTCGAATAAACGACGACTTCACTTCAACTTAAGAAGAAGTTTTGTTTTTTACGGAAAGAGGCAATTACAAAGTTATCGATGAAAGTTTATATTAACTATCTCCTATAACTACGAAACATATCATCGTCAAAATAAGCAATTATATGTGCAGGAACGATTAATCAAAAAGAATTGTAATGTTTATAACGTGACAAAAAATAACACCTATCCTTATCTAAGTAATTTTGTATCTTTAGTGTTTTTATAACATTCGAGCAGTAAACAGCTTTAAGTTGTTAAATTTTTGTGGCATCCTAAGAGTTAATAACGTCTAGAGAACAAACACTTATTCGTAAACTGAATTTAATAATGTTTACGTAGACTGGTTTTGCCATACCGTGTACTAATTTAATGAGACAATACCAAGACGTTCTTAGCGGTAGTATCATCTATTTGAACTAAATTATCTGAGACAATAATTTTTCTAAAAACAATATATTAAATACCAAACTTTATTAAACCACACTGATAAACCTGATAAAAAAAATGGTCCACGTAGAGTGAATCAAATTTTTATAAACCTCATTAAGTAGAAGAATCAGAGGAGGTAAACAAGAAATCTGGAAAAATTTGGGAAAAATGCAAGTATTGTAAGAACAATGAAATAACACTGGATGGAAAAGTATGGCGTTAACTAAAAGTTACATTTTAACTAACTATAAAATGACCAAGAGGTGTCTTTTAATTAGTCAAATCAGACATGATGTAGTGGTAGATGAAAATATTCGTTCAAATGTTTTACTATCTTGGGGTATAAATTGATTCCTAAGTATCTTATAAAAATGTAGAAAATTTAGAAAATGTACAGCTGTTTAACAGACAGGGGGAATATAAAAGGGGTACTTAACCTTAATTACTTTTTTGTCACTATGTTTTGGAGTTTTCATAACGTTGAAATAAAAGTAATCTCATTTAATCCATCACAAACCATGTTTATAGTGATTTACACTGAAGAAAGTCATTTCACGACCAGAAATTTTGATGATCAAAGTTTATCAGATATTATTTTTTCCTTAATTATTGGAATGCCTGTCGACTCATTCTTTTGCAGAGGGTGGCTTCTCTTGAAGGAGTACGGTAATTTCCTCGAAACAATTAAGCTACGCCTAGAAATATCTCAGCTACAACCCATAATAAGCATTACCCTATTTGGTTTATGGCATCTAATTCGCTGATTGCTGCTTCTTTTGGGGACGCAATATGCCTTTAGGAATTATTAATCTAAGACGAAAGCCCTTCTTCTTTTCAGGGAATACAATTAGCCCTGGCTCAATTAAGAAATGGATGGAAAATTAGATTGGCAACATGGACAGAATAAGAATATATGCAACACATGTTAAAATGCAGATGTTCCCAAATGAAACCTCGAGCAACTTTTACAAGACAAAAAAAGGATTGTATGTCTTAATACCGTTGTAATTTTATTTTTGCTCGATACGGATTTACTTAGAGTTTTATTACTGCTACTTTAGGCAAGTATCAAAGTACAAATAAACTTAAATGTTTGTGCAAAATTCTTAAAATACATACCTTTAGAAAATCATTATTTGGTTCCAAACCTGAGATTTAGTGCAAAACATAAAACCAGCTTAGAAAACTTAAACACAAATAATCCAATAATGACAGAAACTTGTTCTTGGATGTTTAAAGATGCGTCTTCTATTTTGTTACATCTGTCTATTTTTTTTTTAGATTTTGCACATATCACACATCGATTTTTTTGTTTAAATAAATCAAGTCTAAGAAGTCCAGAATGTCATTGCATAATTTTACGTCGCCAAGTCAGATAATGTATTTAACTAATTCTGTTTGATTTTGCCTGGAAATTCAGCGTTAGGTCTAGCTGTTGTTGCAAGATTTTTTTGTTTAAATAAATCAAGTCTCAGTCCAGAATGTCATTGCATAATTTTACGTCGCCAAGTCAGATAATGTATTTAACTAATTCTGTTTGATTTTGCCTGAAAATTCAGCGTTAGGTCTAGCTGTTGTTGCAAGATCAACTAACTAATGTATTACCAGTCTGTCCATAGCCTTATCTTTTTAAGTTGAGCAATAGCGTCTTATTCTAATTATTCTTTAGAAGCATATGCGTCATTTTGTCTACACTTTTTAGGAGTTGATTTATATGGTTTTCAGATGCACTTAGCAATTGTTATTTAATATTATCAGCGGCTTGTTCACCAATCATATAACAGATACTTCAATTTTATAGAAGCAGTGTAAGTCACTTGATGCAACGTAAACAGTCTGAAAAGACGGCAATCGTTCTAAAAAATTAACGTTAAAATTAGATTTTAGGTAAAAGACTGTTCTCGCATGTTTTAATGTACATGTAAATTTAATCTGTCTTTTTTGAAATTTACTCATAACAGAAGTTACCGTTTCCAGTGCAGAACTCAATATTGTCTTGTCTTGCAAATAGCAAGTAATAATTCCAAATTATTCTAGATACCAAACTGTGCTAATATTTACTATGTTGATAATAAACTTTATTGAAATCGTTGCAGTTACAAATGTTTAAGATAGGATGTCCGTCTTGGAGAAGAACGTGTTCATAGAGAAACGGTAGAGGCAGCTTCACGCTGCTTCCTAAAGGGCAGGGGGTGGGGGCTATTAAAAACCTTACATAGTCTCTAAGTCTGGTTTGCACAGACTTTAGTTAATAATTCAAGATAAAACAGATTAAAGCTATAGTTAAGTATGTACATTAATGAAATAGCCTTCTAGTTATATTACATGAAATACCAGAAATACATTTCTGTTGTAAATGTAAGGATTTTGCTGCAGCATAAGTGAAAAGCAAGTTATCACATTTTAGTTTATTGACAGAAAAATAGCTTTCGTTTTATTTCTTTAAGTATCAAAATATATGATTTTTAAACAAGTGAGTTTATACGTAATATACAACGCTTTCAAATAAGCCCAGTAACGTAAAAGAATCCAGCTAAATGAAAAGTGCCGTTGCCGTAAATAAATTGTCGGAATGACTGTCCGCTCATTCGTTTCAAAAGGTCAAACTTGCCGATGGAATAGCGCAAAGTCGCAATTTCCTCACTTGCAATCAGACATTCGCTTTAAAATAGCTCAAAGAGTCACAACCCGTAATTAGCATTTCCCAATTTGGTTTATAGCATCTCAGTAGCCGATAGTGGACACTTCGACACTTCAATTAATGACGCAGCATGCTTGTAGCAACCATGGATCTAAGACGAAAATCTTTTTTTTTCTAGGAGCATAATTAACCCCGGTGTAATTAAGAGTTGCTGGAATGCGTTCTTCAATTAAGATGGGAACATTGGTAGAATGTCAAAGACGCATATCTTAATATGCAGATGTTTACGAGCTAGCCGCCTCTTGCTCTTATTACTGGAAAGAAAGGTTGTATTGGAATGTCCGATTTCTTTTTTGTTTTTTTCTTTTCTTTTTTTTTCTTTATATTTTAATTTCTAATTTTCAGTGGGCTTATAAATAAAACAATAGATATTGTCAAATACCAGAATATTAAGAACATGTGAACATTTGTCCGTGCACCAGAATAGTTGGAATTTATGTATTAATGAAGAAATTCACACTAAATACAGTTTTCATTTCTATTGCAGGCATTATCATTGTTAAATTATGTCGTTATTCAATAAAAGCATTTCAATTTGTTCTTGCCAAATGTTTTTGGTGGATAATCATTGTTTTAGAAAACTGAAACTGCAGTGATGTCTTGGGTTTTTAACAAGTTTATTTTTAACATATTTTGTCTTGAATTTTTTCTTCTTTTCTTTCAAAATTACTTTAAATACCGTTTTAAATTAGGTTTAACACGTTGTCTTTAAAAAATTAAATCCTGTAAAAGTGTTAACTTTAATCTAAAATTTGAAACGCCGAACTAACACATAATTGTTGTATAACAGGCAAACAATCAAATTAATCGTAGCATGCTTGACGCATATTTTCCACTGTCCTGTCTTATGTCATTTTCTTAGCTCATACAATAACGAAATCGCTGAACGTTAATTCCAGACGTTATAGATTAAATATCAAGAGCGTTAGTCAGCTGTACGTGCCACTTAAGTGAAATTGCTAAATTTCATTATTTTTCTCTCTGAAAAATGAAACACGTTTTGTTGGAATATGTTTTTTATGTAACCTTTGCCTTTGAAAACAGAATTAAAATCGATTCAAACATTGGTTTGAATGGGTTTCTCTCTCTCTCTCTCTCTCTCTCTCTCTCTCTCTCTGGTTTATAATGTACATGTTCATTTATGCTTTAAGGGTTTAGTCTACAGGTTTCTGTCTGATACGTATGTTATGATATGTTGTTATGTTAAGTCTACTTTCTAGATCTTAAGACATTAAAATGTAGGTGGAAGCAACACATATATATAAAAATTTTCTTCCTGATTCTAATACCTTCCCTCCCCAACAAAAAATAAAAGAATAAAAAGAAAAAGAACAACAGAAAAATAAAAAAAAAATAAAATAAAAAACTTAATTGAAACTAATTGAATTTTGTAGCTTGTTTAATGTAGTTTTGATATATAACTTGTGTAAAACTTTCACAACAAGATTTGTTATTTTGTTTGTAAATCTAATAATAGGGACCAAATTCGATGTCAAAATCATATCAAGTTAATACAGTTTTTTTCAATATTTAATTGAATTGTCTGAGGGAAAACATTATAAGAAAGTCTTAATTTCCAGAATTAGAAAAATAACAACAAATAATTGCATATTATTTGTATAGTTTTATTGAAATAGGAACAAACAAACAAAGTATAAATCTTGGAGTGAAAGCAAAGAGGTTTTTATTCACATAAAATTCAGAGGAAGATAGAATCTTTCTGCAATCACCCCTCTAAATGAAACAGTTTTCTCTCACTCAGATCTGCTCTACTTTAATCACATTTTTAATGTACTTTGTTTTATTGACATGCCGATGTTTCAGACAGCCTGTAATCGAAGTGGTCATCCAAATCGTCGGCCTTCAACCTAAGAGTTAAAATGTTAGCATTAACTCCGATAAGCTGTCATTATATCTCTTAAGATAATCATCATTTTGATATGACGGTAATTAAGGTTCATCACTTTTTCTTCCAAAATTAGAAACCTGTCAATGACATACTTAATGATTTCAATACAACCAGAAGGGCCACTTCTATCGTCTATCGCCATGTGCTCTTATGACCATAACAATAAACAAAACATATAATTCTATGATTTCTGTATTTCTTTATATAGAGTGACGTATATATATATAGTACCATGACAGACTGAATGAGCAATGTTGTTATCAAACAGACATGTAAATACATTCTACAAAAAACTAACTGCTTGTAAGTTAGCCGTATTAAAAATGAACACCACTTAGTTATATTAAACTAGATATTATAGATATGATATATAGAAAAAATAACTTGAAATAGAACACCACTTAGTTATATTAAACTAGATATTATACATATAATATATAGAAAAAATAACTTGAAATAGTATGCAGTACCATTTTACGATAGACAGTATACGGAAGACTTCATTGAATCAGTCTGATTCTCACAGCGACTTATGTATAATTTAGCAACCTTAAAGTCCAGTCGCATGTCCAGCGCTAAATGACCTTCCCCGGCCACAATGCACGAAGAAATTACATTTATTTTCAGAGACATTCTAAATAATAACTTTTAAATTGAAGAGTATAAAGAGAAAAGATACTAGCATATAAGTAAATTGATGAAGGAACCTGGATAATTTTAATTATTGATTACAATACGTTTATTTCAAGCAACAATCTCCTGATAACACCTTACCCGGGGCTATGGAAATCAGTATAGTTTCAAGACACTGAAAAACAAAAAGCATTAGAAGAAGGACTGCTCCCGCTGATCTAATACCATATCCCGTGTACACTTTGCATGAACTATCATAAAATCGATGCATCTAATTAAATGAAACCTGCATGAACTAGTTAGATGCATAATTGAATTGACAACCTTGATTTCACATTTCTATGAGAGAGAGAGAAAGAGAGAGAGAGAGAGAGAGAGAGAGAGAGAGAGAGAGAAAACAAAGCCAAACTTAACTCAAAAAGTGAAATTAAACAACTTCTAGTCTGATATATTATTTGAATTTTTCCCTGACTTCATCAAGCTCTCTTGCCCAGGATTATTTGCGATACTTACTTGTGTCTTGAAGCATTAGACGTCATCTCCTACGAGTATTTCTCATTTCTAGCCCGTGCCTTTTATTTCACAGTTAGTATCACGAGTATTCATCACAGGCATTGTTATTAAAAGTGTTTTATAAGAGATTTATACCGCTACTTTAAAAGTCAGTTTAATGCCATAGGTGAAAAGGGGTATATCATTCTCACACGATTTAAGTAATTTCTTGAACTTGATTAAATCCTAGCGCGTACTATATAAATTATTGTCGGGTTTCACTTTCACTTACAGAGGTGATTATCTTAATGAATATTAACGGCAGCATCTTAGCAATAACGTTAATTATTTAAATTGCCACCTTGACGCCCAATATCAATTATTGTCAAGATTTTACTCTTAAGACGGACTCCCAGCAATCAGATTGATGAGTTTAATTATTTATTTTTATTTGGAGGCCTGCTAGAGCCGTTATGAATTTTATGCCAGTAAATAATGAAGGAAAACGAAAATCACTTAAAAGATCAGTAACAGATCAAACGTTTTAGCTTTCTTGCTATCACAAAAAGTAGAAACGTGTTATTCACAGAAAGATGACTTTATAATATGACCAGATGCTAATGTGTTTAAACACGAATGTGTTATTGTCCAAGGACTGGCACTAACCGATCTCTTATACTATATTTTGCTCTTGTAACAACAATTATTCATTCATTCACTCATTCACTCATTTACTCACTCTCACACTCACTCACTCACTTCATTTGGTTGTAAAATTGTAACTCTTAAGTTATTTTAGGCACTTAGACTGATGATAACATTTACAAAATTAGAGCAATGCAAATGGTCGCCTCGGTGATGAAGCATTTTTTTAAGCCTTACAGAATGTTCTCAGTGCAACAGTGACACCCTGCTTTGCCATTGCAACTCCATTTAAAGAACAAATAAAACTCGGTAAATCACGTGCAAGTAAATAAAACAGAAGGGTGGCATGTGTCTAGTTTACAGCACATATCCACCTTTTATAATGGTTAATTGTATTGATTATCTTAATTAAACACAATCTGGTTGTTTATGGTGTTTGCTTAACCATAACTCTGGAAAAAAATCACAGCTTTTTATTAGACGTCATATTGTGTACGTTTTATTTTACTGTATTAAAAGAAATTCAATATCAAAATGATTTTGAATCATTGGTTATATGGTTTTGTGTTGTCAGAATACAACTAAAATTTTCATAGGACATTAGTATATCAGCTAAAATATCTCTAAGCTAAATCATACCTTTCGAAATAATTATAACTTCTTGTCAATAAAATCTATTTCTGTTATATGTATTACGTCTTTTCTGGCATTATCGTCGGTAGGAATTGCATATATCTGATATATTATTCAAAATAATTGTTACTATAGTTTCAGCAGCCTGAGGTATTTCGGTCACATCCATGTTATTATAAGATACTCTATATATTTTGGGACACATAAATTTCAATTAAATCTTATTTACGGAATGAATGACTAATTTACAATTTACCAGAGTCGTTTGCATCCTATTTTGGTAACAATAAGGAAATAGACGCAATTTGATTAAGATCAGGTCCTCAAAACCGCTAAAGATCGGGTACTCTCGTAAGATAACGGTTTACAGAGCGTTCATTTAGAAGGTTTGACTCGAGAATATCATGAAAGGTTTTAGTTCTGTTTTGATTCTTTCTTCTTACAATATTAAGATCTTAATTCAATTAAATCTGGATACCTCGTTTGCTCTTGGCAAACACCAGTTTGAAAAGAGAACATACAAAAAGTAATACTTTCCCTACAATCTTATACGTAAAAAAGTAAATTAAAAGTATTACAAATGAAAATAATCAGAGGTTCAGATAATTTGGTTAAAAATGTAAAAAATTCTAGACCTGTATGGACTTTTGATAGGAAGATACTCTAGACGTTTAGATTCCCACCTCAAAGAAATAATTCCAGACGCAAATATTATGCTGATATGTTGTAAAGGATTAGAAATATATATATTGCTTATAGTTTTGACGACAATCAAAGACCTTTCAGTCTACTAACATAATCTTTTTTTTTTAATATTTGAGGTTTAAGAGCTTGATAGCCAAGTAGTTGAAAGAAGGCCACAAAAGGGATCTTTCAAGTAAAAAATGCTTTAAAAGAATTAAACGCAAATTACACGCACTCAGTCAAGAGTAACATCAAACACGATACACCTCCAGGCAAAGTAATTTTGCTTCCTTCAGAAAGTATAAGTTTCGAACAAAAAGATCACTGTACCAATTACATGTTGTCCCAACTAAAAGTTTTGCAACAACTGGTTCACAAAAAAGGAGATAAAACAAACACTGACATGTGACGATCAAAAGTTTGGTAACTAGAAACGCTGTGTTTCATTATCTAGTATTGTTTAAGACTGCCAACTGTTGCAAATATTTACATCAGTCTGCTTTACACCTACACTTTTTCCTAGAGAAAACAAGTGTCTACAATGCAAAAATAAAACGTCAACCATTAAATTTAATACTATAGAAGAAACCAGAAAGATTTTCGCAAACAAAACAAAAAACACGAATAGATAATTTACCTGTATATTTAAAGCTAAAAGACTTTATCCTCTTTGGAACTTCCACAGACTGCCCAGGTACCGCACATTCTTGAAGCTTTTTAAAGTATCACGTATTTTCCATTCTTGTCCTTAGGTTTATTTCTTGTCCTTTATCTTTGGTTTATAACTGACCACAGTCAAGTATCATTATCACGTCAATTTTCGTTAGCAGATTATCGGGTGTCTGCTGCAACCGATATGGCGCGAAAAGTTATTGCGATGACTTTGGAACTAGCGCGCGCGTTATCTGATCAATACATACAGTCAGGTATTGCCTGTAGCTTTCATTGTCCTGCCTATAAAAGAACGGAACTTTCCTTATCGACAGACAACCGTTAAGTTTTCTAGATAATTATATCAGTATAAGATTTTCTAAAGTTGGTTGGAAATACCCTGGGTCTTTTATTGATTTATCGAAGATCAATTCCATCTTTGTAATGGTCGGTCAAAGCAATAATTATCCAAGAAATTAAGACAAAGTAAACAGTCCCAGAGCAGTGATTGAAAAACCTAGCGCGCTGTTAAAGGAAGACTGATTGACTTGTAGTTGATGCACTGTGTACCGAAAGAGATGTCTGCAAGGCACAAAAGAACTTTATACGAGTTTCTTTGATGGTCGCCAGCGGTATCTTGACCAGCCTGTTTGTTTTTTTAAATTCAGATTCAAATCTGCAGCACTGATTCTAGGAAAAGTGATTAAATGATGAAGGAAGGAACGGAAGGCACAGATGAGAGCACATACAACAGCAAAACAGAGAGAAAGAAATGCATAAATTTAAAGATTACATATATTTAGTTTTCGCGACTAAAGATTGACCAGTATTTGTAAGTATTTTCATGGAATGCACAAGAATAGGGTCCAGTCAGCCAGTCATTCAGTCACTGCAATGCCCTGGTCAGTGCTGATGCTCTTTGAGATACAGTTCAAAAAGACACATCTCAAATTTCTAACAATATCTGATCTGAATTTGCGTTACTTTGAATTGATAGCCTTGAGTAAGATAGACCAGTTTTCTCGTGACTGTAAAAAATGTCGCAGGAAACATGAAAATTTGTCTCTTTTTAAGATGACAAAATATTTATTATTTTGAAATATGTCTTGTGACAACAATCTGAACGTGCGAAATTCCTTTCACTTTGTTTGCGCAAAACTATAATTATGGACGGAACAGTTCTTGTTCATTTTTGTTAGAAGAAAATAATTTACACATGCAATGGCGTCTCACAGGAAGGAATCAAATTATCACGGTGATGTCTAGAGTGTAATGGGGTCTTGTCAACTGACGGGGCTTCTCCATTTGATACGATGACAGAGGCATTGATCTTTTACAAAGGAATCATTATGTTTATTAACAGAGGAATAGGGACTACATTTAACTTGATAAAAGATTCTGAAAGCTGGTTAATGACATATCAATCTCAGGAATATGGTATTTTTTAGAATTTTTTTCGCCTGCCCAGTTGTGAAGCATGTACTCAACTTCTGTAGTTCTGATATATATATATATATATATATATATATATATATATATATATATATATATATATATATATATATATATATATATATATATATTCGTTGAGTTTGGTTACATTTTCGTTACGTTGCATTTATGTACAATACCGTATATGACTTATTTTCTAACTGGAACATTTACGCAGTGGTCAAAATTTAGACAGCGTGGGTGTATTTTTCTTTAAAACGAATCAATATGATTATAAAACAAATAAAAGCATACTAACACAACTTTTATTTCAAATTTAACGCACAAAAAGTTCAAACATGTTCCACACACTGGTCAGTCAATAAATGCTTAGGTAATGAAACTGATTAAATACTTCATTTTTCTAATAGTATTTTTTATGAAACAGAGTGTTCAGTTGGAAATTCTTTAACAATTGCTACCACCAGTCAAAAAAAAGAACTAGACAAGTGGTGATTATTAGAACTAAAAATAAAAATAATTTTTATTAGAAATAGTAAGAGAACTAATGATTATAAGAACTAAGACAAGTCATGATTATTAGAACTATTAAGACAAGTTATAATGATTAAAACTAATAAGACGAGTAATGATTATTAGAACAAGTAAGAAATCTAATGAGTATTAGAACAAGTAGGGGAAGTAATGGGTATTAGAACTAGTAACAGAAGTAATTATTATTAGAACCGGTAATAGAAGTGATGATTATTAGAACTACCAAGACAAGTTAGTAGAACTAGTAAAAGATTTAATGATTACTAGAAAAAGTAAGATGAGTTATTATTACTAGAACTTGTAAGAGAGGTTATGGTTACTAGAACTTGCCAGAGAAGTAACAGTTATAATAACTATTAAGACAAGTAATCAATAGAAGAATTAGTAAGAGAAGTGATGATTATTAGACCTGGTTATAAGAACTATGAAGACAAGTAATGATAAGTAGAAATAGTAAGGAGAAGTGATGATTATTGGAACTATTTAGAGTAGTAATGGTTAATGAAATAATTAGACAAGTAATTATTAGTAGACCTAGTATGGGAAGTGATGATTATTAGAACTGTTTAGAGTAGTAATGGTTAATGAACTATTTAGACAAGTAATGATAAGTAGAACTAGAATGCTAAATAATGATGATTACAACAAGTAATGATTATGAGAACAAGTAAGAGAAGTAGTGATTATTAAAATTAGTAAGAGAAATGATGATTATTAGAACTAGTTAGAGTAATAAAGGTTATAAGAACTAGTAAGTCAAGAAATTATTAGTAGAATTAGTAAGAGAAGCGATGATTATTAGAACTATTAAGACAAATAATGATTATTAGAACTAGTAAGAGTAGTAATAATTATTAGAACTAGTAAGAGTAATTAGAACTATAAAGACAAGTTATGATTAGCAGAACGAATACGAAGATGATTGTTAGAATTAGTTAGAGTAGTAATAAAGTCTAATGATTATTAGAACCAGTAACAGAAGTCACGAATGATCAGTAGAGCTTGTAAGAGAAGTGATGATCATTATTAGTAGTAACAGTATTGTTTATTAGAACTATTTAGACAAGTATTGATTAGTAGAACTAGTAAGCAACGTCAGTACTTTTTTATTCTGACAGTTATACAACTTTACTATTTCTGGATGCTTCAGGCAAAACAGCTGCCAAAATGCTGTTTCAGGATATCAGAGTGTCAAATTCAATAAATTAGTCAGAAAGTTGTCAGGAAATAACGATTTCTGTCCGTTTTACCTTTTCTGTTTTAAACTCTTCCTACAGGCTAAATTTTAGGAGCTTTGTTGTTGCTGTTCAAACTTCACTCATCTCTTTGCACAACATAATGCGGTGATGCATTTTTGTTAAAGTTACATTAGTCACAAAAGTGACCCTAAATGGTTTTCAAAAACTCTTCACTGATTTGTACTCTAAACATGACCAATGATTTTCCCATACATATTGAAAAAAAAGTTTGAATTCAATTGCGTTAAGATGGGTTTGTATAAAATATTTGACTGGCCAAGTCTTAAATTAAATCTATAATTATACTGAAAGTATCTTCATTAATATCCATCTTAGAAACGAAAGAAGTCTTTGTTACCTTCGAATCTACCTTGCAGTTTGGTCATTTTTGTCATGGCTATTATATACTATTATATGAATAATATTTGTATGTTGATAATGATACATATTGTTAATGAATTAATATTTAATCGATTAAGAATACAGATACTCATGTCCCAGACCCGTTTAGGGACATCAAGGAAATACAAAATAAAGCAGCAGTTGTTGTTGTTTTGTTTTTGTTGTTTTTTATCTAATCACCATAAAAGTGTTCTATCTTAATGCTGTGATGTTGGGATAGATATTTCATGCAATAAATCAAATGAATTATCGAACAAAATCAATTACTGCCTGCCACTGGTGAAATCACACCAATAATAAATAGAAATGATAGGAAAAAATGACACGAGAAGAAAAAAAATGAGAAGAAGATCAATATAAGCGAAATTGAGTTTTCAAAGATATTTTACCACGATTCAACAATTTTTACTTTGTTTACTTTTCTACTTTACGTTTAATATCTTCCTGCTATATCTCTCAAAACTGTTTTTTTTTAATTATAGATTCTGTTTCACAAAATTCCTGGTTTGATCGAAAAAGATGATTTCTCAAGCGCGCCAAAGTTATATTAGTCATTGGATGCAGATGGCACCAATAAATAAAAAGATCTCGTAAATATTCTCGGGAAAACGGGAGGAATGTGTGATTCTGTCGTTAATGTGAAACCTCAGGAAACAGTAGCAAATATAATGTTGCTTTACATTTTATTATTTATGTCTTTAATAAAACGAAGTTTAGGGACTGATTTTTAAATTTAAAATTGAGAAACACGTCAAGATATATCTAGAGATAGTATCGGCGCTGTTGAAAGTCTCTTTTTTGCAAAGGTAATGAATACATCATGTGACTAGTAGCATTATATATTATGTTTGATAAAATATCTCTGAGATGCAGTTACAACCAAAAGGTAAAGCCTTGAAACTCAAACTGTCATGTTTAATTAGTATACAGTCATGTACATAGATTCCCTTCCAATTGCATTGTTATACAGAATATAGAAGATATACGTACCCCATTGTTTGTTGTACATTTTAATTGTGAGAAAATTGGTTCTTCATTTTTATTGATAAGCATTCTATACAAATGAAACGAATGTTCAAAAACACTTCATGTTGTCAGACATGTTTTTTCTATACACACAACCAGTTTGCTTTAAGAAGACTTCTATTACGCATGCCCAGCATGTTCGAATCGTAACTGACTTATAATCTCATTCAACGTTAGCGCTTCTCAAGACAATTGATCTTTCACTAATTGTCCAAGTAATTTAATTAACCTGACAAGAAACGTCTGTCTCCGTGTTTGATTCGGAAATGGAATATTGCCTCTGATGATTACGGCGACCGCAAATTAATTAAAATTTCATTTTAACTGTAAAGCATGTTCATGGTGCCTTTAATCGAGTTTAAATTGAAAAATGAATATATTTTCTATGAATAAGATATATAAATAGCCGTTAATGTAAATGCAAACTTATTGCAAATGTGCAAATGGACATACATGTAAACAGTCAAACTTTGATCATGCAATATCATATATAGTACTTAATTAATTTGTTTGTTTCCATCTTTCAGCTATCCAAATGTCAATCAAATTACTCATACATTCGTTCATTTACACGTTCTTTCGTTCATTCGTACGAAAAAGACATTATTTTGAAGTGTGTTTTATAGCAACGAGCTGAACATGCAACATTTATTTCACTTTGCTTCACAATTCTAAGAAAATGGTATTTTTTCCTTGAGATTCTTTTACATTACATGCTTAGTCAAGCAGCACGAAGCAATCACCTGACCTGAACTTTTCTTTTGCATAATACTGCGTAAATCTCAATTACAATATTTTAAAATACTCAAAATAGCACACAGGGTAAACTGTAGGGCCTTCTTCAGCCAGTATGTAAAAAGCAGTATTTTCGAGTTTATTATTCTTTTTATTAAGTTGTTATTGGATTGCTGTTGTTGTTGTTTTCTTTTTCTTTTGTTTTTTTTTTAATGTTAAGAAATAACGATAACCGATAAAATGTTGTCTTCAGGTAGAAATAATGTTATTCCAATAATTTTTCATGAGTGTAAAAGAATCAAAACGGACAAAAATACTCATTTCTAAGTGGGTCTTTGGCACTACTTACATCATTCTCCAGACGTTACAGTTTCAAAAGTCTTGTTGGCATCTAGCTATAACTTAACTTTTCAACGAGAAACATTTATCTGAATGGAGGACCGAAATAATACAGGGCTTCATTATTCTCTACTAAGTTAATAAAATAATAATAATAATAATAATGAACGGTATCAACAATTACTTTTGTTGATTTAAAGATCTACCGAAGAATGACAGTTAAAACCTCTCTATTCACAATATTTTCACTGATTTAGTTTGATACACTCATAAATGTTAATGAGGATGATGAAGTATAAAAGCGTGTTTTCTTGTTAAGCTTTAGTACTTGATGACAAATCACGAACAAGACTAAAACTATTCCGAACTAAATGCTAAAAGTTGTAAAAGATCAATCTTAATTCTTGATTCTCGTTAAAGCTCATTAAACCTTATAAAATAGCTGTTTATGTGATGAACGTGAAGTTGGCACATAGATCGCAGCTCTACATCTAGCTCTGCGATCTTATATCATTGCAGAGCTGGGTCGCAGCTCTACATCCAGCTCTGCAATCTTATATCATTGCAGACCTGGGTCGCAGCTCTACACCCAGCTCTGCAATCTTATATCATTGCAGAGCTGGGTCGTAAATCTACATCCAGCTCTGCAAACTTATATCATTGCAGAGCTGGGTCGCAGCTAAACATCCAGCTCTGCAATCATATGTCATTGCAGAGCTGGGTCGCAGACTTACATCCAACTATGCAATCTTATATAATTACAGACCTAGGTCGCAGCTCCACATCCAGCTCTGCAGAGCTGGGTCGCAGCTCTACATCCAGCTCTGCAATCTTATATCATTGCAGAGCTGGGTCGCAGCTCTACATCCAGATCTGCAATCTTATATCATTGCAGAGCTTGGTCGCAGCTAAACATCAAGCTCTGCAATTTTATATCATTGCAGAGCTGGGTCGCAGCTCTACATCCAGCTCTGCAATCTTATATCATTGCAGAGCTGGGTCGCAGCTCTACATCCAGCTCTGCAATCTTATATCATTGCAGAGCTGGGTCGCAGCTCTACATCCAGCTCTGCAATCTTATATCATTGCAGAGCTTGGTCGCAGCTAAACATCAAGCTCTGCAATTTTTTATCATTGCAGACCTGGGTCGCAGCTCTACATCCAGCTCTGCAATCTTATATCATTGCATAGCTGGGTCGTAGATCTACATCTATCTCTGCAATCTTATATCATTGCAGAGCTGGGTCGCAGCTCTACATCCAGCTCTGCAATCTAATATCATTGCAGAGCTGGGTTGCAGCTCTACATCCAGCTATGCAATCTAATATCATTGCAGAGCTGGGTCGCAGCTCTACATCTAGCTCTGCAATCTTATAATTGCAGAGCTGGGTCGCAGCTCTACATCCAGCTCTGCAATCTTATATCATTGCAGAGCTGAGTCGCAGCTATACATCCAGCTCTGCGATCTTATATCATTGCAGGGCTGGGTCGCAGCTCTACATCCAGCTCTGCAATCTTATATCATTGCAGAGCTGGGTCGCAGCTATACATCCAGCTCTGCAATCTTATATCATTGCACAGCACGGTCGTAGATCTACATCTAGCTCTGCAATCTTATATCATTGCAGAGCTGGGTCGCAGCTCTACATCCAGCTCTGCAATCTTATATAATTGCAGAGCTGGGTCGTAGATTTACATCTAGCTCTGCAAACTTATATCATTGCAGAGCTGTCTCGTAGATCTACAAGCTCTGCAATCTTATATCATTGCAGAGCTGGGTCGCAGCTCTACATCCAGCTCTGCAATCTTATATCATTGCAGAGCTGGGTCGCAGCTCTACATCCAGATCTGCAATCTTATATCATTGCAGAGCTTGGTCGCAGCTAAACATCAAGCTCTGCAATTTTATATCATTGCAGACCTGGGTCGCAGCTCTACATCCAGCTCTGCAATCTTATATCATTGCAGAGCTGGGTCGCAGCTCTACATCCAGCTCTGCAATCTTATATCATTGCAGAGCTGGGTCGCAGCTCTACATCCAGCTCTGCAATCTTATATCATTGCAGAGCTTGGTCGCAGCTAAACATCAAGCTCTGCAATTTTATATCATTGCAGACCTGGGTCGCAGCTCTACATCCAGCTCTGCAATCTTATATCATTGCAGAGCTGGGTCGCAGCTCTGGATCCAGCTCTGCAATCTTATATCATTGCATAGCTGGGTCGTAGATCTACATCTATCTCTGCAATCTTATATCATTGCAGAGCTGGGTCGCAGCTCTACATCCAGCTCTGCAATCTAATATCATTGCAGAGCTGGGTTGCAGCTCTACATCCAGCTCTGCAATCTAATATCATTGCAGAGCTGGGTCGCAGCTCTACATCTAGCTCTGCAATCTTATACCATTGCAGAGCTGGGTCGCAGCTCTACATCCAGCTCTGCAATCTTATATCATTGCAGAGCTGAGTCGCAGCTATACATCCAGCTCTGCGATCTTATATCATTGCAGAGCTGGGTCGCAGCTCTACATCCAGCTCTGCAATCTTATATCATTGCAGAGCTGGGTCGCAGCTATACATCCAGCTCTGCAATCTTATATCATTGCACAGCACGGTCGTAGATCTAGATCTAGCTCTGCAATCTTATATCATTGCAGAGCTGGGTAGCGGCTCTACATCCAGCTCTGCAATCTTATATAATTGCAGAGCTGGGTCGTAGATTTACATCTAGCTCTGCAAACTTATATCATTGCAGAGCTGTCTCGTAGATCTACATCCATCTCTGCAATCATATATCATTGCAGAGCTGGGTCGCAGCTCTACATCCAGCTCTGCAATCTTATATCATTGCAGAGCTGTGTCGCAGCTCTACATACAGCTCTGCAATCTTATATCATTGAAGAGCTGGTTAGCAGCTCTACATCCATCTCTGCAATCATATATCATTGCAGAGCTGGGTCGCAGCTCTACATCCAGCTCTGCAATCATATATCATTGCAGAGCTGGGTCGCAGCTCTATATCCAGCTCTGCAATCTTATATCATTGCATAGCACGGTCGCAGCTCTACATGTAGCTCTGCAATCTTATATCATTGCAGAGCTGTGTCGCAGCTCTACATCCAGCTCTGCATTCTTATATCATTGCAGAGCTGGATCATAGATCGACAACTAGCTCTGCATTATTATTATCATTGCAAAGCTGATTCCCAGCTCTTAATCTAGGCTATCGACATCTAAATTTGCAATCTATGATTAATACAGATCTGGGTATAATATCTAAATATAGCACACTAATCTTGTATCTTTGCTCTAGGAGAACTGTGTCGTAGTTCGACATCTGGTTGCAATTTAACATAAGTGCAGAGGTTGATCGTTTATAGATATCTAGCTCTGTTATCTAACATAAGTGCAGAGCTGGGTCGTAGATCGACATCTAGGTCTGCAATCTTGTTTCACTGCAGTGCTGGATCTCAGCTCTACATCTAGATCTGCAGTCTTTTTTTCATTGCAGTGCTGGGTCGTAGACAACGAGCTCTTCAAACATTTGTTTTTACTTCTTTTTACATATTCATTATTCAGTTTCAATTAGGTCTGCAAAATTTTAATGGTATTTCAGTATATCTTCACTGTAGAGCGTTATCTTAATGACGTTTCAGATGAGCATAGTTATTTGACCAAATAGATTTGTAATGGTGTTATTATTATACAGAAACAAAAACTGGAAGGATAGAACTTGTTTTAGTTTTGTCTACTTTTCATGTGCAGTCATGTAGGTCTATTTACACTTTTGGCGGCTCTTGCAAAGAAATGTTTGATTTTCTCATATCTGCAAGGGGAACTTTGATCTTTTCCCTGCTTTCTTGCTACCTTGTCACTGCGGTGGAAAAGAGGTTATACATGTTTAAAAGTAATGTATTCCGTATAAGAAAAACATAAACATTGGATTCGTTTTTTTATCTCGATCCAAAGAAATGCGACGTAGTATATCGTAGTACATTTAACGAGCAACTGAGTCGTGTTGAAACGACATGCAAAGTCAAGTGCATTATTTTCAAGATTACAATAAGATGAGAGACAGATGCGCTCAAGAAGGAATGCATTAAAACAAGAAGTATACACTAGCTATGGCTATGAATACAAAGTGCGTAAAAGATTAGTTTTGATGCAAGCATCAAAAGCGGCGCGCATATTTTTAAAGTATGGTTTAAATTCACCAAAAAATATTATAGTGTTTGTTTTTGATGCTATGAGCAAAATTATTTACTGCTTACTATTATTTACTGGTTGTAACATTTTTGACAGAATTCATGAACTGTTTGTTTTATTGGTTGTTTATGATTTTTCCTTTATATCTAACCAGCAAGTATCAATTTCTCCACAAATGAATGACTTTCTCCACTGTCTCTAACAAGAGTCTGAGACAGTGGTGAGAGACGAATGACCTTAAGGCAAAACGTTCGAGATCAATCGTCACAGAGAAATTTACACTCATTCCAGTGATCGAACCTTTGATTCTTAATACAGTACTGTACCAATTGAGCTCAGCAGGTGGGCATCTGTCTTAAAGGAAAATGTAAGAGATCCACGAACGTTTAACTATCAAATAAAGAAGGGTCATCAAATTACACTTCTCGTTGTTTACGGGATAAAATGGAAAACGAAATTTTATCCATTTCGTAGCAAAACATAAAATAAATTAATTTTACTCAATCCAGTTGACAGATACAATGGTATAAAATACATCTGGGTGCTAGTAATTATAGACACAGAATAAGGTTTTCAGCATCGTGCCATCGTCCCATCGCATTTTCTGGTAAAATAAGGGTCATGATCGGAACACCGTCACGGTAGGACTATGCAATGATATAAGATTGCAGAGATGGATGTAGAGCTGCGACCTATCTCTGTAATGATATTAGATTGCAGAGCTGGATGTACAGCTGCGACACAGCTCTGCAATGATATAAGATTGCAGAGCTAGATGTAGATCTACGACCCAGCTCTGCAATGAAAGAAGATTGCAGAGCTGGATGTAGAGCTGCGACCCAGCTCTGCAATAATATTAGATTGCAGAGCTGGATGTAGATCTACGACCCAGCTATGCAATGATTTAAGATTGCAGAGCTGGATGTAGAGCTGCGACCCAGCTCTGCAATAATATTAGATTGCAGAGTTAGATGTAGATCTTCGACCAAGCTATGCAAAGATATAAGATTGCAGAGCTGGATGTAGAGATGCGACCTAGCTCTGTAATTATATAAGATTGCATAGTTGGATGTAAGTCTGCGACCCAGCTCTGCAATGATATAAGATTGCAGAGCTGGATGTTTAGCTGCGACTCAGCTCTGCAATGATATATGATTGCAGAGCTGGATGTAGGTCTGTAATGATATAAGATTGCATAGCTGGATGTAAGTCTGCGACCCAGCTATGCAATGATATAAGATTGCAGAGCTGGATGTAGAGCTGCGACCCAGCTCTGCAATTATAAGATTGCAGAGCTGGATGTAGAGCTGCGACCTAGCTCTGTAATTATATAAGATTGCAGAGCTGGATGTTAGTCTGCGACCAAGCTTTGCAATGATATAAGATTACAGAGCTAGTTGTAGATCTACGACCAAGCTATACAATGATATAAGATTGCAGAGCTAGATGTAGATATACGACCCAGCTATGCAATGATTTGCAGAGCTGGATGTAGAGCTGCGACTCCAGCTCTGCAATGATATAAGATTTCAAAGCTAGATGTAGAGCTGCGACCCTGGTCTGCAATGATATAAGATCGCAGAGCTGGATGTAGAGCTGCGACCCAGCTCTGCAATGATATAAGATTGCAGAGCTGGAGTACAGCTGCGACCCAGCTCTGCAATGATATAAGATTGCAGAGCTAGATGTAGAGCTGCGACCTAGCTCTGCAATTATAAGATTGCAGAGCTGGATGTAGAGCTGCGACCCAGCTCAGCAATGATATAAGATCGCAGAGCTGGATGTAGAGCTGCGAACCAGCTCTGCAATGATATAAGATTGCAGAGCTGGATGTAGAGCTGCGACCCAGCTCTGCAGTGATATAAGATTGCAGAGCTGGATGTAGAGCTGCGACCCAGCTCTGCATTGATATAAGATTGCAGAGCTGGATGTAGAGCTTCGATCTATGTGCCAACTTCACGTGCATAGATCTTCGACCAAGCTATGCAAAGATATAAGATTGCAGAGCTGGATGTAGAGATGCGACCTAGCTCTGTAATTATATAAGATTGCATAGTTGGATGTAAGTCTGCGACCCAGCTCTGCAATGATATAAGATTGCAGAGCTGGATGTTTAGCTGCGACTCAGCTCTGCAATGATATATGATTGCAGAGCTGGATGTAGGTCTGTAATGATATAAGATTGCATAGCTGGATGTAAGTCTGCGACCCAGCTATGCAATGATATAAGATTGCAGAGCTGGATGTAGAGCTGCGACCCAGCTCTGCAATTATAAGATTGCAGAGCTGGATGTAGAGCTGCGACCTAGCTCTGTAATTATATAAGATTGCAGAGCTGGATGTTAGTCTGCGACCAAGCTTTGCAATGATATAAGATTACAGAGCTAGTTGTAGATCTACGACCAAGCTATACAATGATATAAGATTGCAGAGCTAGATGTAGATATACGACCCAGCTATGCAATGATTTGCAGAGCTGGATGTAGAGCTGCGACTCCAGCTCTGCAATGATATAAGATTTCAAAGCTAGATGTAGAGCTGCGACCCAGGTCTGCAATGATATAAGATCGCAGAGCTGGATGTAGAGCTGCGACCCAGCTCTGCAATGATATAAGATTGCAGAGCTGGAGTACAGCTGCGACCCAGCTCTGCAATGATATAAGATTGCAGAGCTAGATGTAGAGCTGCGACCTAGCTCTGCAATTATAAGATTGCAGAGCTGGATGTAGAGCTGCGACCCAGCTCAGCAATGATATAAGATCGCAGAGCTGGATGTAGAGCTGCGAACCAGCTCTGCAATGATATAAGATTGCAGAGCTGGATGTAGAGCTGCGACCCAGCTCTGCAGTGATATAAGATTGCAGAGCTGGATGTAGAGCTGCGACCCAGCTCTGCATTGATATAAGATTGCAGAGCTGGATGTAGAGCTTCGATCTATGTGCCAACTTCACGTCCATGTTTATGAATGTGCGGCCTGCTTGAAATAAAAAAAAATTTTTATAATGTTTTGTTCGGCTAATAATATTCCGATTGCTGATGCTTCAGAAAGGACATGTCAAGTAGAGTGTGTTGTATACCAAGTCAATAATTCAAGGACTAAGAAAAACTCTGTAACTGACACAGAAATCAACTAAATCTTGTAATTGTCCACTTTCTTTTCTTATCAAATCCTCTAAAATCTATTCATGAAACTCTTCGAAACGATCTAATTTATTGATATCGAGCATTATTGAATATTACTTGCACATGAATTTTATATTATATTTTTATATATTATATTCTTTGAACTGCTCCGACTATTTTGACATACTGCATCTTTTGTATAAAACTCTAGAGTTTGCATTTTTCGCCTCTGCTTTTTTTTGTAATTCGTAAATTAATAATCTCCCCGTGATAAGGTATGAATATGGAAGGTCGAAGGTTCAAATCTCGTCAATGACTTCATCTGACGGGGGCGGTTTGTGAGCCGCCAACTAGTTAAAGTTTAACTAGAGACTGCCTGTCCACCTGGTGTATAGGATTAGGAATCTGCGAGTAGTGAAGTGTCTCATAAGCACGAGAGACTGGTCCCGTCTAGTAGTGTGACCCTGTAAGAAGCAAGCACTTTATAAGCCTGCAATAGCACGAAAAATGAAGCTTTTTTTCAACTTAACATCTGTACCAGTGTTATGCTTGTTATTATGAATGATATTTCATTAAAAAGAAAATTTATCATGTAAACTACATAGAAAGCATACAAAAATCTAGTGTTAATAAGGAAATACTTAATACATCAGTAAATGTTTTATTTTCGTAATACCATCAATGTGATCTATTGTGTTGTCGTGATGCCTAGAAAGGTAAATCACGCAACAACTCAAATGAATTACATGTTTCTCTTATTGATCAAAGGTATGAACAAATCAATTAATGTCTGCCAGAGGTGAAATTCACACCAGTAACAGATATAAATATCAGAAGAATCGACCATGTTGGAAAAAAGGAAAAGGGAAAAAATAGATGAAATTAATTTTGTCTGAGATATCACCGTAATTTTACGTTTAAGCTCAACAAAGGTGACTTTTGTTCATGTTCAACCGTTGTGTTAGTTAAAAAAAAGTTAAACATGATAAAAATTAAGTCTTTTCTGTATTCTTGTAAAACTGGCTCATTTTGAGAAGACCACCTGCTACCGTCATTTTCGTTTTCACTAGAATGAATGAGTTTTTACATTCCATGCGTTCTCATAACTCTCTTCAGTTATCGGGGGGCAGATGGTACCTAGAGATAAAATGATCTTTTAAATATGCCTAGGGAATTGTCAGGAATGTGCGACTCTTTTGTAAATGAGATACCTCAGGACACCGAATCAAACGCAGTGCGTCTTTATATTTTTTCTTCTGATCGGGTCAGATGATTTCCAAACAATAACTGACATGTCTTTCAAATTGCCAATATAAGGACCAATCTCATATTTTTGTTTTGCTTTCAATAATTATATGAAATACCAAACACTGTCACATTACTCCTGGAAAATACAGTCAACATTATCATTGTCGGTCTTTTATGGTTCAGAACGTAAGTCTCTAATTCTGTCAATGGCATATTATTCATATCCAGTCTCATCCACAATTTCAAGAAAAACCGCTGCACACTTTAGTGTCTATAAAATCCTTACTACGCAACAACGTGTTATGATAACTTTAAAGAAAGTCAGCTAAAAATTTGTCAGTCAAATCTCATTTTTCCAAGCATTAGTCGACAAAAGAGCATTATCCTAAACAGTGGTTCACTTAAAAGTGCAAAACATAAAAGGGTTCGGGTGTCAATTTGATGTATGAAACTTGTGTCATTGACGTTTTAAACTTATTTGTGGAATACTTGTATTTAAACTTGTGTGTTCGTGCGATGTTTTTTAAACTTACATGGTGGCGTTTTGAAACGGGATTGATACTAAAAATAGAATTTAAATTAAGCTGGTAAATGAATAATGTTTTATTTGTGGCACGTAAAAGCTGCAGGTGTACAGCCGCTCACAGGTTTCTTTATATCCTGTATATATATATACTTGTGCTCTTTTTTGTTTCTTGCAATTAAGTCTTCAGGCATATTTTACCATTAACTCACAACCGTTTTTTAAGAAGAAATTGGTATTTGAGTGTGTTGTTTCAGTACATCACACAAAATTATCACGTGCGGTTTGCGTTTGGCCAATAATCTTTATAACATTAACGCCGCTCCAGACAATTGTTTGAGGAATTGATCTTTCACTAATTGTCCCTATAATTTGATTAACTTGACAAGGAACGTCTGTCTCGATGATCGATTCGGAAATAGAATATTGCCTTGGATTATGGAAGGCAACTGCAAGGAACATAGGCGTTGACATGGGGCCACGGGTAAATTAAATTTCACTTTAAACTGTGACTTCTTGATCCCTCTGTGAACGCTTTAAAGGAGCTTCAGGCACTTAAAATCTATTCTAAATGTATCTAAAAGTCGGTTTCGAACGAAAGAATTCTCTTAGACAGCTGAAAAACGCAGGGTTAATCAGACAGACTAGGAGATATCATACTTGAATTATGGTGTTTTATTTACGTTGGTTAGAAGCAAATTTAATCATGTAAAATGCACTTCGGAATGTAAATTCTATAAATGACGTTCGTATGAAGTATAAATTCCTGTCATTATACTGCAGAGAGCTCGCACTAATTTAATTGCTAACTACTCTTTGCATCTAAAAATTCAGTTTTTGTAAGACACTTTAACAGAATGTTCATTTTTAAAATTATATGTAATAAAACTTAACCCATTTCAAAAATAAGAATAACATAACAATATACTAGACACCCCCAGCTACATTTTATTAATGTAACAATTTAAACATCTGCAAGCAAATCAATGAAGTGATAAACATTGAACACAGTTATCAACACCGAACCCAGCTTCTTGACTGACCAGCACTAAAGAACTCAAGTGCTCAATGAATGAGCTAATGCGATCAGCATGGCGACCAAAAGCTAAATCTTTCTATAAAAAGTCTCATCTGGGCCTAAATGTTTAGAAATGCTGATGTTCAAAGCAGACTTCATATCTGTACAGGTTAGCTTATCAACATAAGTAAGCTAGTCACAGCTTGTATCTAAATAAAATAAAACTAATCATTTGCACATAAAACATGTAAGTATTTAGTTAATATACGAAATTTTAAAAGTGTATTTCAAATAATGCAATAAGAAGTATAGTAAGATTAACATAAAACCAAGAACGCAAAGTATGCTAACTTGCCAACTGAGACACTAAAGCTGTATATATAAGGTGTTTTCATAGTATAAAACAATACCTAGTAATTAAAAAAATTACTGGATAAAAATGGATCTAAGCCAACTTTACATTACAAAAATGAAAGATAAACACAATATTGCAAATAGTACACAAAACAAAATTTGAAAGACCGATGGTTAAATAATTGACAAATGATCAACAATAAGCGATATGAATTAATTTGTGCTACACATACGCCCTAAATAACTTTAACAATCACGGGCAAAGGAGTTCATAGGTGTAAGACCACTAAATTTTCATCAGCGTTCGCCCAAATTCCAATGGGCTAAATATACATGCGTACAATAACACTTCGTACTTGTACACGAGAATTTTGACAAAATAGATCATGACTCTAAAACGTAATGACGTATAATAGAACGTACTTGTAACAATTATATGAAATATTAGACTACGTTATTTAGGGATTTTTTTAAATATATCCTTAATTTATTCATTTTCATACATTTTTAAACTTGTTCTTTTATTCTTGATTTCCATCTCAAAACATTTCCACTTAATCTTCACAAAAGAGCGTTGAAAAGTACGCACCCTTTGTTTTTCAGAAGTATCTACTCTCAGTGCAAACCATGATTGTTTAAATAGTATATTTCGATTCATTTTCCGTATCGTATCACACGTTAGCGATAAAAATAACTGCTAAGGTCAACTCAGTTAAGATTTCAGACAAACGCACAACTTCTAGTGCCTCTCAATAAAATTAGAAAGTTTTTAGAACAATTCCGAACAATTTCTAATATATATATGTAGTACATTGTATATTCTAATAATATGTTCTAACACAACCGCCAGGATTTTTATGGTTATTTGATAAGATAACCAGGAAAGGTCCACAAACGCTTTCGTCCTTGTTGATAATTAACAAGATAACGAGATAACGTTCGCAAAACTTTTTTAAAGTAAGATAAATATCTTCACACTAGGTTAAAGACTTGACTGTACATAATACCGTCAGAACTTCCACCTATTAACTTATTTTTGTTGTCTTTTGTTAAAGCTACCGATTTTAGCTTAAAAATATTAATTTTCTTTAAAACGAAAGATGTTTGAATTAAAATATAATTTAAAGCTTCTATATTACTTTAAAACTTAAGAAAACAATCGAGCTGATAGCAGGATTTGAACTCATGGCCCTCGATGCAGTAAATGGCTGCCTGAGATCAAAGTTAAATAGTTATGATTCGTGTAGTCAGATATAAGACCACTTATCATACATGGAACCGTCCTGATTCTTTCCGATTTTCAAGTAGCTGGCAACACACAACTATATTCGCATTATTCATGTAGGTAAGCAAGAACGCAAATCTTATATAGTTGGTATGATATCATGTTGATATCTAGACGAAAGTATCTGGCAACACACAACTATATTTGCAATATTCACCTAGGTAAGCAAGAACGCAAATGTTATATAGTTGGTATGATATCCTGTTGATATCTAGACGAAAGTAACTGGTGGCATTTCTGGACACTATGTTGTCAATTATTTGTGTTAAGATGTTTATCTTACGGTTGAACTTCTTACAAACGTTTAGTTAGCTAGTAGTCTGACTGAAGTACATGATCTAACTAAGCGTTATTTTGAAGCTGATTTTAATCAGATTGGTTAGCTAGTTAATTATCGCGAATACTGTGTAACAAACACGAAAGTGCTGGCGATCCTTAACTGGTTATCTTCGGTTAGAAATATACCATCATACATTTTTAAACACATACTCCATCCTTAACTTGAATATCATCTAGCAATACCTCAATAATTTCGTAGGTATATTCTTTTCTTCTAAGTTCAAAAACAATATGGTCATAAGCGTCATGTGGTAATGTCACACTGGCCTCTGTCCAGATGCCAATTTCAGCAGCATCGGACGTCCAAAACACTTTCTGGTTAGTGAGTTGCGACCCAAAATGTACATATGTTGAAAGTTCAAGGTCGTTGTTTGTCGGAGTCTTTTTGTTGAAAGAAAACGTTACACAGTGAGGCAACGAGGTAAACTGGTTATTTAATTCAGGGGAGATAAACTGGGCAAAAGCTTGGTACCCAAACGTACTGAAGTTGCCGCCTGCTTTTATACAGTGATCTGGAATATAAAAGAAAAGCTCTCTGTGAAAAAAAAACCACGAAATAACATTCATTAATACCGTTATGTTTGTTATGTTAAAACCGAAGTTTTGGTACCCAATAACTGAGACCTGATCTTACAAACGAATAGATAAAACACGTGCATATAGTAAACGAACACTATACGAGAGGAAAAAAGTATCAGAAATTCAGAACAAATCACTATTTAAACTGATTGTTTTTAAAGCGACTAAATCACAAAATTCAGCTTTTTTTCTTTAAAATTAAGGAGAAATTGATATACTACAGAAAAAAATCATGACATTATGCTCCTATACAGTATGAAAAGTGAAGAAACAAAAATTGAATTCACCAGGTTTCGAATCCATGCCCTTTCGGTAAGTAAAATTAAGAGCGGCGATCTAAACCATAGAGTCTAGTTATTCATGTGTGTCAAAATTAATAACAGAAACAAAGTATCTACCACATAAAAACTAACGGGGTTATTTTTTTACCGATAAAAGTGTGTAAAACTTGATATTATTATGTGTTTCTGAAACAAAAAATGAGTCAGTAACTTAGTTTAGACATTATATGTTCTTCCCATTGGCTTTAAGGTCAAGTGAAAAAAAGACATGGGATGAAATTCTAACCAAAACTTTAATGGTAAATCATAAATGTAGAGATTACAAAGTGGTCATTATCTCATTCACACTGCGACAGCACAAGATAACTTATAGTTCTAATGAACTACCTTTACTCAAAAAAAATCTAAAAGGCAAGTAAAACAACTGACCCTGCTGATTGTATGTTAATACATCCGCGTTTTCTTGTACAATAGTCCAGTTCTTCGTGTTGTGACCGCTGCTTTGGGAAAATCTGCAAGTGTCTCCTTCGTCGAACGTGCATGAAGTAAATTCAGACCCTATGAAAAGATAAAATCATTGATAGTATTCTTGGATAAATGGATTTACAGAATGTCCTGTCTGATGTTACAAAGGAAACTTGAAAACAATTCTAGCCTTGTAAGCGTGTTTATCACATTATTTTGCAATCTATAAAAGATTTGAGATTTTAAATTTCGAATTCAAAGAAAACAGTTTTCAGATTCAGACATTATTATTGAACAGCACTGTGAAACTATATCGTAATTATTTCCAGACATTAAAACTATTCACCATCGCACGTTCCCTTTACTAACGTCACATTATCTAAGCCAAGTCCGGGTATTCCGCCGTGTTCATTCAACGAAACAAACTTCAGACGCATGTATGTCTCAGACACTGTTACTTCAGTAGACATCCAAGTGTCTTTGGCAGGGTAATGACTTGTGACCCTCCAAAGTAAGTCAGTCATGGGTCTGCCATCATCTGATTCATCAATACCAAACACAGAAAATGTGATGTTTGAGTTGCCACTAAACATGAACGAAAACATCAAACAATTCTGTGAGGTCGTAGAAAATGTTGGTGTCAGGACAGATGCATTTGAAGGTCCATTGGAATTCAGCGCAGATGTTCTGGTTGCGTAAAGTATAGTGCCTAAATACATAAAAACAATAAGGATACTCATTATAACTGAAATTCATCGATCAAGATATAAGATATGTGAAGCTGAAGAAACAAACTTATCTAAAACATTCTTTTTGCTTACAATTTTAAGTTTTCTGATACATTGATCGTACCTTTGACATATTTATCTCCTGGTTTTCTTGTCCACACATAGTTACCATCGGATATATCTGTGTAACCACACCAACCATTCGACTCAAAATCGCAAGTAACATTTTTAGCTCCTGAAAATTATTTACATGGCAAATGTTACACAAATTACCTAAATCTTTCGACATTATCCCGACAGAAAAAAAACAACAGAGAATTTATCATCAGGCCAAAAATAGATCAATCATCGAGCTTCACAAAAAGAAAAGAAAATATGCCCTCTAATATACGTATGTGTAGTCTTTAACATAAATTTCTCATGTTTAATATCGGTTCATTTTCTTCACTGTTACTGTTGATAATTTATAAGATCTGTAAAGTAAGTCTAAAGTGATCATGATAGAATTGGTTCACAAAAAACAACATAATATTTTAATTCTTAACTTTCCCTCTTAAGTTACCAATATTTATGTGTTTACTTTTGATACAAACCGTTTGGATTTGTCGTTTCTGCGATCCAATCCATGAAAGACAAAATATTAGTATAGACCCCAGGACGGTTTGACATACCGCACATATCTCCCCAGCTTACCACCCCAGCCAGCAGCCATCGATCATCGGATCCTCTACACATCAGTCCACCACCAGAGTCTCCCTGTAAGGGACATCACAGCTGAGAGTTATATTGTGGTGACACTAAAGAATCTCTAAACCAAATGAAAAATATGTATAGATCTATTGTATCTTTTCATGTTTCTTTCCATTAGACACAAAAGGAAAGTGATTGACACCATGTTATTCTATGTTTAGTGTTACACTCTATATTTTAATCCATGATTTATAATATTTAGTGTGGATCTCGAAAACTATTAATGTTGCGTTAGACAGCGCGTTCCATTTATCTGCAGCGGGAACAAAAAGGAATAACAAGTGCT
Organism: Cyclina sinensis; assembly: GCA_012932295.1. NCBI lineage: Eukaryota > Metazoa > Mollusca > Bivalvia > Venerida > Veneridae > Cyclina > Cyclina sinensis. The sequence goes on along the minus strand of JAAONU010000012.1, from coordinate 22,812,939 downwards.
TCAATATTTGCAGTCTCCTTCGCAGTAATCTCCCCTTCATTATATTGTACGATAAGGAGAAGTGGCCACTGCACTGAGTTTCTCGTATTTGTTTAAGACTTCTGAGGTTTTTTTATTTCTTTTGTAAGCACTTTATCACCGCGTGCATGTAAATAAATTAATTTCAACTGGGTGGAACAGAATGATATATTTACTAGATCATATATCTTCATTCTATAGCTTGACTGATACTTGGAAAAATGAAAGAGTCTACATTTACACCCTTTATAGAAGAATTTTAATGACAGAAGTAAACTTAGAAGAAGATTATATGATACTGGTATTTCAAGGAAATGTTAATGGCTATTATATCTTTTGAATTCATTTGTACGCGCCTTTGTAAGAGTAAATGCGTTTACACTTGACTGGTTCTTGACTTGAGGTTTACAACAAGGATGTATATTGTATCCGTCATTATTCACCTCTATATACCTTCATCACTATGTTCCGGAACATCTATTTTAGGACTTCGGTTATTTTCTTGTATTGAAGCAGCGCATAATAAGCAGTGCGCTATTTTCTTGGGGTAGGAAGATCAAGTAAAAGCGCTGACATAAGGAATAGCATCGGTCCCAATAGTCAGACAGTGGATGAATATTTCCACTTTTTATATCTAGTCTATGTAACACTGAGTTGATGAGAGAATATCAATGTGGGCAAAAGAAGGAAACACAGTTACAGTAGATTTTTTAACATATTTTTTTTTCATTGTGTAACATTGATTTCAGTTTCGTAAATTATGTAGCTAAAGATGTTTTAGTTGACAAGATTGTTAAAACTCTTTTGAATAGATATATTTGATAGATAATAGCTAATACTTAATTTTTTGATCAAAAAAATTTTGTTTTCGCTGAAAATCTTCGCAGTAATTATATGCTATATAAAAAAGGAATAGATTTAACAGCGAGAACTCTACAGTCTTTTAGGAAATTTAATTTTAACCTAGAACTTTTATTTAAAAAATGAATTGTTTAAAACGTGCCATAAAGACGACATATTCAAAAACCTTTAAATGCTGTAAGTAATTCAATATACATAACTGAAATAGCTGAACTCGGTAAAGGATAGACAATTCTGTAGTTAAATGTTACTTTTTTGCATGCGTCGGACTTGAGTAACATGCTCATTGCTTGAAATTGTCATCTTGCGTGTATGTCTTACAAACGCCCAATATCCGAACGTCTATATCAGGGCACAAATAATCATAGAACAATTTTAAAGGATAAAAAAATCCTGAATCGATAAAATATGACCTTCAAGGCAATAAAGTACAGTACATATATGTACATTGACAAAACTTTACCGATTTGAAGGGTCATAACTCTAGTATTTCGGACTGAAAATAAACAACTACTTAACAAAGGACATTTTAATATTTTGACAAGTTTACAGTGAAAAAGTCACATACATGCGCACTTCGAGATTTTTGGGACTTGTAGACAGAATGACAAAAACTAGAGATACCGCTGAATGCGATTCATACCCCCACCAGTGCTTAGACTGAAACTGGGAGCATGGGTGGAAGGGAAATAAGTGTGTGGGAAGAATATTACTAAAATTATATATATAATACTAGTGACATTAGGTAACACAATGTAAACTTGATAAAAGAAGAAGACAAAATATGTTAGTAAAGTATGTCTTATGCTAGAACGGCTGAAAAGAGAAATTACAAAACCAGGCAGAAAAAAAATCCCAACATAACTTCTGACTTCTTGTTAAAGCATGCAGAAAATACAAAAATACTACGTGAAGTTTAAATCCTATACAATAATATTTTGCACAATTAGAATATGTCATTTTCTAAACGAATGGGAATAATTATGTTAAAATGAAAACAAGAGTTATGACACTTGTTATTGGGACTTTCATTTAGACCAATCCTCATATATGTAGCATACATTAAGGCTAATACCTATACTGGTTCCTGAGTTATGCAATAAAATGTTGTTGTTGATGTTTTTTTTTAATTTTCTAAGTAGGAAAAAAGAGGGCATATTAATAATAAATATAAGGCTTCAGAGACAATAACGGTTCCAATGACAGTTCCTTCTTTGCATGATATTCATTGAACAATTCAAGAAAATGTCTATGTAGGGACATTTTCGAAGTGAAAAGAGGACATACATATGTCAAAGGACAAGTCAGAGTTATAAATTTGTCCTCTAGAATTAGCTTGTGACACTTCATATGTATATTTTAAGTTAATATTAGGACTGGTTTCAAAGATATTCAAGAAATGTTTGGACATTATCTACCATATACACTCGCCTATAAGACGCACTTTTTGTACTCAAAATTCGTACTCAGGATGGGTGTGCGTCTTAGAAGCGTATTCTAAAAGAAAAAGTTTCTTTGCAAAAGCAAAACCGACTTTTGCTGAGCATTATTCACCACCAGCCTACTTAATCATTACATCAATGGTTCCAGGGCCATTCTTTGAAAATCTTAAATGCAACCAACTAATTTGACTGAACGAGATTGCAGATGTGGCCGGAATTTGTATAAATTACACTTAAATCATCCAATAACTATGCCTAGAATCTTCTTTATTTCCTACCATGTCTTATAAGAGAGTCAATGCTAAAAGTACAGATTTTTGCCCCAAAATTCGGAATGCGTGTTATAAGCCTCGGCGCATTATAAGACGGACATCAAAGTACAAACTTATAGATTTCCTCTCTTTTTTCGTATATGTTTTAAATTTCCAAGTTAATAACAATACTGGTTCATCAAATATTCAGTAAAAAATGTAAATTTTGGGACATTTTCTACGTAAAGAGGTGGCATATTTCAGTCAAAATACAACTCTTAGTTATTAATTAATTAGTTATTAAACCTGGTACATTGAGTTGCCTTGTGGTCTTTCATATAAACTTTAAGGTTTAAGTTAGTTTTCAGAAACACTCAAGAAAAAGTAAATCTTGGGACATTATGGAAGTGAAAAGGGGGAATGATTAAATTAAAGTACAAGTCAGAGTTATCAAACTTGGCACTTGGAGTAGCATTGTGATCGTTCATCTACGTTTTAATTTCAAGTTAATAACTATACTGATTCAAGAGACATTCAAGAAAAATGTAAATTTTTGGTAATTTTCTGAGTGCAAAGGGGGCATGACTAAGTCAAAATACAACTCTAATTTATCAAACTTGACATGTGGAGTTGCGTTGTGATTTTCTATATATATTTCAAATTTTAATAAAATACCTGTACTGGTTTCAGAGATATTCAAAAAAATAATCGGGACGGGACGAGACGGGAAGGGAAGAGAAGGGACAGGACAGGACAGGGACGGGACAAGACGGGACAAAATGATTTCTATAGCCCTATTCTTTAGCCCCCTTCCCCACAAATTATGTTTGGTGGGGGTAATAAAAATGTTGCTGTTAAACTGGAGCAAACTAAAAATGTTTGATAAAAAAACCCAGTTTGGCTGAACAGAGACTTTTTCACGGTGCAATACGAAACTATGAGAAAAGTAACAGACTAATGCAAAATTGCTATTTTGGCTATCGTATTATCTTTGATTGATGATTACGGGTGCATGGTGCATTTACATCAAACATAAACATTCCTTGAAACCACAGTTGTTACTGTTATTTATCTTTAAAATTACACCCTGTTTCAGCGACACATGAATGTGATTATACAGATATAGCTCTCAACTTTAACCAAGTCCAAATATTTATATGACGTTTATTTAGAAGATCCGGTTTTGCGGTGGAAAAAAACTAGCTACGTTTATCTGTTATCCTTTTTAGGAAGCAAATATTTAGATCGAAAACTGAATTATTTATACCTTTTATTAAAATGCAAAGATAGAATGACTTGACTTTTTCGCGGTGAGATGAACCATGCGGTCACGCAGAACTGTTTTTGGTTTACTTTTTTTTTGAAATCTGAATGGAGATAAACCGAGCAAAACATGACATATGATCAGTGCAAGCACGTATCTCAGAAAGTAGCTTATAAAATAAAATGATTTGCATGATTTCTTTAATCTTTTATACCTTGCAAGCGTCCATGCCACTGCTTGTGTACCCAGCACACAACATATTGTCCCTGATCCGATTGTCGGATGAAAATCTAGTAGAATAGATGTCTTTGCACTTCTGCAAGTCAAAGATCTTTGTTTTCACATGTCTAAGAAACTTTGGCGTAACCGTTGTGTAATAATCTACAAAAGTAAATAACCTATGTTAAAACGCTTTTGGTATGATGAAATTGAGCATTGTATCCTTTCTTAAGCAAATACCACTTTTTAGACAATTTCTTGTAACTGTTACTGCATTGTTAAAAAATAAGAAAATTATTTACATGGCTGATTGTTCTTAAGAAAAGGGAGATTCATTTATAAAATAGACCTCATGAACTCTCTGTATATTTTTACAATAGAAATAAGACCTCAAATCAAGTCGAGGAATATTCGTTATGTGTTTCGTTTTATGCGGATTTGACGATAATTTTGGTTATTTAGTGACGTTGTTTTCCTTTAGTATGCAACTGTTCATAACCAATCTATGTAACACAATAAAAACGTCACAACCTTAGGGCTCCAAGCATTGCAATCAATATAGGTTAGGTTATATAACGGATCGGGTACAGTAACTTACAATCGAATGCACTCAAATGCACTCAAACGCACTCAAATGTACGTGAGTCTTCATAAGTCTTTACAGAAATGGCTTATCTTTTAAATTAATCTTCTGTCTGCCATTTTTTGTTGGTCTGTGCATCTTTCGTGTTTATGAACCATATTGCACGTTTCTAAATCTTCCTATTTTAAATTTTCAAATCATTAATCATTTCGAAAATTTACCGTAGCGGTAATCTATTACAATAACAAAAGCATGTTCTCGGCTCGTCGATTAAGATGTTGGAAAAAAGAATAGTACGTATAATATGAACTTCAGTCAAAAGGATTCGAATAACAAGTCACGTGAGAGGGTATGACGTGAGGAAAATTCGGCTGTTACAAATATTGACAGAAGATGTTTCAGCACATACGTTTGTTATATTTTTGTTGTCTTTTTTCTCTTTTTTTCTTTAAAAAAATGTTACCTTTCATATCGGACACTCCAAAACCAGTGACATAGCAAAGGTCCCAAGGCGAAAACTGCCTCATGTCCCAAGGTAGACAAATTGGTTTTGTATTATTGTCAAAATGCAGCGGGCGCTGTAAGCGAAGCAGCGCAATATCGGCGTTGAAAATGAAATGGTATTCCGGATGGACAACAACTTCGGACACATATCGTATTTGTCTCTCTGCATCATTTATATCGTTGACTCCAGCCACAACTGATGTAATTTGAGGGTTTTCTACCAGGCTGAAATGTATTTAAATTAATTTTTGTATCTTAAATTTTCTGTCTGTCTGCTCTAGATAAATAAAGATAATATCTCTTTTCCCTCATATGCTTCCGACATATTTGGTAGCCAAATTATAATAATGCTATCAATTAAAAGCCTGAACTTTGACCAACGACTACATTCCATCTTTTAAGGATCAGTGCTTTTTTGACATGAGTAGAAAATATGCCCAATAAGTGATTCTATACTTTTTTTCTATAGGGATAAAATGGCTAAATTGAAACGGCGGAAATGATATGGTAATCAGGTGCGAATTATCAGCGTGGTAATTTGCGTGTAATTTGTTTCGTTTGGTAATCTTTTTTTAGTTAATTGAACGGAAAAAAGAGAAAGACTAAATTTGCCTCCTGATGACTCACTCTTTGACGCAGTGTCCAGCAGTGACTAGCCATAAACTGTCAATAATTGACCCACCACATATGACACTGTTGCCAGACCGCAGAGCTACACTCCATGGCCACTCCCCTTTTTGAGAAACAGCGCCACCTATGATCCTCTTCTTCCGAACGTGCTCTTCTTTTTTTCCACAGTCTGGAAGAAAATGAAAGATTTCTATTCTTTCTATTTTTTCAAATAATTTGACAGTCACAAAATATGTGACAGTGTAAGACAATTTCAACAACAAGTTTTTACTACATTTTTTTGAAATTTTGATATATTTTATCAATGTAACTTTAAAATATAGTAAGCCATTTACCTTTGTTGTTTGTTAAGGTAGGTTTGTCTAATGATAATACCATATAAACACTTAGATGTTAGGTCTGTTCAACCTACAACTTTTCAACAGAACAAAGAAAAGACTTGCTGGCCTATCTTTTCTATCTATTTCTCCCTTCACATAAATAGAATGATTATCTAAGCCAAGGTTTTCGCAAACCTACCAGAGTATGTGCACTGGAGTTGAAGAACAGTATTGGTCGTGCACGTTGAACTAAAAAGAAAAGAAATACAAGATTTTTAAATAACTGATGAAATTATCTACTGAAAGGTCTTTTAAAAACAGGGGCCTTTTATTCTCTAATCAGAGCGAGATAATTATGCTTTCATTTGAATTGGTTTTCTCCATGCTTGCAATTTCTTTACGGTTAACAAGACGGAATGAATGACTATTTAAAACGCCACAGTTATTGAAATGTTCATGTTAACAATATTAAAACATCTTTCTATAAGACTGAAGCCATTTAAAATGTTTACTGTCATTTTTCTCTTTATCATGAAAAAATCTGAACCGGTGTTTGTGACAGAAAATAGGTGAATGTGAAAATTGTGTTATAATCTGAAATAACCTTGTTGTGAAGTTCAGACGACCTGACTCCGGTGTGGCTACTGAAAACATTTGACGGTTGTCTGTGTTTCCCTTAGTCAGCAGTTCAGTGGACCTTGAATAGTTTAAAAGTATTATATAATAAATATAACAATAAATTTTCACAATTTTATCATTAACAGAAATCAAATTTGCCATACAAGTGTGAAATAAAAATGTTTTTTGTACAAATTTACTCAAATATAACCTTGTAAAAATTATTCTACGATAAAAAAGGTATCAGTTCAAAATGATATGAGGCGAGACCAAAGGTTCACTAGACGCCACAAATTCTTTTTGACAATCAAAACATGAATTAATATTACAATGCGCTATTTGAAGGTGCTTCTACTGCGTTTTAAACACAGTCATATAAGATGTTAGGTTTCTGAGTAGGTGATATATTATACAATTATTGCCTTTAATATTTGCATTCATCGACCTTGAAAAAGTGATATCGACCGAGGGCTTAGCATTACACACTTTCTTGACCTAACATTAATGTCAACGACTGTTTTGTTGTCGAAACACCTTATACTTATGGACCTATTTTGTAATCAAAGCGACCACAAACATTAAGAAATATCGTTGTTGTCTGTCTTCCTCTGAAAGCGAGTTTGACGTTCAACGGCAGGGTATTTGACATCACTAGGACGTTATTCAGGACGTACCCGAAAGCGCTACAGCAGGATTCATTTCACATCGGGCATATTTCAGCTCCGACTCTGATTAAATGCAACATTTTAAATTTTGATCATGAATCTCATGACCACGCTTCGTCATGCTTGTTTGAAAACGTTTATTCGCAGTTTATTATTTTTTATTTATCTTTTTTTCTTGGCAGTTGTCCAACAGTATCTCAGTCTTATAGTCATTTCTGGGAATTTATTCAATGCTTTGAATTATCTGTTTTTATATTAGAAAACAACATAAAAACTTACTCTCTGTAGCACAGTAACAGTTACAGCGGTTAATTTAGGGCCATACGCATGACACTCAGTGTGTATAAGGCTTTCAGGACTTTGATTCATGACTTACTTTAGTTAATAAGACATCTGTGATATTCTTCAAACATGATTTGTACATATCAGTACTTAACTCAATGTACTAAAGGTCTATTTAATAGTGTATGCAATTCTTATATAGTTTTTTTTAATACTGGTATTATGCTGATACTTCTTCATGAATAATGCATGTTTATTCATAAATAATGGATGTTTATTCATGAGTAATGCATGTTTATTCATGAGAAATGAATGTTTATACACGAACTGAATTATTGATATATTTAGTTTTTATTGAGAGGCTGTATTAATCAGTTTATATCAGATCTGATCTGATGTAATATTTTGATTTTCGAAACCATTTCTTTAAAATAGACATAAGTGTTTGTTTTCAATCTTCAATTTTAGTACTTTCTTTTATTTCAGTGTTTAGTCTACCATTAATAAGCAAAGATTAATGCCAGCTTCTCAACTCCTCAATGTCAATTTTAAATATTTAGGATAAAAACCTTTTTATCTAATGATAGATTGGTAATTTTTCTTTATTTTTGTGTTTATTAATTGTATATGTAACAGTCTCATATAACTATGCTTAGAATGGTCTTGCACGTTATTACTGATTGTATTATTCTTTGAATTTTTGTATTTGTAAAAATAAATAAAGAATAAAATCGTAAAAAAAATAAAAGTCAATGACATTCCATCGACCACGAAGATAGGACAAGTGATAGAATAGATCACGTGATTATGAGACAATTTAGTTGACAACTGTCAAGTGTTCTTTTGTAATTTGTAAAATACTCTACAGACATATACACGATTTTAAATGTTATGTAGACCAAAATTTGAAACCTATTTTGTATATGTGCAGTCTCTTATATTTTGTTTTACAGAACGGTCTTGTATAATTATTTGCTGTGTATATTTTGTGTTAAGTATTGTAGTATTGTAGATTAAGCGAGACGTAGACATACATGCATATTTCAATCCTTTAACAAGAGTAATTTCTAGATTAAGTCTTTTCGATTAATTACCGGAAAACTTACCTGTAGTTAGCCATTTTGCAAACATCATCACTTCTTGACGCTGTAACGTCATTATAACACAGCGGCAACCACGAACCTTGCACGTTTACCTGCACGGGTTGCTCGAGCGCACTGCCATTTAATATGGAAACTGAAATTAAAATAAGAGTTCGCATATATATCATTTTAACGCACCTAGATAGATAGAAGTAATTGAAAAAATAGTGTGCATAAAAATATGCGTGTAAAAAAATCTGCCTTTAAAAGGAACATGTCATTCAATAAATTTTGCCACTTAATTTCCTTCTATTAAACAACTTTTTCGAAACTTTTTATATTCAATGACACAAAAATACTATGGAAAAAGTATGATCGACATTTTTAAGGTAAGGCTCACTATAAATCTCCAAAGAAATTAGACTTGAATACTTTTTTTAAGTGGCCATAAAAAAAAGAAATAAGAGTAAATCATTATGGAACATTTTGAGGTCATGACATGAGAAAACAGGTGTAGGTTGTAATAAATTCAAAATTCTGTGTTTCAAGTACGTTTTCAGTCAATTTCTACCCTGGTTTCTGTAGATTCACTGTTTTGTATAGAATACCACCAGCTGCGCGATTGAAGCATTTTCCAGATAAATCCAATTATACCTTATTCAATCTATACGACCATATTAAAAGATATCAACAGTATTCTTTCAACAGAAAGTTTTGAAATTAACTTTAGGGAAATAATTATTCATCTATAACTGCCTAATTGTTCATTTATAAAGGTAACATTATATTAAATAGAATTGGACAAAAAATATCTTTTCTCATTTTCCCTCCCTTTTTTCGGGTTCGTGGGGGGGGGAGGTAAAAGACTTGAGAATAACTAGATCAGTGTCAAAAAGAAAAAAATTAATATTTATAAAATAACTTATTTGCAAAACATCCCATATATTAAAAATCGTTCTATATGTTTTTTTTCTCTGGTCAAGGTCATATTTACCGCATTCTCGTTCGTCCGTAGCATAAGGACACTGTGAAATGCCATCACATCTGTAAGACCTGTCTAGGCAGACCCCAACACCGCATTCTACCTCACCATCCGGGCACTTATCTATAAATCAAATACAAAAAAAAGAAAAATTACATTGTAGTTGATGTTTTATTTCGCTGTCGTGCTGTTGCAAATGATCCAAATTACATTATGTAATCACGTGATCGATAAAATGTCGACATATCTGGTTATATAGTTTATTACGTGATCTGTGTTTCGTCTCGGCATTAAATTACACTTTGGGTATAAATAAGCATTTGTGATCCGTCACGAAAACCAATCTCAGCCGATATTATCTTCTCTCTCTATGGTTTCTATATTAATCTGCCAAATACACAGACTACTGCTATTCTGAAAAATGTACAATGAAAGCAGCCATCTGCAGTATGAACTTCAGCAAAACATAAATCTCTTGATACGTTTAAGAATGACTGTCTGCGAAGGGTTTTGTTAAATGCATCTGTTTTTAGTGAAATGTCTCGTTTTTTTTCTTGAAAACTAGAGACAAGTGAAGTGACAAGGCAATTACTATTATGTGGTATAACTTTCGTATACATCATTACATATATATTGATTCTGACACACTTGCTCTTATCGGTATATTTATCTCAACGTTTAAAGATTAAAAAAGCGTTATGGCTCCGAATATCAATAAAACAAACAGAACGTAACGTTCAATCACATTTAAACATTAAAACCAGTAGACACCATTGCATTCTGTATCTTAATAAAGTAGCTTTTAACCAACAGTAACTCAGAAAGAGTGTTTCTTTATGTAAATAACTTTATGAGAAACTCATGAAAATTTTAAGATCATCTGAAATAGATCATGTCACGCAGTATGTATTTTTTATTCGCTTTCTACTTTGGAAAGATACCATTAACGTTGAATTTGCTTATGAATAGAAGAAATTGTTTTCAACTAACGAGGGAATCGTGCCAACTCAGCCATCGTGAAAGTACGTTCGCGGGTAATAAGGTCGAATAATACACCAACACCCTAAACAATTTTGAAACCGAGATAACAAAGGCCAGTAACTGAGTTTTGACAAAACAACCTCCAACATTCTACACTGTGAGGGGCAACCCTTTAAGTTAATTCGGACGTCAAAACATTCATTTGCCCATACAGTAAATACAACCGTAAACATGGGTCATACCAAAGAGAATCAAACATTTTAAACTATATAAGATTACACTGTAAAAGCGGATAAACTAGGCCTCTAGAAAACTTACGACAGTATAGTTCATCGCTTTTGTCATCACAGTCTTCACTTCCGTCGCACCACCATTCAGCAGGTATGCATACCCCATTGCTTGTGCACGGTATCTTCCCGGGAGGACACGTGTAGGTTTCACCTGAAAGAGGAAGTACAGTGATTATATAAAACACGTCAAAAGCGGTAAAGCTTTTTTACTCTTGATAATTAAGGCCTGCAAAAAAATCGTTTAACAACAGGTACACCACTTATATTTAAAAGCCTTTTTTAATAAGTTGATTTCAACTGTCTCCTTTATTGCATATCTTGAGTTATTTTCTCTCTGTAAACAATTGAGGAAGATTTCATTCGTTAGAAAGTTTACTGAATAAAAGGCAAAAAAGAGTTAAAAATCATGAAAAAATATGTAAATGATTTTTAAATAATAAAAATTTAAATCATGTTTCCTTTTACTTGTAATGTGAACAATCATTGCCAAAAACTGAATTATTTTAAATATGAAAGTAAAAGATCAAATAAGGGTCTAGAGGAAAGGTTAAAGGTCGGTTCAGTCTTACCCGATTCCGAGTCTATTTTAATGTACTGGAATCTAAACCCCGCCCGTTGTTGTGCAGAGTCAGACTTGAATTCTACTATCAGGCTGTTATTTGATGATAGTGTCAACGGGATGTTGCTACCACACAGAGTCACTAACTTTGACCTCGTCTGTTCATCATTTGAAGTTTCATAAATTATGAGATTGTCCCATCTACAACCAGGGCTGTTCTCAACATCAAAGCTTTGGAAAATGATCAGTATAACCTAAAACAAAATTATTCACCTTGTAAAAAACAATTTTCAGTGTTAACTGAGCAGATCAAATATTTCATGAATCTGGCTGATTACAAAACAACACCTTTTGAAGTATGAATTTACAACAGATAAACTATTTAATCAGTGGCGAAGAAATATTTTACTACAACATGTACACGTAAACCCATGTTGTGTCTTCATTTTTTAGTATTTCTTAGAATTTATATTGCGGTGCACAGAAAAGCAAAACAACCTTCGTTTCCATGGCTGTGATTTTCCATTGGCAGTTACTATTTGGGGGATATTCAGTAGTGCCAAAGCCAGGCGACGTGATGTAACCATATTCGCTATCCAAAACTTCTGGCATTGAATTCTCAGAACAAGCTGCGGGTTCCTTAGGAACAGTGGCTGTTGGTATCGACGTGATGGCCTTGGTAGGTTCAGTTGTTAAAGAAGTACTCGAAGACTTGGATATTGTGGACAAAATATGTTCTTCGCTGTGTGGGAACTGCTGAGATATTGTTGCTTGTACTGTATCCGAAATTGTTGATTTTCGAGCAGTTTTTGATGACGGTACCTTGGAAGCCGTTGCTCCTAATGAATCGGTAGTTGACATCTGTTTTTGACTTGCCGATGTGCTAGAAGGGATAATTGTATTATGTTCAGGTGTCGTTGCTTCTAATTTCCCTTGATTTCCAAGCGTTACTGGAACTTGTCCATCTTGAGACACAGACGACAAAAACCCTGTCGTTGATTTCCTTGTTGTCTCTGTTAAGCTTGGTGTAAAAGTTGTCAGTGTTTTGGTTTTATCTGCAGCGTTTGATAATGTTGTAGATTTCGATGCAGTGTTGATGTTTCCTGCAGATGTCCCGCTACTGAGCATCTGAGTTGTAATTTTACTGGCATATTCACTTGTTAATTGATGATGCACATTTGTCGTTCTTTGTTTTTCTGATGTTACAAGAACTTGACCTGTCAGCGTAGTTTCAAATGAATTTGACCGAGATGCATTGTAAGTTGGAAAAACTGTAATTGCGCTTGTCTTGTATGGGGAGTTAGCTAGAGACGATACATTAGTTGGTGTTGTCACTGTAGTACCAACGGAAGTTGTCTTTCCTTCTAGTATATCACTGGTCGTGGAGTTTATAGTGATTGTTGTTACTCCTTCTGGGTTGGTAGTGAAGTTAGTCGGATTTGTAAAATGAGTGGTCGATTGCGTCTTTTCCGTTGCAGACTCTGGAAAACATATATGCAAATATGTCTTGTAAACAGACCGTTCACGCGGAATACAAATTCTGACTGGTCTTGAGAACTCGATATTAAATACATCTGAAAAAATTAAGCTCTCCGGCTGCACTGTCGATTACAGGCAGTTCATATAAAGGTAATAAAAAATTTATCTACATATTGGCAGTTGTTTAATGTTGTCTGAATGTCTTCAGAAATATCCAAATCTTAACTGTGGATAAGAACGTAGACATTTTAATGATAAGATACTGTCAGAATAAAGGGTGATTAAATGATTGAATACCTAAGCTTAATCCTGCTAAAACAATCAACGATTCAGATAAACATGCATTTGAAATATGAACTTACTTGAGTGTTTCATTAGTTTCATCTCAAATCCAGACAAGGATGCAATATGGTCAGAATGAAATTCAAGTTCTATCCTATTTGCTTTCGTAGAGCGAGGATTTGGCAACAAGTGTCCGCAAAGGCGATATGATGGCTGGTCACCTAGTTTCAGCATTAGATAATCCCACTTACAGTCGGGGTGGTATTCTATGTCAAAATGCGGAAATTCAATATCAACATCCTAAAAGGGACATAAATATGAATAAAACTTCATTTCTAATTATCTGCTTTCATTTAGAAAATGGCAATTTCACACGAAGGTGCATTTAAAGTAACAGAAAAATAAATTCTTATGAACAGATTTACTCTGAATTATTCTTTCTAAAATACGACAATGGCAATTCTTTGCACCTAGCCAAACCAAGAATGCTTTATCTTTGACAAATTTGTTGCCATGCATACAGCATCCAAAATATAATACAATGTATAAGGTACCTCACCTGCTCAAGCTGATTGTTGATTGTTAAGATGCCGTTTGTATTCAGCGGATACCTTCCCGTGTCATCCTTTGGTGACCTCACTACTACCCCGAGTAAATCAGATAAATCGATGTCTTTTTCAGCAGTTTCACATATGACAACATCTAAAACAGGTGGCGGTGTTGTGATGCTTCGTTTTGTTGGCTTAGGGGACGACGGAGTAGTCGATTTTGTAGAAGATTCGATTGATGCTGCTAGTGTGTTAGGTGTTGCTGATGACGATGGGATTTTAGTTGTTTTTGTTGATGTTGTTGATGGGTTTGTTGTTTTTGATGATGATGAAGTTGTTGTTGTGCCTATCGATGATGGAGATGGTTTTAATGCTGCTGGTTTTGATGATATAGGCGAAGACGACAACGATGATGATGTCGAGAACAAAGATGATAGTTTTGATGAAAATGATGTTGAATGACTTTCTTTCGCTGAAACTGAGGAAGTTGATGATAATAACTGGTTGGTTCTCGTTCTTGAGGGAATTGTCGAACTGTTTAACAGTCCTGCAACTTTGGTTGAAACATCTGTAGCTGAAAATTAAAATGAATTTTCTCCATAACAGACCAACAAAATTATAGAAAATGACGGTTTAGTGTTTTACTTTTACCTAAAACAAAAACAGATGTCTTTTTATGGGGGAAAGGGGTGCTACAAAGTTGTATTAAACATCAAAACTGAATGCCTTTGTACAGAAACACTAAAAAAAATTCATCAAAAATGGGTTAGTACAAGCGCAAATCACGGAAATGGAAACTAGTTTTGTAACTGAAACCGACTTTGACAACTATCATTATTTATCGAAATAAAGATGAAGCGTTATACATGCAAGTTTGGTTATTTTCATCTCAAAACCACGTGTCGAAACGATATGGTCCGAATGAAATACAATTTCTATTGTATCCGCGTCTGTACTGAATGCCTCTGGAAGAGTTTTACCACACAGGCGATGTAATGGCTCATTCCCAATTGTCAGCTGCACATAATCCCAGCCACATTGTGGGTGATATTCTATGTCGAAGAGATTAAATTCTATCCTCACGTCCTGTACATGTACAGAAAATTGATATTCAAGTATATTCTATTCTGACGTCCTGTACATGTACAAAAAAACTAATATTCAAGTACATACTAGTCATTTTTTTGTTTAATTTGATCATTTTTATTTAGCGGAAGTCTTTTGTTTACATTACGTTAGCTTGTGGTCTGATTATTGAGTCAAATGCGCAATTTTTCATTTTTAGTTTTAGTAATATCAAGTATATTTTCTTTGAACTTTCAACAACGTACGCTAAAAAACTTTTTTTTCACAAAAGATATCAAACATACGTTTGTAATCTGAGAGAAAAATCAGATAAATTTTCAACAGTAACCTTGATAGTTTGAAGCCGTTCCCTGTTTAGAGTTTTTATGCTCCCGAAGGGAGGCATATAGTTTTTGAACTGTCCGTCCGTCCGTCCGTCAGTCTGTCCGAAAACTTTAACATTGGCAATAACGTTCTTATTAGTAAGTGGATTTACTTCATACTTGGACACAACACCCCTTTGGACAAGGCCTTCCCACTGACCTATATTTGTTTGACCTTGACCCCTGAATGACCTTTACCTTGAACATCCAATTGTCCAAAAACTTCAACATTGCCCATAACTTCCTTATTAGTAAGTGGATTTACTTCATACTTGGACATAACACCCCCTTGGACAAGACCTTCCCACTGCCATTTTATTATTTTTGACCTTAACCCCTGAATATCCAACTGTCTAAAAACTAATATTTGGCCATAACTTCTTTATTAGTAAGTGGATACACTTCATACTTAAACACAACACTCCTTTGGATAAGGCCTTCCCACTGACCTATATTTGTTTGAACTTGACCCCTGAATGACCTTCACCTCGAAGATCCAATTGTCCAAAAACTTTAACCTTGCCCATAACTTTCTATTAGTAAATGGAATTACTTCATACTTGGACACAACCCCCTTTGGATAAGACCTTCCCACTGACCTATATTTATTTGATCTTGACTCCTGAATGACTGGTTCTCAGCTCAGAGGTCAAAGCACCACGTTCGGGGGCATTGTCATCTTACAGTGACAGTTCTTGTTTGTTATTATTTTCATTTTATACTTTTTCTAAAACTTTAATTATTAAAATTTGATAAAATAAGAACTTACCATATGTCCATTATTAAAAACAGTTATTGTAAAATGTTTATTCAGAGGGTAACTCCCAGTTCCATCCGTTGGTGACCGTATGTGTATTTCATAGAATTGTCCAATATCTATTGTGCTTTCAGTAAATTCCCCAAAAATGACATCTAAAACTGACGCCCCGGTAGTTGATAATGATGTTGTTGCTGTTACTTCTGCACCAGACTGGCTTGGTGACGGCGATGACTTTTTTCCTGATGATTCAAAAGAAGTTGAAGATAATAGTGTTGATGCTAATGAAGTTAGCGGTGTCAATGTTGATGTCAATGCTGCTGTTTTTATTGACGCCCTTGGTTGAGGTGATTCCGTCACAGCTGAAACTGTCGTTATTGCACTTTTTGTCTCTGTTATTGTTGATGAAAATGGCAAGGATGCAGTTTTGTCTGATGCATGTGTGAGCGAAGATAATGGTTTCGATGTCGTTGACGGAAAGACGGACAACGATGACAGTGCAGGTGATGATAACAATGTCGATATGTCTGATGAAGATGAAGTTAAGAATTCTTTCAATGAAGAGGATGTTGTTGTCGTTACTGCTGTTTCTTGAAACTGGTTATCAGTCACTTTATTTGAAACTGTGCTTGTAGACGAAGATTTACTTTTGGTTGTTGATTGAAAAGGGGCTTTTGTTTTAGATAAAGACGGTAATGAAACTGAAGAACCGGCTGTTGACGAACCCTTCAGAGACTTTGAAGACGATGACTGAACAGTTTTATGCTTGGAGGTTGTGGAAAAGAATGGCAATGTATTCGGCGATGACGCTTTTAATGTTGATAACTCCGAACGCCAATTTGGCGTTGGTGACGTCGGCAGTGTTTGTGTCTCTGTTGTTGAGGATTTTGATAATGACTGCCTTGTTGACTGCCTTGTTGGTGACGTCGGTAGTGTTTGTGTCTCTGTTGTTGAGGATTTTGATGATGACTGCCTTGTTGACTGCCTTGTTGGTGACGACTGTAGTGTTTGAGTCTCTGTTGTTGAGGATTTTGAGGATGACTGCTTTGTTGTAGGACTTTTTTCTATGGAAGGAAATGTTGTCTTCTGACTAAGTGAGCTTTCAGTTGAAATCTCTGTAGTAGGCCTTGAAGTGGAGCTCGAAATATCTGTAGATTTGTCTTTATCTTCTACAATGAAAAACATCATCTCTAAATGTAGTCAACATAGTAAATGATGAAGACGTCTAAATATAAAATCAACGATAAGCTGCCACTAGCATCTAAAAATGTACTCTATTGAGTAGCTGATAAAAGCATCTCAATATGTAGTCTACACGGTAACTGATAATAGCATCTCAATATGTAGGCCAAAGAGAAGCTGATAATAACATCTCAATATGAAGTCTAAAGATAAACTGATAAAAGCATCTAAATACGTAGTCTACAAAGAAACCGATTATAGCATCTCAATACATATGCATAATAAAAACTGATAATAATATCTAAATGTAACGGATGCATCTCAATATGTAATTTACAGAGTAACCGATAATAGCATCTCAATATGTAGGCAAAATAAAAACTGATAATGGCATCTCAATATGTAGGCAAAATAAAAACTGATAATAATATCTCAATGTGACATATACTAGCATCTCAATATTTAGTCTGAAGTTTAACTGATAAAAACATCTCAGTTGGCAAAAGAGAAGCTGAAAAATGCATCTCAGTATGAATTCAACACAGTAACTGATAAAAGCATCCAGCATCGATATGTATTCAACAGAGTAATCGATTATAGCAGCTCAATATGTAGTCTAAAGAGTAACTAATAAAGGCAGTCAATATTAATATGTCGTCAAAAGAATAACCGATAAAAGCAACTAACACCAATATGTAGTCAACAGAGTGACAGATTATAGCAGCTCAATATGTCAACACGTTACTGAAAAAGAGCATCTCAGTATGTAGTCAACACATTTACTGATAAAAGTATCTCAGTATGTAGTCAACACATTAACTGATGGAAGATCTCAGTATGTAGTCAACACATTTACTGTTAAAAGCATCTCAGTATGTAGTCAACACATTTACTGATAATCGCATCTCAGTATGTAGAGAGCAGAGTTAATGATATAGAGATATATCAGCCACGAGTGAAAATATAAACATATGGTGTTCACGAGATGAAATAAATTCCCATCTTCCACTAAAAAACAAACAAATTTTCTTTTTATTTTATGCCAACACGTCAAAAATGGGTATTTTATGACATTTTTACTCAGGGCCTTCAATAAATTCCCCATGGTGAGCCCCAAATCAGTTAATGCGTACTTTGGTCAAACCGTTACTCCGCACACAAAAAAGTGCAGACAATCTCCAATACATATGATAACTTTATTTCCGCTGAAATAAACTGAATACACTTTCATCAAATAACATTTATTTTTCTCTTCACAGTTTATCAATATTTATTGAATTTTAGCCATACATACTTTAATTATAAAAGCGGTAAATACCGAGTAATATTCAATCAATTGAATTGAAAGTCGGTCATATTGGATATTGTCCATGTGAGTTATGTAAACAAATCAGACATTTTAAATAATTTATGGCGAATTTCATCATTGTTCACAATTAGTTAGGCTCAGGAATTCAATATTATAACTGGATTTAACAAGGTAAATAAATTTCACTCGCTGTCACTGTCTGAAATACAGCGGATTCTCTTGTATTTACGTGGTGGGGAAAAGTAGTTCAGGCACAAACAGTGGATTATCAAAATGGTAATTTCACTGATTCAAAACAGTGGATTATCACTTTTATCTAACTGATATTTCCCTATATTTCATTGGTAGGCATAAAATAAAAAAGCTTTTCAATAATTATGAAGTGTATATGACTACTGATGAATTCGTGTGAATATGTAGTTTACAGAGTTGTCGATTAAATTATCTCAATATAAAGTCTTGGTATACTTATAAACTATCTCAATATGATGTTGACAGAGGTATTGATTATAACATTTTTATGTGTACTCTACATAGTGACAAATAAAAGCGTTAAATGTTAACAGTATTTATGTAAAATCATCTTAATATGTTGTCTAATGTGGTGTCTGACTTTTGCCCCCAAGCGTATTGGCGCGTCGGCGCCTGTTCCGTCTATCGGCGAGTTTTCGTCTCGTCGGGTTTTCGTGTTTTTGCTAGCACCGAAGCGAGAACGCAGAATATGGAAAAGTGCCGATGCGAAAAGTGTCGTAACTTCTTTTTGACGCTTTAGCGTAAGCGAAAAGACGAAATAACGCAGAAATTACAACTTGCCAACTTGCCTTTTCTTGCCGTCGTCTTTTCATGTTGTCGCGTTCCTGCATTCATGCGTACAACACAGAATCACAGATAATGTCTATCACAGGTAATGAACTCGTTTATGCTAGTTCTTTGCATTATTTTTGCATAATTTTGTCCGTTGTCTGTAAATTATCTACGCATGCGCCACAGAAATGCGACAAAACGAAAATACGCCGGCACGAAACGTCGCCGATAGGCATGTTGTCGTGTCGGCATTATTTCGTCTTTTCGCTAGCACTGAGAGGAAAACACAACATAAACCGCGCCATCATTAGCGCCTCTTCTAACTTATTCTTTTCGCATCGGCACCTTTTCATATTTCGCGTTGTCGCTTCGGTGCTAGTGAAAACACGAATAATACGCCACATCACTCTATTATTTCTTTTCATAAAACTAAGCGTATATATGAAAACTACGGAATACCGTTAGGGCCAAAGTGGTTAGACGTTTTAATCCAGAGGGCGACTATGCGACAGTGCGATAATGCGATGGCGACAGTGCGATAATGCAATGGCAACAGTGCGATAATGCGATGGCGACAGTGCGAAAATGTGATGGCGACAGTGCGATAATGCGATGACGACAGTGCGATAATGCGATGGCGACAACGCGATAACGCGATAGTGCGATGGCGACAATGCGATAGTCATATCGTACTGTCGCCATCGCATCATCGCATTGTCGCCATCTCACTATCGCGTTTTCGCATTGTCGCCATCGCATAATCGCACTGTCGCCATCGCATTATCGCACTATCGCATTGTCGCCCTCTGGATTATAACGTCTAACCACGATGGCCCTAACGGTGTTCCGTAGAAAACATTTATACATCCTTATGTAAAGTCCAACAATATTTTCTTTGGACAATCTTACAAACTTAATAAACTTTTCTTCAAGTGATAATAAATACGTTTTAAAAAAAGCTTTGTTTAAGCTTTAGAAATCTTGCTTACAGCAATCTGGTTAAAATCAGCTCCTAAATAACGCTCCGCTTACCATGGTTAAATTGTGTACTTCAATCAGATTGTGCATACAGCATTTTGAATTAGAAAAATGAAATAAGCGAAAACAAGTATGGTTTGAGATAAAGTTATATTAGAATCAAAATTAACGAATAAGCCATTAGAAACATTCAGTGAACAGACTGTTTTTATCTATTTTGAGAAAGACACTTAGCGTGTATAGTAAAATTAAATGATAATCAAAATAATAAATGATTCAAATTCAATTTCTGGCTTTTATCTTATAACTTCTAATATATTATTTCTTTTTTTAATCATAGAACGATACATATCTTGTGTAAATTATGCTATGTCATCACTCACGGCCTTTTCGCTTAAACAACTGAAATAAACTTTTCTGTATGTCTGTCTGCTCATCGTTTTGAATAGTTTTTGCTGTAGGAAAAAAGGAGACGGATTTCTAAATAAAAATTGTCACAATTTCACCATTTTTTTCAATTCTATAAATCTCGAGTACCAAACATTACAGTCTATACAGTTACCTGGCATGGCGAAAGCATGGGCTTTGAACCCGCGTTTTGAAACAAGCTTGTCCGAACTAAACATGATGCAAACGGGAGATTTGTCCGAATCAAATTCGTAATCACGCAGTGCACCACACAGGACAACTTCCCCTTGACCGCGAGCCATGAAAGTTTTGCACCTGGACCGAACAATAGTGACGTGATCCCAGATACACTTTTGGTGATATTCGACGTCGAAATCGTCAAACACAATCTTGATTACCTGAAATGACAATGATATATATTCAGTGATATTACTTATCTTTAGTAGCCTTTTCACAGAAAAAGATTTAGTTTTAGTTATAAGGGTTTAGATGAAACATTTGAATCGCAAGTACCAGATGTTTCAACGTTTTATCAGTGTTTAAACATATTAAGATTTTCTAAAACTATTTTTTTAATAATACACATTAGTGTTTGTATTCTCTTCAGTTTTTTACTTAGTAATTCCTTGTATTGCAGTTTTAGGCTAATATTGATAAGCCTAGATTAATGCCAGCTTCTCAGTTCTTAAGGTCTGTAGCATTAATTAATTTTTATTTACCTTTTACTTAGAAGTAGAAAGGTGAATTATTTTAAGTTATATGTGATTGTATATGTACATATATTTCATGTCTCATATAATTCTGTATAGAATTGTCTTGCATGATTTTTACTTATGTACTATGATAAATATTATTTGTAAATGCAAGAATGAGACTTAAATAAAGAATTAAATATTAAGATGCATGACAGTCAAGGTAAATGCTGAAAACAGAGTGAATGTACTGAAAAAATGAAAATGTGAAGTAACAAATATATATTTGACTATTAAGATGTGTATGGATGAAATGTTCCTTTTAGTGTGGTTGTAGATTTAAGAATTGGCGATGTAAATTAATGACTTGGAAAGTCATACAAATATTTTTACCTTATTTGACTTTAATCAATGGCAGTAAAACTTTTTTCCCGAATGAATATATTTAAGCTAAAAAAGCTTTGATACGTTTATTTTCTAAGGATACTTATCAGTACGTTGTTGTTGTTGTTTTCAGATTTAGTGACACCCTGACCTCTCTGACCTAACTATAAGTCTATACTGCATATGAAACAGCTGACTGGATTGCAATGTAGAGCAAAATGGAAATCGTCTTAAGAGAACTTACTTTTCCATGGGTTGTAGATAATTCCCAGTATTGTTCGATATTGTCAGGATAAAGTCCATCTTCATAACCAGGAGAAGAGAACGTGATGCTTTCTTTAATCTTCGCTTCTATTGTGTAGGTGGTCAGCAAAGGCAATCCCAAAGACAACTGTATGCATGCTACTTAAACAAGAAAATAAGTTGAGTGAAAGATTTACGATAGAATGGGAGAAAAATTCTCCGTATTGTCAACGGAAACGTGAATCGAGTTTAAGATGGTTCAAACACACTATTATTTAAATCTAGAATAGGTCATTAAATGTAGAATGGAAGGTACAAGCTGTAATTTCACTTCTCAGTCCATTGTTACACACTTTAACCAGCGTATCCGTATAATAGGAACAGAGCAGTTGATGCACTGCATCAGCTCCTCATTATACGATCTATAGAGATCATTGGCCAGAGCAGTTGATGCACTGCATCAGCTCCTGTGTCTAAAATAGATACTTGGTACGCTAGTCTCACTATACATTGAATAGGCAGAGGAGTTGATGCACTGCATCAACTGCTCTATCGGTGTATTTATATAGCAAATGAGACGAACATTTTAACCCCTCTATTCCGTTATGTCTATATATGACAGAGGCATTATATTATTGACCTGTGGTCAAAGCATATAGACTAACACGACTGGAGGTGCTAATGCGCAGTTTTGGTGTTATGCAAGAGGGGTACTTTAGCTAATGGTCAGTCTTGGTTTTTGGTTATCTCTACCTGTCTGTCGATAAATTTGAAATTGTGAATGTTTGCCGGGCAAGGCTCCGCAATCTCAAGTGCCCGTCGCATTATATACGTGGCACAGTGCCTTGGGTGCGCAGTGGGTCGTTGTGCTTCAAGCGAGTCTGTCAGACATTCACAATTTCAAATTTATCGACAGACAGGTAGAGATAACCAAAAACCAAGACTGACCATTAGCTAAAGTACCCCTCTTGCATAACACCAAAACTGCGCATTTGCACCTCCACTCGTGTTAGTCTATATGCTTTGACCACAGGTCAATAATATAATGCCTCTGTCATGTATATATAGACATAACGGAGTAGAGGGTTAAAATGTTCGTCTCATTTGCTATATAAATACACTGAATAGAGCAGTTGATGCAGTGCATCAACTCCTCTGCCTGTACAATGTATAGTGAGACTAGCGTACAAGGTATCTATTTTTAGACACAGGAGCTGATGCAGTGCATCAACTGCTCTGGCCAATGATCTCTATAGATCGTATAATGAGGAGCTGATGCAGTGCATCAACTCCTCTGTTCCTATTATACGGATACGCTGGTTAAAGTGCGTAACAATGAATTGAGAAGTGAAATTACAGCTTGCACCTTCCATTCTACATTTAATGACCTATTCTAGATTTCAATAATAGTGTGTTTTCATCATTTTTCTTCTGTGGAATACATTTTTCTCAGTAACAGATTGTACTTAATATATTTGCTTGTTTGAGGACAATGAAGCACTTTGTGAAGCAAAAAGAAAATGATGTTAACTCAAAATGTTTTAAAAGATAAATCTGCAGAATCTATAATTAAGTAAAAAGGTCCGGGTTCACTTACAAAATTAAATTATCTTAAAATAACAGGATTTATGCTACAACATTTCTTCTAATGAAAATTTCCATGATTTAAGCGGTTAAATACAACCTCATATCTACATCTACAAATCAGCTTGAAACACTACCGGTTTCACTAACTTGATGAAACATTCACTATATGCAAATTAGATGCGGTCCTATGATAGTAACGATACCATTATCTGATCTAAATTTACCACATACATAAAGAATATCTAATTTAGATGGTCGTTAGAAGTATATAATTGTTGGACATATGTAAATTATCTATATGCCTCCGGAGGAAACATAATGTTTTAGATCTGTGTGTCTTTTGTTTGTCTGTTTGTCTGTTTGTTTGTTTGTTTGTTTGTCACAAAACTTAAACCTTGACCATAACACGGAAATCCTTCCACCTATACAGCCTCCAAACTTCACAGGTGCATGCACCTTGAAGAGCACTACCCGCCAGACCCACTAAGAGGTCACGGGGTCAAAGGTCAACGCCCCCGCAGGGTATGGCTTTTATTTGAACGTAGCGCTTGTTTTAGTATATTGTGTCTTTGCAATTGTAACTGGATCTTTAAAAGTTTGTCGTTTAACTTAAAAGGAAAAGAAAACATGTTAGTCTGTTTAAGTACTACGACTGTTTATGACACTGCGTGATCTGAAGATGTTTAAGTTTAATTTTACTTAGTTTAACTTTACTTACAATTAATACTTGTTTATTACAGTGCGTGACCCGAAGATGTTTAAGTTTAATTTTACCTATTTTACGCCGACTGAGAAACCATGTCTTTCAAACTTATAATTACGCTCGATTACTGCTTTCTAGGTTCAAGCAAAAAGGAAGCATCTTCCATTAAATATTTCGGCTTACAAAAAGTAATCTTTCACATAAATGTAAAGTAAGAAACAAATAAAAATCATATTTAATGTAAAACTGATTCACTGTGGATCACTGTGAGTGTCGCCAAATAAATTAGCTTTCACAAACGTTTTCGACAAAAAAAATCCACGAAAGGAAAATATAGCTATAATAGTTTTGCATTTATTTGTAAGATTTCAATAAAACCTCTTTAAATATTTGTGATATTATAACATAATTTACGACAAAATATACAAATGTTAATGATTTTCCTCGCGTACAGGGCTGCATTTGGGAACCGGAACTACCCAGTAAAAACTTTACTGGCAGTCAGGTATATCAGTAGGTTCCTTTTGTTGAAGTACTTTCACCGCATGTTCTTTGAAACCGTCCTTGATAAGTGCAATTTACACTAATTATGTAAATTCATTTATGTTGACAGATGATTTGAATTTGAATACCGCTGAAGACTATTTCACTGAATTGCAATTTTAATAATTTATGTTATGCATTTTTCATACAACAACTAAAAAAACACGACACCGCGATAATATTACTATTTAGCTGCATAAGATGAAATAATACGCTTCAAACCTTAGTTTGAAATTGCATACCTGTATAAATTGAATGTTTTTATATGGACTGGTTTTATCCATGTCCAACCAACTGTAAGCATTTTGACCAAGTGCCGAAATATTATTATATTGTTATACAATATATTATACTTTAGTCCAAAAAAGAAGTTTGTATACGTCGACTATTTATATACCAATAGCTTGAACGCAAATTTTGAAACTAAATGTCGTAAAATAATCTTTTAAATATCTTTCAATTAAAGTAATGTTATTGTATGGAAATCGCTGATTATTAAATCGGAACAAATCTAAATCCATACCCTTATCGTGATTTTAAACGCTGTAGTTATGTTACTGAAACTTTCCTAGGTAAATAAGAAGAATGCATGTAAATTATGCATACAGTTCAGAAGCTAAAATGCAAGCGAACTGTCTTTAAGAAGTCTTTGGTCTGCACAAACCAAATTTCAGAAACTTAGAAAAGGGCGAATATAAATTGATATATAATTTTCTGCAATTATACCAATGTTCTGTCTTCTATATTGTTAAATTTTTTACGCTTATTTCCAAAAAAGAAACGAGCTCTGCGAACAATAGCGATTAAAAAAGAGGCGAAGACGACAATGATGGCCCTCAGAGTGACAGTGAAAATTTTGATTAAGGTCAAATATCATACAGATATCAGGAGTATTCTATCAGGATCTTTCAAATAGCTATTTGAAAAACCCTGATGGAATGTACTATTTTTTTAAATAAAACACACCACTTCGGTTCTCTTTGCATTATTGTAACTTCCCAGACAGACCAAAACATGGAACAGACATAAACCTATGGCCTCAGTCCGTCAATGTTTGTTAGCTAACTGTAATGCCTTTATGTCAGTCGTGTGTAATATTATTTAAGTATTTGATCTTTCATGTTAATTAATGTATTCTTACATTTCAGGCAAAATAAGCTGTCAGCTATGGCATGTAAAACTGTAAAATGTTGCAATAATCAATATTTA
Source organism: Cyclina sinensis (assembly GCA_012932295.1). NCBI lineage: Eukaryota > Metazoa > Mollusca > Bivalvia > Venerida > Veneridae > Cyclina > Cyclina sinensis. Next base: position 22,786,832 of record JAAONU010000012.1, on the reverse strand, counting down.
CATTTGTATTGTATATAGTTTCATTTATTTTGTAAGATAAAGACAATTTGTATTGTATATTTTTCTTTTGTCTTCATTTGTATTCAATATATTTCATTTGCATTTGATACTTTTCATTTCTGTTCAATAACGTTAATTTATATTGTAAAATTAGTTTGTGTATTCTATAATAATCTTTTTATATTCAATAATACTTATTCGTAGTGTATATTTTACCATTTATATTGTAAAAACCTTATTTATATTGATTATAGTTGATTCGTATTCAGTCATTTACTAGTTTGTAGCTTACATCTCTAACGCTATTTGTATTGTATAATTGCAATTTTGAATTTATGTGTTGATTTTGCTCCGATGGGCTTTATCAGCTGGAGGAAACCAACGTGACAACCCCGACATCACGATCTGATGACGTCACTCATTTCACTTATCAGGTTAATTTAAAGTAGTTGCTGTAGGAAAACAAGCGTCTTCTTTGTCTCTTAGTTCTAACCATATGACACACAATACTTACGTGGAGGCTGTCATGTTGTTTCCCCTCAGCCAATAAAATCCATCGTAACAAAATCAAACAAATCCAAGAATGCTAAAACAGATCAACCAAAAATAAAAATATCAAATAAATATCCACAGAGATAAAACGTAATGTTTTAGGTAGCTGTGGTTTAAAGAAATATTTTCCGTCATAATTCAAATAGCAAAGCTATCAGTTTTTCAGGGATGTTTGTGATAACTTAAGTTTCTCACATTAACATGTTGCAGCGAGTCCTCAATCAGTGAAGATAGTCAACGACCAGCGACGTGGTAAACATAAAGATGGATAATAATATTGATTGGATGAATAGGGTTGCTTGGCTTTTTGTATATTGTTCATTTAAACAATTTGTAAGAGTGATTTTCCACAACTAACTTCTCGTGTTAGCTAGAATAGTTTTTACTTTTTGCGTTAGCATGATCTACTACTTGAAATCGGCCTTATTTTAACACTCCCTTTATCCTAGGGCTATTACATCAATTACTGAGCTTCCGTTCAACATGCCTGAAAAGTTTGGAGTTTTAAAACACAGGTTCTCTACATTATTGCTGATATGCTTTCCACAATAACAAACAAAATTTCATGAGCCCTGAGACTTTTCCCAAACTGTACATCTGGCAAAAGAATCATTAGAATCTCTGTGAAAGGCACAATCTTCCGCTTTGCATGCAGCATATCCCATTAAAATTGAAGAAATAAAGTTCTTTCAGCAGTTTTTGCCCCTAAATCGAGGCCAAAGATGCTTCTTGCGATAGCTTAAAGTGACGTTACATACCATGAGGTATGGCCACACTGTAGATTTATATATTCAAATAATATAATATGCAATACAAATGTAATTGATTATTGCACATTTTCATTTTTGCACATGCCATAGACGACATGATGGTTCAGTTTGAAATTTAAAACGGTGCTTTTTTATGAATTAGTGGTTTAACGCATGGTTGTTTATCAATGAAAAAATACCCTGTGTTAATTATCAGTAATCGGAGACAGGCAGAGGATAATTCAAACGCATGTAAGACAGAAAAAAAGAGTAAACACATGCTATTTTACCTTTTTTTGGGGGGACAGACCCTACTTAAAATGTTGTCTGGCAAACTACGATACAAATTAATTTTATGCCTACCAATGAAATATAGGGAAATATCAGTGAGATAAAAGTGATAATCCACTGTTTTGAATCAGTGAAATTACCATTTTGATCAACTGTTTGTGCCGGAACTACTTTTCCCCACCACGTAAATAAAAGAGAATCCGCTGTATTTCAGACAGTGACAGCGAGTGAAATTTATTTACCTTGTTAAATCCAGTTATAATATTGAATTCCTGAGCCTAACTAGTTGTGAACAATGATGAAATTCGCCATAAATTATTTAAAATGTCTGATTTGTTTACATAACTCACATGGACAATATCCAATATGGCCGACTTTCAATTCAATTGGTTGAATATTACTCGGTATTAATCCGCTTTTATAATTAAAGTATGTATGGCCAAAATTCAATAAATATTGATAAACTGTGTAGAGAAAAATAAATGTTATTTGATGAAAGTGTATTCAGTTTATTTCAGCAGAAGTAAAGTTATCATATGTATTGGAGATTGTCTGCACTTTTTTTTGTGCGGAGTAACCAAAGTACGCATAAACTGATTTGGGGCTCACCATGGGGAGTTAATAGAAGGCCCTGAGTAAAAATGTCATAAAATACCCATTTTTGACGTGTTGGCATAAAATAAAAAGAAAATTTGTTTGTTTTTTAGTGGAAGATGGGAATTTATTTCATCTCGTGAACACCATATGTTTATATTTTCACGAGTGGCTGCGCCACTCGTGAAAATATCACATATGGTATTCACTCGATGAAATAAATTCTCATCTTCCACAAAAACAAACAAATATCCTCTATATACTTACTACTAAAAGACACAAAATCAAAGTCCTTTAAGAATTTATTAATCTATACTCAAAATGAAGCCAAACAAATGGACATCAAATATGGTAAGCAGAATCTATTTTACTTATATAACCAATTTATACTTAATTCATGTCTCGTTTAAGTCGTTCTACTCACAGGTTAAACTTTAACATCATAAAGAAAATAAAAAGGACCATCTGGACTTTACGTTTGCCGAATCTGATAAAAAGCACACTTGTAATGATACATAATCTAAAAAAATAAAACCGTTTTGAAAAAAAAAATCAAAGTTTAGACTTTTTGTAGGGAATTTTGAAAGCGGATAGCCTACAAAAAGCATTGGCAAAGTATTAGTTCCTCATAAATGTAGTATTCACTTTCAAAAGTTTTTGTAAAATATATGTTATCTGTGTTCTTTCTTTCTTTCTAACTTTCTTTCTTTCTAACTTTCTTTCTTTCTTTCTTTTTTCTTTCTTTCTTTTTGTCTATTACACATTGAATTCGAATTTATAATTTGTATGGAATAAAGCGGAAAGTATGAATAAGTTTCTCCACTATTGCATTTTCGACTTAGTGATTTAAGTAAAACACTTGCCTATTATTTCATTTCCATGGACCTACACTTCAAAACTTTGATCGTTTCAATTTTGTTTGAATCTCTTTATTTATCATTTCCAAATAAAAGCTCGAATCTACATGATAAAAAAGCATAAAAAATAAATGAAGTGTTTGTTATAACATACGGGTACAAATAAAAAATATTGTAAAGTGTTTATTTGAAAGCAGACGATAAGCTGCTTCTTTGCGTTTGCGTGAAATTTGCACCTGCAAAGTAAAATGTTTTAATAAAGAAGGTGTTGGCACTTTCATTAAGGTTTTCTTGCAATATATTTGTCATTGCATTTTTAAATACAAGTTTTGCCATTCTGTCAAAATTAACAACAGGGAAACGGGTATTTTGTAGTCAGAGCGAAAGGGGCAAATTTGCATAAAGTAAGTTTAATACAAAAAAATATCTTCGTTGCTTTTTAAAAAGAATTTTATGAAATCCTGGTACAATTATTTCTGAAATTTTGACAAGTGTTACTGGTCCACTTCATAGAAATTCCTTGAAAAGTCACATAACTTATGCAATTGTTCTGAATCAGCAATTATACCTTAAGAGATTTGCTTGTATAGAAAGAAAAAAAGATAAATTGGAAAGACAGAAATGCTTATAATTTGATTCATCTGTAATTAATGTAAATAATTTTTCGCAATCAGGTAAATGATATAAAAATGTATTTATCAATGATAAATGTGTTTTTGCTATAAGGGTTATATTTCGTATGACTTAACTTGTAGTAAATCCCAGGGCTTATGAATTTCAACGTTTGAATACCATTGCATATCAAAAAGAAATTACTTTGTTTCAAAGATGCAAATTCATATCGAAAAAGAAAAATGTTAAGATTTTCTATTATTTTTTTAAGAAAAAAAAAATAAAAGAAGCGCCTACCCAGAAAATACAATGCTAGTTTAATCCTCATGGTTTCATTATTTTCAAGCGTTCTGGCCACCCGAATTTAGAATTCCAACTAGCAGACGACACTTAGCTCCGCCTTCCATGCTACATATGAACGCGAGCCTTACTTACACTATAATTTCGGTAGCTCTTAAATAGTATAAACCAAGTTATTGAGAAAATTCAGTGAATTGTGATCCAATGTTTATGGTTCGTTGGAACGATATATACATAAATGTTCACCATACCACTCAAATATATTAGTGAACTGAATTTTTAACACCATTAAAACTCTAAATAATCTCAAAAATTGCATGTATCTAGCAGAAGCTTTCAGGCCAATGGAAATACTATTTTAGTCCATGTTTTTCAATAGTCTTTGTTAAATACACAGTTAAAATAAACCAGTTACTTGTCATATTTTATATCATGAGTTATATTACAAGCTTAAATAATATTCTGACGTTAGAATAAATCTCTGAGTGCAAGAACCAGCAAACGACTGTTAGCATAAGGAACTCAGTGAAATTCAATCAAACCATTGCGTCATTGATTCATTAATTCGTTCGTTAGGTCGTGCGTGCTGGCGTTCTTATTTTCCTTATGCGTTTACATTCATTCATTCATTCATTCATTCATTCATTCATTCATTCACTCAGTCAGTCAGTCAGTCAGTCAGTCAGTCACTCACTCATTCATTCATTCATTCATTCATTCACTCACTCACTCACTTACTCACTCATTGATTCATTCAATCATTCATTCATTCATTTAATTGTTCCTTTCTTCTTTCTTTCTTTCTTTCTTTTATTCATTCGTCCATTCATTTTGTTTTAATACTGTCAAATCATGTACGTAAAGCATTCATGAATTGAATAACAACAAGGGTTAAATCCGCGAAATTATGTCGCAACTTGGTAATTCATACTTATAATGACTGTTCTTACAGACGGGATTTTCTGTTTGAACACCTCGTTGAATAACTATGAATAACCACGATTTTGTATAAAACATCATATCGAATTTTTCACATGTAAGTAACCGTGACGAAACCGTAACAAAATCTTTTTTTGTTTTTTTTTACTTTAATTTAATGGTTTCAAAAAAGCTGAATAAACTATATGTATACTCCTGATATTATACATATTATATGTTTTTCACACAATGGATATTCCTACGTAGTTAGCATGCCTTTGTATAATAGAAAGAATAAAATGTTGATTGTTAAGAAGGTATGAAGCGGAGCAAGGATCCAGTTGGTAATCCAGGGGTCGCAAGTTCGATTCCCAACTCCTCCACTTACATTAGTGTCTTTCTGGTGAGATGTCTAACCGAGGTCCAATGTATCAGTGATATACACTGTGCATGGAAAAGAACCAAGGATGTCGCTGGAATGGGATGTTTTCTATATCTTGCGCTATCCCTTACGACCTAAAATATCTTAACTCTTTCTTGGGGTGTTGGTATTATGAGCAACCAGTACTGACGATAAATAAACTAAAATGGTTAGAAGTTTTGGAAATACTTGAACTGTTAATAGGATTTTCTTTAAAACTATATTTTATTAAGCATCTTCAGCTGAAATGAGGATAACAAATATTTGAAGGTGAAATTATAATTTAAAAAATCAGGGACAATTTTAAAATTACTTAGAATTTGATCATGATTCTATTATAAAGCTTCATAACTGAATACAACATTTGCAAAATATTTTGTAAACGTGTATTTTACATCGTCGGATACCCACGGTTGATTATTACATATAATAAAAAATGTTAAATGTTACTGGATCGACCGTGGGTGTCCGACGATGTTATTTTAAGATTTCAAAGAAACTATTAATTTAGCAGAAATATGTAAGCAGGTTTCTTGAAATCTATTCAAGTGTAGTAGTAATCGAAATAAAATTCTTCAGAATAATAATTTTACACGACATTACTTTTCTAACTGATTTGATTAAATAATCAAAACCTAGTTCAATCTGTTGAAGGCTCGTCGAACAGAAGAGTAACAACCAGTCTATGAAATAACAGAAAACAGTTGAAATTCATGTATAAACTTATTTTAGTGACAGTGATTACTGTACTGAAAGGGAAATAGTTTGTCTGCCAATGACTCTTGCGATTCCGTGAAGGTACGAAATGCATTTCCACAATAAAGGTTATGTAGAACACAATTATTACGTCTTAAAAACACCAGATTACAAAAAGATTTTATATTTCGTGTAGGTACATCAGGACAGAAAACCGTTCCACTAAACTGTGTAAAAAGCATGGCCTATTTGATTTTTAGTACTCATTTTCATGTATGCGTAAAAATGTGATAATGTTCAGAAAATAAGCACGCAGCCAGCGGTTTACAGTGTCTTATGACCTATTTAAATCATAAATTAATATTAAATGACATATATTTGAATAACATAGTTTACTCTTCGTTGGGTTCACTTCAACATCGACTTAATTTAATAGAACTGAGATTTTGAATACTCATGTTAATTTCAAGATATTTTGATGGCGCAGTCATATGAGACCAGTTTACGAGCGTACTTTTTCATGAAAAATGTCGGATGTTAGCTAATTAATTGCAACTTCAAAGAGTGAGTGAAAAAACACAAATATAACGAAATAAATATACAGAAGGTGTTCAGTAAGTTGTATAGCATAGTAATAAATGCAGTAATCACTCAGTTATAAAGTAGTTTTAATAAAAGCTCCCACAAAGACATAGAGAGATAATAAATTACATGATTGTCTGTCTGTCTGTGTGTGTGTCTGTCTGTCTATTTGTTTGTCTACAGTAATCTCTCTTTTTTTTACAAAGGATTATAACATAATGTCCCTAATGGCATTATATAGTGATTGACCTGGCATGTTTTTCTCATATAAATACCAGATGACAATTACTTTGAACATTTATATATAAAAAAATCATTGTCATTTCTACCAGAAAGGCGGTAAATGAAGTTGTGACTGTGACGCTCTTATTTCCTTGGTGCTGTTCTGCTGTTGCTTGTAATGATCAAGGGCTAAGTTGTTTTGATAATGATGATGGTTATGATGATGACGATGATCGAAGAATTTTATAATGTTGTTGTTGTTATTAATGATGATGATGGCAACGACTGCGATAATTATCGTGTAAATGATGATGATGCTGATGATTTTGTTTATTGTTGTTGTTGATGATGATCATGACGGCGATGATGATGAAGAAGAAGAAGATGGTGATGATATTTTTTTTTATTTTGACACACAAGCACACAAGCCCAAGTTGTACTCTGTTTTTCTTTAAGGTACATGTACGTAACATGGAATAGACGTTCAATGTAAATTTGCGAATGGTTTCACAAAAAGTTAACACTGATCCCGGTCCATAGCCGCAAATGAAAGAAATGCCGATTTGCTTACGTGATTTTGCATACCTTATATCTATTTCACATCTAAGTAAGGTATGTATGTTTAAGTTTTATTGAAAAGGTTAATATGATTTTTCACAGGTATATTAAAATGAAGTCCGAAAACCAATTGGGCGGAAACATTGTCTAAATTGAAAGCAGTGTAAATAGTGACCTTAGAAAGACCTTAAAGATAAACTTTTAGTATAAATATACGTATAATTGATTATTTAGGGTTTTGAAGCTTTGACAAATACTTCTTCTTTTGCCAGTCAGATGAATTAATACCCTTTTATCTTACTCCCTTATTTAACAATCATTCAAAGTTCTAGTTCAAGTTTTCGTCTGCAGTTCGGGTCAAACGATCATGAGTCGGACACGAATATATGTTTTCCTTGGTTTCTACTTGAAACAGAGAGCGTAAATAGATCGGCGGCGACTGGTCATAATCTTGGTATTGCTTTGTAGACCGTTCCAGAAACGGCGGCGGTAAATTTATCAATTTATGGAACGGTCTTGTATTTGGCACCAGTCATGGTAAGCATGGAGCCAAAATTACAAGTTCGCAAACTTAATCGATCTGAAATCGAACTAATTTGATTTGAAGTGGGACATTTTCATTAAAATCAGAGCCTCTAAAAGAATTTCTTTGTAATTTTAAGTGCATTGGTACCCGCGTCGCCACCGGCACTGCAGGCTTTTTTCAAAAGGAGAAGATCAAATGGTTAGGCTACTCTTGCTTGAATTGTGTTACAAGAAATCCTCCAAAACTGTTCAACAGTATAACAAGAATGTCATGATGGCCCTGACTCGCTAATCTGGGTACAACGACTCAAAACGACAAGCGCATTCTCCTGAAAACTCAGTTAAAAAATAAGTAACAAGACAATGTTACATGTCAAAGCTCTAGCTCATGCTATTCAGTCAATGGCAAGAAACATTCAAAAGAGTTTTCTTTATCTTTGTAAAACATGACATCTCTAGGGTTTGGCTAAATAAATATTATATAACCCTGTGTAACACATGGCAGGCCTGATAAACACCGCCAGATCCAGAGTCTGAACAAACTTGAAACAGGTCCACTAGAAAATTCAACAAATCAAAATCAGAGCCTTCAATTTCAGATTCAAAATATTACCTACTAGTAATATTTTCTTTTAGAATATGTGATCTGCGACCAGGGCCTGGAAATGACCATATGGGCATAATTCGAAGGTGTTACATTATTCAGAAGTCTCAGTAATCTTGATGCAGATCAAATTGGTTTCCCTAAACTATATAAATCTAAAATGTCAAAAGCACCATGTTCGGACAAAGCAAGATCAAAAATATCTTCTTGCATCTTACAAATACAAAGCCCGATCAAAAATGTCACTATGAGCACCTTGTACGGACAAAGTCTGGTCAGAAAAACTAACCATGAACACCTTGTAAGGACAAAGCTTGATCAGGAAAGACTGGTCAGAAATTGTGACACAAATTGAGCACATTGTAAGGACAAATCCTGATCAAAACAAACTCATCATAAGCACCTTGAAAGGACAAAGCCTAATCAGGTATTATAAGAAAATGTCACTATGAGCACCTTGTAAAGAGCACAAAGCCTGATCAGAAAAGTTCACCATAAGCACCTTGTAAGAACAAAGCCTGATCAGAAAAGCTTACCATGAGCACCTTGTAAGGAAAAAGTCTGATCAGAAAATGTAACCATGAGCACATTGTAAATGGGAAAAAGCCTGATCAGAAAAACTCACCATGAGCACCTTGTAAAGAGAACAATGCCTGATCAGAAAAGCTTACCATGAGCACCTTGTAATGACAAAGTCTGATCAGAAAAACTAACCATGAACACCTTGTAAGAACAAAGCCTGATCAGAAAAGCTTACCATGAGCACCTTGTAATGACAAAGTCTGATCAGAAAAACTAACCATGAACACCTTGTAAGGACAATGCTTGATCAGGAAAGCTCACTATGAGCACCTTGGAAGCACTAAGACTGGTCAGAAATTGTGACACAAATTGAGCACATTGTAAGGACAAATCCTGATCAAAACAAGCTCATCATAAGCACCTTGAAAGGACAAAGCCTAACCAGGAAAGCTCACCATAAGCACCTTGTTAGGACAAAGCCTGATCAGGAAAGCTCACCATAAGCACCTTGTTAGGACAAAGCCTGATCAGGAAAGCTCACCATGAGCACCTTGTTAGGACAAAGCCTGATCAGGAAGCTCACCATGAGCACCTTGTTAGGACAAAGCCTGATCAGGAAAGCTCACCATAAGCACCTTGTAAGGACAAAGCCTAAATCAAGAAAGCTCACCATAAGCACGTTTTAAGGACAAAGCCTAATCAGGAAAGCTCACCATGAGCACCTTGTAAGGACAAATCCTGATAAGAAAAGCTTAACACAAGCACCTTCTTAGGACAAATCCTGATCAGAAAAGCTAAACATGAAACCTTGTTAGGACAAAGTCTGATCAAGAAAGCTCACAATGACCACCTTATAAAGAGGACAAAGTCTAATATGAAAAGCTCACCATGAGCACCATGTAATGACAAATCCTGATCAAAAAAGCTCATTGTAAGGACAAAGCCAGGTCAGAAAACCTCACAATGAGCACCTCGTAAGGACAAAGCCTGATCAGGGAAACTCACCATGAACACCTTGTAAGAACAAAGCCTGATAAGAAAAGCTTATCATGCGCATCTTGTAAGGACAAATCCTGATCAGAAAAGCTCACCATAAGCACCTTGTAATGACAACGTATAATAAGAAAGTGTCACCATCAGCACCTTTTTAAGAGCACAAAGCCTGATCAGAACTGTTCACCATAAGCACCTTGTAAGAACAAAGCCTTATCAGAAAAGCTTACCATGAGCACCTTGTAAGGAAAAAGTCTGATTAGAAAATGTCACCATGAGCACCTTGTAAAGAGGACAAAGCCTGATCAGAAAAACTCACCATGAGCACCTTGTAAAGAGCACAAAGCATGATCAGAAAGTTCACCATAAGCACATTGTAATAACAATACCTGATCAAAAAAGCTTACCATGAGCACCTTGTAATGACAAAGTCTGATCAGAAAATTTCACCATGAGCACCTTGTAAAGAGGACAAAGCCTGATCAGAAAAACTCACCATCAGCACCTTGTAATGACATAGCCTGTTCAGAAAAGCTCACCATCAGCACCTTGTAAGAACAAATCCTGACCAGAAAAGCCCATCATGTGCATTTCGAGCTTAGAAGAATTAAACAAATTGGCAATAAAATCACTTGAGCACTGTTATTTTTTCCAGGTATTTTCAAAAGTGCACGTACGCAAATAAAACTAGCACAACACAATAAGGAATGTGGGATAATTTATTGCTAAAACCTTTCAGTATAAATTACTTAAATGCACACAAACTTGTACTTCACAGAAAAGATGATAAATTATGTAAAGTAGAAAACTACAATATTGTGTATGTTTTATGTACCTTTTGATCATATAATAAGATATTCATGATATTACATTATATTTTTCATACAACCTTAGGCATATATAACATTCAACTTTATGATAAATTAATCTTAAGAAAGGAAAATGGTTTTATGTATGTATTTTAAGTACCAAATAAATGGAATTTATGGAAATATACTTGCAATTTCTTTAGCAGGTGGTGATAAAAGCATAAAATATGTTTCTAGAAATACCAGTAATTGTTAACGCAATTTCACTGAATTTGATATAAAGATGTAATATGTATTCTTAAAATATCTAAATATAAAATTTATTCCCTTTTCGGGGTAAAATATATATATTCTCGTGACAATAAATAGATCAAGTTACCTAGCTCTTTATTCAAAAGAAATATTAGTTAAATACGTAAGTCCTTAAGCTAATACAGGAATGCATGTGTCCCACATGCAAGCCTGCTTAAGTTGGGCTACGATTGGAGGTGGAAGCATACAGCTAGCCAAAGCGATTGGTGATGGAAGCATACAGCTAGCCAAAGCGTATGCATGATGTTTAATGGCGATCTGTTTGACCAGAACTTGTGGTCCACCAAAACATTGCACTCTAATTCTGTCACCGATCTCAAGTCATTGCAAGTCGATGACTGCAGAGGCCAAACAAGGGTTCTAATGGTAAAGAACGACAGCTGTTTGTTGAAGGCAATGTGGGATTCTAAAAATAATACAAAAATACAAAAAGAAGTTTTCCGTATATACGTATTCCTTGATTTTATTTTCATTAAATGAGGATTGATACACATTTTCTACTAATACAAACTGAGTACAAGTTGAGTTGAATTTGTACTCAACGAAGTAAAATAAATCGGTCCAAATTGGCCTCTGGCACAGAAATGGTTAAAGCAAATATCTAACAATATACCTGAACACTTAAAATGATTTCAAATGTTTAAGACGATGATATAAGTCTTCTTGAAAGTGTTCATAATTTTGGTTTCTCTTAAGGGGAGATTTCAAAATCAAGTTTAAACATACGCATGTACTTGCAATCATAAAACTTGGCAAAAACGGCTACTAAGTCTTACGAGTAAGATTTTCGTACGGTATGAGCCTGATTTAAATATAGCACCTATCTAAGGTGGCAGTTAACAGTTTTCCAGTTTTTCAATACAGTTGCGTACAGCCAGTTTCCCAAAGTTCTCTAGCAATCCCTTTCAAAGCAAACCTGAAAGAAATATAATACATCATAGCCCCAAGACTGACTGAGTCTTGAAATGTGGTGAATGTACATGTATATGTTAATTTCCTATCCAGTTCATCTCGACACGATAGCCATAATGAATGTTTCATGAACAGTTAACGTCAAATCCTCACTAGGTCTGGGGCTAAATGACCAACTTTCAAAACTTCAAAAATGAAGAGATATAAGTCGGAAGCTACTTATTTCAGTCTGTATACTCCATGTACAGCATGGAAATCACATCCAATATCTCGTGTCGTCAGATCAGTGTTTTTGCTTTTAGAACTCGTTTATTAAAACCATGTAACTCGGTTAAAGCAAATACAAAAATCACCTTCCAATAACTTCCATTACTACCTAGAATACAAACACTTGAACAGAGCAATGTCGAAACTAGGACATGAACTGTTGACTGCTCCCTTATTTTGACATGTCTCAGTGGCAAAGAGTAACATGTCAAAGTCTCCTAACCAGCATCAGACTGAAACGGCTACACTTTTTTATATCGAACGGTATGATATATTTCAGTGTAGTTTTCATTATGGTCGTTTTTTCCAGGCTTAAATTATTACACCATTTTCAACGGCTCCTTTACTCTGTTTATCGAAGATATTAAATGAACATTCCGTTTCGGATGTCACAGAGAATAGTTAATAATAAATCAAACTTGTCTAAGAAAACTAAAAATATCTGCAAGAACTATTCCTGTTAGTTGATTTTATATTTAAATATTGCTGGTTGATTTACGTAAAATTAAAATAAACCATCCAAAACGACCTTTGTATCTATCTATCATACTAGGCGGACCCATATTCATGGGTAACAGGTGGGCATACCACATTTCCACATTACCCCCCGCCCTCCCCACCCTCTGGATCCTGATACGTTATATGGCCAAAAACGTACTTAGAACGCCACAACTTACAGGGAAAATTCTTCATCTGACACATCCTAGTTGCATAGTTAAAACACTGTGGCTATGTAAGTCATTTAAATTTCTATTCAGATACGATGCTTTCGTCGGACCTGCAAGGGCCGATCCATTTTTTTTAAAAATGTCTTATCGACGTATATGAGTACTGCTCCTGGTTAACTGGCGGCTATATCACACGTTGACACAAAACAAACAACTCAGACCAAAATATCAAAGATCTCATGTAAATGTCATGCAGCCTCCGTGTTTTCAGCTTCGGTAGTCGGTTTGCCACCTTCTGTATTACTGTTCTCCGCTATGGCCTGACTCTGAGACTGTTTAGCTTCATAAATATTTGCAGCTTGCGTCCAGTTTCGGAAAGCGATCATTCCCTTATCTTGTACTTCTTTTCTTCCCTTCATTGAAATAACTTCTCCATCTTTGTTGATGATGATAAACTTAGGTACGGCCGTGACGTTGTACTTCACCTTCAATTCACTGAAAAGGAAAAAAAACGTGACAGAGATTTAACTTTTCAGCTTTTGCAGACTATACTCAACTTGCCCATCCGTGCTGTCTTATGTTTGCTATATTCAGACAGTAGGACTTACATTGTTATTCTTTACAAACCTATAAATGATAGATAGTTCTGTCACAATTGAAAGATGAACAGAGCTACATTAGAAAATTTGCAAGGTCGGGGTAATTTTTACTTGATTTTATCGACTAATACTCAGGGTGGAATGCATATACCATTCGTTAAAAAAATGACTGTTTCCTGACGTTCCGACTTGCGATGGACTTCGGGAGTCGTGCAGTTGTGTTCTGGTGACGAGATGTAATAACAAGATGAAATAACTATGATAAAAATGCAAAAACTAGATGTTATAACTATGATGACTAGATGTATTTACTAGTGCATTGGGGAGGAAAGACGGAGGGTTAGAAAGAGAATACGCAAATAAGTAGTTACATCATCGGCAAATGATCACTTGTATAAGATTACAAAAACAAATGCTCTGAAAAGCTGAAAATAACTTACTCTTTAAAACTATCGTCGAAAGGAAGGGCGAACCAGTTTCTATGCTTCTGTCGAAAATATGATTCCATGTCTTCCTCAGTTTTATCAAAGCTCAGAAAAACTACTTCAAAGTTCGCCTTTCTGTTCTGAAGTTCATCATACATGTTGCACAGCAACGGTGTAAACTGCTGGCATGGTGGACACCATCCCGCGGAGAAATACAGTCCTACAATTTTCCCCTGTAGCGCTTCATGTCCTAGGACACGCCCAGGGACTTCTTTTTCTTCCTCCTCCTCTTCTTCTTTCTTGTTAAGTGGGGTTAGGTTGAGTTGTTGGGTTAATGTCTCTTCGTCTGGGGTTATAGGTTTCTTCTCAAAGTATTCTTTGGTAAGTAAGTATTTATCCCTAAATAGATCCATCTGAACGAATTTCTTTCAGAAACAAAGGCTGAAAAGTAGATGGGATAAAATAAATGAAGAGTGATATTTTTGGCTATTGTTCAATTTTTGTTTTATCATGACTCGCTCGATTTCAGTAAGAATATCAAGGTCGCGAAAAAGATAAAAATTGTGTCTCACGACGTAATGAAGACGTAATGACGATTTTAAACGCAATACCAGACAAACAATCAATGAAGTCAAGAACGACATCGTCATCATCACTGAAATTTGCTTCATCATTTGCTTCATCGTCTTTAGCTCCATAAATACCATCATCATCATCATCATCATTTTGAACGAGCACTTGTCTAGTTTACACTTAGGCAGCATGTTTTATTCTACATCGATTAGAAAACGTAATTGCAACTGAAATTAATACATCTCGATGACTGCTTCATGGGTCCAAACCAGCACTGGCACCGAAAGTGTGGAAAGCAGGTGGTTTCAGCAGTTTCGCATCTGTAATGGGATTTGAACTAGCAATCTCAGAGACCCGTCTTCGTGGTCGAGTGGATAAAGTCATGCTGATTCAAACCACTCTTCCTCTCACTAATTGATAGTCATGGGTTCGAACCGCGCTACTGATCAATACCATTATGTGAGAAAGTTGGCAGTTTCTGATGGAGAGTCTAGTGTATTAATTCTTCCATAATTATATTACTTAAACTGCGGCTCAATAACACTAAATCAAACCAAATCCTGATCGGGAGGTCTGGTGTTCTACGTTTTAGCCATGACAGCAGAATTTATATTTGGTTTGTACCATTTTGCATGAACATGACACTAAATAACAAACTTGTTTAGAACTGAACTTCTCATCTACAGACCAATGTTTTCCAACGGTATCGCTTTTTCAAGATATTGATATATGCTTCTGATTGGCAAGAACTTTCGTTTAGGACACATTATAAACAAAATGACTGCTCGAACGACTTGTAAATGAGATTATATGCAGTATAGAATGCGTGTTCTAGGCCTATTTACTGCTACATGTTCTTAAGACTCTATCAGTGTTTACTGATTTGTACAAATAAGCTATCGATATCTTATTTTTAACAGTTTCCTATGTTTCGTTAAGTTTATATGCAGTCTTAAGTTAAAAGATAAATAATTCGTCATGTTATGTCAAAAACAAAGATTGGGTTTGTAAACTTTCATTGTTTCATTAACATGTAAATCAGCTACTTTTTGGTTGCATCTTCAAAAATATAAAAGTTATCTAAAATAAAGGAAAAGACTGGATAATAAGATAAAGAAATTCACTCACTATTTAACTTAACTCTCCAAACCGAAAGTACACGTGTTTGTGTACATGCAATGCTTTATGGGATTTGTTTATCGTGTTACCCCGGGTACCGGGTTATTGGGTATGGTTAATAGAGTTATCGAAATGCGACCGTTTTTACAAGGAAGGGTACAATATAATATATTTGATTTGTGATGGTTGCACATTAGAAAAAGAGAAAACATATGCATTAAGTACTTAAGAACAGCATTTTGCAAATAAGTGATTCAAATAAATTAAATAATGACATTTCAATCCTCCCATCTTCTATAAAGATTATTCTACATACATAATTATATTATTCTTGGGTACAACACCTTAAAGTTTAGAGAGTTTTTTTAGATACTGTTACAGCTGTACTATTTTGCAAGGCTGATATCAATTCATTAACACGGATTCTTCAAACAAATTACATCAAAACATATATGTTATATATACAGGAAAAATATACAAAATTTGATATTTCAAAAGAATTGTGATGTTCTATATTCTCTCTCAATAGTTTGTTGGAAAACGTCAACCAATTACCTAAAATACAATGATAATTTCCAGGACACCAGGCAGGCAGGATATTTGTACGTTCTGGTTCGGTTGCGAGTCCTATGGTCAAACTTAGAACTGCCTTAGAAATTTCGTGATTATGAAAATAATTTCTTTGATGATTTGAAGTTCGTCAAATTCTATGTGCTTCTTTGGACCTGCTATCCTTTGACTCTTGACCAGAGCATTGACCTTGATCCACTGGGGTCGTGCAGCCCCCTTCCCCCAACTTTGGCCCCCTTTACGGTGCTTTTACTAAAACCCATGATACTGCCTTTACTTTTGACTTATTTAAAGAATAATTCTGTGTGCAATACATGTATGCCAATATTTTAGGGCATGTGTACCTTTTCAGACTTGTTTAGAACTAGTGTTTTGCTCATCAAACTCCGTTGGTGACAACCTAGTAATACAAACAAACCAAAATGAAATTCCAGTATCTTGTTAAGAACTGCTGATTCATTTTTTTTATTTCAATCAAATAAAGAGAAAATTTGAAAAAAAAAAGGACAGTCTTACTTATACGATGTTTTAGTTATATATTTCTTTGCTCTTTGTAGAATGAATGATAAATTGGAAAATCAAATCGCATGGAGTTCAAATAGAATGTCTATTAGATAAGAGCTTTGTTTCGGAAACAAACAAAAAAAGAAATAAAAAGAATGGAAACTAATCCTGTAATCCGACAGGTCAAAGCATGAAAATAAAACCATATTTTCTACAGTGTATTTTAAAGTAATAAATCTCTTTTCATCGCTATGAGTATG
This sequence comes from Cyclina sinensis, assembly GCA_012932295.1. NCBI lineage: Eukaryota > Metazoa > Mollusca > Bivalvia > Venerida > Veneridae > Cyclina > Cyclina sinensis. Next base: position 22,769,818 of record JAAONU010000012.1, on the reverse strand, counting down.
TTGCGGCAAAGTATACGTCGTGATGGCGCCCGGAAATTAACGTTGTATACACATGACGTCATTTTTCTTATGGTTTCCGGCGTGTATATGTCACATAAAAGAATAGGAAGAAACATTTTCTATGGAATCCGACATACTTGATCTGATATTTCAGTTAGAATATGAAGATTACAATGAAACGACCTATCCCGGACTGAATGCACAAGATGCGATACAGTTTCTAAGAGGCCTAGAAGATACCGATAGGTGGTATTCTGAAAATTTATCGTCAACGATTCATGAGATTATTGATAAATATGATGAAACAAATGCCAGATTTCAGACTACCACGGTATTTGATATACTTGCTGGTATCAGATTTGATTCGTCGGTGCACGACAATAGAACCTATCCCGGGAAAGGATGCGAGAGAGATTTGACGACAGGACTTGATCTACTGCAGCCTTTCATCGACGAAAGGTAAATTTTTAGTTGATTTTTTTTTCTGGATAATCGGTTGATGAATTACTTGTATCTTTTTTCAAATTGTAGTCTTTACACAAAGTCAAATACCTGCGTTCGCCATTCGGTTTCTACGATTCCTAATATTTTATTACATTTTTTTATTCTATCATATATTTCTAATGGCCTACTGTTTACACTGTTACTGACATTGGCTACTATCTTTTCACTGTGTTACAGTAAAAGTATCGAATAAACATTGCTGGAATTCACTATCATCTGTTTACAGTGTTACAGTAATAGTATCAGGTAAACATGGACATTACACTGTTACTGATATTGACTATTATCTGTTTACAGTGTTACAGTAATAGTATCAAATAAACATCCACCTTACAGTGTTACTGACATTGACTTTTATCTGTTTACAGTGTTACAGTAATAGTATCAGGTAAACATGGACATTACACTGTTACTGACATTAACTATTATCTGTTTACAGTGTTACAGTAATAGTATCAAATAAACATCCACCTTACACTGTTACTGACATTGACTATTATCTGTTTACAGTGTTACAGTAATAGTATCAAATAAACAACCACCTTACAGTGTTACTGACATTTACTATTATCTGTTTACATAATTACTGTAATATTTTCAAATGAACATCCACCTTACACTGTTTCTGACATTGACTAATTTCTGTTTACAGTGTTGCAGATTTAGATACTGCTACACTGTATAAATGACAGATTTACTTTTATTTGTTTTTCAGTTTAACTGACTTAGATACCAACTTGATATTTGCCGACACGCCTCATCAACATCTGAAAACCGGATATAATCAGGTAAATAAATTATAGCTCTGATTATTCTTTGATCGAGTACAAAATGGTATCGGTTGTTCTTTTCAGAAATCGATCAAGAACTTTGATCCCACAAGACTTGTATCTTTGTATTTAGGTGCCTAAGAAAACATGACGGCAAAGTTTTAAATAGAAGGACTTTTCAAAGATTTTTACCATGTATCCTAATATTCAATCGACCGACTGCTGACCATTAGTCTAAAAACCTGCTCTAAGCAGCGAGCTATCGATGCCTTAATTTATTAATGGTTAAAGGTTCTTAAATGAGACTAGCGAAAAATGAAACTTTTGCATCAGAATTATATCAATTCTGATCTTTGCTACTGTTCTGTTTTCTTTTTTGTATGTGTGTCTGATATGTTTCGTCACGGAACGCTGCTGCCCTGACGCACCTATATAAGTGGTGGATCGTTGTCAAGGGGAAAAAAGGAGTGGTCAATGGTCCAGTGGTAACGCGCTGGACTGGTAACCCAGGGGTCCCGAGATGGATCTCCCGCTCCTCCACTAACATTACTTATTGTCTTTCGGATGAGACGTTAAACCGAGGTCCCATGTATCAGTGCTGTACACTGAGCATGCGAAAGAACCAGGGGTGTCTCTGGAACGGGATGCCATCTGTATCTTGCACTATCCCCCACAAAAATAAAATAATTAATCTCTGCATGGGGCGTCAGTCATATGGACAACCGACGATGAATAAACTCAAATACAGCAAGGGGAGAAACACTCGACTACCAGTCCAAAGACTGCTGGTTCTAATATAAATGGGGACGAAAGTCTGCAGTTACACACTGCGAGAGCTTATTTCCCTGTCAATATAAAATAACAAATAAGTTGAAATCAAGGCTAAATTTTCCTTGCAGATAACCAATGCCCTTTTCGAAAATGGCCGCCAGTATGGAAGTGTGTGGAGGGACACTGCTGTGCGGTATAACAATCCATTTGACCCGAGACTGTAAGTGCACTTACACACTGTATATACTAATCTCTGCTGACATCTGCTTTATATCCCAACTTGCTTCTATATAAATAAAGATTCATTTTTGCGCCAGTGTATAAGGCCGTCGTCTTTTTCCTAAAATTTAAAAGATACAACAACTTTATGCACATATATACCAAAATTAGGAAGAATGATTACGGTAAAATCACGGTAAAGCATCTGTTCTTTCTATTACTGCAGGTCGTTTGATGGTCTATGTATTCCACAGAGGCAAATGACCCGTACTGTTCCGATTGTGCTTCCTAAAGAATGCCCGGATACATTCAACAGTTATTTGAACATTCTAAATCCGTCAGGTTTCACAAAAACGTACCTTGAGAAGTACAGAATGTATCTTAGCGGCTTACGGACCGAGAGTAAACAACTTTTGACTAGTCAGTTATTGAGCGCTACAAAACAGCGAAAAGAAACTGCCCTTGCAGAGAAAGTGGACAACAAATTGCAGAGTGACGAAGATAAAGTTGGCAATGCTCCATCTTTCGTCGGCAACGAGTGCGAAAACATAGAACTTTGGTCACAGATAACTGCCACCAAAATGTTCTGGCAGGAAGATGACGACACTGAATCGGCAGACGACAGATCAACACAAAGTATTTTGTGTGCTGTATTCTCTAGAAGCACTGAAGATCAAAGTTATCAGACGCCTCAGCTAGACACACGCACGGACATTCCTCAAAGAAATGCCATTTCGAGTAGACAAAATATTTCTTTACAGGCGACAACTAGACTCAGTCAAAGACCTGAGTCTCTTGAGCCACCCTCAGCATCAGTCCTACCTCCAAGTGAAAACAAAACAGTACTTTCTGAGTCTGTCTCAGAATGTCAAGCCGCACGTGACTCATCAGTGCATTCTTTAAAGCGAACGCTTTCCGCAAAACAGGATGGAAATTTCAAAGATTCAAGAACCGTTGATAATAATATAATAAATGAATCTTACATAAAAAGAGCAGACGATAAAAAACAGCCTATCTACGATTGCGATTTGAATGGATTCGTTATCAGCGAAGCTGGCGATTTATTCACTAAGAAAAAAGATTATCCCGAAATGACTGAGGTAAAAACTAGACTTTATTTCTGATTTTACTTTTTTAAAGTAACGAGCAACCTCATATTCTTAAGACGAAAAATGAGAAACCGTGTAGGTAAATAAATTATTTAAGACGAAGCTTAGAGGTTTGTTAACAAGAAAATATGAAAATGCTAAATAGAACAGAATGAAGGGCATTAACTCTGTTAACACCCTAGTGTTCTAATTCAGACGTTTTGTATTATTTTGAAAATATCTGATACAGTTCAGTCCTCGCACAATATCTGTTTTCGTTTTGTCTTTCTTTCAGAATATGTCTCCTGTAGTAGCAAATACCAAATGTTCTGACAGTCACTTCACGGCTCAGACATCCATGTTCTGGTCACACCAACAACGAGAGCACGACACTCAAAAACAGCAGCCACAGCAGCAACATCAACAAGAACAACAGCAATATCAACAACAACAAGAACTTCTGCTGCTTCAACAGCATCAGGAGTATCAAAATCAGCAACATCTGTTGCTACAACAAAGCCAGAGCCAAGGGCAACAACACCAAGAAAATATATCATGGCAGACACAGAAACAACAAAGCCAGCAACAAAAACAACAAATACAAGAGAAAAATGAACAGAAGGGACAGACACTGCTACAACAGAATAAACAACAGTTAAAGGAGATAGAAGTGCAAATGCAACAACAAATGCAAAAGCAAGTGCATAACATAGTGCTTCAAGAACCCCAGAAACAAAAGCGCGAAGACCAACAACAACAGCAGCAAGAGAAGCAAAAAGTTCCACTACAGCAAAATCAAACGCAACAACAGGCGCTGCATCAGAAACAACAGCAACAAAAGGATGACACATACTTTCAACAACAGTGGCAGTTTCATCATCAGAACAATATAAAGTTCAGTCAATCCTCTGCGAGAAACTGTGCACAGTTTCAGTACGGTCAATGTCAAGAGCAGTGGACAGATTTGGCACAAGACCATGAACAAACCTACGGTATTGACCAGTCTAACTTTTACGGTCTAGATCAACATTACCTGCTGCTTGACCAGCCACAGCATTTTCCATGTCCTCAAAAGACACAGTGCATGTCACAAAGTAACCCACAGCCGATGTATCATACAAATGTTTATTATCCTAATGTACAAGCTCAGTATGTTTCCTCAGGTTATGCAAACTTTAATGAGAGCACTGTCGATCCTACCAGCATTGGTCAACAGTCAACATACCAACCGGCATATAACTGGCAAACTAATCAAGGCATTTACGACGGCAGCCAGCAGAACAGTTATATAAACCCTGCTTACGGAAATATCTACCAACCCGCAGACACGCGTGATGGTGTGCAATATCTGAACCTTAACTTTGTACAGCAAAGAAGACAACAACATTCGGATGTAAAATTAGACGATGAAGTGTGGTACATAAACGGCGTACCCCATCGACATGCTAAAAGCACGCAGCTTAATGCAAACCAGTGTGATGGCCATGCATCAAATGTCGCTTTTATGCCGCAAAATTATAACTGGAACGCAGGTCCAAACTATAAAAACACTTCTCGACACACATTGAATTCTCGACAAGCTGCATTCTGTAGTAATGACGGACCTTGTGTTATCACAACAGGAATCGGAAATTATCAGGCATTTCAGAATACCGAGCCAAAACAACACGAGCAAGTTAATTTAAATAATAATAGTTACTTGAAAAAAGAGGTGGACACTTCCTACGTTGATTGTTGTGATGAGACATATTACTCTGGACTGGATCCTGTTCTAGAGTCGCACTCGAGCAGTAACGAATCCCTGTGTTCAAGCATAAGGAGTGACCGATCGTTTGAAGTATCAGGTATTAGCACCGGGTCTTCGAAAGCAGGTTATTCTTGTAAAAGCCAAGACACCTGGCCTGATGCTGATGATATCGGTGAAGAACCAGTGATAGAAGGGGGTTTCTATTTCGATTCTTTTTATTCTGGGATTGAAGATGTCAACAGTAATCGGCATTATTCGGAATTCTATTGTGAAAATGCCGACGACACTTACACTGGCAATCAAGTGAAGAACACAAGAGAAGAAAAACTTGGGCGCCATATAAAAGTCCTCAGTGGGAGAACAAATCCAAACAAAGAAAGGCTTAAACCAACAAGAAAATCGAAAAGTCTCCGAAGATCAAATTTGATCAAGATAATTTGACATTTTTTTGTGTTGGTGAGGTAGAAATTGGTGTATTTACTTACAGATCTTTATTTGAAAGCAATACATCGTGCGCATATAAGAAACTCTCGTCTCTGACTACAATTTATGCAAGTTTTAATGCCCTCTCTGCTTATTATCGTCCTTATTATTCACAAAATGGCTTCGGGGAGCATGATACGTATCTTAAAAAACTACACATGTGGCTGTTGAAATATTGTAAACTTGTATTTCATTTAACTGAAAAATTTGGTAAAATCGTTGATAATTCGAAAATCTTACACGCTTCATTTTTTTTTATCGGTTCTCTTAGTGTCTATTATTTTCTCTATCTGTATTTCCTTTTTACAATATGTGGAGTGTTTTCATCTCTTTGCTGTATAATTGACGGGCTAGATAATTGATTATCTTATCATAATTGAATATCTTATCTTTGATTCGCTTCTTGTCGTTAATTTCATGCATGATGGAATTAAAAGAACTTTACTAAATCTATGTTTTGATGATAAAGCATTTGATGACTTGATTTCATACCTTTTATTTAGTCTTATTTACGAGTCGTTCGGGCACCGATTTTCATTAGGGCATTTATAATATGTCTTAAATGTGAAAGACATTGCCATTCAGAAGTAGCCCTATGAATATTCTGAAGCGGAAAGGATATCTAGACTATATGAGAGGGAGTGCCTTTTGTTTTGATGCTACTGCCAATAAAACGTTTTATATCAGAGACAAACTTAACAAATAAATAAGCTTTCTTTATAAACACTTCAGCTGAAAAGACTGATGAAGAACCTGCTTCGCTAAAAATTTGAAGGTATCGACATAAAGATGTCACATAGGGCAGATAGTCCAAAAAATTGTACTCAAAAAGTTGAATATCCTGCTAATTTTTTGAATGGTCGATATCCGCATTCAGAGGATAGGCAGCATCCTGCCTGAAGTCACTATATTGAGACTAATTAGACAGACTACTAATCTTAGTACATAATACAATTACGTAATTAGTCAGTGCCTGGGCAAGCAAGTTCACGGTTGACCATTATTCTAGTTTAAAGCTCTTCAATATTCAGAGCAACGCATTACTGTCAGATAATATTCAACTAAAGTTGTTCGTGTATTTGATAAATTGAGATAATTCTCGAAGTATTTTCACTTGCTCCGTTCAGCGTGATCGGAAGGATTGACTGATAATTGACACTACATATGACAAAAACAGTAATGAGAGCTGTAAAATTACAGTAACCTAAGAATTAAGAACCTGGCATATAAAGTGTTATCACAGTAGCCTAATTAATATGGTGATAACGGTTAGACCCATTTCATAGACATTTTTTTTTTAATATTGTCAAACCGTATCAAAAATTTTCTCGATGTCTCTTCGACAAGTCTGATCAGTTGGACTATTATCACATTATAGTGAAATAAAATATAAAAACGGAAACCTAATTATCAATTATAAATCTAACATGTGACTGTACAATATGAAAGTTAATTATAAGCATGGACCATGGGCCTAAACGCAACCCTGTGTTAATTAATAACGGAGTTTTTTCATTATCAGTAAAATCGAAAAGTACTTATAAACCCCTTGTTCTACAAAAACATAAAGTAAATAAATAGATAAATAAATAAAAAATAAATAAATAAAGGAAGAATACTACTTTGGCTCCCAGCGTACTATGAGATAGGGGCAGGTAATCCAGGCTAAAAGAATACCGGATACGTGTTTTGGTAGTACAGAATTTAGTGATATCAAGCTTGACTGGTTTACATAGTGCTCTCGTGAAATGGATTGAATTTAAGTATCAATAGAAAACCGTACAAATAGTTGTTTCCGGAAACCATCAAAACAAACATAAATACGAAGCAGAAAATGAACGGTGTTAAAAACTTCTTTGACTCCTTACAGTACGAAGTCAACCCTAGAAAAGATATGGAAAGGGTTGGAAAATTGTTGTCACATCCTCAACTCCGGAAACACATCACGCAAAGGTTTATTTGCTTTGGAATAGCCTTGTTTTTATGGATATATTTCAACGGAGGTAAATCTATACATGGTTTTGCTGTCATCAGAGAATATTCGAGAAGAAATTGTGTTTTAATATTTTTAAACTTCTGGCAAGCTTAGCATGTCGGGTATGGTTGGGATTAAAAAATTTAGTAAAATAAATAGGAAATATGATTAAAATTTAACCACATAAGCTTGACATTTTATTTTCAGTCATTAAAGATTATAAAAAATGTTTGCAAGGGTCCCATGTTTCTATCGATCAATTTGAGCTTATTTATCTTCTGTACCGGTTGCCAACATGACCAACGCCCGCTGAAGAGATTAGTTATTTAATGTTGCTGGGTAGTGCAAGATACAGAAAGCATCCCATTCCAGAGACACCACTGGTTCTTTAGTCGAAAATATTTAGACGTATACCGTATGTTTGAAGCTGTTTCTTACATTGGTCAAATCTGCTATAACGTCTAGAGATATGTATTTAAAAGTCCATAGCAAAATGATAAAAAAACAAGCATAATCATTACAATTTAATGTAAAATGTTACACTTAATGCTTTATTTTACTAATTCAAGCATTAAAATCTATTTTCCTTCTCAAAAACAACGTATTCTACTTTTAAACAACTTTGGAAATATTTTAAGCAGCCTCCATATTGGTGTGTACTGCGTAGGGCGGTGGTTATAATAACTGAATTCTTTAGACAAAATTTTTAATGCATGCTTCTGTCAGTGCATAGATCACTAAAGAAAAAAAACTTTTTGTTCATACTAATTTTGTATTATATGTTACAGAGTGATGTAACGGAATATTGGAATAACCAATATGCTGGGTCAACAAGAAATGGATTTCATGTACCGTTTTAAATAAATAGATAAATGGCTACTTATCAAGAGTAATTTTTGCATATTGATACAGTTATTGAGAATAAATGCTTCCATTTTTTATGTAGTCAGTTGTTTTTTGTAAAAATTATCATTTTAGACGTGATTTACCGTTAAATTCAAATCGACTCAAGAAGCGTGTCAATTTGTGCTATAGGAAATTAGTTAGAGAAAGACTTCGCATTTTCCGACAAATGTAAAACTGTAAAAAAATAAAAATGGGAAGTCTTTCAGTGAAGGACTACTGGTTCTTTTGCATGCTCAGTGTATAGCACTGATACATGGGACCTCTGTTTAACATCCGATCCGAAAGACTATTAGTAATGTTATTTTCCAAACTTATTTTGAGGAGAAATGACAGGAGAATGACACACCCTTTAGCCTATAGACAAATCCATACAATTGCTAAATATTACAAATTTCCATTTTCCCCAAGTACACTGATCCTATGGAATAGATCCCATCTGACATTGTGCTCCTGCCCACAATTGAATCCTTCAAGCAGGTAGTAAGTCAAATTGCCTACAAATAGCTGCAGGAGGATGTGTTTTAACCTGATTTTAACCTCTGCCTTTATAATTTAGATTAACACTTTTAACTGTTTTTCAGCCTCACTTTTCCACTTGACATCTTACTGTTGATGTTTTTGTAAAATTCCTTTCTCTTGCACTGACCACGCATCTGCTAATAATTCCAGAAAGGGGATTTAAGCAGTATTTGAAGAAACATGTAGATAGACAAAAGAATAATTATATGAGCCAAACTCAGGATTTCAGCCTTTTTTGTTGATACATGGGTATCAGTTCAGACTGCTGTGATTTGATCAGGACAACTGAGCAGCAGTGTTTTTATTAAACCTATGCATGTCAGTTTAAAGCGACTGACTCATAGATGGGCTGATGATGAAAAAAAAAAGTTTATACATCTAGAAATTCTAGATGTAATTGTGAAAAACATATCTAAACTCAGTTACTGACTCATTTTTCGTTACAGAAGAACATCACAATATAAAGTTTTACACACTTTTATCGGTAAAAACTTTACCCTGTTAGCCACAGGTAGATACTTTAGTTTTATCATGAATTTTGATGAATTTTGATAACTAGTCTCTGTGGCTTAGTGGTTTAGATCGTCGCACAATATTTTACTGACTGAAAGGGCATGGGTTCAAAATTTCCGGCTTGCAGAAATCTGACAAATCGTTTTGACTGATTCAGAGTCTCTGGGACCTTATCCAGTCTCCAAAAATCACATTTCAGTCGGTCCAGAAATTTACCATTTTCTATTCCTGATGTAAATCCAGCCAGTATAAAAATAATAAAATCTGCCAAAAACGAATACACAACATAAGTCTCGGATCGTCTGTGTAAATCACACCAAGCTAATCTGTTCCAATCCAATTACACCCTAATAAACTTGTCAAAGAGCAAATGACCATGAAAAACATCTCCGATAATTGATAGCTCCCATCGGATAAATGAAATCCTTTAGTGTAATGTGTTTATAGCTGTCCTATGTCAGCCCACGTGTTCTTAGAAGTCGGCTCCTTTGAAGTAGCTTGAAAGTAAAAATCCCTTTACACAGTTACTTTTGAGCTAAATTAGCGGTGCGTTTCGTGTGCTCCATACTGTTTGAGGTTAGAAAGGAAGTAGCAAAGCGAGTTTTTCTCGAAATACATCAATTGAAAGCATTAATTTTATAATTATGCATGTACACACGACATAAATTGAAAAACTAAAATGTGTTTGTTTTTGATCAAACTGAAGGTGGTAGGAAATTATTTTTACTCAGACATTTTGGGCTATAAAAAGCCATTTTTTCTTGCATATATGTAGTGGCTAGCTGCAGCACAACACACATTTTTTCTTGTCTCTATATCAACAGGTTATCGATTTAAGTTCGTCCAATTTTCGGAACATTATTCTAGACGAAAATACGACCGATTTGTTTTAAACAGGTGCACATGATCAACTTCGCAAATATATAAATTTCGAGTTTTATGTAAAAGCACGATTTCAAGAAACAGTGAACAGTTTCAGCAAAAAAAAACCTACACAGTATTCGTCAATATGAGTGAAAGAGTGGAATTTTTTATCCTTGCAAACACGTTTTTTTTGGGGGGTGGAGCGGGGGGAGGGGTAAATGTTGAATGGTCAGACCAATTTAGCTTGAAACATTTCTGCAAGCCTGGTTCGAATCCTGGTAAAATCAAAACATTTTTCAGTTTCTTGGTGTGTATAGAAGCATAATATTATGTTTTTTTCCATAGTACATTAATTTCTCTGAAATTTTAAATAAAAAAATTTCAGCTCAATTCTGTGGGTCAGTCCCTTTATAGACAAAGTACAGTAATTGGACTGTTGAACTGATCTCTTAGCTTGCTATTATACTGTGACTGAGAAAATCCACTTGCTCTTAACTGGATTCAACCTCAGGATTTTTATTTAAAACTTACCAAAACAAACATATGTCTGCACTAAAGCTAGCTGATTTATACACCCTCCCTGTCAAATGTTACCAAGAATATCCACTTGTCTTTACTAGTTGATATACAAAGTCACAAGGAAGTAAAAGTGCTAACACATCTGGTACATTGGCTCAAAATGAGTTGTAGAAGCTGTTAAGAAAGTTCAAGCTCATTATATTTTACCAGTAGAGAAAAAAGCTCGTTTTTCGGCATTTCTTCAGTTGTACAGACCTTGGTGCCATATCTAGTTTCAAACAATATCTATAAGTGCCTTTAAGACTAAAAGGATGAATAGTCCCTTTTCAAGATTGGCCTGATATTAAGTACATTGTAGTTTGGATCTCTTTTTTATCTGGCAAATTGATCATTTAATCACAGTGGTAGTTTTGCAAACATAGAAGTTTGTTTCATAAGTGGTGCAATAAAAAAAAATAAGCATTTCATTAGCCCTTGACAAATCATAGACTTTATAATGGTTTTGTACAAGCTGATTCATCTTTCATTATTCTGGGTCCAGAAACTAAATGAATTGTATTGTTTCATCTATATATATTTTATGAATGATAAATAAATTATATACAGTTGTCATGAATGCTTAATCAGATAGATACTCATATACAATTTTAGGTCTTCTTCCAAAATTTATGAGGAGCAATTTAGGAATTCTACAGCTTGGCAATGATGCAGATATAATTGCATTCTTTCCTGACACTGAAGATGATGGTGCCAACATCAAGTGGGCCCGAGGTGTTAACACCATGGATCAGCTGGAGAGAGCTCTCTATAGCAGTAAGTTAATGCTGAAATGGGTAACAGTGTAGCACTTAATTCTTGTCTGTGCCAGTTTCACTTGATAGACAACACTACTTGAAATTTACTTGTTTGGAATCTATTAACTTGTCTTGCTGAGTTATTTAAGTGGTAGGTGGTCTTTGGATTATTGGAGTTTTAAGTTTTTTTAACCTTTGCCAGACCAAGACTACTGGAAAGGGGTTTTTAAAATGAAGCCTACAAATGAGGAAATTTCTAGCATGACAGTAAAGTAACTTGCAGTCATAAAATGATGCAAGCATTATTTTGTAGCAAATGTTTAATTTCATTAAAATAGATTTTGATTTCTTTCTTCACTTTAAAATTCTTATCACCTTTTAAATGATATGTTGTTTTTCTATAAGAATACAGCTGAAAAAATTGCTAATAGTGTTAAAGGATAGACAGTCATCCAAAGTCACTAAACCACCTACATTAAACAGAGCAGATTTAAGGATGAAAGAAAAACCATAGTTGAGGTGGTGAGCTTCAGAGAGATGTTTTACTCTATTGTCTGGAGCTATTGAACAAGGGTAACAATATATAGTACATATGTACATGTATGTAGGTTGAAAAAAAAAATGGCATCAAAAATTTTCTTTCCTAATTTAGAGGACATTCATATGGTGGAAGGAGATGTGATGTTAAGAGGTCAGGGAACAAAGCTTCAAGAACTGACCCCGGTTATGGCCCAGTTTCCAGACACAGATGGTGAGCTGACCTTTGACAAGTGGCTGGATGAAGTTATCAAAGCTAACACAAAGGGCATCAAACTTCACTTCCAGGCTATGGATGCCATAGAGCTAACATTGCAGAAATTGAAAGCCAGGAAAGATGAGGTAACTATATATTAGTGAATATTTTCATAAATACAGTCAAAACACAACCCTTCAAATTGGCAAAGGGCCTGATTTTTTTTCGTAGAAAATTGTATTTTATTTTTAAATTATTATAAATCACATTTATCTTTCTTACCAAAATGTTTCAGTAGTGCACCAAAATTTTGTTTTACTAGAATCATATTTCAACTGTTGTGAAATTTTGCATAATTATCCAGGAATCAACATACTGTGTTTATGTTTATATTATAGTTAGATGATATGATAAAACCAGTTCAATGACAGAATTAATGGAAGTTCTTGATGCAGCTTTATGTGTATAGATAGATATATGTTTATACAAAATTTACTTGGACTGATGTATAGTCCTGTAAGTGGAATTTAACTTAAAAGATAAGTCTTTACAAAAACGACATGGAAAATTATTTGAAAGTTGCAATTTTTTTTTTTTTTTTTTTTTTTGGTAGAATAAGAAGGTACAGAAGTGATTGGAACTTTATAGGTAAATATGTGTCATTGTTTTGCAGCTGAAGGTACCTGTCTGGCTTCATGCGAATGTACTCAGAGGTCCATGGGGAGATGAACCAAAGATAGATGGTACTAGGTTCATCAAAGTTGTACGCAAGATGTTCAAAGAATGTACTTTGTCTCTGGGTTGGACAACAGGTCATCACACTGATCTAAGCCAGACTAGCTACTCTTGGGATATGGTCCTCGATATGTATTATATTATTTTCAATTTAGAGGTGGAGCCACCTATTGTTTTCTCAGCAAGAGCGTCATTCTTACAAAACTCTGTCCCTCAGCTGAAATGGCTTATTGACAACACACGTTCATCTCTTCTTGTCTGGCAGGATCAGCAAGATATTGAAGACAGTTATCATGAGAATCTGATGTATGTAAGTTACAAATTTCCACCTCGAAAAGCTTTCTTTGACCTGACTAATGAAAAGCTTGAGTATTACTTGAAAGAGAACCGTCACCGATCTAGTCAGAAGCTGGACAGCAGGGTGGAAATGAGAGACACTTTGATATTTAGACCTGAAGCTTGGGTGAAGATGGGATTTCATATGGAAGCCCACTCAATTTTGCCAAGCACTGAGGCTGTTGTCCTACAAAGTAGAGCCGTTTATATGGTCACAAAGGCAAAGTACAAACCCTCTGATAATATAAAGCTTCAAGGGCGTGTTCAGTTCTTAAATCGTAAGGGTCTATCAGCAGAAGATGGAAGAACTGGCTTAAGCATTTTTGTACGTTCAAACAATTACGTGGACTTTGAAAACATCAAGGGAATTAAATGTTTCATTGGGGTTGATGGAGAGATTGTAGTCGAAAGTAGTAATCTTGGAAAATCTTTCAAAGAAAGCCAAAGGATGACACCAGGTTCAGCAAACTGCTTCAGGTTCAGTGTTGTTGATGCAGGTAGAGACGTATTTTTCACAGTGACAGTATTACATGACTGCTCTACACTTGAGAGTGTGAAACCAAGCGAACGTGTAGCTGCGGAAATGAGAGTTGCTATTCCAGCAGAAGTTGGAGGGTTAGAAGTGGAGCATCCATTTATTGTTAAATTGGAGGACAGCAAGAGAACTGCAGTAATTGATGAGCTGACTGTAAAGTACAAGACATAGTTATGTAATGGGCATTATAGTTTATTCAAATTCTACAAACTTTCTAGAAGAGTCACTGCACTGATATAACTATTGCTCAAGGTCACCTGCCAATAAATGGTGACCATAGCAACACATATGCAGATTCTTTTTTCCCTCCCTTTGTGTCTGGCATTTTCTTGTTAAAGAAAGAAATTGCATTCTTACAATATTTTTTTCTTGCAACAAACCATAGAGTAGAATTAAACTGAATTTTTCATCCTTTGAACCTGAAGTGAGAAGAGTTTCCTGCCTACAAGGAAGTTCCTGTAATGGGATGGGAAAGTGGTAGTTAAAGATAAAATGCTATTATTCAAGAAATATTGTGGAGAATTTTTAAGTGATTGATATGACACACCAATGTGCGTGTGCATTGTAACAAATGTATGATGTTTGTGTTTTATTCGTATAAATGTTTATTGAAGTATGCTGTTGTTTCAGAATGGCTTCTAAATGTAAATTTAGTTTTATTAAAACACAGTTAAAGGAGCAAAGACAATCAAGGTGGTACTGTATCAAAAATGATTATTTCTATTTGTTCATAATAAGCTAGTGGTGATCTTTATGCAATACAAATCTTGTCATCTTTATATAGCAGTTCAAACAGTCATGTGAAAAAATGGTAACCCAGACAAAGAAATGTATCATAAGAATTAAGAAGAAGAGAAGTATATTGCAGTACAATACAGAAAGAGAATGTACATGTATTGTTAAGTGTGTTTTTGATTGACCTCAGGGAAAGTGGGGTGGGGAAAAGAGGGGGGGGGGGGGGGGGGGGGGGGGGGTGGGGGGGGTTGTTCTTGATATACCTTCGTGCATACATGTAATAAAATGAAACCAATGCTGTTTCTCCTGATACAGTTGCTTTGACCAAAGGCATAAGATGTATATTTGTTACTGATTTTTCATTAAACTACATGTATTATTTTATTCTCAGTAAAATAAGACTGCCATATCTGTAACAGTTGTAAATACAGTAATGTAGCTAAGAATCTCAGCATCTAGCATAAACAACTAATTTCATATTGACATACATATACAGGTATATGTTTCACTGGAGTTTCGGTCAGGGTTTCACTGGAGTTTCTGTAAGGGTTTCACTGGAGTTTCTGTCAGGGTTTCATTGTAGTTTCTGTCGGGGTTTCACTGGAGTTTCTGTCAGGGTTTCACTCACTTAAAGTTTTTATGTCAGGACAGAAAAAAACTCAGCAGTTTCTTTTTCCAATAAAACAGCTTGCATGATGTGGCACACAGTCCAGTGAAAAAGTTTAAATGCACAGATAAACATATATATTGTAATAAACTGAAGATGAGATCAACGTCTTGTGTTCAAGTTCTCAGTTTCTGCATTTAGAATAATGACATACCATATAGTTAGAGTAATGACATAGTTTATATAGAAGTGAATTCATTGCTAGAAGTAAATGTTTGTATAAATTGATTTTGGATTCACACGTTGTTACATTTTCAGCAGTTTACAGTTCTGTATGTATGTAACATAATATTATGATACACAAAAATATAGAAACAATGAAAAGTCTGATGGTAGCATGATCTGATCCTTAAATTTGAAAAATAAGTCTTGATTTAATATGTTAATTAGTGAAAGTAGAAAATATCAGAACAAGACATTCCTATCCTCTAGCGAAAAATTTAAACTTGGTTTCAAAGGTCCTTTTTAGACTGAAGTCACACATTTGTGGTAGTGATAATATGACTGTCTTAATCCTCTTGTTACAAGCCTATGAATATAGCTTCCTGAGTTTTGGTTTATTTTAGTATCTATTTAAGAAATGGATGGATGATTTTACTTTAGTTGTTTTGTTTGTGCATATGTATCTTAACTAGACAGAGATGGATAACAAGGTTGTGATATTTACGTGTACTTTGTTTGAAGGGTATACGTGCAAGTTGTGTATCAGAAATTAGTCAAAACAGTGGTTTTCTTGAATACATGAAATTGTACCAAATATTAAACATTTAAAATTAGTATGTGTATTTTACAATTATACTGCTCTGCTTTCAATATTTGACTACAAGAGATACATGTCAGTATGGCACAAGGCTATATCTAGTAATGTCTGCTTCATCAATGAGCCATCTTCCATATACCGGGTAAGAAAATAATATGTTCACATGATATTGGAAAAGTTTGAAGATGGCTGACAAGTAATCATAGTACAGATGCTTGTTTAGATGTTAATACTGAATTTTAAGGTCTATAAGTAGAGTATACAACATCAGAATAAAATACTTTTTAGAAATATATGTTGAGGAGTTGTGAGGTAGGGACTGCTGACTAATTATTAACCTTTAAACAAGCATCTGTGATCAGTAATATTTGATTTGAACATTTATCATTGAAACTTACCCAGCTGTAATAGTATTAAACATAGATAGTTTTTTCTGTTACCTAGATATCACAGCTTATATGTATAAGAGATTTTATCTTTTTCAAATGCAATATTTCTGTTACATACAAGTAGATATTCAAGGTCATTATGAGGATGCATTTCAGAGAGTAAATTGTGTTACCTGAATATCCAAGTTTATAAGTAAGTTTGTGAGTTTTTCAAATATCATGTCTTGTTATCAAGTTCATGTATCCAAGTTTTTATTCAGGAGTTCTTTTTTCAAAATTAATAGTTAATCAAGGATGTTTAAGTTACTTTTTTCAGATTTCAAAATTCTGTTTACTACTTGAAAGATGTTATAAGAACAGGTTGTGCATTTTGTGAAAATTATACTTCTTTTGCCAAGAATTCTGAGGTTGTGTGAACCTGTGAGGTTGTAATAAAAATATCCGGTCCACTGGTTTTATGCCAGTGTTTTTAAGTTTTGATTCTGAGATGCATAACATAATAATTATTCAGCATTTTGAACAAGATCTGTGCATAATTTGGTTGTGTTGTTTTCAAACTTTATCGATACATTGTAGATCTATATATTTCCATTGATTGTGTGAATGTTAAAACTTTGATAGGTTGTGACAACTTGTGAGATTTTCACGTAATGGCTGATGACACAGGGAAAAGGGGAATTTGGACATAATTTTGACTTTTTACCATATTTTGAACATTTTGATTAATGTCATCTGAGAAATTCAGCTTCTTGCAGAGAACTCTTGCAAAATACTAGAATGTTGAACACAAAAATAGTATAAACAATGGTCTCACATACCCTATTTGGTATCAAACTTTACCTTTGTTTTTCTTAACAATAAATTAGTATGGTAGATTTTATGTATTTAAATTTTGGTGATTTTGTTGTAAAATCCTGTTCCTTTTCAGAGTATACTAAGGTATCATTTAGTATAGCATTTTATTCAGTTAACATCTCTGTTATATAAGAGATAAAAAGCTGTCTCTAAAACCTGTTGCCTCGACAGTAATAGTCATCAAAAGATTTTATACTGCATAGGCATTTTTATGGAAGAGAATATTTAGGCTGTCAGTTCTTTTGCTTAAACTTTGCATGTGAAGAGGATGAAAAATTTGCCTATTTTTGCTTTCAATGCACTGTATTTCAGTGGTATAACAGAATGTCCGAGTGCCCCATTTCCCTCTGTGGCGTATGTCATATTATTCTGTACATATCAAATCATGACATTGTGATAGTTTTGGTATGTGAATTAATTATATTGACAATACATTTATATACTCATTTCTATTTTTGCCAATAAAAGTAATATCCTTGATGAGCTTGCTTCTGTGGCCAGGATTTGTTAGAACTCAAAGCAGTAACAGAGATCTGTTAGTTTGGGTTTAAAGAACTTCCTGTACATTTAGTGTATAACTAGAACAGTCAATGCATGTGTCCACTAACTGGCACCAGTGTAGTATGTTCTTAGGTTGAACAAAAATTTGTTTAACTTTAAAGTCAAATTAAATAGGAGATCACTTTGGAATGCCTCGAGTGTACTTCCTGCACATCTACACTCCTTGGTGATAAGTGCACTGAAAACTGAAAGAGTAGTTGCTAAAACTATTCACATACATGAAAAAAAGACCCGAGTTCATTGGGTGATTACTGTGGAATGATTTGACAGATACACACCAAAAGTATGCCTTGCACTTCCACAACTCATGAAGAAAATGTTCCGAGTCTGACTTCAGTCCACTGAAAACTAAAGGACTAGTTCACAACACGTACTTTGTTATGTCAGACTTGAATGGACATCTGACCAACATGGCAATTCCAGTATTATGGTGGTGACAGGGACCATGTATTATTCACATATACTTACAGAAAATGTCATGCTGTTTATATCTGGAAGATTTTCATTCAAATTTTTGTTTGATAAATTTGAAAAAACGATTACCAGCAGACACTTGGAAATGTTATCACTTTAATCTAGTCAGACTCCAGTGGATATTTGGAAAAACAAAAACAAAGAAAGATAGTATTCTTGTTTTTATTCTTCACATAAATCATATGCAAATCAAACTGGATGAAAACATATTTGTAGCTATTAACTTCAAGAATATTATGTGTGTAGATCAACCAAAGATGATTAAACAAAACAGATGCTGTGAATCCTGTAGGCAATAAAAAGTTAATCAACTTAGCTACACTATACACTTTAAAAGAAGACATTAAGTAAACCAGTAAATCTGAACGGCTGTCCATCATTCTAACAAATATTTCAAAAGTCTAGAAAAATCATACTGTAGGCACATGGAACAAACTGAAAGGGTCTATCTATATAAACTTACTAAATTCCATGTCATGCACGGATAAATTCATTGCATTTGAAAAGTGTCTACAAATGTCTATGATTTATCACAAATATACTGACAGATCAACAAAATCAACTACATGAAAATATTTCTACAAGTATTCCATGCCTTTTAAAAACAGTATTTCTGTTTCTTGTAACTAACCTTTCTACAGAACTTAGTATTAAACAAAATAAATCTTAACATGCTGACAAAAATTAAATATAGTGGATGTAGTTAGTATTAAATGTTCAATACATAAAACAAATAGTAGTAAAATGTATTTGAACTGTAATGAAAATGTACAGATGTATATTTGGGTCAGTACTATTTATCTCCTAATTTTATAAGAAAATTGCTGTTGCAACAATTTTGCACTCACCCATCTTAATGAATATAGCTTTATAACACATCTCATTTTAAAAGTTTATAAATGATCTTTTTTCTCAAAAGGAATACCTGATTTTATTTGTAAGAACTACAGGTAACATAGCTCAACAACGAGGCATAAAAAAGCAGATCAATTTTTCAGTAGGTTGCATAAATAATCTTGACAAAGCACTTTACTCGTGAAATTTGGCAAATGTTTTAGACAAAACAATATTACTGTAGTCTAACTTAAAATGATCTGAATTTCTCTCAGTGCAATAATTATAAACTATAATTGTATGAACACAATCACTTTTTTTCCCATCAGTTACAGGAAAAGATATGCTCAGATACATTAACAGGCTGATGAAATATAATTAGCTCATATCCAGAGGGTTATAATCATATCACTGTTTATCCTTACTAACATTTCAGAAATCAAGAAAATGTGTAAGCTTTATTAGTAATGAATGACCCTCTAAAAGCTTTCTAGATTACAGGAAAAAATTATTATAAATATAAATCAAAGCCAGTAAAAACTATCCAGTCCTATTTTCGTTTTCCATACAAATTTTCATAATTAAAATGCAAATATTATACAAACTTTAAGTCCAGATTTTTGAATCACATTGAAGATCACTTCAACTGAAAGTTTAACACACTGAAACTGACCAAGCAGTTTTTGAAAAAAAAAATGTACATCACAGATATTCTTTATAGCAGGAAAAAAAGTCATTCCCAGATGGTTCTTACATCACAATTTTGACTGTCCTTTAGGTTGAATTTCCTTAAGTTTCATTGCTAGCCCCATGTTCCCTTGAAGCTTTAACTTGCCTTGGAAAAATGCCTGAAAATTGACAAAAATGTAACCTCAATTCAAAACACATATTTTCTAGACAAAAACAGCCCCTACGTAATTAAATGAGATATTGAATAATAATTCTAAACATACATATACATGAAAACAAACAAAATGTAAAAACAGCAGTTGTCCATCATCACACTTTTGTGAACTGTTATGGCTGATTGCATATCCCTTTAAAATTAGTATAAACTCAACCTGTGGCCACTGTTATGTTCCTAGTGTCTGTCCCTCTGACTAGTGCATCAGTGAACAATTATCCGTGATCTAGAGCATTTGTCACGCTAGCTGAATTAAGCAGAATTGTATCGACCAGGATTCTTTCTGATGCACTGAATTGCTTCTTGGTGCAACAAAGTTGCTTGTCTAGAATGTTGACTCGTGGACTTCGATGTAACCTATCCTGATTCCGCGCTAGATATTTCATTCAGTAAGTCAGCATGAATGACTTTCTAAATGGTGTAGGCTATTCCAACTGACTGTACACCTGCTTTGATTAATATTTACTCAACCTCTCTGAAAGCATCAGGGAACTGATTCTCTAGCTCAGTGGGTCACAGCCTAAGAATTTTCAATTGCAGTTGCCTACACAGATTTGAGTTCAATTCATGTGTTAAGCAGGATTTTTTTCTGATGGCTGTATCTGATTTATGAATGGAAATTACTGAAATAATAGTATGTACTTGTTTGGCTGCCAGCTTATGATCTCATACTTAGAATAAAAGGTGAGAGGCTATTTATAACCTTGTCATCAGTAGTCATTGAATAAGGAAGACTCTTAACTTACCGTCTGTGGATTCAGTTTTCCTGACATCAAATTGAGCATGTCGTCATCCGACATCAATATGGTTACATCACCCTTTGCTGTAAACACATTAGGCATTTCCAGGTAATATTTTGAAAGACATACAGCATATATAATCATAAATATTTATTTAAGTACATTTAAGAGAGAAATACAGGTAGAATAGACATCTTTTATAGCTAAATTAGTTCAGTAAAACTATTCACACTAACAATTTTCATCCCAATTTCTATTTTTGATTTTGTTGCTGAGTAGGACAAATATTTCAGATTTTATTTGCTTGTTTTCAAGAACAATCTATACTTACAACAGTGATGGTGATATTTGTACATGCCAATAAGTTGTGAATCATGCATCTCAGAAATTACTTACAACACATAACTGGGTTAGAAATTCATCAATGTCTCTTGAAACAGTAACATGAAATAAACTATAATGAAATCTATTTCTATCAGCTTAATACCTATTGTTTAAAACTAAAAATATCAATAATAATTAATCATATATTACCAAAGTGTCAAGCATATCACAAATACTTGTTTCTAGGCCATCTTGACATTACAATACTCACCTGGTCCACCAAAGGAGACTGAGCCAGTACCATTCTTTGCATCTACAATCCATATCCCCTCCTTGCCTTCCTTGTTCTTCACTCGGAAACAAAACACCCCTTTCATCTTTTTCACTATATTTGCACCATCCTGAAAAACAGGAACAGATAAAATATTGTCATATCTTATCAGGTTTACTGGTACAGCACCTTCAATCTTAAATAACTTAGGACCATTTCAGTAAAAAATAATTATATTGAACCCCTTGAAGGCAATATAAAAATGAATCACCCCCCTTTAGAAGTCTGAATAACCAAAAAAGAACTCTCCCCAAACCAAAAAAAAAAAAAAAATAGAGAGAGAGAAAGAAAACCCCTCCCCGTCTACAGAATTTCTCTATTTTAAACAAAATTCACATAACCTTTTTTGTATAAAATCACTTTACATAAAAGAACAGACTTTTTGTCATTAAGAAGTTGGTATGACAATTTCATTTTGCCTAAGGAAAACAGTACCTTCTCTATCTCTGCTTTGATGAGGTCAAACGCTGGTGCCACTTTGAACTCAGACCCTGGTTTGGGGCCTGAACTTGAACCAGCAGTAGCTGGGGCAGACTTTCCAGCTCCCTCAGGCATTTTCAGGTCTTTCAATTTCATTGCCAAGGCAGTGTTTCCTTTGATCTTCAATTTTCCATGGAAGAATGCCTGAAAATTTACAAATTTTATTAGAATACTGTTTCCAGACATCCCCATGCATAAATTATCTGATCCAACAAAAATGGAACCAGTGAATAAGTGGATATAATAGATGATATTTTTCTTACAGATCCAAGCAAAAGCAGGCAAACATTAAGTATTGCCATCATTGGACAATATAACATTAAACAATCCAGTTTCACTCGCAAAGATAATATATACTGAAATAACAGGTGTTACATTACGTGCTACAACTATTCCTCTATGGGGCATCTTAATTTCTAACAGACATTGGCCTTTCTTTATGTTTGTGAAAAATCTAGATCTGCCTTGGGACCACTGACCAACAAATATTGCAGCTAATTTGCATTTAGTTGATGTTTCCTGTAATCTGCAGATATGAGGTTGTATTTTCCTTTTTGCAAATGTTTGTCAGAAACATAAATGTAACACAAATGCAAATCTTGTTATCTGAGTACATTTTATCATTGTAAGTGAAACTGGGTCTTATGGGTCTACATGTATATATCAAAACAGCTGAAGCTACTACTGAAAGAATCTGTATCAAATACACCCTGGTATGACTAACAAACAGACTAACAGATAACAGCTGTCAAAATCCATTATCAATGAAGCCAGATATGAGGGCACTTCAATAAATTCTATCAATAATGGTCTTCCACGGAAACCATGCTATGTAAAAGCATATGGAGACGAATGACAGAATTCAATGAATCACAACCATACTTCATTTCCAACATGTCAAATAGCAGTATGATCATATGATCAGAAACGGTGAGAATTGTAAGTTCAAGTTATATTTGGGAAATGTACATTTCTAACTGAAAAAAGAACATTCCCAGAAGACATTAATTAGTCATAACAGATAGAAGAACATACTGTTTGAGGGTTAAGTTTTCCCTGTAGTAAATCAACAAGGTTCTGGTCAGTCATCATGATAGTGACATCACCCTTGGCTGGTCCCCCAAACTTCACTGAACCATTGCCATTCTTACAGTCCACAATCCAGATACCCTCACCACTGTCCCCCTTCACTTGGAAGCAGAACACTCCATTCATCTTCTTCACAAGATTGGCACCATCCTAAAAGTTAACAAGAAGTAAATAAGCAACATTTTAAATTAAGTTAGTAAGGAATGTAGGATGAACAATTTTCCATCCTTCAATTCAAAGCAATCACAATAATCAACTATTACTGAAAACCAACAAATATGCTGAAAACTGTTTTTGATTTGTCAATCTACAGTTTACTACTATGCCATTAATTCCTGCTGGGGACCATTCAAGTAAAATACATATCTCACCCGAGGGAGTCAAAATAAATTCTGAAGGGTGTGTGAGGGGGCCTTTTCTTGTCAAATGCACTTGTAAAAGGGTTTGGTCCATTTTGAAATTAAGGGAAGTTTTAGAGGACATAGCAAAGAATGCTCAATTTGAAACAAAGAGATGTTGTTATGCTACAGGGAAGGGAAATATCAATCAGTTGACATATGAATGGTTTATTTTGTAAAATAAAACTGTGAAAGCTTAGCTATACAGCTGTAAAACTGCATTTGTATTAGTATAAGTGAAAATGCAAGCAGTACAGAACAGTTATTATTCTTATTACACAATTATACTGAACATCCAATAAGAAAATTTATAGTGACTGCCTGTGTCAATTAACCTTAATTGCTCTCTTTGAATGACAGTCACTGAAGACAGTCTCTACACTATCATCAGTTACAGTGATGTTCATATACCCATGAAATACAAGGATATACTTTCAAAAATCTGCACAACCAAGAAAAAACAACAAACCTGTTCTAGAATAGTTCTAATTCCATTGAAGATTTCATTACACTTAAAGCTCTCAGGTGACACACTGCTTGCTGGCACAGCTTGAAGTCTAGATCTGTTGTAAAACAACAGCTTTGTGAGAAGTTTTAACCGTTTACAGATTAAGCTAAATCATGACACATATATATAAATTCTGACATAAATCCTGCAAGAAATACCATATTATTGGTAATACCTAGTATGCAACTTGCTTCAACCTACATCCTCAATAAATTTGTAAAATGGACTACTGGTAGTCCATCAATCAATTCTGAAAAAAAACCTATCATCAGGGCAACTAAATTAAAAACAGGCTGAAATCTTATTTGCATGGGTTCCCAAGACTCCAGTAATTAACAACCAACAGTGTAATGGTTAAATAAAGAACCCAATCTGAAAACAGATACCTAAAAAGCCTATAACAATGCTGAGCCAATAAATAGCCTCCTACCTTTTACTGTTTGTAGCAAGAATGCTGGTTATCACACAGTTTTTGCTACAGCAATAATGCACACGTGTTACAGGATTTTTTTACTATCAATAACTTAATATCAACAGACTGTAATAATTCAGATTATCTTTCAAGATATTTTTTGTTTGATGATTTGCAGTGTACAAATAGCAATATTAAACTTATAGCCTTCTTCCTTCATTTATCTGTGGCAAAAAAGCAACTGCTCACCCTCAAACCATTGATAACTTATACATGTATGTACAATGTAATTCCCATTCAAATGCACCTGAAAACAAACAGAGACATTTCAGAATGCACTATATTGCAACAACTTACGCAGCTTTCTGTGGGAATCCCAGTCTGTAGAGTGCCACCACAGCAGCACCGCCAAGTCCTACGTTATGTTGTAGAGCCACCTTGGCCCCTTTCACTTGTCTCTTGTTAGCCATACCTCTTAACTGCCAGCAAAGTTCAGAGCACTGTGCTAAACCTTTGACAGACAACAGTAAAATACAATTCATGGTTATTTTCAACATTGACATTGTTAGATGAAGTTGCAGTGTTGTACATAACATAACACTACATACTTGTATGTTAAAATGGGATTCTTTAAATCAGAAACAGACCTGGTAATATTTTCATAAAATCAGAATTTTAAATGTGCTGCATATTTTGTTCATAGCAAAAAGTACTAAAGGATGTTGGGAATAATTTCAAGACACTGTTATTCTGTTCTACTGGCTGTCAAGAGAGCAATTCTTAAAAGAAAGAAAAAAGTAGGAACATTTTTTGCCAAAAACTAGGACGGAAGTAGGAAAATGTTGGAACAAGTCAAAAAAGTAGGAAAAAGTAGGAAAGTAGGAAAAAGTACGACTGCTTGACAACCTGGTTCTACTGTAATTTGCTCAATCTCGTTTCAACTGTGTAACTTCTCTATTTTCTATGAAGTAATGATTAAAGACATAAACAGATGAAAAGAAAAATATCTACCAATTTAAAGTAACAACCTGTGTTGGCAAGTACGATTTCTTAATTTTAAACTTAGTTATTTTACCAATGACTGGGAAAGAAATTCTTGCAAATTAGATTCATCTTGCTCAATGTTTCTGAGTTCAAACCTGGACTTGCTGCCAAAATTATTGAATGCATGAAGGGACTTAATTCTCTGAATACTATAAACTTTGAATCGGAAGTTCAGTATTCTGTCCTTCAACCACTGCCCTCAAGATTTTCTGCTAATGAGAAATTGTATTTCATAATATCACTGTTTTTACAAGACACTCTGACAACTGAAAATCATTACAAACAGATGTGTCTGAAAATTTTAGACAAAATGGTTCTACACTTTTCCCTTTAGCAGAATAAATGTTGATATTACCTGTAGCACCCAAGGGATGTCCTTTGGATATAAGTCCTCCACTTGGATTCACAACATATTTTCCACCATATGTATTATCTCCCCTGTCTACCATTTCACCTGCCTTGCCTACAAATGACATGTATAAATGCAAAGATGACTTAGCTATTTTTATTTAATTTCTTTAAAAAATCGAATACCTTAAGTAACTTACACAAGTACTACAAACTGATCAGCTGAACCAAGAAAATTATTACTCCAATACAAACTCTGGAATTCTCTCCACATCACAATGTTGACAACTAATAGTTATTTTAGATTAACCGTAGATTTATTTTGACGTACTTTAATACTAAATATGATATTTGATGACATCCCTTTTTTTAAAAAAAGTAACACATGGTGTTAAGAAAATATTTCTATACTGTAGAAAATCATAAATGTAAAGACATATTAACAGATTCTATTCATAATTTCCAACTATTTCCAGTTTTACCAGACTCACAGCAAATGTTTTTCCTCTATAACTACTACAGAGTACAGACTATGATTAGCCTGTATACAGTGTATGTGCAGACTCTGAGTTGTTTGCGCTGATTACTATTCAGTCTTATTCAAGTTTTTAACAATCGCCCATGTAAGTAACAAATGGGACAAACTGGGTGATGAACAAGTCCATTTTAGAAAATTCGGTAAATTCTCTAGGAAATTATGGGAAGCTATTCTACCTGGTGGACAGAGGCCCAGAGCTTCATATGTAATCAGTTCATTGCATGAGAAACAATCATGGAGTTCCACAACCTGTACCTGGTCCCTGTTTATACCTGTAATATAATCACAACAACATCTAATTAGCATCCTTGTCAAAAATAATACAGCCTTTAAGCTATGGATCAAGATCCATAGATCAAACATATGTGTTTTGATTTTCAGAGACATAAGGATATTACATGTAGCTTGAGAACATAGAATTTGAAAACTTTTTGTTGAAAAAAACAAAGATATTGGACCGTTTGTTGTGTCAGCCCTGATCAAGCTATGGCAAGAGTAAAATCCAATACAATAGTACCTGGCAAAGTTCCAAGCATTATCAATGTATATAATAACTAACAAAAAAAAAAAAAAAATTCAAAATAACTTCAATCAATTTAAAAATGTCTGAAGCTGACTGTTTTAAACCACTTTCATTAAAGTACTACCTTTTGTGCAATTCATATTTCTGAATTCTGAAATTCTACTAACACGTAGAAATCATCTAAACAAACTAATGGCTGCTTTGACATTCTACTAACAAGCTTTTTGGAAAACATCCTACTAACCAGCTTCTTGGAAGACTTTATCTGCAGCCTTTTTACTCATGTCATAGCCCACCATTTTGATACAACTTTTGTCCTTGAAGGCACTGGGGAGATCAGTGGCCATCTCCATGGCAAGGATCTCTACTGCCTGTGACTCCAGATTGTGCTTACGGACAAATTCTTCACTACACAAAATGGCAGCAGCAGCGCCATCTGATGTTGGACTGAAAAAACATTTGTCAGGGTGCTTGAAAAATATTGTATCAGGAAGGTCAGTAATGGTTTTAGTTTTTCTGGTTATATGAATTCTTCTGAAACTTTCAATAACAATTACACAACAGTAATGCTTTTAAATTACTATTTACTATCGAGGACAAAAGATGAGGGACAGAATGTCAGAAAACTCATCTGGCAGATGCTAGTTCAAATCACATAATGGACTCTAGAGAGACCATTTGTACATAACAATTTTGGAAAGACTACTTATTTGAAATGTATCAGTCATCACGCAGGATTAATATTAACTGCATGAACTTATTTTCTGATAAAAGTAAAAAAAAATTTGGATTAAATTGTTATTGTCTATTTACAATTCTGTGAAATGACAAGCAAAAGAGTATATTCACTGTTCCCAGTATACACTGCATTTTAAAAAGAAACATATGACGAACATTAACAGTGATGTTTTGATGTTTCTTCATCTTTAAAATACACATACCAGCACTGCAGCTTTGTAAGTGGATCATGTATTTTTGGCGATTCCAGTATCTGCTCTAGTGTGAAGTAATCTTGGAACTGTGAATACCTGTAAAAAACATGGCAGATACCTGTAGGAAAATTGCTTTAGATTACTATACAGTAAATGGGTACAAGTTAAGAATGTTACTGTTTCCAAGTCTCACACTGGCTTTGAAAAAAGAAGAGCCAACATTTAAACCTTAAAAAAAATAGCAGCCAAAACTTTAGTGGACTTATTCCTGATTCTGTAATTAACAACAACTGCATTTAGTTTAGTCTAATATGCTTATTTTCTTTCCTAGTTTTACACTGTTACTCATACAAAAACTACTCATATTTACGTAACATAGAATAAATAACATTGAATTTTCAGGATTTATTTTACAGTGAGCTTATTTTTACATTATTCTTTATTATTATATATCTCAACATTTGTAAAAAAGCATGTGATTAATGCACTGTTTGTTTCAATCAAATGTTCTTCTCTTATAACTGGTTCTAAGTGATGTGGTGTTTCACAGCTATTTCAATAAGCCAGAAAAAGCTTTCATTTCAGATGAGCTAAAACAAATTAGCAATAAATGAAGATAAATTTTAAAACCAGTTGTTGTTGTTGTTGTTGTTCAGACCAATTATTTTTGCTTATGAATCTATTCCTTTCCACTCTTACCATTTTTATAACCAAGAAATAATTTTCATCTTGCACAGACACAAACAGACCCATGTTTGAATGCAAAGTATAGATACTCAGAGAATGTGTGGTAAAAACACCAATCAATGTACTGTTGATAAAAATTTTTATCATGATTTATCAGCTGAAACATTCAGGATGAAAGATTAGATTAAATGTGCAAAGTCAAACAAAATGATGTTGGTCACTGTATACCTTCCATATCAGTAAAGTTGATAATCATGGTAATACCTCTAGTTCACAACAAAAATGAAAATCAAGTGCAACATGTACATTCGAATGAACACTATGCCCCCGAGTGGGGGCCTTCACCTCTAATGGGTCTGGCAGGTAAAGCTCATCAAGGTGCATGCACCAGTGAAGTTTGGGGGTTGTAGATGGAAGGACTTCCATGTTATGGTCATGGTTAAAGTTTTGTGACAAACAAGCAAACAGACAGACACACCAAAAACAATAAACTCCCTCCTGGGGCATAAAAAGTTCAATCAAAAAGGAGAAAACATATATAATAATGATAGATATACATACGGATTGTTTGTGGAATGTTTATGGTTTTTCCAGGCAATCTTTGCGAAATGTTCTGGTTTTGTGCCTGAAAAAATATGCTTTGACTAAACAGAGTATAAGAACACAAGGGTTTAAAGCATCTGCAAACTGTTAAAAAATTCAGGAAAGAGTCTAATTTGTAATCAAATTTTCAACTTTATTTTTAACATGTTAATAAATGAAAATATTCTTGGTGGTTGCTAGGAAATACTAAAGTTTTTCAAAAATGAGTGTAAAGGCTTTACAAAAGGTTATAAAAAAAATTAGACCAGTCCTGCTTCAAACTAAAAAATAACTCAGTTTTAAAAACTGATATGTTTATGAGCAAGATTTTTTACCCATCCCAAATGAATGTATAATCATATTTTTTCAATATTAAACAAACTCAGTAAATCTTTCTGATCTAAGGAAGAACCTGAATTTTTCTAAAAGAAATTTCTGCTGCAAAAGAAAATAGCCTACTCTAGAAGCTGTATCCATTCTTATCTTTTTCACAACTGAACAGCAATTTCTCATTAGTGTTAGTTAATCCTCATTAAAAGACAATATCTGTCAAGAAAACTGTTGTCAAAAAAAGTTACTGTGACCTTTAAGGGAACTTCTTATGTCTCTGAACACAATAACTTTACAATTAAGTGAATTAAACTTAAACTGCCATCTGAGAATAAGAATGAACTGAAAAGACACACTGAATGGTGCATGAGGGTTTAGTGGTCAGAATTTTACCTTAACCTTGAGTGTTACTTTTTAAAGTATTCAACAAGCTAAATCTATCCAGAACAAAAAAGGTGACAACATGTCCGTTGGACAAAGTGTTAACATAACTGAGATTAATGTTGTTGAAACTCACAGCATCAGTTTGAGATAGACAATAAATAATTTTTATGCCATTTTATGAAATAACAATTCCTGAACTGATATGAACTTTTAAACCCTTTAGTAGGAATACATGTATATCTACACAACACAAAACTGTATTGTCATTTCACAAGTACTACAAACTTTTCTCAAAAGAGGAAAAATAGTACACTAATTTCTGCACTAAAAGCAATGCAACTGACCAGGTAAGGGTCTTTCTTGTTTATTCAGAACATACAGGGAATTGGAGGGTGATGACAGAACTGTACTACAGCTTTTCAATGTATTCACACCCTGCATCAAAACAATGGTTCCTCAATTCTCTACATGATGCCATGCTATTAATTATTCAAAGGATCTTTTTATCTGCTTATATATTCATAGATGTGGTGACTATTCAAACATGTTACCATATTTTTCCATATGTTCACGCCCTGCATTACCAAACATCTGTGGTGCCAAGGGTGCACTAGTTCTACCGTAAGTTTCTTTTACAACTTTTGCGTGATCACTCATAGGTGAGGCCCTATCCTTAAACTGAAAATAAGTGAAAACTTTTATCACTTAGGCAACCAATGTACAGGTTTTACCGTATTTTTCCATGTGTTCTCTCCCAGCATTTCCAAACATCTGTGCGGTAACTGGTCCGCTTTCAAATCCCCGTGTCTCAATCATCATTCCTACATGGTTCTCCATTGGACTAACTCTGTCTTCATACTGTAATTCATATAGTTTTTCCAATCTGATCAATGGTCTTTAAATGGCAGAAATTACATGTAGATTAGTGCTTCTGAACCTAGTTATCTTTATTGACTTTTTAATTGTGCTAGAGTGTATTTCCACACTAGAAAATCTATTCACTTTATCTTTCCTCCAAAGTCTAAAATCTACTGCTTTATGTTTGGTTCTTTAATAATACTATCATATAAAAAATGGTTACACATTTTTGTCAACCTCAGTATTGCAATTTTCATCTGCCTTTTGTTTTCACAGATTCCAATTTTGAACAAGAATGGTATTATATAACTGCTTGCACATAAATTCTGTGTAGGTTTTCTTTCCAAATGATGTCCAATGCTAGTATTCTCAACAAACATTGTATGATTTCTTACCAAAATACATCCTGCCACAGGTGTGAATCTTTCTACAAAAATGTACTCACTGTTGCTTTTAAAGATCCTCTCTGCATTTTCTCAAAACCAAGAGCCAGAACACAGTCTGCCATCCCTAAAATAAACAAAACACTTAACCATTGCATAATCTCTGCTGAGACATGAGACATAGATATTTATATGGTAATTTCATATTAAACAGACAATTCTGGTTACCAGGCCTGAAATTCTAAAGAATAAAAATTTCAACAGTGCAAAACAGTGGAATTCCAAACAGTGACAAAATATTTTACCTGTTAACTGAGTACAACAATACAATTAAAATGCAATCAAATTGCAATTGAACAAAGCCTTTTCTGGTCCCATTAGTGCTTACTGCATTAATATGATGTACTATGAAAAATGCAATCATTCTAACAGAATGTTCAGTTAAACAACCAGATTAAAGAACTGTGTTTATAATGTTTTTAAATTTCCTCTTTTTCTGCACTGACACTGCCTGTGTACTTATTAAGTCCACTTAAATGAACACAGATATAAATACCTCCTTGAACCAGCTGTTTGGCCATTACCAGAGCAGTAGATCCTGTAGCACAGTTGTTATTCACCTGAAAAAAACAAACCCACAAAGAAACATAAATTTTGCTATAGTGATGGTTTTCAATAACAGCTGTTTAAATGTTCCATCAGTACGCAAAAGAAATATGTCTCTAACGTGAAAATACTTCAAGCATTTGAGTCTGATATTGATCAACTAATCTATTTATAACATTTCACAAAAACATTTTTCCTGTATACAGACAATCCCTAGTAAACTTAATCTGAAGTTAGTAGTTTTATATGTTTTGCATGTATATAACAACAAGAAATATGTGTATCGGACACTTACATTGTAAATTGGTATTCCTGTCATTCCAAGCTGATATAGTGCCTTCTGACCACATGTTGAATCACCTGAAAGCAGAGTCTCAGTAAGTTTTTAACATGTAACATGAATGTTTTGACAAAGTTGAAGTTATCCTATTCCACTAGAAGTTAATTTCAGTTTACATAATATAAAAGTAAGCACACTGGAAAGATCTACTTGTGCAGTGTCTACAATTTCTGTCCACTAGATGCAGACAGAGGTTCTGAGCATACAATTAAACAATATGGAGTGTCAAAGTTCAGCCATGAAATTATCGGCTCAAAATAGAAAACATAACACACTGACATAATTTTGCGAGTCATCATAAAAATAGACTCAGAAGGAGGTATCACGTATGAAACAGGCCTAGTTCACAGCTGTGAGAAAACAAGATGTCAAAACTTACCATACACATAGCCAACACATGCTTGTTCAATAGCATCATAAGAGAGTCCAGCATCTTCAAGGGCTTTTGTTCCTAAAACACAATAAAGAAAGTGGTCAATCTAGGTATAATACATTCTATCTGTTTTACCTAAAATGGAAAGAAAGCAATCTCATGAAATGTTACAATTCTACTCTGAGATAACAAAACCATTCAACTCTTACAAAAATAAGCTACTAGCTTTAATTTCTAATTCGAACTTGGATTACAGTAAGGCACATAATAATACACCTAAAGACTAACCTGCTTCCTTTGCCATGTCAGGATAATCAAAATTTTCCCTCCTCCCTGGCTTCTCAAACTGAAAATGCAAATTTTGCTTTTATATTTAAACCAATCAGATGTTTTTGGGCTAGGACAAAACATATTCCTAAGACAGGACTCCTGCTTTCAAGTCAGATGCAGTATAAATTTTGATACAATATTACATAAGAAGATGGTAGCACATGTTACAGTAACATGGTATATAATATATCCTGTGATGCACTCCCTGCTCAGGAAGATTTTTTCTTCAAATTCCTAGTCTACAGACTAACATCAAATAGAGCTACAGGCAGATGTTACATTCATAAAGCTGTCCTGAGCAGGTGATACTAGTGCATATGTATTTGTCCTATAACAAAGTCAATTAAGAATACAAATGAAGCCTTACTGAACTTTGACAAAAAAATCAACCAAACTGATATTTCTTTCAAAGTTTGCGCTTCTCATCTTTTCCCTTAACATCAAAATCTGCAGACAAGAGAAGGTCCCTCAATATCTGTAGCTCTTCCTTTCAACTTAGTGATATCATTTTTGCAAATACAGACAGTTTAAGAGTTCCAGAATAGTTGCTAGCATGCACATTTATTGTACTATTTCATAAATTAATTGTACTAAATTTGAAGAACACATGCCTACTCTGTCAAAATAATATGTACATACTTAGACAAAACCTTTATTATAATTTTTGGAGCTGGGTAAATATGCCCCTTCACTATGGGAGTTCTGAATCACAAGCATGTATTACAGATCACTAGATGTATTAAACTCTCTCTGCACTTTATGTACGTAATAGCTGAAGAGTCATAGTGTCAAAATGCTTTTTAATTATGGTGTATAATGTCTAATTTTAATTACAAGACTATTCTTGTAAAAATGTCAGAGAGAAAAAATAAGTTATCCTTGCTTTTAACCAAACTGCTCCTCATCTGCAGTAAAAGCATTGTGTGACTGTGCACATTAACATAGATAAACTGTAGTAGTAAACTGTAAGCTGCTGTAAAGCTAAATTATTTGACTAAAAATGCAGGAAATTGGCTTCTACAGAGAAATTTTTAAAATTTACTTGGGGGAGGTCAACCTTCCCCCTCCCCCACCCCTCTCTCTCCCAGCCCATCTTGGAAGTACCCACATCAAAGTGCTCTTTTAGGGGCCTGAACCGGACCTTTTTCAAATCCTAGCTAGAATACTGCTACGTACTGCATGATTTTTATATACAAAGTAACAAGAATTTACAGTTAAATAAATTATATACACTGAAACTGGTCTTAGTTAAGTTTTTCCTCAAAAGCCTTGTGTTTATCCTATAGCTATTACTCAAATCTGTGGTGGCGCATCAGTACCTAGAACTGAACACACTGACACAGTTGTAATATAAATTACACAATTTCTACTTATGCCTTTTATATAAGAAAAGTAGATATTTCCATTAAATGCAAGCTTAATATAACCCATTAAAACAAATATAACCCATTAAAACAAAACATGGTTAATCCCCCCACCGGGAAGAAGTTACCTGAAGGTTGTACATTCAAAAACTAAATGTAATAATGCTCATATGCAGTTTGAAGAAAATCCCTCAAATATAGGCAAGGTAAAATTATTGTTCTTGACACTGCACTTCCTACCAGTGTGCTATGTTAGTGTATTAAGTTTGAAGCAAATCCCTCAAGTACTTTTGGAGTTATGCTCTGGATTTTTTTCCCCCAAGTAAATGTGATTACGGGGAATAACTCTTAATGTAGGCACGGTAGAGTTATTGGTCTTGTGCATTGCATGTCACAACATTCAAAAACATTTTATATTTACTGGAACAGGAACATATTTTGATATCTTAAAATAACTGTTCTAATCTATCATGTATATATTAGATATCCTTAGATATTCAACCAGGTGATCTGGAATTACCTATGATCAGGAACTCATTGATTAACTGTAATTTAGTGACTGTAATAAGTGCAATGGTTATATCATTAAAAAAATAAGTTATTTAATGTTTTTTATGACACATTTCACTGTTATAGTATATTCACTAACCTTTGTCATTCCAACACCCACAACATATACTTTTCGCTTCATCTTTAAGATAATTAGTTTAAATCTGTTTTTTTTTTTACAGTGAACAAATACTGAAAATATGAAAACCACTGCCTGAAAGACCTGTCAGTTGATACATCTAACTAATTACGGCATCCTATTCTGTGACCTGTCAAAGTCCAAGCATGTGCATAAAGCACGGGGCCGTCTCAATATTTATTTAATCTACCACACAAATCATTCATTTATTTTACCCAAATATTTTTAAATATACTGAAAAGAAAAGCTGAAACATTGCTCCTTATGTGACAATTTTAATGCAGTCCAACACTTATCTTACAACTTTTGAAATAGTGTAAAACATATTCAGAATCCATTACTGACTTTGCTAATTTTGAATAGACCCCTATTGAAACCAGTTTTGTTTCAATCAAGTTCATTCAAAGTGGACAAACATGTAAAATAAATGGTTTCTTCGGCACTAATTTTCACTTCTTGAATAATTATTTATTTATATGACCTAACCTTTGTCATACCAGCCCCTACAACGTAAACTTTTCTTTTAATTGTGTTTACACCGGGGGCTGCCATATTTGTGACGTCATGAATTTCCCAATTAGGAACTATTTTCGAAGCTACTTAGTAATATTACGCTTAAAACGAAATAATTACAGATCATAATAATTATAAAAAATGAAGTTTGAACAGATTCTTTTTACAAAAGATGAAAAAATGTAGATGTTATCAAAATTAAATTTCATTTCATTTCAATTATTTGACAAACTTGGAATTATTTTTTTCATGTAATGTTTTACTATAAGAATCATTTGGTCAATGTATTTTTGGCGGGGATCATTGTTATGGTTCGTATATTTAACTCCAAATTGTTCATAATTCAGTGTTCCGATGATTATAGAATATAGTGTGGTGATGAAATTATTAATTTTTCTTATAGATTAAAGTATATTGATTCATCATTGTTAACCTTACCGTCCAGAAAATCGCTACCGAAAATCGGACAGGTGAGTTCAGAAATCAATTTTCCTCCATCAAAACGGCGTCTGAATTGTCAGAAATATGTATTATTAGAAAGTGCATGCTTGGTTTTACCTTTAAATAGCAAGTCATGACTATTCTTTTTCATTTTTTAAATGTCAGAAGTATGCCGGTTTCGAAAATCAAGTGCCATACTGCTGACCTACTAATTCTTGCAGAAAAGCTTGTGGGTGGGGTATGACCAATTTGTATACACTAAATGCATAAAGAAATTCACATCATACCTTCTTTTGTGTTTGAAAAACAGTTTCATGCTTGCTGTTTCTGGCCTTACTGAAGACAGCATTAGTCAAAAAGTTAACATTGTAAGTTTTGCTGATGCAGCTTATGAAATGGTTCATATCTAGGTAAGAGCACTACAGTATCAAGAAATGAAATATCCAAAGAGGTCTTTTAAAATGTTTATGTTTTAAGACTGTATATTACATAAATACTTTTCAGAGTTATAAACTGTTGTTACAAAACTCAAATTCCCCTGCCTAGTATAGTCAGTATTGATTTTCTTTCCTTGTTAAGTATTAAAAGTTAAAATCTTGTACATGTATCAGGTCACAGGCGTTCGGCACATTTGTCTTGACAATAATGGTCAAATTATCATTATATAATCTCCCGTTAATCATCAAGAACAAAATAACAATCCAGCACTCGTTTATTGTATAATATATATACAAGGTATATAACTCCCGCAGCGTATTTCCCCGACCCGGTCAAAATTTTGCTCTCGCATTTTTTTCAAATTAGACATATTTTCATATCTATACGTGCAAACATAGCACAAGAGATATATCTTCCAGAAACAGTTAAAAATATTGAGCCATCTATTTTCATTTTCGATAAATGAAACATCAAACTTGAAAAATTACCTTAAATTTGCGAGGTCGACATGTTTTGTGCCAATGCATATAGCTTCCTGCAGCCTCGTTATCGATTTGACAGTATGGACGGCTAGCGTAGAAAAAGATGTTGTTGCGAACGAAATGAAATTACGACCAGTTGGAAGATAAATTTTATGGAATAACTTCGTAAAAAGATAAGATTTAAGATAGCTTACCTGTTTGTAGAATTTTTTCTTGATGACATACCGTTAAATGTATGTTTACTCGTGATGGATTTAGAAGTTTCGTTGGCACAAAACATGTTGACCTCGCAATTTTAAGGTAATTTTTCAAGTTTGAAGTTTCATTTATCGAAAATGAAGATAGATGGCTCAATATTTTTAACTGTTTTTGGTGGATATATCTATTTTGCTATGATTGCACATATAGATATGAAAATATGTCTAATTTGAAAAAAATGCGAGAGGAAAATTTTGACCGGGTCGGGAAAATACGCTACGGGAGTTATATACCTTGTATATATATTATATAGAAAACGGGTGCTTGATAGTTATTTTGTTCTTGATGATCAAAGGGAGATTATTTTATGATAAGTTGGCCATTATTGGCAAGACAAATGTGCCGAACGCCTGTGTATCAGGTAACCATAAAAATGCTTAGTAGTATTTAAATAGATGTAACATTGAATAAAAAGTATCCAGATTTTTTGTATGATTGATTATTTTTTCAACTGTAAAGGTGAACATACTAAGTAGAGCTCACATTTAAATACCAAGCCACTTTAAGACAATTTCTCACTTTTTTTGTTGTTGGTTCATATGTTTGTTTATACTGATATTATTTTAGACTTAATTTTTTGTTATTGCATTAACTGTATCTGTTAGAGGTGGTCCAGGGGTAGAGCGCAGGGCACCGGATCCGAAGGTCGCGGGTTCAAATCCAGCCAGAGGCGAGATTCTCTCACGATCCTCACATTCCTCCGCGCTGCACGAATACTGGTATGAAACCCAGGAAGCAGTCATCGAGGGTGATGAATCTTAGTTGTAAGAATTTATATCGCAATCGATGTAAAATAAATGAGTCTATTTTAAACTCAAACTGTACCTGTTAGGACACAGTTTATGTAAGTGATGTAGTGATTCACAGATTAATTGCATAATTGCAGTTCGAAAATGCTAAGTACGAGACATACTAGTACCAAACTGTCCAACTGGTATGAGTTATGCCAAAATGGCGGCACACAGAGATCATGAATATTTATTGATTCAAAACAAAGCAGCAAAAAGTGATATTTGGTGCTGGTTTCACTTAAACATAGAACAAGATATATGTTTATTGACAAATCAGAAGCTTTATGTACCATAAGCAAAAAGACAATCAAAAATTGTTTTCATACTAAAACTATGTCAATATCTACAATATAAGTAGTTAACTGATTTGTCTGGTTTCAGTTCCAATAAACAATGTCTAATTATACAAAATATTAGTTAACTTTCTGTAAAAAAGGTACAGTGATGCAATAAAATACTGTAATTTGTTCTAACCAGAACATATCGATTGTGTCACAATATGGAGAGTAGAGTATCATGATATACCGCTATGCAGTTTGGTGAGACAATAAACATTATAATTTAATGTTACTGGAAAGTTCCTCAGTATGCATCGTTTCATTGTTAGGACTTAAAGAGTTTCTTTGACATGAAATTTTTAGCAAGATCTAACAATATCAATGTCAGATTGGTAATTACAGTTTCCTCAGTCATCAAATTCTGAATATGGATAAACATTTTTGAAAGGTGTCCTGTTGATTATATATTTTTAGACATTTGTGAACATTGTACATTGCATTTGTAAGTGGTCTTTCATTTATAAATAAATAGAAGCAAAGTGTGTTAATTTCTAAGACTAGACTGGAAATTTTATTTTTGTGTGATTCCATATTTTGAATAATGCTTTATGAGTTTAATATTGTTGTTAACCCCTGTTGATACCATCTGTTAGACTTAGATGATTAGATGTCCGATACATATTACTTTATACCTGCCACACTTGTTTTGTCTTGAATAGCTTTTTGAGTGAAGGAGTAAAAAGTTAAAACTAACAAGGAAACTCAAATACTCAATTTTCTTTTGAATAAAGATGCAGGTTAAGGAAAGAAACTTTAGTGAAAATGATACCAAATTATGTCAAATGAGTTTATTAGATGTAGAGCTATATCAAAACAGGAACCTTTGGTTCAGTTTACAAAACAACACATTTGATATTCAGATATTTGGTTTGAATATTTATACCAAAGTATAAGATAAAATGTCTTGTAAAAATGTAAATTATAAATACTGCATACAGATATAATGGACACCAAACACCAGTATTATTTAAAACATTATGGAAGAGCATTGGTTATATTAAATGTACAACAGTCCAACACAAAAACAGGTCACAAAATTAGTCAAAAGCAGACTTATAAAAAACAAAGCAGCACTTGATAAGGAATGTGCCTTGAGGTATCAAACTGACCTATTGGTTGTAATTCTGAAGGTTGAACATGAAAATTAAATATATCTGATCTTAGCTTTTGCATATTCTATTTGAATTAATCTGTCACTTAATTTATGACTGCAAGGCAAAATGTGTATGGAGTAGAAGTCTGTTGATAGATTCTTGCTTGAATGTTATTGTCAGAATTATGAATTTCTTAACAAAACTTTTTAATTGAATATGGAGGTCCTCTGCAGAGTGAATTATCTTCCATTTGTAGCATAAGAATCTTTATCGGTCAAGCAGTTATAAGGTAGCTGGAAGTGATGATTTTTGTTTATCAAAATATCTTTAAATTCCAGATGTGAGTTGTTCGTAGCAGTCGTTAAACATGAATGGTGAGGTACCAAATGTCCCTATCACCACCTTAGCAGGGATAACAAGTCTGACTGACTGTAAGTATTTTGTTAACAACAGCCAGATGCAATTTTCTGAGGTAGTTCCATAGAATTCTACCAAAATGAAAAAGTGTGTACAATGACACATCCCTCAGTCAAATAGTGTGTACAATACATGCCGGGAGGAATTCACATTTTCCACTTTTTTGCACAGACCCAGTAAAAATATCCGCCACGGCAACAAGGTAAAAGCTGGATTTCCGCAGATACACTGCTCAAATTAATTAAAAGAGCACCCATATAATCTATAAAATACCATATGCGTTTAGTAGATTAATGAATATCTTTACAGAATTAACAAAATCATTCTTTTTACAAAAACAGATCAGCATTTTCAATGCCAACATGTACATTCCTAAGCAGAGACAGTGTCCAGGATGTGAACACTATCAAATTAACTTTGAAATGGTGGTCTTACAGGAGAACAAGCTATGTCTGTAAAAGCAGATTCAGACATTCTGCGCAGGTTTCGGAAGCGAAGAAAGTCTACGAGAAAGCATGTTCCAGACATGCTCTATAGGGTTAAGATCGGGAGACCTTGCTGGCCAGTCTATGACCTGAATACCTTCATCATCAAAGAAGTTCCATCTGATTCTTGCAGTGTGTGCTCGAGCATTTTCTTGCACTAAACGAAGTTTCACCTATTGCACCAGCATATGGTCCAACAGTTGGTTCTAGGATCTTGTCCTGATATCTCGGGGCCGTAGGACTACCTCCTGGAATCTAAAAGGTCTTTGTGCCCGTCAGTGTATATCCCTGCCCACACCATAACTGACCCACCGCCAAACCTGTCATATGTAATAATGCTACAATCCGCATACCTCTCCTCGGTGGCGCCACACCCTCACAGGTCAGAACATGGTAGCGACTCGTCTGTGAAGAGAACAGATAGCCCATGGCGCAGTTGCCAAGTGATGTGTTCCTGGTCAAACTCTAAGCGAGCTCTCCTGTGAACTACAGTCAGAATTGACGACCTTGCCCAGGTCTTCTTGTGAATTCTCCAGTCTCCTTATAATGACTCCACAACCTGGCATCAGCGCTAAGAGAAACATTTAGAACAGTGGCCACCTAAAGCGTAAATCCATTTTCGATCATCTGTACCACCGAGCATCATCAGTAGTTGCTAACTGACATCGCACACCCGGGACTGTTGTCAAATAGCAGATACAGTTAAAAGTTGTACTTAACATTCGTTTTGTCAAATGCGCTGTCATGAACGATATGTACACATGCAAAAGTCTAAATCTTTTTCGAGGGTTACACAACAAAAAGAAAAACAAAATACCCATGCTTAGTAAATTTATTGTAAAGTGCACGGGTTTCTTGAGGATATTGACTGTCGGTACATACTAACAAAATTTGCAGCAAATATCTAGTATGGTGGGCAATTTACACCATAACATATTTGCGCTTCTTTAATTAATTTGAGTAGTGTATTTGGTGACCATGTTTGTGACGCGGTCTTTGATATATGGCGGTCATAGTTGCATTATAGAATGGGTAGTTTACAACAACTTTGGGGAAAACAAGAGTTCCTTATGGCATGTACTGTATACATGCATCATATCCCTCAAAAATCTATGTTTAGATTTTTTTTATAAATCTGAAGGTGCTTGCACTGAAAGGTTATTTTTTACAATTTTTGAAAAGAGGCTTTTAATTTTAAAGTACAATAAGCGAAATAAGTGCTCAAACAGAGAATTTAGGTGTAATGAACTTTAATTCAGCTGCCCTCAAAAATGAATCTCTTATTGACAATGCATTGTTTTTTTTTCAGTGTTACCTGAGCTACCTTTGCCTACACCATTGCCAAATGCCATAAATAATAAAAGTCTTCTACACAATGTAAAATTGACTGAGAAGTCAAGGAAACTCTTAGAAGATGCAGATGATGCTCTAGTTGAACAAATATCAGATATTCTGCGCCATAGCTCAACGGATGACATGTAAGTGTCAAGCCTTCCATTGTTAGAACTTAACAACAAAATTTTAAATATCATTTTTAGGCTTTTGAACTAAGGTTTTAAGAAAAGAAAAAAAAAGTTTGAGAAAGGGCTTATCTTAAGTATAATTAACATTTTCTTTCAAGCTGTTAAGAATGTTAAAATGAGTTCAATCTTAAAATTTTTAAGGAAACAAATGTACTTTGCTAGGTACTTAACGATGATTTCTTGACTTCAAAATTTAACTATTATTGAAGCAGGTTATTTGGATAAAGAGCATTGATATAGAATAACATTTAATTGCTCAAGGCTGTTTTAAAGATTGTTTTTTTAAATCACATAACATGATGTTCCAGGCACAGTAAAATAAGTAACAGAAAATTTTACAGTTGAAACTGTAGAGTCTGTAAAAGTTTATATGAGTGTGCATGGTATTTTTAGCAGTTTTAATATAGTCAGT
This sequence comes from Cyclina sinensis, assembly GCA_012932295.1. Taxonomy (NCBI): domain Eukaryota; kingdom Metazoa; phylum Mollusca; class Bivalvia; order Venerida; family Veneridae; genus Cyclina; species Cyclina sinensis. Next base: position 22,727,844 of record JAAONU010000012.1, on the reverse strand, counting down.
GTAACATTTTTGTATTATTTTCTAGTGAGCTTAAAGACAACCTTGAGGGAGCTCCCGTGGATGGAGAAATGTCAGAGCTTCTGAGAGCCATACTGGCCAATGATCCGGAAGTTTTCTCTGGTGGATCTGCAGAGCGTTCAAGTAAATATGCATTTTGTTCTGTGTGAATAGTGTTGATGTTAAAGATTTTTATTTGTATGTTAGCCATTTATAATTTCCCACTTCTGTAGAATACATCCTTTATCCATGTTGTCATCTCACATACAGTTACTTAATGATAAAAAGGACTGGTTTTTTATTCATGATCAGTAGCTTAAAAATTTTTAATGCCTTGCATATCCCTTAGTAATTTTCATCCTTCAGTTTTAAACTACTTTCAAGTGTCAGTGCTGCTTTCATTTACTGAACATTTTATTCCTTGTTAAAAGATTGTGTTACTCTGCTATGTCTTGTGTTTATCTGTTGATATTGATAAATTGAGCTTCTTTATATTAATTTTTGGTTTTAATTTAGGGAGACATTCTGGCAGAAGTCCACATTATGGCAACCAATCACCTTACCATTCTCACTCTCCAAGGTATCTTTTCCTTAAACATGTACTGAGTTCTTTTCTTACAAGGTTTAAGAATTCCCTAATGGTCTGTTCAATGTCTGCACATTGTTACAGAATATTTCATTAAAGTGCTAAAAAAGTCCTAAGAACTGGATGAATTTATAATTTTTTAACGTGAGAAAACCAATATATTCAGTAGCTGAGATTGTTTACAGCCTCACAATAATATATGTTATACATTATTGAATATGGAATTCAAAACCAGCAGTCTGTTATAGAATGTTGTTAAATATGTATTATCTTGTAATGAGACATAGTCTGTGCTTAAGGACGGTAGAATCGAAAGGGTCTTTCATTGGAAACATCTGAATGAGTTCTAAAAAGTTAAAATTGTTTTTTTTTAAACTTTTGTGTTGTATTTACAAAATTGACTTGGACATTTTGTTACATTGCGTAGGACTGGTCTTCCAACTGGAGCTGGCACTTCTGGTGTACAAAAATCACCATCTCTTCCACATCAACTGCCAGGTATGTTTCTCTGACATATATATATATAGTTCTTGACGTGAGAGTCCTGCAGGTGTTAAGTGGCTCTTGCAAAGTAAGCTTAGTAGACAGAATGTAAAGATCAAGAAACTTATAAATGATATTATAGTGAAATAAATGCACAGTATTTTGCTGTTCAATAAGTTTGCAACTCCTCCATGTTTTTGCCTTATGTTGAAGTTCTAGCTTCCAGGAAAAACATTTTCTTTTTACATCTGTCATTAAAATGAAAACGTACAACAATATCATTAGATGACTTTAGTGAACAGGCTTCAGTGTACCAACTAAAGATTGTTGTTATAAATTAGAATTACCTCAGAAAAATGGAACAAGTATTAATGACAATTAATGCTTGTTATAGGCTCAAGTTACAATGGAGAAACCTTTGATAGAAGAAGTAAGCATAACAAACCACATACAGCAGTCAGTGAGTATGATAAATGCACTAGACTGAAAGAAATACCAATTTTGACCCGTCATTTTTACAATAAAACAATATACAAAAATGATACAAAACACTTAGGGATGAACTTTGCTTGTATAACTTATTTTGTTAAGTGTTAGTTGAACATTTAGACTATTCACTACAGAAATACAAATTGTATTCTTTATATTTGAACAATATATTTGCAGTGAGTTCCCCTGCTCAAGCGACAGTTGCTGAAACGGCAGTAAGACAAACTGTAAGCATCTTAAGATATTTCCCTTGGATTCAGAATTTACCCTTGAAGTATATTCTGCATGTAGATGCATCTTTAATAAGCAAGCTAAATGGCTGTTAAGCCAGCCTACGTGGTTCAGTGGTAATAGACATCAGCTAGTAAGGCACAATCATCCCTTTCTCATAGGCTTTTATGTTAAAATGCAGCTTCCAACCTGTCTCGGACATAAGTAACAATTGTCTGCATATAATATTAGATAGAACTTGACATTTAAGTAAACTGCTTGCATTGAAAAACAGTTAGGACAAAACCAACAGTGAAATTAATTTTTTTGTTTTACTCATGGCAAAAGACAACCGTTTATTTAAATATCATTTAGTTAAAGGGAATTTCTTATGTGAATATACAATTTTTGATTGACTTTGTAATTCAGACTGGAAGAAACTCAGAGATTATGGAAATTGATGATGACAGTGATGAAGAACCATCTGGTCACGTGTCAAGTAGGAAGGTATGTTTATCTTAATTTTGGTCAGTCATGGTGTTTAGTTCTAGAGTATGGATGGTTTCCTAATTCAGAACCAATAGTGTTTGAAATAATAAATTCTTACTCTAAAATCTATCTGTTACAGTTAGAAGGGTAATGTAACATCAGAAAGAAATAAACACAGACAGGTTTACAGAAATACAGAACTGTTACAACATGATAATTTCAAACAAAAAAGCCTTTAAAATAGTCTCAATGTTTCATCCTCAATGAAATTTTAACAGGAGTGAATAGCAGTGGTCAAAGCTTAAGAAGACATTCATATTTTTATTTTGAAACCATTAAAAACACAGGAGCAAAAGGCTTAAAACTGTACCTGTCTTCAGCAGGATTTTGAACTGAGCATTGTTCTGTTTTCCAGAAGATGGAAGAAAAGACTAGGAAAGAATTTTGGGCAGAGAAGATGAAAGCTGTAGGGAGTCCTATTGTTTGTCTGGAACCTTTAGATCCAAAGGTATTTGCCAGATGTCACTTATGGTGTTCTTACTATAAATTCTCATTTATTGACTTGTATGTACTTATTAGAATTATTGGAAACAGTGAAAAATTATTATCTCACAAATTACATTACAGATTAGGCTTAATTGAAAGGTGATATATATAAGGGAAGGTTTGGTTTGATTTGATTGGGGTTAACGCCAGTTTTAACAGCTAAGGTCATATCCAGCGGTCAGTCCACCTAACCGGTGTTCCTGGGTATCCAACAAGTTTACTAACCAATATCTCCGAAAGTGACTGACTACTTCCTCACTTGCTTCAGAGATGAAGGACAAATGATCTATATACGCATTGTCTGAGATCAATTATCACAGAGAAATATTGCTGGCACTGATGGGGATCAATCCGGGATTGTCAAGATTAACAATCCTGTGCTGTACCGATTGAGCTAGAAGGGCCGACTATATAAGGGAAAGCTGGGGCAGTGATGCTGTATGAAAATGTTGTGATAAGTCAAGTTTTGTGTGCCTTACGGCTCTTTCTTTATTTATTTTCTTTTTTTCAGAGTAATAGTATGTTTGATCTGGCAAAGCAGAAAGATGACATATGGAATACAAAGTGCAAACCATTGAGAGTGTCCCTGGAACCATTAGATGAAAGGGTAAATTTCAATACTTCGAAATATATTTCAGCACTTTTTATTTTCCAGGCATTGAGGTAGTATTAGGCTTATACTTCTCAACCAGAATTAGTTCACATTGCAGTAGAAAAAATCTTGATCTATTTTGTGTAGTCATTGGCATGGCTGGCATGCTTATTGTATACTTTCACATGAACTTAAGTGCTTGAAGTAGAATTACTAATCTACATCAGTAAATTACAGGGAAATCCTTTGAACTACATGCCATTGAACAGTTAACTATCCTGGCCTTATTTACCGCTGTATAAGAACCATCATTAATGTTTGTTAAGGTAAATTTGCATTATTATAATGTTGATGACACGGCAGTTATAATACTGGCACAAAAAGCATGTTAGATTGTCACAGAAACAGTATAAGATAGGTATGGATAATAAAAATCGTGGCTTTAATACATCTGCTTTCTTAAGGTATCAAAGCTCCAATTGTTGACTAGTTAGGTATGTCTTGTTGATGATTTAACCACATGATTAACATGAAATGTCAAATGTTGTAAATAAGGTCTGTAATGAATGAAGCTCTTCATTGACTTCTAACAGGATAAGAAAAATAAGGTACTTTGCTTCACTTTTTTCTTGTCTTTGCATGCTTTTCTGTTATTTCTACTAACTTCTTATGTTTTTGTTAAGTTTTACATGGGACGTTGCCACTGTAACCAGAGTTAGTTTTTAAGCTTTAGTTTTCTTTCTTGGTGATTTCTTACAGTTTTTTTTCAAAGCTTTTCCATAAAATGATGGTGAAACAAAAAATCAAAGGCCAAATGAAAATGTTTGTGTTTTTTTGTTTTGTTTTTTAATTCCATGTATGTAATGTAGAAATGTTTTACATGCATTCAGCTGAAGTCTTTTGGTAAACTGGTCCCTCTAGTGGAATAGGGATAGGATTATTAAGTTACATTCAGCAACTCATGAAGTTACAGTTTGTTGATTTTTAAAGATGCTTTTCATAATAATCACCGTTTGTTTTTTTATTGCATGGCATATTTTATTTAGGTTAGTTTTCTAGTTCAAAGTTGTAAATATTCAGCACATGAAAAAGTCGACAAGTGTTGAGATGGGTTGACAAGTAATGACAGATTTCAATCTCTCCAGTCCTGTTCTTGAGTTCAGACATTGGTCTTAAAATGAACAGCATCTAAATGAAAGAAAAAGAACATTTCTTATCATTCAGATATAAGGGTGAATCATGTAAGGCTTTTAAAAATATTGATTTCAGGACTTATAAACTTAACTTTAATAGAAATCTGTAAAAAAAAAAAGTCAGTTTTAGTCGTGTTACATTTTCAAAATTTTTATTCCATTGAAGAATTCCTTTACTTGCCAGGTAAGTGTTGAAATTAATGTCTTATTTAAGCTAATGGATTACTTTTCTCTGAACTTTTAATTTAAGTGTTTCTTATGTCATTTCAGACACTGAAGTCCATAGCATCAGGAGGAACTGGTATGTTCTGTATTTTTGATGATCTAACATAATCCATATGTTTCTTATCATAATAGTGACATGATTTTATATTTGCCACTTAGTTTGTTAGTTAAATACCTGTCTTCAGCTGTCCATCTGTTGGCTTGTTTGTTCATTGATTAATAGGTAATAAATGGAATGACCAGAATTCTTTTCAAGGAATGTTTCTTTAGTTTTTGACCCTGTTTGAGAATCTACAAAATATTCATTATTTCAAATAGAACTTTAAAGAATCATACAAGGAATGAATCTTTGATGCTTAAAATGTTCATTTGATGATAACTTGCAGATACTTTCATTTCAGTGAAAACCAAAGGATTAAAAAGGCATGGGGATCAGTACAATAATGACTATGATCGTAAAAAGCGAAGAAAATCGGGGAAGACTGAGGATGAAAGCGAAGATAGTGACACTGACTTAGCAGAAGAAAGTAATATATAAATACCTACTGTCTATCTTCTAAAACTAATTCAGCAAAAGCTAAAGAATGTTTTCCTATGAAATTTCTTTGTCAAATTAAATATACATGCAAGGTGTCAAATGAAATTTACCTGTAAGGCTTGAATGTTAACATATCATCAAGTGTTGAAATATGTGATTGTGAAATATATACATATACGTGATTATTTTTAGTTGCAACACATTTCATACTACAATTACAGGGTACTTGAATGCTGCTCATGATTAAATTAGACATTTAAAGTTCTTACTGTGCTTACTGCCACTAAAATGAATTTCTGCATATTTCAGTGTTGCGCCGTAAGAAAAAAGAAAAACGACAAAGGCGAATGAATCAAACAGACCTCAGTATTGAAGAGCTTTTAGACAGTCCAACATTCAAGAAGTTCAGTTCTGCTCTGGAGCGCATTTTTGACAGTGCTGAGGATATCAACTTTGGAAGCTTGGATCCAAGTAAGATGAATTGATATTTCATTCTGAATGTATGCAGTTGTCTATGATGTGTTGCAAATTTTTAATGAAAACTATTTCATTCTGAATGTATGCAGTTGTCTTTGAAGTGTTTCAAATTTTGAATGGAAACTTTGGTTGAAGTAAAGTAGGACTACCATGAGAAATTGTAATCTGTGAATTATAGTGACCTGTAATGACCTCCAGGGCGGTGTGTATATTTGAATGCAGTGGGTAAAATTTTCATGGGTAACGTAACTCCTTTTAGACTGTAAACTGATTTTACAGTGTGTTCTTTGTAACAAGCAGTCTTTTGATTAAAGATCGCAAACCTGTCTAAATTTTACGGAAATGGCCGATTTTAAACGAATGACTACAGTGTTATTTTTAGTAAGGAGGTGACAGTCAAACATGTAGTTTCAAGCATCAGTTCGAATTATTTTTGTCCGAAATAATTTTTCTGTACGTGAACTGTAAAAAATAAGACAAGTTTTATTTTAGAATTATAGAGGTAGGAAAATAAAAAAAAAAAAATTCTTTTGATTAGGTTTATGATTTCGGTTTAATTCCACTCCATCCAAAAAAAGCATAATGTGTCTGCAGCCAACATTACAACATATAAGTGCAAAAAGATAGGATTTGATTAACACCTTGCATTTAATCCAACGATATTGCAACCCCCACTCTCTTTGGCAGCGTTCTAACATTTAACTTCTTTTAATTGAAATAGTGAATTGAGAAATGTACTGGATTTGTCAGCACAGACATAGGCTAATTCACCTGCCTGTTTCCTTACCCAGATTTGATATAAACCCCGATTGGCAGCTGAAAGTGTTAGTACACAGTAGCTGTGGCATTATCATGGGTTATATTGCTTTTGTTGAAAGCAGTATAGCATAATATATGTACATTGTCTTTCCATACAAAAATGAGCTTTGTGTCATTATAAGATTTTGAAATCTGTCTTCGATGATATTTTGACAGGTTTTAATTAGATGATTTTAAAAGATATATTTACTATCTAAATCTTCATAATCCCTGTTTAAAGTGTCTTCTTTAATATTGTAATTACCTCCCTTTTTAATGTTAAACAAAAATGAACGGATTTTTAAATTTTTCCTGTTCTAGTCAAAAGATTTTTTTTATGCTTAAAGGACAGTGTTAGGCAAGAAGAACTGTTTTGGAATAATGTTTCTTTCAAATGGAATTTTTAAAAAATACATAGAATACTTGAGTTCCAAGCTAATTGATTGAAAAATATTTTGGTTTTATTACCTCCCTTTATCTTAATACGCCTAATTAAAAAAAAAAAATCAGATCTTGTTTTGAACTTGGTATATCTAAGTAAAAAAGAAAAGAAAAAACATGTTATTTTCAGAGTAAGTTACTGTGTAAAGAATAATGTTAGTATCTATTACCTCCCTTTATTAAAGCTGAATTAATGACAAGGATATTATTTCAGATGATGAAGAAGTAGAATGTCCTCCAGAGTCACTGATAAGTAGGTCTGTTTTATCTGAGCTTACAAGTGAAACAGCAAAACTGAAATCCATGGGGGTTTTAAACCAAATTCCAGCTAACACCCTTGTGAAACTGCTGACAATATTACAGTGGAATATCAGGGACGGAACAAAGCTTTTGCCAAGCTTAAACCAGGTGTGTAGATGAGATATGTTCTTTAGTTGAAATCTTAAAGGTCATGTGACACGAATTTTTGACCTCGAAATTTTCATATGAGCGAAAACTATATATCTAACTATGACAGTTTTACAAAATTCCGCATGTAATTTTCATCTTAAAGATGTTTTGATAGCAAATTAAAATCCATATTTTACGCACTTGGTCGCGCGCACCTGTCACTAGCGAAACCAAAAGTGACGCACATTTATCCCTTGCAACTTGACACAGCTGCCAAGATTCTTAACAAAAACTTAAAAATTATGATGGAAAGTGAAAATGTAGACTGAATATAGTAAAAAAAACAAAATTGAACAAATAAAGCTAACATCATGAAAATACACTGAAGATTTTTTAAATAAATAATTTGACATTTTGATGGAATTACGAAGCCAATGATCAATATTAAATGCCCAAAATTGCAGCGGAAACTACTGATGCCGAAATGGAAACAGCCGATCATCAAAAACATGTTTTTTCCAATCAAAAGCAATATTTTCATAATTTCGCAATTAAACCATTTTAATCAGTACATTATGATAATTTTGAATAGACAAAGTTGCTATAATCGTGTCACATGACCTTTAAAGGTTGTACTGTGTCCTGAAATGCTAGGATTTTCCAGTAGATGATGAGTAGGTTTTTAAAACATGCTAACAAGGAAATTTCAGTAGCTGAAGAACAGGCTTAAATGTATAAATATAAAACCTGACTGTCGGTTACTAGGGTGTCGTTTAGGATCAGCCATCTTAATTATTTGACTGTTGGTATCAGTACAAAATCGCCATTAAGTTAATATACAACTGTCAGTTATATTGCCATTATCATTGTATCTGTTCAATTATGTCATTGTTTGACAATGAACCAGCTCAGTTTTCTTATTTCCATTAACCTAGTCTCTTGGACATAGGAAAATCCTTTTGTCTTGATCCTAACTGATGCAGTATTTCAACAGGGGACTGAAGATGAGGACGAGGAGGGTCAGAAGCTATGGCGAGAGATTGCCATGGAACGTATTGGACGTTCTATAGATGCAGCACTAACAGCCATATACATCATGACATCACCAAAAATGCCAAAGCAAGTGTTCATTGAAGATGTTATTGATAGAATCGTTATGTTTGGGAAGTTTCAGCTACAAAATACAATATATCCAGAATTTGACCCTGTTTACAGAGTAAACCCCAAAGATAAAGGTAAGTGCAAAGAAAACTTCAAATCATTGAGACCTTAGGTTTTTATTACCTCGACTGTTTCGAAGAGAAGTCGAGCTATTTTGATCGCTGCGGCATAGTTGTTGTCGTCGTTTTGCAAAAACATTAATGTAACCTATTACTAGAGCTGTCACCGATAGAAACGATATTGATGTATCATTGATTATTTTTCTGCCGATCAATTATCGATATGGATTTGAACAAATTGATTATTTTGACTAATAATTTAATGTCTAGAAATGACAAAAAGTGGCGACATGTCTAAAACTGCCGTCATTACTTAATAGACGACTTCAGTATGGAGGCTGCATTTGAACTTCAGAAGGTAACTTTAAAACAAATTCCTTTGGGTTGAAGATTAAATCTTAATAAAAACAAAAAAATCTAACTATTTGTAAATTCTGATAGATCTAAATCATTACAACTATTTGGGGATCTGAGAGTCGTCACCACAAATGTGTGTATAATTACAATAATTATGAGTGTATAATTTCGTCTGTGCACATATCATAAGTGAGACACATGAAAATGGCCGCAAGCGTTAAAATAGTTGACAAAAAATGAGGAGAAGTTCTAAACAAAGTCCCTTGTGGGAACATTTTGGTTTTGTTAAGGAAAAGGGGGTTGTCAACACAAAATGGGTAAGATTTGCCACCTGACCATGCCGTTTTGTGGCAGTTCAACAAACTTAATGCAAATTATGAATAGATAAATAATATATTGATATATTGTTGTATCGTCGATATTTATCGTCCGATATCGATATATCGACGATATGCGTTTGACTGAATCAATGACAGCCATTTTTCTGAAACAAAAAGGTATCAGTAAGAAACTTTGAAAGCTTGCTTATCATGACAAGAGGTATTTGGAACACAAGGGGCATTATTTTGAAAGCTATATTTTTGGAGTTATGTCCCTTTTTAACCCACAATTTTTGTCAAAATTGCTTATTAAGTTGAATGATCAAATATAAACAATATCAACATCTTTACATGAAACATCAAAGGTATATAGACCTCCTTCAAGAGTTGTGCACAAGAACCACAACTATGGCCCCTATTGTAAACGTAAAACAGACGAGCATTGGTGCGGCTCTGCGGAGCTCTTGTTAATTTATATTCTGTCAGAGAAAAATTCATATTGTCTGTAAAGTTTGAAGATTGATCTGTGTTAGTGTGTTTCCAAGATTCTTTGAAATAAAAGATATCCTGAAATACTATGCCATGTGCTTTTTACGCCACATTATAAAAAGGATAGACACTGTCTTGTCTGTTGCAGTGTAGTTCTATGCAATTTATGTTGGATGTCATTTACTCAGTTATCTAAGTGACTGAGAGAGAAATGACACTGTTTTTTTTTCTTTCTTGTTACAGATGGATACCATAGTAGTTCAAAGATGAAAAGATCTCGAGCTGGTCAAGTTAAACACAAGTCTTCAGTATCACTGTACAACAAACTCACAGATCTGGTTGGCAACCTTGCAGAGCTTGTAGAAATCCAGGAACTTACAGATACCATTATTTTACAGGTAAAATACAAAGGGGCTGCTATTTATTTAGATTGTAACTGGTTGAGATGATTCAGTGAACTTTATGATTTTTGGCTACTTTTGTATTTTTAGCTCAACATAGAGGGATCACTTCTCTGTCATCTGTCTGTCTGTCCGTCTGTCACAAAACTTGTCTTAACTACTCCTCAAAAACTACTGGTGCAATTTCATCCAGTCTTTATAGGAATGATCAGTACCAAGTACTTGTGCATGTCATCAGCATTTTCCAGTTCAATGATTTTTTTCAGAGTCATGACCCTTTAATGATTTTTATTTTTAAAGTTTGTCTGGACTACTTCTCTTATACTACTAATGCAATTTGAATGAAATGTTACAGGATTGATCGGTACCTCAATTTACATTTCCAACAAACTGTCCAATCACCCCTCAATACAACTGCTTAATTGGCTATCATCAGGGGACACATGTGATCACTGATCCCTCTTGTGAAGAGGTACCAACTATCATGTTACTTTATTCTACATTTTAGTTGTTTATGATCACTCAACCAATGAAATTTAAGCTCATTCCTTTTAAATAAACTATGAACAGTTTTTTAAAATAACAATTTCTCGTTTCAGATTTCAACATTAGGTGTAGCACCTTTCTTTGTTGAAAATGTCAGTGAGTTGCAGTTAAATGCAATGAAACTGGTTACCACAGTAAGTATAAATGTGTTAGTATTCTAATTAGAAAAAAAAAATGATCAGACCAGATTAAATCATCTATAAAATGATTCGATAGAAGTGTATTTCTATTCAAGAGGAAGGGAAAAGATTTCGGAAAAAAATACATCAGTAATTTAGCACTTCCTTAAATGAGATGTGAAAAGGAATATTTCTTTTATACTGGATTTAAACAGTTAGGGTTTATTTTGCCTTTAGTTGATTGATGTACATTAAAAATACTTCAAGTGTTGTAGAACTGATGTTGTTGGCAGATAGAGGCATAAACTGTTGATAAATGAAGTATATAAATGTTTTAGAATGAAAGCATCCAGATTTTCTTGCTTGTAAATGCTTTCATGTGTCTGTTTTCAGGTGTTTGCTCATTACGACAAGCATCGGCAGTTAGTGCTAGAGGATATATTCTCAAGTTTAGCAAGATTACCTTCCAGTAAAAGAAATCTCAGAAGTTACAGGTAAAAGCTGTACTCTGTTGTTCTTGTCAAAATATGTTGTTAAATAATTGTTCTTGCTGTAAATGTTCTATAGCATTGGTAATATAACATGATAATATTACTGATCATTAAAGTCAATATTTGGCTTTCAATGTGCATATTTCTCCTGTTTTGATTATAAGATATATGTAAGTGTGCTAAGTTAAGTTGAGATTTAAATTTGTTTGATATTAAAGAAACAGGAGCCACATACTGTTACAGATAAAATGTTTGTATTCTAGGTTAAATGCAGATGAACACATACAGATGGTTACAGCTTTAGCATTACAGTTAATACAGTGTGTTGTTAGGTTACCTCGGCCTAAAACTAATGAACAACCTGAAGAAGAAGATCAAATAGAAGAAGCTAACAAATCAAAAAGAGACAAACAAGGGAAGAACAAAAGAAAATCTAATCCTGTAAGTATGATGTATGTTTAATTTGACGTAAAAGGACTTCATGATTGTTTAGGTCTTTTTTTTTTCTTTTTTAGATTCTAGGATCACTATCTTTTATTTGAAACTTTTTTTTTTTACCTGAAACTGGAGTACCAACATTAAGAATATGATTAAGATATTTATCTTAAAACTGAATTATTTCGTCAGAAGTTGTTGTCTTTCTGCTTTATTTGTAATAAGTTGTTTTTTTTTTTCTTAAATTTTCCAGCTGGATCCGGATGTTGTTATAGTTACATCCTATGAGACTGCCATTAGAACAGGCTACAACTTCCTGTCGGTGTTTCTGAAAAAGTAAGGAAACCAAGCTTGTTAAATGTTTCCATCTACAAATTTACAAAAACAATGAAATGCCATTTTCATTTTACTTGATATACCTGAAAGGTCAGTGTAAAACTGTTTAAAGAATTAAGAGGTAGACTAGTCTGTAGTAATTTGCAATAAGCCTTTGACACTTTTTACATTTCACACATAACTAAGAAGCGTATTTAAAAGAGGCTCATAATAACCTGACTTAAGCTTGAAGCATTGCACATGTTGTGATTGATAGGTCTTTCAGGGGCACTGCAATCATTAAAGCAATTTTGTTCATTTGATATCAAATTAGGTAAGCTGAAGGTAGAACTTATTCTCATTTCAGATGTACAATGAAAGGAGAGGAAGACTACAGGTCATTATTTGAGAATTTTGTACATGATCTCTTGTCCACAGTGAACAAACCAGAATGGCCTGCTTCAGAACTACTACTCAGCTTGTTGGGGAGAATATTGGTAAAAAAAAATCATAAATTCTTAGCTTATATAGAATATGTGGGATATATTTAATTAGATAATTCATAAAGTTAAAAAGTTACCTACCCTGAGCTCTCTAGCTTGTGACCTTCATGTATTTAAATTGTAATGAATGAGTGCCGTTTGCATGCATTTGAGAATTTTTGCATTGATGCTGTAAGTCTGTCCAATAGAGTTTAATCTTTGTAAAGCTTATATATTTTTGTCAGCACTGTATTTCTTAGTGCACTTAAGTTACTATCATATAATGAAGTTTTTATATATCCTTATGAAATCAGGTCACATAAATGAGATGTTGTGATCAGTGTTACTCAGTTATCATTTGTCAAATTTTTGTATTTACAGGTGCAGCAGTTTAGCAATAAATCCATTGAGATGTCATTGAGAACATCCTCATTAGAATACTTGGGTATCGTAGCTGCAAGGTTACGGAAAGATGCAGTATCTAGTCAGTTAAGTCAAGAAATCATTGACGATATTGTAGTCAAAGTGAACCAGGATAGTGACAGAGAGGATGATGATGATGATGTCAGAAGGTCAAAAAGAAGTGGCAGGAAATCCCCTGAGGTTTGTTAATCTTGTTGATAACCCCCTGGACAATTAGATGAATAAACTGTCTTTGGGTAGATAAAAACAAATTAACATTTTACATGTTCAGGTTAGTTAGAAGTAACTTAGAACTGCAACACATGCATGTAGGTTCAAAAAAAAAAGAATGTGGCATTTTAAGTTGTGACACTGCTGAAATGTGTACATAAATGATGCAAAATAACACAAATGCATACCAGCTTAAATGAACATTGTACTTTTTTCCTCTCTATGCAGTCAGCATGCTCCTTTCTTACACTAGGCTTTTTGTTGTAATGAAATTTTGAATATATTGTGAGACTTACAAACTGCTTATCTCAGTATGATCTGGTTAAGCATTTCCAATATATCAGTCTGTGCTTATGATAATAGGTCTTCAGAATTGTGTTCCTTGTTTCAGGAGGAGCCAGAGGAACCAGATAAAACCCAAAGTTTGCAGAAAGCCATGCTTGACTACCTCGCTTACACAGGCGCCAGTGAACCTGCATATTTGGTAATGATCTGTTACTGATGATTAAATTGCTATTTAACTGTAAGTGCCATATAAAGTGAAACATACTTAATCCATTCATTGAATCTTAAGGGCTTTTGTGAAAGATATCTAACATGATTGAATTGTTTTGTCATTTTGATAAGTTTTTAAATATCTTGGACTGAGCCTCCTAACACTTTCTGTAAAAATTGATAAAGGTTTGAAAATCACTTGTAATCACTTAGGATTTAAGTAACAGGATAAAAGTAAGATCGTCTCTTCCATTGTACTCTTGTTACAGTTTGCACGGCAGTTTTACATAGCTCAGTGGTTCCGAGACACAACCAAAGAAGCAGAAAAGAAGAACAAGAAAGCAGACGAGGACTTTGATGCTGAACAAGAAGAGAAGAGCACAGAAAACATGACAGACATTGAAGCCAGAACCAAATTCTTGTTCTCACAAGTTGAAATAGACTGCAAACCATATTCCTCATACAAGTAAGAAAACTTCCATATTTATTTTTCATTTGATGATAGGACTGTTTCTGTTCATATCCATTTCTGCAGTTTTTTATTTTTTGTGACATCTGCATGCTGTAATATTTAGGTTTGAATTTTACACATGTCTGTCACTGTTATTGCAGTTTAGGTCACTCGCTTATTATAAATCTATTAATAAAAGATTTTAAGTTGAAGCTGTTTTAGAGACATCACTGTGTGAAAGTTGGAAATTCTTCAGTTTAGAGTATTTTATCAGGCTCTCGGGGAAACTGTGAATAATAATATTAAGGTTATGCATTTATGTTTTATTTTTCTTAGGCCTACTCCATGCAAGCTGGACTATGACAGTGCTTGTCTTGTGGCCAGGTATCTTTCATCAAAACGTCCCTTTGCACAGAGTTTTGACATCTATCTTGGTCAGGTAAGTGTCCAACATTTATGAGTTCATCATGATATATCTACTGACTGATTGGAGCTCAGTTAAGATCTTGTGGTTTAAATAAGAAATTTATAGGAAATTTGATAAACATAAAACAAACACAATGGTATAAAATTGTGTTTAGTAAGATTTGATTTCATTTACATGTGAGTGCTTACTTACATTAGAGTAACTTTATTTTGTTACCATTGATATTACTTTTCAGATCCTAAAAGTGCTAGCAGAAAATGCAGTTGCCATAAGAACAAAAGCAATGAAATGTCTTACTTCAGTAGTAGAAGCTGATCCAGGGGTGTTAGCAAGGGTAAGTTACTCCCTTTTTCACTACTTCATTACTGTCCAGCATTTCTTGATTTTAGTGTTATTGCTGTTTATGGAAACTTCTAAGATGTTTAATTTTTTAATCTGATGTAGTAATTTGACAACTTTCTGTGCTTTTGGGGCATTGACTCTCACACCTATTTTAGGTTGGAAAATTCTTCTCAACACCTAGGATTGTAATATCAGTAGTTTTGTGAAGAAATCAGTAGTGTCAAAAAAATTTATTTAAATGCTTATCATCGCAAAATGTTTCCTGAAGATTGTACCAGAAAGTTATTTCTTCAGCCTGATATGGAGAGGGGTGTACATGGTCGATTCCTTGACCCCTCAACTTCTGTGAGAGAAGCAGCCATAGAACTTGTGGGAAAGTTCATCCTTATCCGTCCAGAGCTCATACCACAATATTACAACATGCTGTCAGAGAGAATATTGGTAAAGAACTGTAATTTTGTTAGCATTTTCAGTTACATTAAGAATAAAATTATACATTTTAACAAGGTTTAACTCGGACATTATGCATTAAGTTTGAAGCTATATTCTGATCTTGTTTTGGCTGAGTTATGGCCCTTGAATGAAAAAGGCGTTTTGGCCAAATAATGAATTTTGTGTTGCAGGCTTCACTGTAGCTGCAACATGCTAAAATCTGTCGGTCTGTCTGTCCTGTCTGTCTGTCCATCACAAATCTTGTCCGGACTACTCCTTACAAACTACTGGTGCGATTTCATCCAAACTTGACAGGAATGATCAGTTCCAAGTCTAGTTTTGCATATTATCTGCATTTTCAAGTTCAAAGATTTTTATCAGAGTTATGGCCCTTTAATGATTTTTATTTTTAAAGTTTGTCCGAACTACTTCTCTTATACTACTAAAGCAATTTGAATGAAATGTTACAGGATTATTCTGTACCTCAGGTACTTGTGCATGTCTTACAGGTTTTTCAGTTGAATGATTTTTGGCTGGATTGTGGCCCTTGAATAAAAAAATGCGTTTAGCCTACAAACTGTCCAGTCACCTCTCAATACTACTGTTTAATTGGCTATCATCAGGTGACACATGTGATCACAGATCGCCCTTGTATATGTATAATGAGTTGCTGTTCCAAGCATGAAATGGTGACTTTTACCATTAATATTTCAGGATACTGGTATCAGTGTAAGGAAACGTGTGATTAAAATTTTCCGAGACATTTTCAATGAAAAGCCGGACTTCAACAAAATTCCAGATATGTGTGTGAAAATGATTCGGAGGGTGAACGATGAGGATGGAATAAAGAAACTTGTGAATGAAGTGTTTCAGACTATGTGGTTTATGCCCTTGAGCTCTAGAGACAGGGACTCAGCTAAGCTTATTCAGAGGGTTGTTAATATCACAGAGGTTGTTGCGGCTAGTAAAGATACGGGTTTTGAATTTATTGAACAATTACTGGACAATTTGTTAAAGAAAGATGAGCATGGGAACTACAATAAATCAGCATTAACTTCATGTCGACAAATTGTTGATTGTTTAGTGGAGAATGTGCTGCGGTTAGAGGAAACCAGTGTTGGTAAGTCATGGAATTAAGATTTTTCTTGGTATAATCACATATTTTTTAATGTTAAAAAATTCTTTAAAATAATCAAATTCATTGTTTCTTGATGTGTTCTTCTTCCCTCTGTCTTGAATACATACATTGTTACTTTTCTGTTTGTCCATCATGATACAGATCTGAAGCAATCTTTTTTACTTTCTTTCAGAAGAAATCGTACTCTTAAATGAACAGAAGACATTTTCTTGGCATAACCATACAACGTTCATTTCAGTTAAACAAAATCTAGACTGTGTCGCAGAGTTAATTGATTAGAAGGAGTAGAACGGAAGTCATAATTTGAAACCAGTCTGCAAAAGTTTTACATTTTCATTCTTGAAATAGCTGAGTTAAATTTAGACTTCAAGAATCCCAAAAGTCATACTTTTTGATGGTTGTCACCAATCATGATTTTTTTAGCCAATTTTATTTATTTATTTTTTTTGGAGCCAATTTTGTCATTGGCGATTGCCAGCACGAGCCCTGAGTTTTAAGATACAACTCTTTATATTTCAGATGGCAAATGCAGCAACCGTCTGTCTGCCTGTCTGTCCACATTGTACCTGTTCAGTAAAATTAAACCAGACTTGATGTTGGAACATGTTCAGACTCTTCAGCCATATCTCAACATTAAATGTAGTGTAAGTTTAAAAGTCATTTTGTTGAAAGCATTATTGTTACATTGTCTTATCATGACAGTGTTCACGCCTTAATGATGAATGTTACTTTGTTAGGATGCATGAAGCAATACCAGTACCGTCTATCAGTACCATCTTCATCTAATGGATCAAAAATTTGTAGTTTTGTTTACATTTGCTCTGAAAATATCTGACATCCTAAAGTTCATTACATTTTGATTCTTGTGAATATCAGTTTAAAGAAGTAATTTTGAACCCATTTTGCAAAGGTTTTCATTAACTGAAAATATAGAAAAATATTCTTGCTCTGATATCATTGCCTTTTCATAGTTATTCTTACTCCTATCATTACAGAATCAGGGTGATTTCTATGTGCTACATTATGTTGCAAGGATCTTGGAACTTGTGATCCCGTTGATGGACCATCCAAGTGAGAACTTCCTTGCACAAGTTGAGGAGGACATGATCAAACTTATCCTGAACCAAGGCATGATGGTAGGTTCCTCAAATTGTTATACTATCTTCATTGCTAAATTTCATGCCTTAGTCACCATGATTTAGTAGATTTTTCATAAGTCTTCTGCAAGTAGTTTTTGCAAGACAGTTAAAAAAGATAAAAGGCATTGCATTAGATAAGATATTTTGGTCTTACTCGTTTAAAGAAAATTGTATTAAAATTTTTAGTAACATTTCTAGAACACTGAGAAAAAAGAAAGTGTAGTATGTGCATTTGGTCAGAGTAGCATCTTTGATGTTGTAATCTAGTTACAGGCCATTTTGTGTATACATGTACCTTAAGTAATTAACATATTTTTGATGATATTGGTAACTTTCTATTTCAGGTGCTAGAAAGCTGTGTCAGCTGTTTAGGTGCTGTTGTAAATACTGTTAGTCATAATTATCCACTTGTAAAAGACTGCTTCCAGAAGTTCTTTGGTAAGTATGTGGAAAAAATATGTAATTATACCCACTAAACAAAGTTTGAGGGGTATATAGGAGTCACCCGGTGGTTGGTCGGCGGGCGGGCAGGCGGGCGGTCTGTTGCAATTTCCTTTACAGGAGTATAACTTGAAAACTAATGCTTATAATTTAATGCAACTTCATTCATTGGTCAAGCACAATGAGAGGAAGTGCAGTGTTCAAGAATCATAACTCCATCTTCAGTATTAGCAGAGCTTTTGCCCTTTGTTGGTTTTCCTTATCCGAAGCATAACTTGAAAACTACTGGTTGGAATTCAGTGCAATTCTGTCTAATTCTGTTTGGTTCAGTGCAATCTCCTTATCTTGCATGTTGTTTATTAAACTTATTGAAGTTTTACTTGTACATGCAAAATTCTTCATGTTCTAAGGTTTATAATATTTTTGTACATTAATTTCAGGTTACCTGTTAAAGTTCCAGTCATATCACCAGGAGAATCCTACAGTCCCCCTACAAGGCAACAGAAAGCCAACTCTTCTCAGGTCATTGTTCACCGTTGGTCTCATGTGTAAACACTTCAACTTTGAATCCAAAGAATTGCAGGACAATTCAGATGTAAGTAGACAATAGCTTTGTTCAATATTTTATATTAGTTGCAGCAGTCAATCTATATACACATCTGTAACCTAAATAGAAAAAAAAGGTTTAGAGGAATGTTTAGGGAGTTGTGATCTATATCCAGTGTTCACATCATGTACGGTAAGATAGAATGAATAAGCAGAAAGTAAACTTGTGTCTTGTCCACAGATTGAAGTAGTTGATCTTAGACTCTGCACCTTAAGGTCTCTTGATTCTTCTGAATAGAACAGACCATATGGTTTATTTACACTTGTGCAAATACAGCTTATCATGTTTATTACATAAAATTGTGATTGTGTGCAAGGAGAAAAAAAATAAGCAAAGATTTAGGTTAATAGCTGTTTCACTGAATTTTTAGCCATAGGTAATACTGTGGTGGTGATAATATTTTTTTATTAAAGCTTTATAAACACTACATATTTTAGAGAGATGATAATTTGTCTTTTGGTTGACAGCATAGACCGCAAGTCTTAACAGGGCCCAATTTAAGAAATTAAGCTAACCTGTTAACTACAGGTTTGTTGATCTTACATTCTGAAACCATTTTTAAAGCATCATAATATGAAAAAACTGAAAGCAGGAAGATATTTGTTACTTATTATTTCCATGTTATTTTTTCAGACATCATTAAGAGAAAAGATCTTTGATGTGCTGGTGTACTACACTGCACATGAAGATGAAGATGTGCATTTAAAAGCACTCACTGGTCTAGGTAGGTGTAGTCTTAATGATTGGAATAATTTTTTTTCAAAAGGTGTTTTATGTTTCAGGTTTGTAATTGAGATAAATTGCAAATAATGTATATCGAAAATACAAAAGTGTTTATAGCTAGTACTGAAAATTATTACTGTCGACAGATGTGAGTGCCAAGTATACATTATTTGATCAGTAACATAAAAAAACTTAGTCACTAGTTGTGTATTTTTTTTGTTCCTCTGTTTCCAGTGAAGTTTTGTTACTTTATTTACATAAAATTCAATAAATATTTTGTATAAAACTGAATTTAAATCTTGTGACAGGTTTTATGGCAGT
This sequence comes from Cyclina sinensis, assembly GCA_012932295.1. Classification (NCBI taxonomy): domain Eukaryota; kingdom Metazoa; phylum Mollusca; class Bivalvia; order Venerida; family Veneridae; genus Cyclina; species Cyclina sinensis. The sequence goes on along the minus strand of JAAONU010000012.1, from coordinate 22,708,066 downwards.
ACGCCATTATGAATACATGCTGGGAAGGACTCTAAAAACCATGTACACAGAACATTTAACCAGTCCAGATGCTCCTGTCAAAGTCAAGTGCCAAGTGAGTACACACAGTGCCAGTTGAATACTGCAATGAAAGAGATAGTAATTTATCAATTTGTGTGGTGTGTACAAGACTAAAAAATACTAAAGTATAGAAGATTTGCTTTAAAGGTGCAAACTGGTCCTGAATATTTGGAGCTTGGATATAAGGCTATTCAGGAACTATTAAACCATTTGTCTGTTGTTAATGCTGCTGTGGTCTGTTTATGATAGGATAATGTTTTTAAGTGGAGGGAACCCAGGAGAAGAGCTTAAATTACAGGCCTACATTCATTTTCAAAATAGTACCTTGATCAAAATGTAGAAATATGTTTAAAAACAGCTTGTTTTTGTTTTGTGTACTATATGTGTACAAACTTTAGTATCCTTTATTCAGGTTTTGAAGAATCTATACTACTACCTTGTGGAAGAAGAGGTCAGGATGGCAAAGTCAGATGCTGAATGTAAGTCTTTGATTACAGAAGCAAAAAGTTATAAATTTTCTGTGAAACTCAAGTCCTGTCACTTCTTTGCAAGGGTGTTTCAGTGACCTAAGAAATGTTTCTGATGGTATTTCATGTCTAAGCTGGTGCTACTCCTTAATATTTGCAAGTGGATAACTTGAAAAATTATATTTATGATAAAGAAACAACTATAAATAGAAAGTATCAATAAACACATAATAGATATTTGAAATTATTGTATGGTGGTTTCTGTTAACTGGTTATTTCATGTTCTTTTTTAATAGGGAAGAAACATGCAAAGGAAGAGGATCTTAAAGAAATGGGGGATGTGCAATCAGGGTATGTAAAAATCCACTCAGTGCATCATTCTATTTCAGTCAAACAAAATAATTGTATTTGCATCAGTCTACATGTATATTCAAGCAGAACAATATTACAAAACTCTGTTAATAGATGTATGACTCATTCTTTTGAAAAAGGAATGTAGTCTATAACAGTATTGATAAACCAACAATAGAATATTAAAAATCAGCACTCTGTCTTTTGTTGTGTTGTATACTTTGACCATTTGTGCTCCTTAAAATTTCTGTTTGTTTGAAGAGATAACAGACTTTGTTGTATTCTTTAACAATTTGAAATTCTTGAAAGTATTTGTTTGAGAGATAACACAACTAGCAGGGAAGGAGAATATATAATTTTGGTTCAGACTTTAATTACATGGTACATATAGATAAATAATTGTGTTTATTTCTGTTTTACAGTATGGCCAGTACCATTATGCAAGTGTACTTGAAGCAGGTACTGGAAGTTTTCTTCCATGCCAAGTCGCAGGTTCGACTTGAAGCCTTAAATGTGATACAGTTGGTTCTCAAACAGGGCCTCATTCATCCTGTACAGGTAAATAACATTGATGCTGCTTGTCTGTATTTTCATTAGGATAAGTTCTACTTAAAGCAAGCCCATATTGTCTTCTAAGGATTGAGTTCTACCTCTTTTTTCTTGTATTGAGGATACTCTCTTTGAAAAGAAAGCTCTTATTAAATGGAAATATGCTGGAAAAAAAACAGTGTAAGGTACCACTTATTCAGAAAATTGGTATACTTGTGATCCAGTCTTCCTTAGACATTATCAGTTACATAGAGTCAGAAAGCAAACCGGGATAGGATACTGTTTATGTACTAAGGAGACCTTTCTCTGTTCCAGTGTGTACCATATCTCATCTGCATGGCAACTGACACTGAAGCTGTAATACGAGTGAAAGCAGAACAGCAGTTACAGGAAATAGAGAAAAAATATCCAGGTTTCATACATGTAAGTTAGTCATCTTTTCTTAAAAGGGTATGAGAGCAGGTCAAAGTACCAATGTCCTATTGAAAAAGCAAAGTTATGCCTTGTACTTCCATTATTTTAATGAAGGATTATCTGTTAAGAATTACCTTGTGAAAGAGAGTGTTTTGTTTGTGATGTTAAATGTGAGAGGCTAACTTAATTCTACATATTTTGAGAACATATTACCTTGAAAAGAAATGTTAGTGTCTCTTTCCTACTTGTATTATTTCTTCTTGTTTTTCAGAGCAAAGCCTTGCAAGGCATCAAAATGTGTTTCCGTCTACAGCAGATTCTTCAAGGAGCTGAGACTAACAGCTGTGTGGTGCGGGGCTTACACAATCCCGATGACAATAGTTCAAGTTTTAATGCATTCCTTTACAACATTTTACGCACCAACAGGTCACATCGTAGAGCAATTCTCACCTCATTACTCAATCTTCTAGACGACTCTGCAGTGAGTTTATTTAATTAAGACATTTGTACGGCATTGAGAGGATGTTGTTTATCTTCCCTGTTTCATAAAGTCCTTATAATTGAAACAGATGCCTAGACTAAAGATTGACATCAGGGTAGCCAGACATTTTTAAAAGAACTATCTGAAAATTGGGCACTTTAGATGCAGCAAATCACTCTTGTATGAAATTTGAGCAGTTCTGAAATAAAAAGCTGATCCTCTAATGCCTTATGGTAAAAATAGTATTGTAGAAAGTTAAATTGTTTATAACCATGAGATTAATTTAAGAAATTAGTTATATGATCTGGGTATTGTAAATTTGACACCTTGATTGTTCCTGTTTCAGAAAATTGACCTTCAAGAACAGCTATATATTGCAGACAACCTTGCCTTCTTTTTGTACCAAACTCAGGATGAACCCCTCTACATTATTCATCAAATTGACATCATAGTGTCTGTCTCTGGATCCAATCTTCTTCAGTCTTTCAGAGAGGTACCTTTTCTATTTAACCCCAGTATTAGATTCAGTAAAAAGTAATATGTGATATTTTTCTTACGCCGAAGAAATGGATATGAAATTGGTGTGTATTGCATGAAAAATTATTTCTGTTGTCAGTGTTAGTATGTTGGCTTTTTAAAATCTTCGTTTTCAAGTATTTTGATAGCTTTTTATGCATGTATAAATGTACAGTTGATTTAGATGTAAGTAAGATTGGTAGACCAGATTGAAACTACAGGTTGGTTATAACACAGAGGGGCAAGCGTGACATTAACATATAAGCAAAGGAAATAAAGGCTGTCGGGCATTGCAAGAGGCTCCATTGAATTATCTGGGGGGAAAAAAAGTTTGGAATTTTTCTAAAATTGAAATATTTGCACTGAATCCCAACCTAGGATAGAAGTTATTTCACAGGGATAATACTACATGTGGTAATCTACTATAGGATATTTATGTACTTATGAGTTTGCTTTATTTTATATTCCTTTACTTTTAGAAACTGCAGTACAAAGACAACAGAGCAAGAAGAAGGGTACTTATTTTTATTTCAATACTTTTCTGAAATGGCAGTGCCAATTAAAATTAAATCTGGAGGATACAAACATATTTAAAGTTGTCCTCCATAATATTTAATGTTAAGAATTTTGTTTTTAACAAGATCTTCGATGATCAAGATTTGAAATGTCATGAATTCACTGTAAGAGACTGTTTTCAGTTAAACTCTATTTGTTCATTGGTTTTACTAAAATAGAAAACAAAAGGAAATAGTACAAAAGAAACTAATGCACAGTGTAGGAGATCTACAAGATCTACAAAGGTATATCTGTTACAGAAGACTTCAAATAAGAGTTCTTTCTGTGTTTGGTTACTGTGTTGTTGTTGTTGTTTTTTTCATGTTTGTTCAGCTTTTTGTTTTGTTTGGTTACACCTGTGTTTTATTTGGTTTTTTTCTCTAGATTTATGCTGTTTTTCTCTACTTTATTTTTACACCTTAAAAATATGTCTTTCTGTGTTATAAGTATGTACCAACATTTAAGTTCAAATACATGTATCTGTTATTAGATTCTTGTATACCTTGATGTAATACATTTTAAAAGACGCACATACATGTAGACTTCAAACATAGTTTTTGATGTTCAATCATTTCTTTGTATCAGAAAGCATTACATTATCTGATCCTGGAAGAACAAAATCTTTTAAGATTAATATAAATCTGGTTGTCTTGAAACATTGAGTAGTTATCAAGACATAAGTTAATCCTGGCATTTGGCATGCATTATAGTGATGTTCTAATCACTGTTTAATATTGGATTGCTATGATACTCAGTAGGTTTTTTGCATAAAGAAAATCAAGTTGTGGCTCTTTCTTAACAAGATTTTTTAGCTGCATGTATTATGAGTTATTTCAAAAGTAATGGAGTGACCTAGTTTAGTCAGAGAGAATGCGTCAGGTGTTTATATTTATTGATGTAGGCTAAAAGTTGTAGAGGTGGCATCGATGCCCGAATACTGTGATAGAATTTGTTTTATGCACGGTAATTGTTTTACAGATGCTAGCAAATCCACATGCTACAGAGAACGGCGTTGCTGAAAACAAGCCCCACATGCACTATGATGATGAAGACGACGATGATAAAGACATTTTATTAAGTAGGTCACCTGTGAAATAATAATTTGTGTTATAGTTGAACCAATTGTAAACTGGTTAACTGTCCAACTCAAAAACAAAGAGGTGGATTTCACAGTAATTAGACCTGGTCTTTTCTGTTTAATCTCCAGAAAGCATTATATCAAAAGTAGATGTAAAAAGTTTCATTTACTTCTCTTCATTTGATATAAAATATAGAGTATTTGAAATAAAGTAAGAAGAACTAGGGAGAAGAACAGTAAGATGCAGTCTTTAGTTCCAATCCTGTTCAGCAATAATACATGTATATACACACATTTATAATACTGCAGATAAATTTGATGAAGTCTGATTAGTTTATAAAGACTATCCATATATGAAGCTGTATATACGGTGAGCAAAACCTGTATATACAGTGGGTTTTCCTAAAGAACCTGGAGGCTTTCTCATTTTATGATTGTATACTGATTCTCATTGCTTTGTTTACACAAAAACAAAATGGCAGCAAATATTTTTCTATATTAAGACATTTAAACAACAGTAACTTCTTAACTGTCTCATGCATGAGTGTGTCCAGTTTCCAAGAAAATGAAGAGAAATCACAAATACAACTTAATTTTGTGTGATTAAGATATATCTATATCAAAAACAAATTGTGTGCAAAGATTGGTTTGGTTTATTCAGGAAAGTCACAGAAGAAGTAAAAAAAGATGTGAGGGGCACATTAGGGGAGTACAGAAATAAAGGAAAATGGTCATGTCTCTGTAGAAAAATAGACCAGTTTTTGTTTTTGAAATATTTTGTTTTTTGAAATAATAATGGTATTATAAATTCATTGTGTAGACTTCTGTCTGGGTATAAGACCTCATATAGTCTGTTCGAACAGATATAAATCCTCACCTGGTTGCTAGGGTTATATCAATTCAACTAAGCTATATGATACCCCACCAAGAATCTATATAACTAATAATATATGTGCATGTAACATTTTGATAAATAAAATAAGTTTAAGCTAAACAACATGTTAGTATGAACTTTAATTAATTTACATGTATGTAATGTTCCAGGTCGTTTACCAGCTGACATCTCGCCCCTGAAGGAAGTAATCTGGATAGCTCAAGGCTGTATCTTACTGCTGTATCTTAAACAGCATCTAAAAGATATGTATGGATTTACAGATAGGTAGGTGTCAGATTTCAGTTTAAGTTAGAGTAGGTGGGGATGAACCAGTACCTCGCTGTTTAAGTAAAAAAAAAAATGTACAGCTAGAACTTCTTCTTCTTCGGTAATGGCAAACGTTCAATACAGATATATTATGGCCATGCATAAGTTATAAGAGTTGATATCACACATTTCCATGTTAACATGAAGAAAATAAAATGCTAACAGATAAAGAAAATATAAGAACTAAGATGCCTGTATTTCTTGTACATTTAATGACAAGAAATCTTAACTTATTTCGACTATAACTGTGTTCAGATTATTTTAGAGGGAATAAATAAATTTTAAAAAACCCAAGACAAGAGGGATCAAGAAAGTATTTTTCTTGCAGCAAAATTCAGAACTACTCACCAACTGAGGCAGCCAAAGTTTATGACAAACCATTGCAGCGTAAAGCTCTGGTGAAATTCAACCCTGAACAGGTATTGCATGTTCTACGGAACAAAGAGAAAAATGACGAGAAACCATATGAAGAACAAGCTGAAGAAGTAGTTGATGATTACCTCTATGTGAGTCAAGTTACTCTGTTTAGCTAATTTCACTATTTTAGTAGTGTATGACAAGTCTTAAGCTCTTTTAGATACAAGTTTTAGTAATGTCAGCTGAGCGTGGGATGTTACAGATATCATCAGACACGGCTTCAGCTTTGTGAGTGGGAAAATATAAAGGAAATAATCTTTTTAAAAGGAAATTAACAGGATCATAACTAGATATAATGAAAGTTAAACATTTTCAGTTTTTGAAGTTGGATACAAAATATTATGTTTGTATGTTTTTGGTTCTCATTTGTTAAAGATACACAAAACTGCTAGTGACTTTACTTTTACCTGGCATGTAATCAGTTCTTATGCTGAAGGAAGGCAGCCCTTTCTTCAGAGTTCATTTCAGAGTTATTGGAGGTTAACCTTATATTTTGTTTGAGAGTTACCTACCTTTATTTGTAGTTCAAAGATCTCATGCTAAGTGTAGACCCACCTGATGAGGATGACAGTGAGGATGAACAACGTACTGCTACAAATGCTTCAGCCACCACCTACACGATAAAAACTCGGCCTGAGGATGGAGGCGGGGATGCAGGGACCACTAATCATATAGGCAATGGTGAGGAACCAAAGACAAATGATGTAGAGATGGTTGATGGCGAGCATGGAGACGCTCACCATGCCAGCTCAGACAAAGAATCTCCTGTAAGTATTACATTCAGAATTAAATATAGTCTCACTGCAGTATAAAAATGTAATCATACCTCGTAAGATCAATTGGAAGTTTTTAGTCAGTTGTTGTAAAGAATAAAAGTATTTTATACTACCAAAGATTGAATTCGGATAAAGGACTGCAGGGGATACATGACTTAAAAGCACTTTTGTAGAAAGCTTTTAGTGTTTTAAGGGAAATATGTTTATATTGTTTGAAAGTTACAAGTAGTCAAGTCTCTGTGCTTTAGTATTTTTAATTTAGTTTTTAATTTTGTTGATTTTTGTCGAGCCCTCTTGCGGATAGCTCGACATAGTCGTCACTTTTGGCACTGCAGTTTGGTGTATATATGTGCGTGCATCCATCCAGATTGCATTGTCTGAGCCATAACTTCTCTTTGCATGGAAGGATTTTGAAATGCATTGGCACATTTGTTGTCCTTGATGAGGCAGTGTGTCACATGCAAGACCCAAGTTCCCAGCTCAAAGGTCAAGGTCACAGTGCCAGGTCAAAGGTCCAAAATTTTGATGATAGACCTTATTTGGGCCATTACTTCTCCATGCATTGAAGAATTTGAAAATACTGTGATAGATTTGTTATGCTCTCTGAAAGAGACATAATATAGGCCTGCCTTGTCCTTCCATCATCATCTTCCCACAGTTTCCATTTCACTGTCCCATCCCCATAGACAGCTTTCCATTGGCAGGCTAGACATGCTGCCCATCGGCATTCTAGTTTGTCATTTAATGAGTAGTGACTTATTTTTCATGTTAAGGTAAATTTTTCTGTATACTAGCTTTAGTTGAGATTGTTGGTTAACATTTTTACCTCAAGTTTTTTAATTCTATTTTCAGGAAACAGTAAAACCAAAAATACCAACTATGATAATATCTACATCTAAAATAAACACTCCTGTTCGTGAAAAAGAGAAAAAGAAAGGATCATTAGTACGGACTATACGTTTACCCGGGGCTTCACAGTTGCAAGCCTCAGCACATAACTTTCAATCACCTGTACATAGTCATTCGTCTCATCACAGTTCACATCACACATCATCATCATCATCATCGAGATCTCATCATCCAAAGACGCCATCTTCAGCACATAAAAAGAAGAAAAAGAAGCGGAAGCGTTACACATCAGACTCTGATGATGATGATGACAGTGACTATGAACCATATGGTTGATTATGTGTATAGTCTATTTGATGTGATAAAATCAGGTGCAACATAAAGTTAATTGTGATGGTACTGTGAAGCAGAAACATTATGTAGATCTATCAGTACTGCATAATGTTAAACCGCTGTAGAGGCTTGTGGAGCAGAGCTCTGTTCTGGAAACAATAAACCTATTGATACAGTGATGAAGGGTTTAGCTGAAGCCCGTGTATCATGAGAGAAGATGCAGATGGTATTTCAAAAACTTAAAAGTGTGAATGCAATTTTGAAATCCAACTGCAACAAGGAAGTTCTTCTGTTTAGAGGCAGCTGTTGTGGAAATAAAAGAAATTTGTATTGAAGACTGGTGTTGTAAGTCTGTTTTGTGTAAACATATTTGATGGTGTTGTTATTGCTAGAGGAGGTAGAGGTCTGGTTGAGCAGTTGTGCCAAAAAATATTCCAAATGTAAAACCATTTAAATTTTGTGTGTGAAAAGAAAAAGCAAAGCTTCAGGTTCTTTGTCTGTGATTCTTGAATTTTATACATTACAGTTAAGTTCTTCAGATGACTGTCTTTCACTTCTTCTGCTATCTGATAAAGTTGTGATGAAGATCGAATATATTATTCAGGTCATCAGCTACTGCATTTAAAAAGGACACAAATTCATAAATTTGCATGTTTTGGTTGTCATGCTTTCTTTGCATGTTTAGGAAATTCAAACATTTGAATAGAAATTTCATTTAGTTTGAAGTAAAAGTCACTTAGAATTAAGGTCTTGATTTTTATATTAAAATTGTTGTTGAGAATTGGTGACAGAAATGGCTTACATTTAATTAATACTGTGTTTTTCATAGGGTTATTACTAGGTTTCTAAATGGCCAATTACGAACATATTATAAATACATTTTGAATTGATTTAAGGCATACATGTACATTATAGTGTTGATAGATGAAAATTGATAATAATAATGATACTGAAAAGAATTTCTGTTATGAGTAATTTAAAAAGAATGGAGTTAAATTTGACATGTTTGTAATATTATATAAAATTAGAGTTAATTCTGTTAAATAATAATGATTTGAATGTTACCTGTATTACCTCATTACTAGAAATTGTTCAGTTAGCTTCAGCTGGACATCTTTTGAGCGTAAAGAATTTTAAACTTTTTTGTTTGAGTTTTCTTATTCCGAATAAAAGTGGCAGAATATAAACAAGGCTTTAAGACTGTATGTAATACAATGTTCTAATACATTATAGCAGTGTTTCATTTGAACTGAAGATGTAAGTCTGTGTAAGCATCTTACTCCACTGCCAAATCTCTTCCGTCAATCACACACGTTTGTCTCTTTTTACGAAGCACACCAACAGCTTTTACTAAAACTTGATTGGTTATTTTTTCATGGGCGTATTGTTATACACAGCATTTAAAACATATTGCTGAGAGGAAACTTAAGCCAAGAGGGTTCAAAACTTTCACTTAACTGTCATCCCTGAATTAAATTCAGGAAAGTGTATGTAAAACATTGTTATTATACATTCATTACATACAGTATCTGGTAGAAACTTTTAATGAGGGGTAACTTGCAGCTTAACAGATTTAAAACTTTTTCTAAAATAGGACTAATACGATTGCATGGGTTCTGTTTATACATTTACACGCTTTAATCGGTACTGTTGCTACAGAGAAACTATTATTTACTTGTCATATCTTCATATTATTGTTAGTTTGAATCTGTTATCCCATGAATTTCTGTCCTTTTTAAGCAAATAATGTAAGCGGTGGAAATACAGTGAATTAAAAACTGTTTCTGTTGGCTGGGTTCTAAGGGGAAAAAATAGGTTGTATAGATAATAAGTACTGGAAACAAGTGGTTCATTTAACATATGCAATATTATTTTTTACTAATGTCAAGAACATGAAATAAAAGCCAAAAGTTCAAGAAATACAAAGTGAAATTATGTACTGTATGCAACTGTGAAAGTGTAGATGTTATTTACTGTCCTAAGTATTTATTTAGACTGTTTCAGATTTGTGAAAATGATTTAAAGTGTTTTCCTTTTAACTGTATTAAATGTAAGCAAAATCTGTTTTAAGAAATTTACATTCAGATGTCATTTTAAGTATGCAAACTGCTGCAACGTTAATGTGAAAAATATTTTAAGGATTGTATGCTGTGGCCATTTTAGTGTAAAAACATATTTTTTACCTTTGTAAAGAAACAAGACATTGTTTTCATTTGTTAATAGATTCTCATCAGATTTGGTCATTGTAATCATCACATATTTATTTGAATGTTTTACGATTTTGCAGAAGTTGCATTTCATCTTTGTCATTGTTCAAATTCCATCAGTTCTGCAAGTTGCAGCAAAAATTGACAAAATATAAAAAAGTGAAAATTAAAAAAGAACAAAATGCTTTATTGTCTTCAGTCTTTATTTCTGTTCAGCATTGCTCAATTTCCCACATGTATTATCGTTCATGAAGTGGCAAGTCTGATCCAGCAGTCTCAGAAATAGATGGTTTCTGTTTTGTAACAAAACTCTATCACAAAGAAAGCACACAGCTTTACATAACAGTAGTTTAACATTCTGAACAATTCTCAGATAAGCTCCCGGAATTTAGATAAAGACATTGACTGTGGGCATTCATAACTGAAAAGATTTCACAAAAGCAGTAGTCCTGCTAGGGGTTTCACTAGTAAACAGTTTCATGTTAAAAACATCATTGCATTCTATATCTTGTTTTTTTCAGCTTAATAGTTGAAATATTTCTGCAAGGTGGGTTTGTCAGAGAACTTGTCAGTTTCTGGATGAACTAAGCTTATGTGATGAAAGCTCACCTATATCATAATCCTTTTATTATTGTGAACTCGTTCCTTTAAACTGATCAGGCTGATGTTGCCAAAAAAATTGTCATCCAAAAAAAAAAGTATTAAGTGTTGAACCATGCCACAAAGGGTGACCGTGCACAAATGTCCCTTTAAAAGTGCAAAAGGAGAGTAAAGACAGACTAATGTTTGTCACTCTGTAATACTTTCTAAACCTTAACTGACTTATTTTTAATCAGAAATTCAATCGGTATATAATTTAGGGGTTTCTTAACAAAAACTTCACAGCCTGTATTTTTATTGCATGGATTAGTACTTACACAGTATACTGGAGCTGGTAAATTTCGTCACAAATGATGAATAAGTAAATGCTCTTAATTTTAATTTATTTTAGTTCCATTTATTATGTTTGGTCTGTGTTCTGTTAATCCCAAAGAACTTAAATAAAACAAGTACATTTAGGATGTGGGCGAAATATATGGAAGCGAATGTTATGAGGAGGAAACATAAATCGCCTCCCTTGATTACTCTTACGACTCTTGAGGAATTCCTATTTTGTCAGAAAGACAGTCGACTTATTTTTTTATTTCTGTCATTCACAAACATAAGTTCAGCTAATTTTCTCATTGTCACCCAATAATGTCATATAATTAAAAGAAGATAAAGAGATATGGGGAGAAAACCCCCTACAGGACACGTAATTCCAAAACGAGGCTTGGGTTCATGTTGCTATGGGCCAGTACATGACAACTTGGCGGGTTTTATGCTGATATTAACCCACGTATGAAAACTGTATTATGATGAAGTAAATGTGACAGCTTGCAAGAGAAAAGGATTTAAAAAGATAAAATGGCTGAGAAAAAATTCAAAGGTTCTCCGTTTGGCACGCAAACGGCAAGGTAATATATATTATATATAAAGTAAACACCACATGATCGTTTTCATTTAGTCATTATTGATAGAATGCTGCTTTACGAGAATTTAAATACTGACGAGGTGTTAAATGATGTGCTGTTTTATCCACAACATTGCAAAGGAAATAAACCTTTTCCTGCTACAAACACATTATAAACCCCCTGCTCTTACTCATTGATGTAAATGGAACAATTTTCTTATTAACATTTAAACGAGAACCTCCTTTCTTCACACCCCAACTCCTACTCACTTGCAGAGATTGGTTTGTAAACTAGTTCGATACCCAGGAACACTTGTTTAGTGCGCTGACTACCGGGTAATGACTACAGCTGTTGATACTGGCATTTACCCTGAGTTTGCTGGAAGACCCTGCAGCATAAGACCCAGACATTAAAATTGCTGCATGTGTCATTGAAATCACTAATTTATTTTGCATTTATTTCTGCATGTAGGTTTGATGTGTCTGGTGTACATCCAAAGAATAAGATGCCTGGAACCTTTACAGAAATACCATATGATAAGAAATCTGTTGAAGAACTGGTGAGTGAAATTCTAGACCTGAAAATGACAGAGAAGTTGACGGTTTCTCATCAGTTAGATAAGTGTTTGCCTCAGTATCCATGGGTTTTGGCCTGTGTGTCTGTGTGTGATTAATGACAGCCTTCTCTGTGAAGTGCAAAAATAATGCCAGTTTCTTATTAAAAGAAAATGGAACCTGAGTTTTCTCATGTAGCATAGATTGATTTGAACTAGACTTTTATTCTTTGGATATATTAAAGTGGATAGAGAGAACGTTTAAAAGTTTATTCATACCATTCTATTGCCTATCTTTATATCTAAATGAATAAACATAATCTTGCAGAAAATAAATCTAAAGTGTTTCATTACAGTATGATCAATATCTTTGACTAACTTGCATTAAGTGTTAAATGCATTGACCTTATCTAAATCTGGGAAGAAATTTTAATATGTTTACACCATTTTAAGAATAAATGTTTTAGAATCGTCGTATGGGCCCAGGTTCCTATTATGTCGATGTTGGCGGATTCAACAGGAAATCTGTGGAAGAGAAGGCATCAGGACCTGGCTGGGCACGTGCTCATGAGGTGGAAAGAATGGCAGCATTACCACATCTGCTACATAAAGAACAGTGGGAAATGAAGAAAGAGATAGTAAGTGCTACCAAAAGTTTAGAACTTCAAGAATGTAGATAATATGATGTTGTGATTTATTTTCTTTTCATGGCTAGAGAACTGAACAAAAACCGAAATTTTATTTAAGGTGTTTCAAGTCCATTATTATGTGGTATTTATGTTTAGTTAGTGAGCATTTGAACCATGTTCTGTTATGTTTTATTAAAAAAAAACGGTATGACAATATGACTTTAATACTACAATCAGGAAACACATACTGTACACAACCAAGTAGCAAAAATAAAACTAGACTAGTAAGAATTATTTTCATTCTCTTACATTTGGTAGATTTTGCTTATAATTTGTTTGAAGCATAATCAAGGGAGAAACTCTTTAATATCAGTGAGGCACATTTATTTTAGATAGTTGAAAACGCAAAGAAAAGCAAGTTCAGTAGACAGTTTACAACATATTAATGTACAAAATAACATATGGAAGTTCAGACACAGAAAACAAATATAATGTAGTTACAGAATAAATTTTTGGTTATCTATGTAAAATTTGATAAATACACTTAACATGTATTAGCAAACTTCATTGATTGATTAACAATTGAAGTTAAGACTTAAATATGTTAGATTTTCAACTAAATCATCTGTTTAAGTAAATACAGTGTTTGTACAGGATAAGTAGACAGTGTTGATTTTTCACTGTCAAGTGTGTACATTATGATAACACCTTACAGTTTGTATCTTTCCTGTTAAAACAAACTATTCTGCAGATTTAGAGTAAACGGTAACTGTATACTTAAAGTGTGTATATTTTAGAAATAAACATTTTTTTTTTTTTTTTTTTTTTTTTTTTTTTTTTTTTTTTTTTTTTTTTTTTTTTTGTAATTTCCTCTATGAAAAACAAACGAGGCTGCAGCAGGGGAAAATGCTGTAAGTATTTTGTGAGGCTAAAGAAGGTTAAGAAATTAAATTTTGAAAATATATATATGTATATATATTTTTTTAAATCATCTTTTAGGTAGAATAAAGCAATTCCATAACTCAGTTTTACTCTTGAACTCTTGGTGTTTTCCTTTACTTTTTATTCACTATTAAGTATTAAACTACTGTATTTTGAGGTCAGTTGACATGTTAAAATAATTATTTTATGTTAAAAAATAAGTTTCCCATTATTCTGTGAACCCTGTAATAATTGAATAATTATTTTCATTCAGTAAATTTAAAAATCACCATTTAAATCATTGACACATTTCCTTTAAAGCCTCTTTTCTTACTACAGTTTATTTACTTTCATTTTGTAGGTTAAATATTTAATTTGAGTCAAAGAATTGGTAATAATATATTTTAAACTATCCAATGAAAAGCTTTTAAGATTACATTGAAGATAGGTTTGGGTTTTGTTGTATGTTTGTATGGTAGGGGGTATGTAGGTGTATATAAGCAGTGGTGTAGAGTAATTTTAAACACCTCTAGTTATATTGATCTTAAATAACTTTATAGTGAAGATAAATTTTTTCATCTGACAGTATAACTTTGAAGGATAGATTTAAACCTTTATTGATAAAGTCCCTGAAATACATCTGTAATCCAGTGATTTAATCTAGTACAGTATAATTAGGTTAATCAGGAAATACAAAATAAATTTGCATAAAATATCATAAATAGCTTCTACATAAAAATGCATTTCAAATAATTGAAGTGTTTTTTTTGTTGTTTTTTTTTTTCAATTTTTAATTTTTGTTTGTTTGGTTTGGTTTATCTAAAAAAAGAGGGACAAAGTTTTATTTTGTTTCTTCTTTCAAAGAATGAAGTTTATTACAACTTGGTAATGAACATTAAACTTCCTTGAAGATTAAATGCAAAATGTTTTCTAACAGACTTTTAGTTGTAAAGGACAACTTAATATAAACAGAACAAAACACAGTAAGAAGGAAATGTAATGAATGAATTAATTTGTATTTTCAGGTAAGGAAACTTGGCCCTGGATCGTATGAAATCAAAGACTTCCTTGAGACTTCTGACCTGAAGCCACGCAGTGCACTTGGAATATGTGAAACTCGTGCAGCTAGATTCAGAGAACTACAGAATGAAATTCCTGGACCAGGTATAGAATACTTGTTTGTTTTTTTATATTTGCATTTTAGTCTTTTATTTATTATGGTTCTGTAAAAAGATCCTGTGTTAATGACTATAAACTGTGACCTGTCACATTCGCTTTGTCTCACATTTTGGTGTTTCAAAGTTTTGGCAGCCAGTATGTGGTACAAATTTGCATATCATTAAGGGTTGAACCCTTGAGAAATGAACATGATGTGAATTTGCATATTTTGAACAATGTCAACACATTCAAGCCTCAAAGGAATTTGACTTTTCCAATTTCGAGCCATTTTATTGTTTTGATATAGATAAAGAAGAACAACATTTGAGACGTGGCTTCCTTTTCTAACCTTCAAGCAATTGTGGAATGAGCCTGTTACTAAAAGAAATTAGCAATTCATGTAACAAAAGCAGTTGTACATTATTAATAAAGTATATATACTGTAAGATTATGTTACATTAAATGTACTTTACATAACAAATCCATTTTGAAAATCCTTTAAATTTCATATAACTATATTAACATTTTCCTTAACACCTCCAGCAAAGGACACTTTCAGTTCATGCATTAAAGGCTTTGCAAAAATAGTAGTTTTGAACTATTTAAGGGACTTTGTACATATCTCAGCCAATTCAGGAGCAGATCAATGGTCCAGTGGTAATGCACTGGATGGGTAACCAAGGGGTCCCGAGATCGATCCCCTGCTCCTCCACAAACATTACTAATTGTATTTTGGATGAGACATAAAACTGAGGTCCCATGTATTAGTGCTGTACACTGAGCATGCAAAAGAACCAAATAGATAGATAGATAGAGAGAGATCTCAGCCAATTCAAGTTTAATTTTTCTGAAAATTAATTATTGCTCAATTTTCAAGGGCTATAACTCTTTTTAATCTATTATATTACTTATCCCCTTTTGTTTTATTTTTTAACCATCTGAATAGGAACATATGGTAAGGGTGGTGTACCCCATGCAGCAGTGGAAGAGAAAGCACAGCAATCTACGTCAACAGTTGGATTGATGGATGCAGGATCATCTACACCTAGAAATCTACCATCAGTGGTAAGTGAAGCTCTTGTTGGTTTGAAATTGTACCTTGTGATTTGACTTGATGAAAGTTATTCAATGGCTAACTTATTGTCAGTAAGAATGGTTGAGCATTTTTGAATGGTAAATTTGTTTACTATTGCAGCTTGTTAAGGAAAAGACAACTCTGCTTTCTTCTCATGGGAAGACACAGATATGCATATTTGTTAGCCAAAAAGTCTTCTTTGTGTTTTATATCATTAAGGCTCAATTTTCAGAATGCAACATTTTTTCTCATGACACACCTTATCCCTAACCTGTCAAGGTGTAATCATTTTGAATAAAAAAATAATGATTTCCATGTAAAAATTCTTTACAAATGTAGTTACATGTACTCTGACACTTTCTTAGAAAATATCTTGAATTTTGCCATGGTTCTTTGTGAATCACTTTGTATCAATATGTATTGCATTCCTTGTAATGCAAACAACAGTTTATTGAATATTGTACAGAAGAGCCACAGAACAAAATATTATCAATATCACTTATTAATTATTCAGTGTTACATTCATAAGATTGCATTGATAGTGGTAGACTGTGTAATTCAAATAAATTAGTGTTATATTTCCATAACTACAATGAGAGAATCTGTGTTCTGTAAAATCTTCAGTCCTGTGATATTTACATTATTAAAGTCTGATATCATCCATTCAATATATTTTGTGAAGCAGAGATTATCCATATCTTTACTGAAATATTACTATCATTTTATTCATTTGTGTAAGATAACATTAACTTGTGTCTGTGAAAGTCCTGTTTTTATTATTGGTTATCAATAGTGTCTGCTGCAACTGATAGGCTAGCTGGAATGCATATCAAGTGCTGTAGAAAAGAAATTTTCACCTGAATTATATAAGGGTTGTCCCAAAATTACATGACAGATTTGATTTCTCTAAATTTCTTGACAATCAGTTATAGTAATCAGTGTTCAGAGTTGGAACATTATTCGAAAGCAAATTTATTCTTACAGACAGCAAAGACAGCCTTAAGTTACAAAAAGGTATTGTTGAAAAAGAGCGATTTCAGTTTGAGATATGTATCCATACATAGCCTATGTTTTCCTTGTATCTAAAAAATCTGCACAGTATCTTATGATAATTTGATGTGCCATATGTCATCTGTGAAAAATTTTAATAGCGGATATATCAAAATATTTAGCTTTCATTAAATCAGGATAGTTGTTTTTGATCACTGCCACAATGACAACATCAGAAGGTTTTTGCAGCAGACTGTGATACAGTTTTATGTAGCTGCTTGAATGTTACCATAATTGACAATTAAGAAAATGTGGAGCACAAAATGTTTCAAGGACCTAGCTCTCTCAGTCTCTTGTATACATATGGCATGGAATATTTATGAACACTGAAAAGGAGACGCAGAACTTCACTCTATTACATTATGCTTAGCGGTTCAACTCGAGAGAAAAGCTTATGTTAGCCACTCTGACATTTAAAAGTGGACAGTCAAGGGGTTAGTTTGTGCATGTGTTTGAGGCCTGGGAGAGAGGCCACAGGAGTTGTATTGAGGCATATAAGTATTCTGAGAAGGGATTTTAGTTTGATGTTATGACTGTGTTTGTGTCAAAACTGTGCCACTTTTACATGGATTTAGTCTCTGATAATGATGTTATTTTTATGTACTTTTCTGTGAAATACACAGATTTTGTCAATGTGCTAATAAACAAATCTCATAAAATATTTTCATTTTCATTTTACTTTCATTGCAAGAATGAATTCGTCAAAGGAATCTGGGAATTTTTCGATCAACCCGTCTTTTTACTGTACAACACTAAGTTGATCATCCTCCATTAAAACACAACAATTTTAGTTGGTACAGTCATCATTATTATTTGCTTTTATTAAAGTAAACTTTATCTTTCAGGGTTCAAAACTGGGGCCTGGTACCTATAACTTCAAGAGCTTTGCAGAACAGACAGTGAACAAAGTGACAAGCATTAGGGGACCATATGATTTATTCTCTGGAGATAGAAATAAGCCAATCACTGTAGGATATCTAGCAGCACCTGTAAGTTTTCCTTGTTTGCAAGTTATAGTAGAAAAGTTGTTCTTCTTGAGCTGGACATGGTGATTTAGACACAGAATCACTTTTAGTTGTATCTTTCTATCCTAGCGAAAGGTACAGAAGAGACCAAAGCCCAAAGACTATAATTCCATTCCATTAATGTTTTGTTTGATTAGTTTCAACTGTTTGAAATACCTTATAATAATTGAATACTGACAATTATATGTTTAAACTTATTTACTGATAATTATAATCATTGCTTCCTTAGTGCAGTAATAGATATTTTGCCAAACGAGAGCATCTGTTGGCTTGTCATACAGAGATCTAGACAACTAAGACGGCAAGTGATTCTTGATAGGAGTTTTTTGAAAGGTCCTATGAGACAATCATGTGGAAAGGATACCAAGCCAGATTTTACCCCCCATAAAAAGCATTAAATTTTGTAACCAGATGTAAGACTTTGAACAAGCATGTGTGAACCAGTATTAAATTGATACAGATAGTGACATATGAAACCAGCTCAATTGGAAAGGAAAAGAGGATTATTTTGAGATATGAATTTTGAAGAATGTATCCATGTGTTTATTTTCTTAGCCCACTTGAGCAAGAGGTTTTGTAAGCAATTGTGATCACATTCCTTCCACCATCCACCACTTCCATTAAAAATCCACTCTGAAATCATTGTGCCAAAGTTGATGAAACTTGTCAGGGATGTTCCTCGTGCTAAGCACTACCAAAGTTTTTCAAAGAATTCCATTCCAGAAATCTTGTTGCTATGACTACTTGAATGAAAAACTTTGACCTTCTGCTGAAGTAACAGAGAAGAAATATAAAATTGGCAGAATCCAATGGGTTATCATTTACTAATCCTTTTGCATGGAGCATCAGCTAGAGGTCCTCTACTAAGATTGTTCAAATAATGCTCCTAGGGTCAGAATCGGCCCTGCCCCAGGGTCACTTGATTTTACCTAGGCTTATATAGGGAAGACGCAAAAAATCTTCTTGTCCAAAACCACAAGGCCTAGAACTTAGATATTTTGTGTAGAGCATCAGCTGTAGGTCCTCTACCAAGTCTGTTCAAATATTGTCTCTGGGGTCAAAATTGGCCCTACTCCAGGGATCTTGTGTAAAATATTTGATCTTAGAAAATCTTCTTGTGAGATACTATAAACTTAATAGCTAAAATATTCTGCATGGAGTATCATCTTGAGATCCTCTACCAAGACTGTTCAAATTACAATAAACTTATTAATGGCCCTGCCCCGGGTAGCCACTTTATTTTGCAGAGACTTATAAAGGAAAGATTTAGAAAACCTTTTTGTCTGAAACTGTATCCCTTAGAGCTTAGATATATTATATGTTGCATTGTCTCGTGGACCTCTATCAAGTTTTTAAAATTTTCTCACTGCATGGGGTCAAAATTGGCCCTGCCATGGGGGTCCTATTTGTGTAAAAATATAGAATCTTTGAAAATCTTCTTGTGTTACCTCTAGTCCTTAGATATTTGGCAAGTAGTTTTTATAGTTAACTTCTACAAAGATTGTTGTAATTATTTCACTAGGGTGAAAAATGACTCAGACCAGGTGTCACTTGTTTTACATTGAGTTTGTATATGAAAAACTTTGAAAAACTACTTGTCCAAAACTGTATGCCCAAGAGATTAGATATTTGTTATGTATAGTTCAAATATATCCCCTGGGTAAAAATTGGCCCTGCCCCGGGTTCTTATTTGTATGAAGTATAAGATCTTTGGAAAACTGTAATTTTGCTTCTGATGTTTGCTTAACAGCAGACCCAAAGCTAAAGTATTCAGGTGAGCGATCCAGGGCCATCATGACCCTCTTGAATATTTTTCCAGAAACTAGCCAATCTGGGACCGGGGCAATATCAGTTGAAGTCATTTGTAGATGAATCAGAGACAATACACAGAAAACGGCAGGGTAGATTCGGAAAGGTTCAACAGTATCCTGAACAGCCAACTGAAAGAATCTTCTGCAGCACGCTGTCACAATGTCCTAAAGAACTGGTAAGATATTTTATTGGAATTCTAAAAATATTTTGTGAATAGAGATTTATCTGACATTTCCTTTGCCTCAGGTAAGCCACTAATAACACATTCCATCCATTATCCGCTGTCAGTCATCAGTTTCTGTCATCAACCACTTTTGTTTAAACAACATCCCTTCTGACACAACTAGGCCAAATGTTATAAATCATGGCAGAGATGTTTGTTGCATAAAGCTCTACCAAATTTGTTCAAAGAATTCCATTTCATACAAAATTTTGTTTGCTATGGCAACTTGAATGAAGAACTTTAAAGATAACTACCAGTACTAGAGCTCAGAAATTTGGTATGTTGCATTGTCTATTGTACTTCTACCAAGATTTTTCAGAGTTTTTCACAGGGGTCACTAGTGTTCCTGCCAGAGGGTTAGTTTTTTTTATCTAGACAATTAGAATTATTGTTGTTTACAGCCATAAGTTTATTTTTATATGTTCAGTTATCAGTGTTGTCCCTTAGGAAGTCACAAAATTTCATACTGATGGTCTGAGATAATAAGAAAGTAGGCTTAAATTTTCTGAGGGGTAAGGTAGCTTTATGTGTCAGATTCATTTAATTGTAAAATATGACACAATGGATGTATTGGCTTACTTATATTTCAGACCCAGCCAGGGCCTGGTCAGTATGAACCTGGTGAACTGACAAGACCAGGTTCCAAGAAAGCTCCTGGATTCCTCTCAACTGCCCAGAGAAATGATAAACTTTCACAGAAATTCTTCACTAGAAACTTCGTAAGTAAAAACAATTTTCTTTCACTAAAATTTAATGTTTCTTGACAAATTTTTCATTTGGCACAGTTTTGAATTTGATCTTAGTGAAGATTTCAGTCTCTGGAACACCTTGGTACCCTTAGTACAGTCTGTCAAATCTGCAATGGCATATGTCATAACATTTTCATGAAATGTAGTTCATTCAGTGAGCAGATGGGGTAAGGTACTGCCAAGGTTGCTTTTAGATACAAAAAGGCTCTGTCAAGAGAGAAAGTAATTCCTTTTAACTTGAGGATACTGAATAGGTTTCTAAAGAAAGAAAGTCTGTCTAGGTTGCTAAGGAATCCTGAAAAGCACTGTCATTAAGAGTCTGTTCAAATTCTTGTGGAAAACTCTACATTTTCTACTAAAACAAAAGTCTATCTAAGTTGCTAAAGAATGATGAATAGCTCACCCAATAAGGCTCCAACCAAGTTGCTATTGGATACTGAATACTAGTAGCTCACCGAAGAAGAAGACCCTGTCCATGTTGCTATAGGAAACTGAAAACCTCATCCAAGAGACTCCACCCAAGTTGCTATTGGATACTGAATACCTCACCCAAGAAGACTATACCCAAGTTGCTGTAGGATACTGAATAGCTTACCCAAGAAGACTGTATCAAAGTTGCTATTGGATACTGAATACTTCACCCAAGAAGACTATACCCAAGTTGCTGTAGGATACTGAATAGCTTACCCAAGAAGTCTCCACCCAAGTTGCTATTGGATACTGAATACTTCACCCAAGAAGACTATATCCAAGTTGCTGTAGGATACTGAATAGCTCACCCAAGAAGACTCCACCCAAGTTGCTATTGGATACTGAATAGCTCACCCAAGAAGACTCAGCCGAAGTTGCTATTGGATACTGAAGTGCTCATCCAAGAAGATTCTTGCCATGTTGCTTTAGGATACTAAATAGCTCACCAAGAAGTCTCCACCCAAGTTGCTATTGGATACTGAATACTTCACCCAAGAAGACTATATCCAAGTTGCTGTAGGATACTGAATAGCTCACCCAAGAAGACTCCACCCAAGTTGCTATTGGATACTGAATAGCTCACCCAAGAAGACTCAGCCGAAGTTGCTATTGGATACTGAAGTGCTCATCCAAGAAGATTCTTGCCATGTTGCTTTAGGATACTAAATAGCTCACCAAGAAGACTGTATCAAAGTTGCTATTGGATACTGAATACCTCACCCAAGAAGACTATATCCAAGTTGCTGTTGGATACTGAATAGCTCACCCAAGAAGAATCCACCCAAGCTGCTATTGGATACTGAATAGCTCACCCAAGAAGACTCCACCCAAGTTGCTGTTGGATACGGAAGTGCTCATCCAAGAAGATTCTGTCCATGTTGATATAGGATACTAAATAGCTCACCAAGAAGACTGTATCAAAGTTGCTATTGGATACTGAATAGCTCAACCAAGAAGACTCTCTCCAAGTTGCTACAGGATACTGAATAGCTCACCCAAGAAGACTCTATCCAAGTTGCTATAGGATACTGAATGGTGCACCCAGGAAGACTCTTTACAAGAAATTTAGTAGGATACTGAATGGTGCTCCCAGGAAGACTCTTTCCAAGAAATTTAGTTCTTTCATTGGATAACAAACAGCTCTGCCAAAGAGAGATCATCCGAGTCACTATATAAAACTTTACATCTTTCTTGAAAGAGAGTTTATTCTAGCTTGGTGTGACAAACTTCCCAGCTCTGCCAAGGAGTGAACATCTCTGCCAGAATGTCGTTTCAAAATTGGATGTGGAACATCTCTTCCGAGAGGAGTCTCCATGTTGCTATAGAATACTGTACAGGTATTTCAAGGGTAAAGTTTTTTACTTCTACAGAGAAGGGATTATCTGTTTTGCTATTGCATACTGTGCAGATCTTTCTATGAAGATTTGTTATGGTATACTGAATAGCTCTTTCAATAAAGAATATGCAGGTTGCTGACAAGAGATCAAGTATGTGGATTTCAAAAAGCCAAAAAGAGCTTTTGGATACTGTACAGGTCTTTCTCAAAATAAAGTCTAGCCAGGTTGCCACAAGTTACTAGACAGCTCTGCCAAAAAATGCATATCACTGCCAAAAGTGCTACACGAGATTGGATTTGGAACATGTTGCTAATGATTACTGTAAAGGCCTTTTTAAAGAAGAAAAGGTCTATTCATGTTGCTACTGACACTGAGCTACTCTACAGAAAAGGGATCATCTATGTTACTAAAGGATACTGTGCAGTTCTTAAAAGAACTAAAGTCTTTTGAGGCTGCTATTGGATACTGAAAAGCTGTTATGACAAAGACCATTATGATATGATGAAAAAGTACTAGTATACATTTCTTAGAATGTCTATCCCAGATTGGATCTGGAACACCACTTCCAAGAGGAGTCTCCATGTTGCTATAGAATACTTTACAGGGTTTTAAAGTGTGAAGTCTTTCCAGGTTGCTATGGCATACTACATAAAAAGAGACTGTCCAGGATTGGATGTGGAACAGCTCTCCCAGAAAGAGCTCTATGAACAGCACTGTCGCAAAAAGAGCTCTATGAACAGCACTGTCAAACAGGTCGAGTCTGTTCAGGTTCCTTTGGGATACTTAGAAAGGATTGTTAAGGAATGAAGTTTGTTCTGGTTGCCATGGGATACTTTGTAGGTTGTCAAAAAAAAATAAGGTCTATCCAGGTTGCTATGGGATACTGAACAATTCTGCTGAAGAAGAGTCTGCCAGGTTTGCTATGGGAAATGAAATCTTTGCTAAAACAAGGGTCTATCCTGGTTGCCATATAATATTGTTAAGTCTTTCCAAAAAAAGTCTGGGACATTGAGCACTTCTTCAGGAAAGAGATTATTGATGTTCCTACAGGATACTTTGCAGGTCTTAAGAGATCTGAATTAAGTCTTTAGAAGTTGCTATGGGACACTGAAAAAAGCTCATAGGACAAAAACTATTCATTTTTCTATGAGAAACTGTTAATCTCTTCTTACAGGATACTGTATAGGTTTTCCAAAATGAAGTCTATTTAAATTGCTTAGAGATACTGAAAAGCTCTGACAAGAAGAGTCTACTCAGGTTGCTATGGAAAATGTACATCTCTGCTCAAATGAGAGTCTATCTAGGTTGCTACAAGATACTTCATAGCTTTGCCAAGAAATGCACATCTCTGCTGTTAGTCTTGGACAGCTCTTCAAAGTGGAATATGTCCATGTTGCTATAAAATCACTGTAAAGATCATCTGAAAAAAGTCTGTGCAATTAGCAATGGGATACTGAGCAGTTCTTCAGAGAAGAAATTATCCATGTTGCTTAAGGATACTGTAAGATCTATGGGATACTGGACAAACTCCTTTGGTTTAATAATAAAGTCAGTCATGGTAACAGTGAGTATAAAATTCTTCTGAGCTCTAGAAACAATCAGGCTTATCCAGGTTGCTATTGGATACAACACAGTTGTACCAAGAGATAGTCTATACTGAGTGCCACTGAATATTACTAATCTAATTCAACCAAAGGAGTTTGTCCATGTTGCTATGTGATCACCTTAGCCAGGAAATAATGTCTATCCATGTTTCAGTAAAATCATTTCTAGCTCCAACTAGACATTAATTCGTTGCTGTGGGATACTACACACATTTACCAAGAAATAAAGTTTATCCAGATTGCTATGGGTACTATATGTACACTCCTTTACCAAGAAAAAAAGTTTATTCGGGTTGCTAGGGAATATTTCACTGCTGTGCCCAAAAACATCTATTCAGGTTGCTATGGAAATTTACATATCATTGCAAAATGATAAAATGTACCATGGTTGCTATGGGATATTTCACACTATAAATAAAGTGTATCCAAGGAATTAAATGTATCCATGTTGCTAAGGGATAGAGCACTTTCTGCCTAATGTAAACTCTGTTCAAGTTGCATTGGGATGTGTCACATCTCTACTCTCACAAAGACTATCAAGGTGGCTATGTAATGGTGCACACCTATGTCAAGAAAGAAAATTATCCAAGTTGCTTTGGGGTACTGCACACCTTTATCAGTATGTAAAATTTATCAAGGTTGCTATGTAATAGCTCACAGCTGTACCAAGCAATAATGTTTATCCAAGCTGCCATGGGATACTACCAACCAGTACCAAGGAAAAATGTTTATCCAGGTTGCTATACTTCACTTCTCTACCTAAACAGCATATCTCTACCCACTAAGAAAGGCCACTCAGGATGCAGTGGGATGGTAAACAACTATACAAAGATATTGGTGTGTCAGTGATTCTGTTGCACACAGCAGAGTTTTGCCCAAAAAAAAACTTTGGAGAGAAATACTGTTACTGTTGGATGCTGAGAAGAAACATAATTATGATTTAGCATTTAACTATTTGGTGCTCAACTGCATCAACAAATAAAGTCTATCCAAGGAATTAAATGTGTCCATGTAACCAAGGAATATTTGACAGCTATACTTAGATATAAAGTCTATTTAGGTTGCTATAGGT
This sequence comes from Cyclina sinensis, assembly GCA_012932295.1. Lineage (NCBI taxonomy): Eukaryota > Metazoa > Mollusca > Bivalvia > Venerida > Veneridae > Cyclina > Cyclina sinensis. Next base: position 22,682,640 of record JAAONU010000012.1, on the reverse strand, counting down.
TTTGCCTAAAACTGACTCTGTTTAGGTTACATTTGTGTGTATCCTAATCTATACCCTCTCTAATAAGAACTATACAGGTTGCTATTGGAAACTATACACTTTTGTCTAGAAATAGTTTATCCAGGTTGCTGTTGGTAACAGCAAACCTCAGTCTGTTAGCAAAATGTGTCTAGGTTGCTATGGGATACTTCACTGCTCTACCAAGAAATAAAGTTTTTCCAGGGAACTGCACACCTCTACAAATAAGTAAAATTTATCTAGGTTCCTATGAAATACTTATAACTGCTCTACCATGAAATAAAGTTTATCCAGGTTGTTACTGAATATTACATGCATTAAGTAGGGTGTTCAAGGGGCTCTGTGGGATACAGCAAAGCCCAGTTAAAAACATGTCTGCTGTGAAATACTGTTAAAAACATGTCTGCTGTGAAATACTGTCTGTTACAACTGTTTGATGCTGTGCAAAGAAACGCATCATTAAGCAATGACACCATTGCTTTTTAAGTAAAACAATTTTATGATTTCTACAGGATTCTGCAGAGCTCTGTCAAGAAATTCTGTCTTTCTTAGCTTCTTCTGTCAAGGAGTATACCGGTAGTCTGTCTTCATTTCTGTTGGTGATTTACTCCAAATCTCGTTTGGCATTCTTGCCACAGTCTGGGTTGTCTTAATTTCCTCTAGGGTTTTTACAAAGATTCTTTTTTTAAAACTCTTTATTTTAGATATGTTCTAAATTTAGAAATGCTCTTTTTTTCAGAATCCAGTTGGTCCTGGTCGCTATGATGTACAGAAGTGGGAGGAGGCCCAGCATCGTAATGGCCACAGTAGTGTGTTCCAAGCCAAAACAGGAAAACTATCACTTGCCATGGAAAAATTCCTCAAGTATGCTTTTACCTCAAATTATGTATACTATTTTCATTTTTTTTAATTTATTATTATTCTTTAAGTTTAAAAGCAAGAACACCTTTAGGTCACTGTTTGGAAATAAACCTACATTAATTTATATAAATCTGTTTTTGTAAAAAAAAAAAAAAAATGATCAGTTGTAAAATTACATTTGGTCAGCATCAACTCACTTCAAATTTGTGTAGAACATATTTTGATCCAAGCTAAGCTGCTTTTATTAATACTGTCACCTTGAATAGAATAGAACATATTTGTTTCACTTGGAGCTTGAACTCACAACTTTGCATGTTTAGGTTTTCAAAAACACTGCATCTTGCTGCCATTCAGTTTTGATTAATTGTTACATCACTAAGAATGCCATTAATTGAAATTGTTGCTATGGAAACAGGAAAGGAGAAAAGACTTTAAGCATGCATAGGTCCAAAACTAAACTCCTACCAGAGGTGCAAGTGTGAAAATAAAAATACGAAAAACCTTGAAAGGTTAACAGTTCTTTTTATTTTCCCCTTTGTCGGACTCCTAGAGTCCCCTAGAAGTGTAACTTGTGCTGGAATTCTAATACTTTCTCTGTCACACTGTTACTAATGATATAATAAACAATCTCTGCAAATCCACATGCACGAAAGTGTTGGAATAATTGATTATCATTTCACATTTAATCTTTTATCATAATGATGACACACAAAAACAGGAAATTTTTTAGCAGAACAGACATTTACATAAGGAAGTTTTGTTAACACAGCCTATACTGTTACATTTTTTATGAACTTGTTTCAAGCTGGTTTTCATAGTTCAGTATGCTTGTTCAAAGCTAAGGAAGGTATGCCCAGTTAAAAATTAGCAAAATAATTTCTTAACAGGAACAAATGCTTGACAGTTATTGTTTATGTTGGAAATCTCTTGGAAAAGTCACTGTTAAACGAAAATAACAAAATCAGGACTTCAGAATATAAATGTTTCTGGTGTTTTCAGTTTCTGTACCAGTTTTTTTTCCTTGATTTTATCGACTACAATTTTAAACATTGTAGGTTAAAAAGCTACCTTTTAAATTTGTCACAACATTACAAGTTACAAATATTGGATTGGCCTTTTTTTGTTTTTAGCTCACCTGTCACAGAGTGACAAGGTGAGCTTTTGTGATCGCAATTTGTCTGGCGTCCATCCGTAAACTTTCCATTCAAACGACATCTCCTCTGAAACCACTGGGCCAAAGTTGATGAAACTTGCCATGGATGTTCCTTGCATGAAGCTCTTCCAAAGTTGTGCAAAGAAATCAATTCCATGCAGAACTCTGATTGCCATAGCAACCTAAAGGAAAAACTTTAAAAATCTTCTTGTCTGAAACCACAAGGCCTAGAGTTTAGATATTTGGCATTTAGCACCCTCTAATGGAACTCTACAAAAATTGTTCAAATTATTTCCCTGGGGTCAAAATTGGCCCCGCCCCAGGGGTCACTTCATATTACATAGACTTATATAGGAAATCTTTAAAAATCTTCTTCTCAGAAACCACAATGCCTACAGCTTAGATATTTGATATGTAGCATTGTCTAAAGGATGTCTACCAAGTTTGTTCAAATTATGTCCCCTGGGTCAAAATTGGCCACGCCCCAGGGTTCTCTTGGTTTACATATAGTTATTTAGGAAAAACATGAAAAATCATTTTTCTCCGAAACTCATAGGACTAGACCTTAGATATTTGGTGTGGAGTATTGTGTAGAGAACCTTACCAGTATTGTTTATATGTTGGCTCTGGGGTCAAAATTGGCCCCTCTCCGGGGGCCCTTAATATGTAAAAAAGGCAATTTTTAAAAATCTTCTTACTGGAAACCTCAATGCCTACAGCTTAGATATTTGGTATGTGGCATTGTCTAGTGGATGTCTATCAAGTTTGTTCAAATTATGTTCCCTGGGTCAAAATTGGCCACGCCCCAGGGTTCCCTTGGTTTACATAGATTTATATAGGAGAAACATGAAAATTAATTTTTCTCCAAAACAAATAGGTCTAGACCTTAGATATTTGGTGTTGAGTATTGTGTTATGAACCTTTACCAATATTGTTTAAACGTTGGCCCTGAAGTCAAAATTTGTAAAAAAGGAAATCTTTAAAAATCTTCTTGTCTGAAACCACAAGGCCTAGAATTTTAAAATTTGGCATGAAGCAAATAATTAGATTACATGTAGGTTAAAGGTCATGGAGGCTAAAAATAGATTTCATTACTGTACCTCATAGAGCCTTCATTTATAGACCAATATCTTTGATATTCAATATATAGGTTCCTTGCATGGACCTCTACCCATGGGTAGGGTTTGAGGTCACTGGGTCAAGGTCAAGGTCACCATAGCTTATAATAGATATTTTTACTTTCTGTCATAGAGCCTTTATTTATTGACTGATATTTTACATATTTGGTTTGTAGGCACTTATATATTTTCAATTAAAAAATGAAATACTGCTTAAGAGCAAACCTACAGCCAAAGTAATCAGGTGAGCGATCCAGGGCCATCAAGGCCCTCTTGTTTTGTTTTTTTATTGTTTTTTACAAATGAAATTCAGATGTATGATTTGAGGGGTCTTTGATGGTTTTGAATTCAGTGAAAGTGTCTGCTAGAAAACTTGCATTGTGAAAATCTTAGAGTTCTTCTAAAGTTGTTGCTTTCTCCAAATTTTGTTATGCTTTTTTTCAATTCCGAAGGCTCTTGTTGTTTAGAAAGTCACTGTTGAAAGAATTTAGTTTTAATTTCTTAGCTGAAAATTATTCTTTAACACCTTCATAAAATTTCTGTTATCCTTTTTTTCACTGGTATTCCATTATAGTTAAGTTACAGGCGTTTTTCTTTTACAAACTGGTTTCTTTCTCAGAATAGTATTATGTTGTTATTACATCTGCTTCAATTTAGTATGTCAGTATTCAGTACTAGAGTTCTAAAAAATATGAAGAAAAAAATGTGTTATTTTTTTGGGTATGATATAAAATTTAGAGTAAATCTGTGACAGTACTCAATGGCAGAGTTTTATATTGCTTCCTGTAATTTCTCAACTTTAAGAAACAGCATAATTACATATCATTTTATTTTTAGAGTATAATATTATAACCTGCTTTGGTATAAAACTGAGATAGAACTGTGCAGATATTTTCATGATTGGCATGGCCACTGTGAAAATAACCTCTTTTGATGTTTACAAATAAGATTTACTTAATCTTCCACCCAAAACAATAGTAATTCCTGTTCTTTGTTGCCAGCTGTAGTTAAATTTGTTACATTTATTAATTGTTATTAAAAAATTTGTGTTGTTCAAATTTCAGAGAGCGTATACGTGGAAAAGATGTCCGTGTTGAAGATCGTGTTTTCCTGGTAACGCCCCAAGCTCCTCCAGGGTATGATTTGTATAGATCAAACACACAGGAAAACTTCACAAAACTCAGAGCCATGACAGTTGCTTAGACCTTTAGTTAACTTGCTCAATGAACAGAAGGACATTTAAGATTGCTCTCAAAATACATCATTTTTTGGAGAAATACAGTGTTTCTATTGTGCAATTTATAAAAATATCCATTCAAACAATAATGACTCAGAAAATTTTGCCAGAAATTATTACCACGGGGGGACTCATTAGTTACCTGTCAATAGATCTTAGTTAAGTGTTACTTGAAAATTGATTTTTACTCTAGGGGTTGTTTGCATAATATGTTTACATAAATAACATTTAATATTTTATTTTCTCATTGTACCACATCAGCCAAGGTTTGTCAGGTATATTTACATAGAATAGAAGTAACTGAACAGGTTTTGCTCCTATGTTAAAAAATACTTAAGAGATAGGATTTACAAGTGGGTATTTATTATTGATGGGTTCAGTAAAATGTAATAAGTTAATTTTACAAGGATAATGGCTTGGTTTCTTTGTTTCAAGTTTAACTTTCAATGATAGCAGACTGGTTCACTTTTGAAAGACAGCAGACTGGTTTACTTTTTTTTATAAGACAACAGACTAGTTTACTTTCAAACCAACACACTTTGCAAAGATAACAGACTTTTTGTACTTTATGACAGATTCATTGATTACTTTCTTATTGAATTCTAGTAAACTTTATAAGTGAGAACAATTTAAAAGTGAAATAGAGTTTCTTCGTACAGCAAGAAAGTTTTACCTTTCACTGGTACTCTTTTTATTGATAACTGACTACTATAGTTCGGTTTTCAGTAGTAATGGACTGGTTCTCAATAGAGGTTCAACATTGAATTACTTTACATTGGTAACCGACTTGGTTGACCAAACAAATACAGCAGACGTGTTCACTTTTCAATAACAGACTGGGTCACTGCTAAATGGTAACTGTAAATAAAAGTTTGCTTGAAATATGTGAATACTCTTGGTTTGATTTTGTTGTGTTCATATTTGTTCCTTTTCTAAGCACAGTACCATGAGTATCATGTATCCTTTCTGTATTTCATTATTAGAGTGTAGACAGTATCTAGATTGTTTATTTTTGATAAAGTTGAAACACAGGGAATTAAAAGATCTCAGTTTAAGAATATTATACTTTGCTGGTTGCAAGAGAATTGCAGAAGTATGAAGAATAGAATGGTCTGCCAGGTTTAGGAATGTTCTCTTTAAATTTTCAGAAATACTGACACTTGTAACAAGACCTGGTAGTGTAATTCAGATAGTTCAGGCATAATGACCATGTCTTTATAATAGAAGAGAATACCTAAAGTGTTTTTTCCATGTTTCTCTTTTTTGTTTTGCAGATTAAGGACTAAAGATATGTATAATTTTTGAATAACTGTGCTTCAGAGAAGTGATGTAAAATTAGCTAATGTGTGTGAGCTGGCCATTCAGCATTAGCAAAATGCTAGAGACAGAATTTCTCCCCGCTTGAACAAAAATATAAATAACACAAATGGTGTTAAAAGTAAATTGTTACACATATTTTGAATGCCCAGCCTTCCCTTTTAGTTCCTTACTCCCATGCTTGCAAAAAGTAGAGAAACTGTTGTAAGGTAAGACATACATTTGTCAGTGATGTTTAATCAAAATCTTCTTCAGGGACTAGTCTGTTAGCTAATTCTTCACATTTTTTGCTTTTGAACCTGGTTGTGAAGAAATTAGCAAACATGATTATATAGAGCTTGGCTGTGTAGCTAGATGAAGATAGGAATGTAAGTTGCTGTGTGACAGTTTAACATAAACAGATTTTTGAATAGGTATCTAGGTAACTGATCTAGTTAAAATACCTCTACACTGCCATCATGAACTGTCTTGTTGGTATCCCTGCTTTTGAATGTACATAATATTGCTTTGTAAGGATCAGTTCTTTTGTCTTGTCTGAGTGCCACACAATGACTGTCAAAACATTGAACAAGGCATTTAATTCACCCATAGTTTAAAGATAGCATGAACATTTTGTTTTATTTTTGTTTTGTTTTTTATGTGTGATGCTTTTAAGGATACAGTGTAATACAGCAGTGCCTCACTCATTTTGTAAAATGACACCCAAGTGCAGAAAGGATGTATCTATTATACTATAAAGGAGCTTGTTCAAACTTTCTGCACCGGGGCCTCAAAACACATAGCCCGATGTTTTTTTCCGTCCTCAAAACTGGATGGAAGTACAATGTATATGATTTCAGTTGCTTCGACATTTTGCATATAACAGAACATGTGACAGCAAAGTAGTATCAAGAAGTCTGAATTATGAAATAATAGGAATGTTCAGGTGTTTTTTTTAATCAGCAAACAAATTACAGGTACAGATTAGATGTGCAAGAATCTTGTTTGACTGACCTTGTTATTTAATAGTATACCTGTTCTACTGAAAATTGCAGTAATGTTAAATCTTAGCTGAACAATGTTCACTATACAGTTACACCAAAATAATATAGTTAAGATTAAAAGTTTTACATTGTCTGCTTTTAATGCAGTCTTGTGCTCCTGTGATCTTCACTGTATTGTAAAAAAAAAATGTATTTTATTTTCTTATGTACAAAATAAATAGTATATTTACACAATACCCAGTATTAATGAAGTATATACTTATAACCAGTATTGTATACGATGATATTCTGTTTCGTCAGTTGTGATATAACTAAGTGCAATTTTGTTGTTGTAGACACTTGTTGTTGAATCGCTTTTATAAAGAAAGTGCTTCAGTCAGTATTATTATAAGCACCTTTTGTTCAAAGTATTCATATGTAGGGGATTAAATATATATATTTTTTTTTAATTTTACCATTTTAGAGTAAGGAGCTCAAATGTTTGTTTATGTAGTTTTAGAGTATAGCATAAAATTGCTAATTACAACAGTTTTAAGTTAACACCAAAAGGTTGAAATACAGTTAAATAGTAAAGTGGGTGTATCTGTTTATAATATGCTTAGTAAAAATATGTATGACAACTTTGCTGTTGGGCACAAATATTACTTACGAAACAGTTTAGAAGTATGGTACCAACATGCACTGTATTGTATGTGGAGGATTGCATATAATATTTATTAAATCTTATCATTCTGTTTAATAGTATTTAGTCAAAGCTGGATTTTGATCGATATGCATTGGACACTTTAAGCGGGTGGTTGTGCAGGTGGTTGTTTAATGCAGACATTTTTCTGTTTCATGTTGGAGGTAATGTTCCTCACTCGTACACAATACTGTTTCACTTATTAGCACATATATTAAATCTACTGTGTAGTACCCTGTGTATTTCCATTGCTTGAAAACAAGTTGCTGAAACTGTGATAGTACCTACATGTTCTTGTCTCATGCTGTTTTAAACATTTTTGTTTTAATATTTTTATGCTGTGTGCTTTTTGTGTGACAAATAAAATGGTTTTGTTTTACAAAAACTTGTCTTTCTCAACATATGATCATTTTGAAGTGACCCAGCCAGCCTGGTAAAATATGTCATGTACTGGAGTCTATAGTTTGATTTGTAATCAAGAAAATAGTACTTTTTGTGTACTATGCAAAATGCTAAGGACTCATATCTGTTGCCAGATATATTAAGTTAATTGGACCTTTTCATAGTACAAAGTTTACGCATTTGCCTCCTTAGTCCAGCAGCTGCTAAGACACAACAAGAAATCTGTAGAACCGATGGATGCTCCCCAAATAAATGCCAATTCCAAAAGGGCTATTGTTTAATATGTATTTTTTTAAAGTATGAAAATAAAGGGCAATAACTCCTAAATTATGCAAAATAGTTATGGTTCTTGCATACAGCACTTCCCCTCATAGAGATCTATCTACCAATAAAGTTTCATGTTAATACCTCTTGTACTTTGTGAGATACGCCCCGGACAAAAAATAAGTATGAGAAATTTCAAAGGGCAATAACTCAAAAATTAATAAAGCAAGAGTTATGGTTCTTGTGCACTGCACTGCTCCTTAATAAGATCTAACTACCTGTGAAGTTTGGTCTTGATATCTCTCAAAGTTTTTATGCTCCGGACAAAATTATGATAAACGGACGGACAAAGCGGCAACTATATGCTTGCCCTTCGGGGAGCATAAAAAGGGTACCCAACAATTTGACAACTGTATATTCTCCTAATTTACATCACAGAACATGATGGCCATGAATCACTCACGTAAGTTTAATTGTTGCATCATTATGAATCTATTACCAAATAACAAGAGCTTGTCACAGACAAAGCAACAATCCCCTACTGGTGCAATGTCCATCTCCCTAACTCCAACCCATATGTGGAAATTGACTAAAGAATTTGTCTGAGACATGCATAATCTCCATATGATCCTCTATCCATGTACAAAGTATCATCAAAGAAGAAATGTCATAGGTCAAGGTCATTTTGAGGCTAAGGTCACAGAAATATATATTGTTGAAAAGGTCTTACCAAAGGGGTTGTGACCAAGTTTGAAGTAATTCTGTTCAGAAATAAGGAAATTATGGCCAAACTTACAGTTTTTGGACAACAAAACTTTATTGGTCATACAGAGGTCAAGGTCATAGAAATGTACTTCATTGGAATGGTCTTGTCCAAGGTATTGTTGTGGCCAAGTTTGAAGTAATTCCATTCAGTAGTAAGGAAAATATGGCCAATGGTAAAGTTTTCGGAGGAAATGACTGATAAACTGACGGACAGTTCCTCCTTTAGGTTCATAAACGAGGGCCATTATGGCCCTGTATCGCTCACCCGAGTATGACTGCTTTTAACAAAGTTGCTATGGACCTGGTTATTTGACCCCAGATGACCCATGTTCGAACTTGAGCTAGAAATTATCATTAGAACATTTCTGACAAATTTCCAGGACAATTGGACTGAAAAAGTAGCATCTAGAGTGTTAACAAGGTTTCTCGATATTTAGGCTCTGTGACCTAGTTTTTGACCCCAGATAACCCATATCCAAACTTGAGCTACAATCATCAAAACAACCTATCTGACAAATTTCCAGGACATTTGGACTTAAAATGTAGCCTCTAGAGTGTTTACAAAGTTTTTCCATATTTGGGCTCTGTGACCTAGTTTTTGACCCAAGATGACCCATACTCCAACTTGAGCTAGAAATCATCAAAAACCTGTCTGACAAATTTCCAAGATATTTGGACTGAAAATGTAACCACTGGAGTGTTAAAAAGTTTTTTACATATTTGTACCATGTGACCTAATTTTTGATCCCAGATGACCCAAATCCAAATTTGAGCTAGAAATCACTGAAACAACCTTTCTGACAAATTTCCAGGACATTTGGACTAAAAATGTAACCTCTAGAGCTGTTACAAGGTTTTTCTACTTTCGGGCTCTGTGACCTAGTTTTTGACAGCAGAGAACCTGGTATATTCAAAACTGAGCTAGAAATCATCCATAGAATCTTTCTGACAAATTTCCAGGTTATTTGGACTGAAAATGCTACCATTAGAATTTTCACAAGGTTTTTCCATATTTGGACTCTGTGACCTAGTTTTTGACCCCAGATGACCCATACTCGAACTTGATCTAGAAATCCTCAAGGCAAATTTTCTGACAAATTTCCAGATTATTTGGGCTGAAAATGTAACCTCTAGAGTGTTAACAAGATTTTTCTATTTTTGGGCTCTGTGACCTAGTTTTTGAACCAAGATGACCCATATTTGAACTTGAGCTAGAAATCATAGAAGCAACCTTCCTGACAGATTTCCAGATTATTTGGTCTAAAAATGTTACCTCTAGAGTGTTAACAAGGTTTTTCAATATTTGGGCTCTGTGACCTAGTTTTTGACCCCAGATGACCTTTATTTGAACTTCATCTAGAAATCATCAAAGCAACCTTTCTAACAAATTTCAAGATTATTTGGGCTGAAAATGTAACCTCTAGAGTGTTAACAAGATTTTTCTATTTTTGGGCTCCGTGACCTAGTTTTTGAACCCAGATGACCCATATTTGAACATGAGCTAGAAATTATCATTAGAACATTTCTGACAAATTTCCAGGACAATTGGACTGAAAAAGTAGCCTCTAGTGTTAACAAGGTTTTTCTATATTTGGGCTCTGTGACCTAGTTTTCCAACCCATGTTCGAACTGGTCCGAGATATTAATGAGACAAACATCCTGGCCAAGTTTCATGACAATTGAGGCAAAACTGTGACCACTAGAGTGTTAACAAACCAATTGTTAACGGACGGACGACGGACAAAAGGTGATCAGAAAAGCTCACTCTGTCACTACGTGACAGGTGAGCTAAAAAATGAGGTGGATTTTCTCCATACTGCCATTTATCCATATTTCACTGGATACAGTTTTTAGGGAAAGACAAATGTACCAAATTTTTAAACATAGGATGAAAAAATTCGAAGTTCAAGGATGATAATTCTGACACTTTAGGTGCTAGAATTATGAATCTTGTCACATATGATGTGGGTGATGATAAGAAACCAATATTTGAAGTCTGAAGTAGATACATTAAGAAATATTATGAAGTTATATACAAAAAGCCACATTTTTTCATGAAAATTTTAAGTTCAAGGGGGATAAATCTAATAATTTTGGAGCTAGAGTGGTGAACCTTGAGGTGCATTATTTTCATACTGTCACCTATCCATACTTCATGTTTCCAGAAAAGATTTTCAGTACTTTTTGAGTTTTACACAAAAAAAAAAAACAACACTTTTTTCATAAGTTCAAGGGGGGGAAAAATCTAATAATTTTGGTGCTAGAGTTGTGAACCTTGAGGTGCATTATTTCCATACTATCACCTATCCATATTTGATATTTCATAGAATTATTCTTAGAACTTTTTGAGTTATCACAAATATTGTTATATTTGCCATATTTTAAGTATATTTGTTGCTATAGTAACCAAAATTTTCAACATATGAAGAAACAAGAGGGCCATGATGGCCCTGTATCGCTCACCTGAGTATGACTGCTTTTTTTAACGACCCCAGATGACCCATTTTCGAACTTGACCTAGAAATTATTGAAACAATCTTTCTGACAAATTTCCAGGTTGTTTGGACTGAAAATGTTACCACTAATAAGTGTTAACAAGGTTTTTCCATATTTGGGCTCTATGACCTAGTTTTTGAACCTAGATGTCCCATATTTGGACTTGAGCTAGAAATTATCGAAACAATCTTTCTGACAAATTTCAAGGATATTTGGACTGAAAAAATATCCTCTAGAGTGTTCAAAAGGTTTTTCGATATTTGGGCTCTGTGACCTTGTTTTTGAACCCAGATGACCCATATCCAAACCTGAGCTACAAATCATCAAAACAACTTTTCTGACAAATTTCCAGGACATTTGGACTGAAAATGTATCCTCTAGAGTGTTAACAAGGTTTTTCCATATCTGGGCTCTATGACCTAGTTTTTGACCCCAGATAACCTATATTCAAAATTGAGCTAGAAATCATTGTAACAATCTTTCTGACAAATTTCCAGATTATTTGGACTGAAAATGTTACCTCTAGAATGATAAGTCTTTTCCATTTTTGGGCTCTGTGACCTAGTTTTTGAACCCAGATGACACATATTCGAACTTGACTTAAAATTCATCAAAGCAACCTTTCTGACAAATTTTCAAGATAATTGGACTAAAAATGTAACCTCTGGAGTGTAAATAAGATTTTTCTATTGTTGGGCTCTGTGACCTAGTTTTTGAACCCAGATGACCCATATTTGGACTTCAGCTAGAAATCATCGAAACAACAATCCTGACAAATTGCCAGATTATTTGGACTGAAAATGTTACCTCAAGAGTGTTAACAAGATTTTTCTATATTTGGGCTCTGTGACCTAGTTTTTGAACCCAGATGACCCATATTTGAACTTGTGCTAGAAATCTTTGAAACAACCTTTCTGACAAATTTCCAGATTTCCTGAACATGTGCTCAATTTCCAGAGCCCAAGGCTCAGGTGAGCTAAAAAAAAAAAGATGTGCATAATCTCCAGACTGCCATCTACCCATATTTCAAGTTTCATTAAAATAAATTCAGTACTTTTTTCGTTATCATGGGATCCAGTTTTTGTGACGGACTGACAGACTGACGGACGGACAGACGGTAAACCTAAAGTCCCTCAGGTTAAACCGGTAGGGGACTAATAACTAAAGCATAAAGCATGCATAATGTCAGAAGTTGCAAAAATTATTTAGTAGTTCTGAACACCCTTAGTGGAGCCAGAAATAACCAAATGGGTAACGTTTGAACAATCTTAGTTCAGGTCCACTAAACAAAGCTTTAGGAATGTTTTTAAACTTTAGACCTTTCGGTTTCATACAAGAAAATACTTTAGGGTTTTCCTTTATATTTATTTTTCGATTTTTTCTATATAAGAAATATCACATAGGTCAGTGATCCTAGGGGACATAATTTGAACAATCTTAGTAGAAGTCCCCTTAACAATGATAGCAAATTTCAAAGCTCTTGGAAAATTTTTTTAAAGGTTTTTCATTCTCATTGCCAAAGCAACAAAGGTTCTGCATGGACCAGAATTCCTTGAACAACTTCAGCAGAGTTTCATGCAAAGAACATCCCTGCCAAGTTCCATTGGGTTTAGGAGATGATGTTAGAAGCAATCCAACAACAGACAGGACAATCACAAAAAGCTCAGCCTGAACATGTGCTCAAGTGAGATACTACTTAAGTGATCAAAATAGTTTTTGCATACTAAATTTTGCAACGCTGTGGTATTTATGTGGTCAATAAATCTTTCAGTATCTAGTACTATAAACGAAACTGAAGAGTAAGCAGCCCTTTCAACCTCAATATAGATAAATGCAAAGTAAGTGGTTGTTTTTCACCTTTATTATCACCTGTTTGGCAATAAAAAAACAAACTGTAAAACATATAAAACTTATATAAAAATTTTTCAACATGAACATAAAACAAATAGAGATGGTAGTTTCAGCGATAAAAACCGTTCCATAGGACCAAAAGCAAGAATGCCTTTTCCTTCGCATATAAAAACAATACCATGATAAAATCTCAATGTCAATCCAACCAACTGCTTCTGGTCCTAGGAAGTGACAACCTTATGGCACATCTGGTCATCTTCATGTTAAACTGTTGGTGTTAACATGAAGACAGGCAAGTATCACAGTTGTAAAATGGGTATGAAAGACTTGTACATTACCCCTAGGAACGATCACAGACTATTAACCCGACCATGTCACCCTTACTGACTAGCAAGACAGAAATTTTCTATTATCACAGATACTTAATAATACTGATCAAACCGGAAAACTTCTGACTAATCTTATGGAAATGCATAATTGCAAGCTACTAGCCTGCCTGTTTTCCAACCAGCCTCATTAGAAAGCAAACTCTAAGTAACTTGTGGTTGGTGACCCCACCTACCATCACATGGACCAAGCTAATTACTGCAATCCTGTTAACCCAAGGATTCTCAAGCCTTTCGCTGTGCGTGTAGCCTACAACTTGAACTTCGATCACAGCTTGCTCATCTTAATTGCCTTCCCTTCCCTAAACTGAAGATTCAATGCCCTGACGTGCCTGCACAGAAGTATTTGTACTGTCATACAGTTTGTTAACTCCCAGTACAAACTTTGTTACCTTATGGTTGTCTTTGGTTTATCTCGACTGTTAAAACTTCCCTTCTCCAGTTAATGCCCTTTTACAAAATTAACCTCTACCCTACAATGTTTTTCATGAATGATTAACTGGTCCCAAATTATGATAAAATGAAAACTGATGACTCCCGACCCTGAGCAAAAACTATTGGCACTATTTGGGAGTGGGGTTTTGACTAGTACTAATTAGTAAACACAATGCCTATGTGCTACTTTAGTAAGGATTTCAGAGAACTGAGGCCCTCACCAACCCCTTGTGGACCCTGTAACACACTCATCTCACAACATCTTACAGTAGTCGTATTTCCCCTGAGATTCAGTCTTTCTATTGCAGCAGAAACCGGAAACTTTAGCACCATTTTTACAAAAGTGTACTTCTGCAAGTTATGTACACCATTGCATGGAATTCTCAGTACCTTAATTTCACAGCACTGCACCATTGTAAATACTGAACTTACTGTTTATTGTGTATTTCTTGTATATACTTTTATTATTAATGTCTCTCCAAAGATCGTGAATGGTGTACACACCTGCTAATTAGCACCAGATTAATTTGTGTCCATGATTGTGTAATCATCTTCAGAAACAAACATCTCATGTTTTTATGCCCATTTATGAGTCCTGTTTATTCTGCACAATGATTTTTTACTTCAACGTCTTTAACAACAATTTTAATTTTTCACTCAGAAACTCTGTTGATTAAACTATGGCACTTAATTGTAGGTGTAGATCCATTTAACTCCCAGGCAACTGAAGCTTTACACAGAACATTTTATGTCAATTTCCTATTCAACTGTTCACATTTTTCCTGCAATTACATTGAACTGAAAGAAAACATCCAATAAATCGGAATTCCTGCGTTCAAGGTTTTCTATTAGAGTTTAAGTCTTACCACTGTTTCTTTTGATGACTGTACAGTAACGTTAGAAAATCAATCAAACTGAACATATTTACACTTCTTTCCTGTTTCAGATTATCACAAAAAAAGGTCACTACCCCTTTTGAAGAACAGCACATATCCAAGTAGCACTCCTTGTGTAGCTTGGTACTAAAACTAAACAAAAAATTTAATAAGTATTTACAACCAAAAAGAAATGCAAAGCAAAGAAC
The DNA here is from genome assembly GCA_012932295.1 of Cyclina sinensis. NCBI lineage: Eukaryota > Metazoa > Mollusca > Bivalvia > Venerida > Veneridae > Cyclina > Cyclina sinensis. Next base: position 22,667,588 of record JAAONU010000012.1, on the reverse strand, counting down.
GAAAGTAGTCATAGGCGAGTAACTTTGACTTTTTTCTTGTAAATCACATTGAAATGCAGCAACAACACTCTGGATCACCCTTAATCAAAGCCAGGTATCTTCTTGCAGGCGTGAAGGGCAAGTGTCTCATCATCCCTTTCCTAAAATTAGTGGAAATGGTGAATGATCACAATGTTTAATGTGCTCACAAAAAACATTTTAATCCCAGCTTTCCTCATCTTCTGCCCCAGTACTGAAAGCTGAACTGCCTCCACCTCCCATTCCACCGATGAATCCTCCTCCGAAACCACCACCAAATGTTGGATTTTCACCTTCATCACGGGTCTGGAAGTAAATGACACAATTATACTATTAATATTTGGCTGTCACATTCTACAACCTAGTTTTACATAGTATAGAGTCTACCTTCACTGCTATCATTTACGTTTACTTGGCAATTTACTAATTTACTTTTAACAGTTGGCAAAACAACATATTCCAAAACGACCATTAAAACGTACAGACACATAAATTTGTCAAGTGTTCAATTTTTCTAGAAATCACCTTGTACAACTTAATCTTAAATTTCAAGTATTTACAGTTAATGACCATTCTCTCTTATTTAAAAAATAAAGTAAAAATGATGGAGAAACAGACCTTTGGCATTCCTTTACGGATATCTTTTCCACCAAATTTGCCTCCCATGGGTACATAGCCAGCTGTAGAAATACTGCCTTGGGCATAGGTTTCCAACCACTCAGGGACTACCTGGCAGGCCTGGAAGGAAGAAAGAGGAAATGGGATTTGTTTTAACAGAAATCAGCATGCTTGCTCTAAAGTAATGACAATAACAGTGTTGAATAAAATCTTAATATCACACTCATTACCATTTCAACTACTTTAACCTGTCCACATCAGTCTAACTTGCTTAATGAACAGTTCATGACTAAAACTGTTTAAGCATTACTATTCACTAATGACAAACAGATTTTGTGAAAGCTTTTTCAGCTTAAAAGACTATAACAATTATATCTTGATCCACTGGTCCTGGCTGCTAACATATAAGGAAAATAGTTAATTAAAATCTATTTTATTACCTGTGACAGGATTTTAACAAGGGCCTTGGCCATGCCAGAGTCTGCATCATGTGTGTAGAAAGAAGTTGCTTTCCCCAAGTTTCCACATCTACCTGTACGTCCTATTCGATGGACATATTCATCAATAGACTGGGGGAGATCATAGTTGACTACGTGTTTAACGAATGGGATATCTAGACCCCGAGCAGCAACAGATGTTGCTATCAGGATTGGGGCTTTTCCTCTCTTGAAATCCTCCAGGGCTTCTTCTCTCTCCCTCTGAAGTCTGTCACTGTAAACAAAATACTACTGTCATCATTAATCTGAAAACTTCATAAAAACAGTCAATCAGTCCATAAAGTCTGGGCCATAAGGTCTTTATACAATATTTTCATGAATAATTGACAAACAAGAGGGCCATAATTTCCCTGGATTGCTTGTATGAGTACTTTGGCTGTGGGTTTGCTGTTAAGCAAACAGTTCATTTTCTTATTGAAGATTTGTAGGTGCCTAAAAACCAAATATCTAAAATATCAGTCAACAAATAAATGACAGAAAGTTGAAATATCTATTATTAGCTAAGGTGACCCTGACCCAGTGACCTCTAACCCCATCTACAGGTAGAGGTCCATGCAAGGAACCTACATACCGAATATCAAAGATACTGGTCTGTAAATGAAGGCTCTATGAGGTAAAGTAGATAAATCTATTTTCAGCCTCACTGACCTTTAACCTAATCTAGTAATTTAAAAAAGCTTTATAAAGGTCCACTAGACAATGCACCATGCCAAATTTTAAAATTCTCGGCCTTGTGGTTTCAGACAAGAAGATTTTTTTAAGATTTTCTTCTGTACTGCTATGTAAAATTTGCGACTCCTCGGGCGGGGCCAATAGTTACCCCAAGGACATTATTTGAACAAATTTTGTAGAGGTCCACTAGGCAATGCTATACAGCAAATTTCAGACCTCTGGGCTTAGCACTTTTAGATAAAAAGATTTTTAAAGTTTTTCATTTTTGTTGCCATTGCAACTAGAGTTCCTCATGGAATGGAATTCTTTGAAAAACTTTGGTAAAGCTTCATCAAGGAACATTCCTGCTAAGCTTCATCATCTTTCACCTAGTGGTTTAGGAGGAGATGTCTTTTAAAGTAAAATTTTGTTGATGCACGATGTACAAAGAGTGATCATAAAAGCTCACCTTGAGCATAAGGTGCTTAGGTGAACTAAAATTGGACCTACTGAGATAAAGAACAAATGTGTCACAGACACTAATGCCCCTAAAACATGACGATGGTCATAGTGATGGTAGCTTATAACTTGCTGTTACCTTGATTATTTGTGCCAAATTTTTAGTGAACTGAACAAAGAACCTGTCTAGAGGTAAGACTATTATATGTCCTATACCTAATTGCATAGCTGGTAAAATGAATAAATTTCCAAAACTGATGTCTTTCAAAGGAAACTGTTCTAGTGTTTTGTACCCATAGGTCACCCACAACAGGTGTTTTTCAAAACAGTTTCTTACCTTTCAACTTCTCCATTTTTATGCTCCAGTTGAACAATTGCGAAAATATAGTTCAATTATAAAATAGCAGGAATTGCGCACAGAAGCAATATGAAGTAAAATTTAACCATGGGCAATAACTCTGCTAACGATGATTGAATCGCAAAAGCCTGAGCATATGCACTGTGGCACCTGATAATTCTGTGAGACTAGTTACAACTGCAAGAGAATTGCAGGAGTTGTGCACAGAAGCAATATTAAGTAAAATTTAACAACAGACAATAACTATGCCAAAAATAATTGAATTGCAAAAGCCTAATAATATGCACTGTGGCACTTGATTATGATCATTCTATGAAAGTTTGGTGAACATCATATGAAAAATTGTGGGAGTTTGGGCACAAAACAATATTATGTAAAATTTAACAAAGGGCAATAACTAACCACAAAATAATCAAATGGCAAAACCCTGAAAAAAATGCACTGTGGCACTTGATAATGATCATTCTATGAAAGTTTGGTGAACATCATGTGAGAATTATAGTTGTGCACAGAAGCAATATTAAGTAAAATTTAGCAAAGGGCAATAACTATGCCCAAAATAACTGAATAGCAATCCTGTAGTATATGCATTGTGGCACTTTGAAATTTGGCGAAAATCACATGGGAAATGTAGGAGTTGTGCACACAAGAAATATTAAGAAAAATAAAACAAAGGGCAGTAACTTCACCAAAAATACTCAAATCGCATAAGCTGTACGCTCTGTGGCACTTAATAATGATCACTGAGTGAAAGTTTGGTGAAAATCAAATGAGAGTTGTAGGTGTGCACACAAGATAGAATGGACAGACAAACAAATCACAGATGGTGTAACTACTCAGGGATTTCCCCAGGCGCTTTTAGCGCATCGGTGCCGATGCGCTTTAATTTCAAAATCTAAAAACCCGATGCGCTTAAAATTCCATTAGCGCTTAAAAATTGGCCAGGATGTTCCTTTCACTTGCCTGTAATTTCATCCCAGTTAGCCCGATTAAGCTAGTCCACATGTATTGCTTGTGGAGATAATCGCCCCGGGCGAATACACTGCTGTTTTATGATGCCGTAACATGTTTTGATAGCTGACATAAAATTACACTTATTACACATTATACTACGATAAGCTCCGCCCTAAAAGAGAACTGACAGCAAGTGAGCAGAAATGTCAACCAATAACGACTCTAGTTACATTTTACTATGGAAATTGATTATATTTTGTACATCTGTGTCCGTATCGCGTGAATTTAAAATAAGTCGAGCAAATAAATGTCTTGACAAGTTAATTGAATGCTTAATTCCAAAGGTAAAAGGTTAATCATGAAATCTTTACCAATGTTATAATTACCTGTCAAACTAAGTACCAAAAAAAATGGTCAAAATTCATTACGATATTTTTGTTTTAATTAAAGGATTTATTTATAAGAAAAAGTCAAGTAGATAGGCAACCAACTCCAGCAAATACTTAGTTCATTAAACATGCAGCAGCGAGTGAAAATCTCAGATAAATTTCGTTTGTCATGTATTTCCGCGACCCCGCCGTATTTTAATATTTATGGAAAACAGTGCCTTGGAGACTCTTTACAAGGCAAACTTAAAACATTCAATTGATTTATTAAGATAAGTTGTCATGATTTGATTATAAGTATCAGTTTGCATCTAAATAAACATTATCATACAAAGTTTATTAACTCTGCATAATTTCTAAACTAAATGAGGGAAAAAAGATAGTGACGTAACTGTGAGTGAAAGTCAAGTGTGTTTTGTTGTTGTGAGTAGTTTTAGTGATGTGATCCAGCCATCTTCTGTGAACTGTCAAAACAGGGTTCTAATGTTGCAAAGACAAACTTTGATACATATTGTTTTAATATTCTAAAGTTAAGAAATTATTCTCCTGTGAAAGACTTGTTTATTTGTTTTTAAATATCTTTTAAACAACCCAAAGAGTTGCATTCTTAACCCAAAACTGCAAAAATTTTCAACATGCGGAAGAAAGATACCCCCTCCCGCACTCACCCTGTCCGGATAATTAGCGCTTAAAAAAATTCCTGGGGAAATCCCTGCTACTATATGCCACTCTTTGGTGGCATAAAAGCCTAACACTGCATTTCAAGAACATGTTTTGGGGCTTTTGTACCTGTTACATTGAAACCAATTTTCGTAAGATTTTTCAGTAAGCAGTGTCTGACAGTTCTTTACATCTATAGCAGCTACACGCTTAATTCATGCAAGAAACTATCAACTACAATAATATCAGGTCAAATTAAAATCAGCACTCCACCAAATGACCTTTCCTAAACAAGTGATTTCTGTGGTTTAAAGCTTCGCAACCTTTACCACTCCTTTTTTTCTACCAAACTTACCCATGAATACTTGTAGCAGGAAATCCAGACTGAGAAAGGAACGAGGCCAGGAAATCGGCATTCCTCTTCTGCTCAACAAACACCAGTGTCTTATCTGAACCTGTAAATTAAATGAACTGGACTTGAAACATTACAATTACAGTACAGTTATACTATTAAGACCATTTAAACAATTGTATTTCAAAATATAAGTAAATTCACCACTATTGGACTAGAATTGCTTACTGAACTTTTTGGTACTTTAGAAACCAAAAACATTGAAGTTTGATATATTTTATAATATAATAATAAATTTATAATCTGATCAATCATTAATATGAGCTTAATTAAATAGTTCTGATGTACTCCTTCTGAACAGGCGGGCAAGCTTCATACTGTTGCAAGGCACTTGAGGTTTTTCAAAAATACTGCCTTTCTTACAACCTGTAAAGCACTTAATGAACTTCGGCTGAAATGTTCCTACAATGTGATAATTTTACTTTTTCTGTAAGGAAAATTGCCAGTATTATATTCCTATATGTACAATTGCAGCGGGTTTAGTGTTATCCAATATTATGTAATTCTATGTTTTGATTGGCTGTTAGAAGATCTGATTATTGCCAAAACATTACGTATTTTTTCGATGTACAGTGATGTCTCGTTAATCCGGAAGTCATTAATCCGGAAAATTCGCAGTCCGGACGAAAATAAGTGGGAACGAATTTCCATAAGGTTATTTTTGCTCGTTACTCCGGAAATCCGCGTTCCGGAACCGGAAATCATTTTTGGGAACCAAACGTATCTTTGTCTATGCAAAATGATCCGTTAATCCGGACGGGAACCAACCAAAATCTGAGTGACCGATGCGGCTGCTTATCTCCGCGGGAGGTGTGAACAAGTTTATTGGTTTGTTTATACAACTGACAGATTAAGCGGCCTTGCAGTCGATAATTGGTTTTGACAGTTAGGATATTTGCTCTTCTGATGTTTAATTGACATAATAACAATAATGACATAATTATTACTCGTGATAATCTGATCATCGGAAGATCTTGACTTTTTGTGGAAAAAATGGACGATGTACTTACAGAACGAAAATGTCGGGAAAGTAAACAGAAAAAAACTCATAGACTTTTTTTAATCTTTAGGCGCTAAAATAATACAAAAGGCTTTGAGAGATAACATATCACAGAAGGTTTTTGAAAAAAAAATACAGAATCATTTTATATTAGAAGTGCTTTACAATACTATGACATTTCAGTATGTTTTATTTTCTTGTATGTATTTGCTTTTTAAGAATTACAGTTAAATCAAAAGAAGAAAAAAGCAATTATTTAACAGTCTATATAAAACATGTCTAGATCTAGTTATGTTTCTTGTTTTCTTAAAAACTGCATTGTAGGGGTCCGATTCATTACTCCGGAAAATTCGTTAATCCGGAAATTTTACTGGGAACAATTGTGTCCGGATTAATGAGACATCACTGTACTACCTTGATGAATCAATTTGCGAAGTAATGTTATTCCGGAAATCCTCCGACAGAATCACGTGACGGTCTGGTAACATTGTGTAGGAACACTGAATGTTATTATTTTGAAATCTATTAATAGTAACAAGTAACTGATAAGAGATACAGGTAACTTTTTGAAGGTTGGCAAAAATATGGCAGTTGATAAAAATGCAAAACATAGTAATTTTGTACTTATGGTTACAGTCATTTTTTCATCAAACAATTCAATATTTTATATCATTTAAAAGGTCTGTAAACTCTACATATTTAAAAAATAATTGTCAAAACTGTTCACTTTCTTGTTGGTTAATGATTAAACTTAGTGCATCTAAGCTGCTAGAAAAATGCTGAAAAAATGCTGAAAAGACAGCTATAAATTAGTTTAGTTTTCTTTTTTTAAAAGCAAAAATTCAAAGTCTGCTTACATTATCAAAATATGAATTTAAAGAGCTTCCAAATGATGTAAAATGATACAATGTTTATGTTCAATGTTTTTGAATAATAAAATTCAGCTCACAAAGAAAGAAAAGTTAAAAATTCTGTCTGGTCTTTAATAATAATCTTAAATATGTTGAATTATATCAAAGTAATCAAAGCATGGTCATAGTTTATTATCATAATTGATATTACAAGTATATTTGTAATTCTAATCATGCATGTTTGTTTTTTTGTTCAAGCATGTTATTCCATGAAATTCATGTTATTTTGTTACTTAACAAAACAAACAATGTTTCAGTATCATAATTATCACCATTAACATCAAGAGATATATGGAAATAAAAGGTTGAACAAATATGTTGTAGTTGTTCTTCAAAAAATGTGCATTACCTTAGTTATAATTTGTCTGAACAGACAGGTCTTAAATTTAAAGATATATATTAAATTTTTTTTTATTAGTATCTGCAAACAAAATAGAGTGCTGTAGTTTTAAGGTTCCTTAAAAATACAGTAAAAAACCGTACACTCAAATGGACTCAAGTCCCTTTGAATTTTCCTTGTTACAACAGCTCTTACTTTAAATGTCATAAAATATGAAACATCAAACCTGAACCATTAAGGATTTCCGTTAGTTTTTCTCGTTTCTGAAGTCTATCAACTTCAAATACATGTTGATTCACATCAGTATTAGCGCCACCTACCACACCAACACTCAAGAACAGATAATCATTAAGGTATGCTGAGGCTAGCTTCTGTATTTCTTCTGGGAATGTTGCGCTGAACATCAGAGTCTGTCGTTCAGATTTTCCTGGCATATTGAAGTTTTCTATAATTTTCTTGATTTCCGGTCCAAAACCCATATCTAACATTCTGTCAGCTTCATCCAGTATAAGATACTTGACCTTTTCCAAGCTAACCTACAAAATATTTTGAGTATTTAATGAGTATTTACATCTTTCTTTAAAGATGCTAAGGGCTTTAATTACTGTAAACACTTTAATGTTTCATCACACTTGTGCACCTTAACTGAATACAGTAAAACCACTACAAATTTACTAAATTTCTGAATTCTCTTCATTATAGTAAATTTTGCAAAGTATTTCTAAGCCTGTATGGACTATCAACAGCTTTCTAAACTACACCATGATAACTGTCTCCAGCCAATTTTTTAAGTGAAGACAGTGATTATTTAAACTTAAACCCTTCTTTGAAGATCTCAAGACAACTTTTTTATACTTTGTATAACTTCTGTGTTAAGCAACTTGTGTCCCTTTCAAAAAACTAAGGTTATATCAAGATATGCCAGAAAGAAAACTAAACCACGATTTCTGATTAACTGTTTGATGTGCCAGAAAGCTGACCATCACAGACAGACTTGTATTTACCTTTCCTTTCCCAAACACATCAATGAGACGCCCTGGTGTTCCTACCAGAATATGACAGCCTTGTTCTACCTGTCTTAGCTGGTACCCAACTGACGTACCACCGTACAGTACCACAGGTCTGAGCATGGAACCATAGCTGAATTTTCTGGCATCCATATAGATCTGTGTAGCTAGCTCTCTGGTTGGAGCCACCACAAGTGCCTGTGGTTCCTGGACAGCTGAGAAAGAACTGCCTGACAAGCCATTCTTCATCATTCCAGTTAATGTAGGCAACAGATAAGCAGCCTGTTGAAGACAGAATAAGAAAGACTGTTGTATATACTCTATCTGGCAGAAAGTCTTAGATCAGGATCAGTGTTTGGCTATGGCTCAAAACCAGTCAGCTTTTAGTAATAATAATGTATCTGTAACTTATAAATTAACACAAAAACAAGTGTACATAAAAAAGCTGTCTACTTTTTAAATATTTCAATAATGCTTTATGAACATTTTAAATATTAAAGCACTCACGGTTTTCCCAGATCCAGTCTGGGCACAGCCCATCAAGTCCCGTCCTGCCATTATGATTGGAATGGAATACTTCTGCACTGGAGTTGGCTTCTCATATTTAGCTTTACGAACATTAGTGAGGAAGGTGTCATAAATTCCCGCATCATCAAAACTTTCAATACATTTTGGGGGATCTCTGCCAGTCACTTCAACTGGGATCTTGTCAAACTTGTCGAAATTTATACCTTTCTGAATGGAGCGGAAAATATCCTCTTCATTCTCAGAGGGTGCTGGGGGAATGTATGGTGGTGGACGTTCTCCATCTGAAGGATGAGTGAAAAAACTATTAATTTTGCTGTACGCATCCAGTTTAAACAGTTATGAAAAGCCAAAAAAGATCATTCACTTTTGAATTAACATCTACTTTATATCCTTCTTATTCCCCGAGAGCTAACCATTTTCATATCACAAGCCAATTTAATTGAATCGTTATTATGTTACTGGTAAAAAAATGAGGAATGTTCCCTTAATTAAGAAGAGTGAATCACTTTGCAAGATTCCAGATTTCTTTTTCAATGGAAGTTGAAAGCACTGCACTTCAACAAAAAAGAATTACCTAAAGAGACTCCTTTGCCTGCCCCTGCTTTGTCAGCATTGGGACACTCTCTGGAGAAATGTCCTGCCTCGCCACACTTGAAGCAGTTTTTGTCACCACCACCACTACCACTGCCACCAGCAGAAGGGCACTCTCGGGAGAAATGTCCTGCCTCACCACACTTGAAGCAGTTTTTGTCACCACCACCACTGCCACCAGCAGAAGGACATTCTCGGGAGAAATGTCCACTCTCACCACACTTGAAACATTTCTTGTCATCACCTCCTCCACCTCCACCTGGAAAAGACGTAACATTTAACTCCCTTTCTAAGATTATTTGCCTGCACTTTCTACCTTTATTCTTCATGTTTTCCTAAAACCAAACATGACAATGTTAATTATCATTTCCTACATACCAACAGCTTATTCTGTGTTACTAGTGTACTTAAATATTGTTCATTTTACTTATTTGTTCATAAGTCATACTGATACTCTGCTTTTATAGATGACTGCTAGGCTACTGATCAAAGTGATGAATTATCATCATTCTAAGTTTACAATGTTAAGTACTGATAGAAACTCCAGTCTTTCATAAAAGGTGGCCTTTTTTTAGCAGTCTAGTCAGATCTACAAATTATATGGAAGAGTGCAAGATACAAATCTTAGCACTTCATAGAGAACAGAACTATTTTCTAAAACACTGTTTACACAAACACCTTATATCACCTTAATTCTCTTAGTCTCGAGTAACTCATTGGAATGACTAAGTACAGAACATCTGATACAGTGAGCACGAAATAAATACCTTAAGATTTATTTAAACATGCCCAACCTTGACCTTTGTCCCTGTGGGCCGAATCAATGATACAAGTCATCTACTGTCTTGTAAAGTTCGAAGGCCAATGGAACAGTTGTTCATGAGATATTGATAGGAAAGCTTTTTCAAACTGTGGGCCCCTGTGAGCTAAACCCACAATCCTGTGGGCCACAGTGTTTATTTTTTCAGCAAAGTCTCTGTGACATCGTTTTCTCAAGTTATGAATCAAAAAAAAAAAAAAGTCTACTGACTAATCAACCAACTGACATTACAAAATAATATACCCCATCTTCTTCATAAAAAAAAACCCTGCATATTTTCAATTGTCTTCTCTGTGAGAATGTGTGTTAACTTTTATCTCACTCTCTAAATTTGTTTACAGCATAAATTTTAAAGATTAATCACTGAACTCACCAAATTTCATAACACTCACCTTTGAAATATTTGAAAATGCCAATTATTATATTTTTAACAATTAATGACTTTTTTCCTATTTATGGAAACAGTGTTTAATGGTGATGAGGTGTCTCTAAATTTAGGAAGGAAAACCCACTACCATAAATACATGTTTGCAATTAATTATCTCTCTGGTCCTGTTTACAAGTTGGTACAAACAATAAACAAACTGGTGTCATTTCCCCCATATAACTGGTGTAATTTATTGTTTTATTCACTACCTTGTTAGTCTGATATGGTACAGCTAGCTTGTTAGAGAGATAAATGTAGCCATATAAAAGATAACAGCTGTTCTGTTGCAGGGATGTGAACAAGATTGTGGTGGGAGAGGAGGGTCAAATTGGTGATCAGCTGGAAATCTGAATTCTGACATAGTTCATCAGATATCAGATGGGAAGTACCACTTTGCAGAGAAAGGTATACATTTGAAGGAAATCATTGTTCTTTTTTTGCAAGACCCTGAAAAAGTATCATGCAATTCATACATCTGACCACACTATCTCTCTTAATCCTAAGAATCCAAAGGTTTCGTCAATTTTTCTTTAACTAAACTTGGATACAATTTCTACTTTAAAAACCATGTAATTGAAGCATAAAAGTCATCCAACATCTTCACCTGTATTGTTATCTTAACAGTTCTGTTAAGACCTAAAACTGAATTATGACAATAAAGAACATGCCCAAAACTTGTACTCTAACTTCCATACTAGCCACTAGTTTTTGTCCCCTAAACTCAGTCATAGACTTAATTTCCGACAATCTTTGAATATTTAAGTTTATTTATTGTCTGTACCAGTTATTGGAGATAGTGCAAGATACAGAAAGCATCCCATTCCAGAGATGCCCCTGGTTTTTTTCCATGCACTGATACATGTGACCGCAGTCTAACATCTCATCTGGAAAACAGTGTGAAATGTTAGTAAGGGAGCAGAGGATTAAACCTATGATGTCTGAAGTACCAGTCCAGCAAGTTACCACTTGACCATTGATCTACTCTTTGGTCTATGTACTCTACAAAATTATCTTTATATTTCACCCAGTTTTCCCATCTACAGCTAATATACTACGTATTTCTTATTTCAAATATCATACAAACTGATAATTATATGACTATTCTGACATTAACAGAAAATTATTGTATTTAATTTACAAACTTTTTATCAATATAATAACACCATAAAGTTAAAAGCACACAGTTCAAAACTTTTGTGTTTTACAGATTTCAATAATGCTGCTGAATTTCCTTGCTAATGGTCCTTCCAAATATTTCACGTACAACTCTATATGTATAATGTCCTAATTTGACCAAAATACAGATACAAAAATTAATAAGTTAATTTTCTTGCAAACAACCTGCGACTGGTACTTTTGGCTATATGGAAAGGTGTTTGTGGAGAACAGGGTTTAAAAAGAGGTTTTACTTTCAGCATTCTAAATCAAAATATTGAGGTTATAAAGGTATTGCACTCTCCACAAAAAAAAAAAACGACAAAAAAACCAAACCAAAACAAAACTTATGGACCAGAGAAATATACCAAGTTTAATCCCCTGCTATGACCTTGACCTAGGCACTTGGGTCTTGCACACGACACAATGTCTACTTATTGTGGTCATCTTTACCAATTAATTGTTAAATCCCATCATGCATGCAGAAGTTAAGGACTGGACACGAACTCCAACTGAACTATATGACAAATATTCTTAAGTTCAATGCCCTACTATAACCTTGACTTTTGACCTAGGGGCCTAGGTTTGCATGCAACACATTTCCTTATGGTGGTCATGTGTACCAATCTATTTTGAAATCCCATCATGAATGCAGAAGTTTTAGACTGGACACAAACTCCAACTGCACTTAAGACCCTGCTGTGACCTTGAACTTTGATCCAGGGAACTGGGTGATGCACGCAACTCATCGTCTATTTATGGGGGTCATGTATATTAATTTATCTTGAAAACTCATCATGCATGCAGAAGTTATGGACTGGATAAAAAACACTTCAATATCTACCAATATGTACATGCTTAACAAACTGACCTACTTACTAAGAAAATACAAAACTCAGAGTAAAGCATTTAAAAATTATTATAGCAAAACTAGACCTGATTTTTTTTCTGTCCAAAAACCTACAAGCAGGGTTCACACAGACAGGCTAACAAAAAAAATCAGTTTCTGTCTAATTTTCAAGTCATTTTTTAGTTAAAAAACATTTTTTTCCCTTCATTCACACCATCAGAAATGGTTTTCTTTTAAGTTTTACCAACTGTGAAACTAAAGCCCCTACTATACTGTGCCAAAATGAAAGTGAACAGATGGTCTCTGGTTATGTGCCAAAGCGTTCATTTTTATGGGTGAACATTTTTTCAACATTACTGCAGCAAAAAAAGCAAATATAAAGATACATGTATTTCCCAATAAAATCAAGGATTTTTCAAGATAAAACAAGTGTGAAGCTTACAAGTGCATGGGGGGAAGTTAACAGGTTTTTAACAACTTCCTTATTCTACTGTTGTAACAGATGTTTAGAGAATTATTACAGCGGAACCTAGACTCAGCCTCCAATTTCTCCTCAAACAGGGCATTTTTCCAGACCCGATGAATTTTCCTTCCATTTCTATTGTATTTCAATGCACTACAAAACAGAAACCTCCATAATCTGCAAGTCGGACAGCATTTTGAGTGAATTTGATTCTTTTTAAGTGTTTCTATATATTTTCATCTCACAAAACCAGGCTGATATATAATTCTTATCATCATCGGTATAAAAAGGTATTCTGATCACAGTGATGACACCTAGTGTATTCCATTTCAGACAGACATGTTTCATTACTTTAGTCCAGTGCACATGTGAAGTACAAGTAAGTGAAATTCAAAGAAGACTTCTTTATGATTTTTCAAATCTAAAAACTGATGGTGACAATTACCAGATCGGCAGACTGTGAAGTGAAGTATGAAGATGTTTTATGGGGGGAAAAAAGGTAGCCACAGAGTCAATATGTAATTACAGTTTCCTTAAAACACTTCTTATTCTGATGAAACAAACCAAACAGTTTCAAGTCTGAAAACACTAATTATTGTTAGTTTTATTGCGTTTTTCTGTGTGTTAAAACTCATTTAATGAAGAAATGTTAATGAGTGTGCACCATTTTCAGTCAGCTGCTATTTCGTTCATGGCAACTGTAATGGTAATACAAGGGCGATCAGTGATCACATGCCAATTAAACAGTAGTATTGAGAGGTGATTGGACAGTTTGTAGGCTAAAACGCATTTTTTATTCAAGGGCAATAACTCAGCCAAAAACCATTCAACTGAAAAAACCTGTAAGACATGTGCAAGTACTTGAGGTACAGAACAATCCTGTAACATTTCATTTAAATTGCTTCAGTAGTATAAGAGAAGTAGTCTGGACAAACTTCAAAAATAAAAATCATTAAAGGGCCATAATTCTGATAAAAATCAATGAACCGGAAAATGCTGACGATATTCACAACTAGGCTTAGTACTGATCATTCCTGTAAAGTTTGGATGAAATCGCATCAGTAGTCTCTGAGGAGTAGTCTGGACAAGTTTTGTGATGGACATACAGACAGACGGACAGACAGATGATGGGGAAGTGATCCCCATATGTCGTGGCTACTCAGTAGCAAGCGACACAAAAAACCTGAAAAATTTAAACCTTAGAAAACCAGAAATTTATTCTAGTTTCAAACTAGTTTGGTTTGGGCATGTAAATGTATAGCAGCATGCTCTTAAGAAAATCTTGTATATAATAAAGGAATACCACTTATATATGTAGTAACAGGTAAAGCTACCACCTAAAGTGATGCACACTATAACCACTTCAAGACATGGATACCCTGTAACACCATAGCTATGAAGACATACAGTACACTTGAGCCAATATAGGAGAATATAAGGTTAAATTACAAGTTCAAAGTATTCAGTGCATACACTTACCATGAAACATACCTCTTCCACGACCAAAACCTATCAGTGCCAAGTAAGCATTAAACAGAATTATATTTTCAACTATTAAACTATTTATAAAACTTTTGTTAAAATGTTACAGAAACAGGCATCATTTATTTAACAAGTTAATCACCATTGTAGAGATGAAATGCAGAATTACTTTTAAAGACAGTAGATTCCACATCAAATCCTCATCCACACACCTTAGTAGTTTCCACAAGTTTCCTGAATTCAATTTTAAATAATTCAATTGCCAAAACCATACAACTAAGCTCTAAAATTTGACAGGATTTCACACTTACTCTAGTGTACAAAACAAGTGCAAAGAAAACTGCTCCGTGACAACAGATAAATAACATGTTCTTTGTTAAATGTGCCTGTTTCAACATGTGTATAAGCAGAAAAAATTATCAGCTACATTTCAGTTTGTCACATAATTTTATAAATGTATCATTTTTTTTTGTTTTGTTTCATTTTTCTTCCAACTGGCTCAGTGAACACCAGCCTTAATCTGCCAAAGCAAAACTCTGAAAATGTACATACCAAGAAGTGAAAGGAGCAGGATTTTAATTGCTATTACATAAAATGGATGATATAATTGCTGGCTTTTACTTTATTTTATCTATACAAATTGTCTGCAGTGAAAATTATGCATTTCAGCCAGACTGGGAGAGCACGCCGATAACCATGTATGTTTACAGTGAAATGAAGCTGTTAACATGAAACAAGGTAATTATGTGAAAACACAGCTTTCACCATTGACAGAAGTATCTTTGTGAAACTTTGAAAATGTTAGTTTTAACTGATACTGACCATTAGGACATTCTCTAGAGAAATGACCACTTTCTCCACATTTAAAGCAGCCATCACCTTTAGAAAATGAACATCCAAAGTACAAACAATTTTTTTTTTGTATTTTACATGTACAGAATGTCATGCCTTGAAAAACAAGTGCGGCAGCCCCACCAACTTCAGTGTGACTAACACACATGTACATCAACTAACTACACTTGCTGAGACTTCTTGCTTAAAGCCCACACCCCCAGTTTACCTGTGAATCAACCATTCACTATCAATCACAAATCAGTCAATATTTGAACTATCTTAAATAGTAAGAAATACTGAGTTCCCCTCCACTACTGCTTTTTTTATGAGCCTCTGATTGGAAGAAATCATAGTATCCAACTACTATGTCTTAATTTCCTTTACTGACTGACATTAAGAGCTCTGAATTTCATTGTGCAGTCTTGTCTTTGATGTTGAAGAATGTGTTTTTCCGAGACTGAAGTGATGCACTTTAATTATGGAAGGCTTTATAATCAATTCAAGCCCTTGGTAACAGTAAGAGAAAAATAAGAACATGACACCTACCAGATTTTTTATCTCCAAAACCACCTCCCCTGAAAAAAGATGGGTTGATAAAGATAAGTAGTACATGAGACCACAACCAAGTTCTTGAAAATAATGACAAGAATTTTTATTTGCCAATAACTTGTTGAAGTGTTATATATCTTATGATCATATCCATATATTTTCGTACATTACTTTCTTCTGATAATGGCTTGCAAAAGGTACAGATGAATCTCAGAATTAAGCTTACAGTAATGGTTAACTGTTTTCCTTAAAAAGATTTATTTCCTGCAAAATTTTCTTCAAGCTACAACTTGTAAATCTATAAATAAATATACCTTGGTGGTCGGTCTCCACCAAATCCGCCACCACCTCCACTGGAGCTACCAAACCCACCGCTAGAGCTACCAAATCCACCACCACCATTGCTTCTACTTTCCCCATTTTCTGATCGGTTTCCAAAACCTCCACCTCTACTTCCCCCTCCTCCAAATCCACCCCTTTTCTGCCCAAATCCAGAGTCTCCTCCTCCAGAATCCGAACTGCGAGATCCAAAACCTCCACCTTCTCCAGACCTGTCTCCCCCTCCAAAACCACCTCTCCCACCTCCAAATCCTCCCCTTCCACCCCCAAAACCACCTGGTTTGCTTTCTCCATTTGACCTACTTTCCCCACCCCCAAATCCCCCTCTTCCGCCACCAAATCCATTCAATTTTCCAAATCCTTGTTCTCCTGAGCTAGAGTCATCCTGTCTTAATACGCCACGTCCGAAGCCCTTTTGAGGTCCTCCACTGTATGAAAATGAGACTAAACAATACCAACAATGCTACCTAGAACTTTGGATTAATATGACTCACTATTAACCTGAAGAATTGGAAGTGACAAGATTCTGTAATTTCCAGAAAAAAAATGTTGCAATTTTCTCAAAGTAAAAGCATGACTAGTCACTGTATGTAACATCTACAGGAAAGGAAATGTGCTCTTTTCAAATTCAGGAGGATTTATTCTACAAAATCTGCATGCTGAAGATAATTATGTTCAAGTACATTGTAAAACTCACCCAAATCCAGTGGACACTGTGGACTGTAAATGAAACACAATACAATACTAATCAATCAGTACTACTGAAATGAGGTTTCAAAGCATCTCAAGCAAGACTGCGCCTTTTCTGTTTTAATATTGATCAACATTCCATCTGCCACAACTACATCAGTGACTATTTTCTAGCTAATTTGGGGCCGAAATAGGGCCCCATTCTCAATGCCAAAAACTATATATTTTCTCTCAAAAATAATAAAATGGTTCCAGAAATGAAATGCTCGGGATGATCTGTCCTCACTTAAAAATTGAAGAAAATATCATCTTTGTTCAGGATTCTGTCATTAAATTGTGTTTACTGACACTATTGATTTACTTGAAATTTAATCAACAATTAATAATCTCTTACCATTGTCACCTGAAAATCAAAGCAAAAAAACTAATCCAAAATTTAACCAAAACTGCTTTTTTCCTATCCCCTTTCCCAAAATGGTGAAAGAGAAAACTATCTAATAAAGACCTCTGGGAAATACAATTACAAATTTTTCAATTCAATTTAATGATTCACTTTACTGCTAATTTCTGAAAAATCCCTATTTGAACTGACACATCCTACTGCACAAAAAAACACTTCCTGTTGTATGTCAGATTAGCAATACTATGTTTGGGCATATCTTGTAAGCAAATGTTACTTAGGCAAAAAAAATTGTGTTGTTCTGGTCCCCAAACCGTACTTGTAAAATACACTTGATCCTACTTCTTTTTTGTGGTCTGACTTGTAAAATTTTTATCTGCCATTTCATTTTGTCAAGCCCAGTATGGAGAATGTACTTTATGGACGGGTTTTATCATTGCACAATAACAATAAACATGGCAGCTGATGCTGTTGTAATTAATGTCTTTGAAATGGCATGTGATCACCATCACACTCCCCAGCTTCATGAGTTTAGAATCATTAAGTTCAAGGATGTATTTTGAAGATTGTGGAGGGTATGTTTTTGTGCTATCCAGAGTCATCGTCTTAGATAGCCATGTCAATATCTGACAAGTCCTTGGATGATTTTGAAGGAGGAAAATTTGAATGACCTTTCTCAGGGTTTTCCCTTTGACTCGAGCTATCCATGACTTACAAAGTTATGGACCGGACAAAAAGCTGACAGACAGATGGACAGACAATTCAGAAACCAAATGCCTCCCTTCAGAGGCATAAAAACGTTCTTGTAATGAGTCCGAAAGTGAATCAGAATTATAAGTATTGGTGTGTACTTGTTATATATCCGCAAAGCAATTGCTTCCAAAAATATCCCAAGATCTGAGGAAATCTGCAGGTGTGCCCCAATATTGGCAATTCATCATGCTTTATCAATCAACAAATGTGCTCTTTTTGATATATTAAATGGAAGCTAGCGGATTTGTGTATGTTAGTATTGCCAATTTTGAAAAGAGCACTCTCAATGATGACGAATCTTGGACATCCTGGTTGACGCCCAAAATTCTCATGTTGACCCCTGAAAATTTTGACTGAGCGGTCATTGACCACTGATTCTGAGGAGAGGGAAAACATGCCTTCCTGCTGTGGAACTCACTGGGAAATGTACTGACAATGCATATTTCAGAATAAGGTATATTAAAATTAACAAGTCACATGCTAATATAAGTCCTCCCAAACAAATTATTATCATAAAAATGGGCCACAACAAAAAATCTGTAAAAATAAAAATAAACCCCCCAAAAAACCCAAATCGGACCTACCCTACCTATAGATTCTTTGAGAGCATGTTACTCTAACACAATTATTTTTTTTGGCCTTATAAGGGAATATATGTGTAAGCACACTTACAGGTGATTCATCCCAGTCTTCGTCAGACATACTTTATACTGAAAAAATAAAGGGAAAAGTTATTTACCAAGAATGCTTAGTATTTCTGATGTTTAAGGCAAAGGTTAACAATTAAAGAAATAATTCATGTACTAAGGCCTTTTAAGATTTAAAGATTTAACTTCTAGAATTAAAATATTTTCTGTTTGTACAAACAGAAAATGGAAGCAGAAATATCTATACCATTTACTTGTATTCTCGCCCCAGTACTTAACGACTGACTGTAACTATAATATGACTAACGACACAGGAAAAAGGGCACTCCGACATAATTTTTGGAAACTGACCTTTTTACTTTTTTTGAACAAATGATATCCCAGAATTAATGTCTGAAAATTTCAGCTTCCTGCATAGTGCAAATACGACGTACTTTTATGTTTAAGAGGAACATCATGGGCAAATTTGATGTTCTTTAAAATGATGTCACATACCATAATTTGACGTCAGATTATATCTACGTTCTAGTTGGAATAAGATTAACATGGCATATTTCATATACTAAAATTTTACTTATTTTATTTTTAAGATTCTATACCTTTTCAGTGTATCCAACATTTTTACAAAAATATTATTGTTATCATTAAAAATTGTGTTTTGTTCAGTTGATATAATTTTATACAAGGAAGAACTGTCCCCAAAAAACTGTTGCCATGGTAATGGTAATCAAGAAATTTGATACATAATAGTCATTTTTGTGAAGGACAATATTCAGGCTATCAATATTTCACTTTAATTTTAGATTGGATGAGTACAAACATTTTGCCATTTTTGCTGATTTTCAATCCATATTATTTCAATAGTATACCATATGCCCGAGTGCCCTTTTTCCCGTGACGTCGGTCATATAATAAAA
Organism: Cyclina sinensis; assembly: GCA_012932295.1. NCBI lineage: Eukaryota > Metazoa > Mollusca > Bivalvia > Venerida > Veneridae > Cyclina > Cyclina sinensis. The sequence goes on along the minus strand of JAAONU010000012.1, from coordinate 22,647,872 downwards.
CAACTTAACTCAGTAATTTTGGTTATCATAACAATATTTATTCCCTTCTCCATCACAGGATGAGTAAAAATATTTCTCAAATTTGCCAAGAAATCTATTGAGTAGAATCGTAAGTGGGTTGTGCGCAAAAGGCGACCATCGTCTATATAATAAAAAGCCCTGGGGCACAATTTGTTGGGCTAATCAAAGCCAAATTTAAAGTTTTTTTAAATGCGCCACTGTATCTTGACGGGACACATTATCTTGAAGAGAAGTGATGCAAGACACATTAATTTGAGAAGAAATGATGCAGGACACATTATCTTCAGCCATGTTGCATAAAGTACCGGAAGTGGGACCTAATTTCCATATAAAATTAGAATAATTACAATAATATAATTAGAACTTATCGTTTTCCCTAAAAAATGACAGTTGTAATTAGTTTCTCAGCACTACCGCTTTAACTGACATTTCTTTTTATTTGTGAATGGTCAATGCATATTTTTTCATATAAACGTAAAAAATAATTTATTAATCATCAATCACATCAATATTAATCCAAACTGTATGTTGGAACGATTTCTGTTATTGAATAAATACACTGTTATTCGTAATTGCAAAGCCGTGTTTACAATAAAAAATAGCATTTAGCTCACCAAAGGTCATGCAAAGGTATCCGAACCTAAAGTCTCGCAAGTCACGTGATAGGACAGCAATGGCGGCAAATTTGATGAAATGTAAACACGCTGATTAACACTGAGGTATTATTCTGTTGCTCGAACCTTAACGGAACTTCTCCAATAGCGGATCGAAAATATTTTTGTAATTTCTCACACCAATTAAAGTACAGCTCCCCCGATATGTACATTTTTCTCTTAAACTCCACGGACCTTGGGAGGAAAATCGCGAAGAATCTCTGAGAAACGCCCTAAATCGCGGAGGCGTCGCGGAGACGAATTTTGTCTGGTTAGTGACGGTATTTGCTGTGAAACTGCAGATTATCAATCCTCTGCGGATCTCCGTGATTTGTTTAAGCATTCAGTTGACTGAAGTGTATATATGACAAGTGAAATTTTATATTTACTTACTCTTTTTATCTTCATGTTTTAGGATGCCTAATAGTAATATTTTGTTTCGTCACATGTTTTGACACATTAATTTATTGACAGACACAAGACCATGTGTTGGTCTCATGGCATATGATCTGTACACGCATGATACATTGCGTCTCAACCGCTAATTGGTTCCTAAATATAACTTTTGACCTTTAACATTGAGCGACAGTTATTTTCCGAAAATGATATTCACCTCACTTTAAAAGTTTCAGACACCACGTGCTTTTTAAAGCGGGAATTACAGTCATGTAGCATGCTTTTCCCATGATTACATTTTCTTATTAAAATAATTAATATCTTTAACAGATATGTGGATATTTTTAAATTTAGGCAATGATGGCTTAGTTGACTGAACAGAAAGTTTAGTTTCGTTAGAATCGAACATTAATACCGAATGCGTGAAACGAGGGTAGAAAAGAAAGACAGCCGATAATGAATAGATTTTCACACCTACCTGACATCATGTCAACTTTAATTGATGCAATTTATTTATTTTTAAATCTGTAATCGGTGCCGCGCAGATAAATTACTAATGATAATCAAACTGCGAAAATAAATATATCTTATTAGAAAGTGAAAATACAAACAAATGCACTCTTATTCTGATGCATTTGTGTACGAACGTTCCTATTTGTTTACGAAAAGAATGACAATTCAAAGCAGTTGCTTCAGAAACAGCTGATCTTATTTTCAGAAAATGAGTTGACTGATTTCCGAACAACACGTGTTAAACTCATCTGTATCGTCTCGGTGCTTAGCAAAAAAAAAATTAATCAATTTACTAAATAATAACAAGCGTTTAAAAAATCACATAAATTAATGTATTTGAAGTATACCGTAGTCACATACATGTAATTGACAGGTGTTAAATGTACAGTTACATTATGGTTATTTCATCACACATTGCTGACTGTTTTTGATGAAAGGATTTCAAGTGTATAAATTTTATAATTATTTTTTTTCACCTTTAAATGGAAATAGTTTGTTAAAACTCTGGTGATGAAACACAAGAATATTCGCGGAGAATCTCTGCGGAAACGCTCTAACACTCGGAGAATCGCGGAGATTCTGAGCGTTTTTTTCAAGGAGAAACTCCGCGATTTTTAGAATTCACGCTGACCACGATCGCAGAGGAAGCACAACATGTGTACATATCGTGGGAGCTGTACTCTAAAGAATGAGCTTTTTTGGAACTATCTAGATCAGAATATAGTGCATTCATCCTCGTGTCAAAATAACAAAAAATGTCTGCCCAGGCTGAAAGTAAATAAAATCTATCTCAGCTGAAAGATAGACCTGTCACATGCTCAGAGCGCGAAAGCCTCGTTCTGAAACCCGCTTTAAGAATTCAACATTAGTTAGGGAGAGTTCGCATAAAGAGAAACTTGTCGAGTCTTGTAATATTTTGAGAACAAGAAATGTTTGTAAAACATAAATGCCCCCCGGCAGCACCTAATTGCTTGTGGTTGGGCCAAAACGTTCTCTAGTTATTGATCAGAAACCGTTTTTAGGATCAAGGTCCCTGTGAGCTTGACCTTTGACCTAATGACCTCAAAATCAATAGGGGTCATTTACTGGTCATGACCAACCAGCATACCAAGTTTGGAGAACCTAGGTCAAAGCGTTCTCTAGTTATTGATCGGAAACTGTTTTTAAGATGAAAGTCTCTGTGATCTTGACCTTTGACCTAATGACCTCAAAGTCAATAGGGGTCATCTAATGGTGATGACCAACCAGTATACCAAGTTTGGTGAACCTAGGTCAAAGCATTCTCTAGTTATTGATCAGAAACCATTTTTAGGATGAAGGTCCCTGTGAGCTTGACCTTTGACCTAATGACCTCAAAATCAATAGGGGTCATCTACTGGTGATGACCAACCAGCATACCAAGTTTGGTGAACCTAGGTCAAAGAGTTCTCTAGTTATTGGTCGGAAACCGTTTCTACCTACAAGGTTAATGTGACCTTGACCTTTGACCCCAAAATCAATAGGGGTCATCTACTGGTGATGGACAATCATCCTACCAAGTTTGAAGTTCCTAGGCCTAACCGTTCTTTAGTTATTGGTCGGAAACCGTTTCTACCTACAAGGTCAATGTGACCTTGACCTTTGACCCCTTGACCCAAAAATCAATAGGGGTCATCTTCTGGTGATGGACAATCATCCTACCAAGTTTGAAGTTCCTAGGCCTAAGCATTCTTTAGTTATTGGTCTGAAACCATTTGGTCTACGGACCGACCGACAGACAAATGCAAAGCAATATACCCCCACTTCTTTGAATAGGGGGCATAATAACCCATCTGTACACTGCAAAAACAGTTGCACGTCCTAAGAAGTAGGTTCTCTACATTTTATTTGGCTGAAAGTATTGTGATGTGTAGTCAGTCGCCAATAGCGGATAGCTGAATTGTGAAAAAGACAATAATGGGAATCGTCTCAAAACTGCTTTCGACTGTCAAACGGCGAATGTATCAGTCATTATGTTTGATCCAATAGCTATACAAATGTATCTGAAGGCAGAAGAATTTAAATAGCAACATATTTAAGAACTTGTCCCCATTTTCCCACCTTGACCTGCTCCAAGTGAAGAGGGCGGTGGTGTTGTTATACCATGCAAATATACAATTGTCTTACCTGACAGGTCTCTTCAATAAACATTATGGCTGTCTTTTAAGGCTTATCAAATCAATACCTGAAGGTTCAGTATTATGTTTATAAATTCAAGAAATGAATGATACGTGAATGAAGCATCAAAATGTATATTCAAATCTCTTGTACATTTATTTCATGAATGTATTACTTCTTCCTGTAAAATTTGGTATGTTTTCACCACTAAGATTGATTTTACAATGACAACGTTGCAAAAGAATAAAAAAAGAGAATCAATAAGTTACATTTTTGCTTTTGAAACGGTCCCTGGCCACGTGATCCTGTATTGGGAAAAATGATCCGGTATTGGAGACAATTGCTACCATAAACAAAACATATTATCAGTGATAGTGTAAAGCTTAAGCATAAAGATCAGATATATGTTTGAAAGATCTTTTAATATGCTTTGTAACCCACAAAACTTTAAATTCTTCTCAGCTTTTAACTAACGACATTTTCATGAACAATGCTTAGCGATCCGTTATTGGCGACCTGAGTGAACCCGTATCATGGCGTAAGGTAACGCAAATTTATTAAATTACAGCATGAAATAAATATGTCACAGTTCTGGTTGACTTTCCATATGGGACTGGCTTCAGCGAACAGGTCTAGCAATAAAACCTGTTCGCTGAAGTCTCTTTAGCTACAAGGGTCTGTGTCCTAATGAACAATAATGTTAAAGATGACTAAAATGCTTTATCGTAAAATGTGATTAATGTCACTCAGATACAACACTTTGAACTCATAATTGCAACTTTAAGTCGGGACGTTTCACTGCTAAAATCCTGTCCTAATACTGATCAGTCGTGTTAGCACTTCGTTTCTGGAAAACATCATCACGAGGTGACGAGCTTACGAAAATAAAAACCTAAATAATGACCAGAATACACACATATTTACCGTGTTGAAGATACAGAAAATAATTTTGTTAAACAAAACAGAACTTACAAAAGTGTATATGACCAAATATCGACCAATATTTCCAGTTGCTTCTCCGTGAGACCGTCTTCGCGCTCTATTACGATGGAACCACGTGACTTTCCGGAAATCCGTTTTAAAGTGTGAAACGAGTTGGTATAAACAGCGAAATGAAGATTTCATGGCGAAATGGGCGAAATGGAGATTTAAAAAAAACAAATAAGAATACTTACATTACCCATAAAAGACATCCTGTATCATAGTATGAACAAAGATAATGTGTTGTAAATGTATGGTGAAATGAAAACGACCGACGGCAAAATGTAGAATAGAAATAAATATATACATTACTCTAATAACAATGGCATTTCAAATGTATGAAAGCCACTGTATTAATTTAATACAATTAATAATTTAAGATGGGAAATCAACATTTTTTAGAAAGGTTATTGAATTTTTCTCCATTTTGCCGTTGAGTTTTTCCCTTCCGGCATAACATAAGCTGGAAAACATTGCTCGATGTGACAATTTTCGTACGTATTTTCGTTGATATCTGGGCTGAAAACATAAAAAATGCAACACATTTTTTTTTGTTCATTTTTTTTTTAATTTTATGATTTTAAAGACGGACTTTATCAGTATTTTGATTTTTGAATATCAGTTTTGCCCATTTCGTCATGAAACCTTCATTCCGCTTTTTATACCAACCAGTGGGAAACCACCAAAAAATTTACTTCCGTATGCATACTATATATATTAAAAAGATCCATAAGCCTGCTGTTGAAATTATGTTTATTTTATGTGCAGATACCTAATCAAAGTACCCCAGACAATGTACAAAAGTAATTGTACCGTAATTATAAAATACTGAAAGTTTCACTTCCACTTTCGTTCTACGTATTTCATTACAGTAGTTTTCACCTGTGTAGACGCAAGGGACGAATTTAAAATACCCTCACTCCACACGAATCCGATTTCATTCAGAAAGTTTTTCATCATACATTGCTCAACTCATTTTATTTGGATATCCCTATTCGTTCATAAATTTTGCATTTAAGATGTGTTCAAACGCGAGAAAAAATGTGTGTACTCGTGTTGTTATATCATGATTTTTCTATTGCTGGTTATAGACCTGTTTTTCGGCCCGAGGTTCGCACAAAATGCAACTTCGCGACGAAGACAAAATTTTTACTGCGAATTTTAAGCACTAAGATATGAAGGGCAAAAGTCCAAACGCGTTTAGGCCCTGAATAATCATGACGTATAGAGTGCGGAGAGACTCGATATGCGGTTTACAAATTTGATGCATTCCCAGCAATTTTCTACAAATAGTTATTGTTGTGGTTGTTTTATGTATGAATATAACTGACGCATTGATTTCCGTGTGATGCCCAGCAGGAGAGAAATTATGCGTTTGGACATCAGCAGATAATACCATGCGGAAAGCAATGCGTTATTCCTACAATAGCACGAAATCTCTTAGTACGAAACCTCTAAAAAACACAGAGTATCATAAATTTTAAGTCCATGCAGAAAAATTCGAAGAATTATTACCTTCGATAATACCGCTAATCACCAGCATGTTTAACTTGAGTCAATAAAATTCACAGAAAAATAAACGATGCTATTTTATCAAGAGAGAGAGAGCCCGTGTAAGAAATTACAAGCAATTGCATTATACTTTGAAAGTTATTAAAGAAAGTAGTGAACCGGGACGCACCCGGTGACTCCTATAGTCTATATAAAGCTGCTACCTTGGATTGGTAGGGAGTTTTCACGTTCAATCGGGCGGAACGCAATCTGATTAAAATCAGCTCCTAATTACCGCTCTTCTATCAGGATTTGAACATCACTAAAAATAAGGTCACCTTCTCATGACCTTTCAATCAGCCAATCAGTGCCTAGCTTTCAAGTTTTTGAAGAATCAGTTTCTATTTTTATCCATATGAACACATGTGAAAATCTATATTTAACTGGGATTCCAAATTACTCAGTCGTTTTCTGCCATAAACAGATAGACACTCTAGTCAAAGTTAATTGAGGAAATCTTGTAAAATATTAAGATAATTGTATGTATGAGAAAAATTCCAGTAGCTTTTGACATTTGACATTGTTATTCATATCCCAGCCAACGAGACTGTATCTTTTGACGCGTCTTTATGGTTTACCTGTACACACGGCGTGTTCATGCTGAGTGTGTAAACTTCTATAGCATGTTTAAATTATCTTGAATATTTTTAAAGTATTTTGTGTTTCGTGAGATAAATTAATTCTCCTTCGATCAATATAAGTTAATTAAAGTTTCGGTTTGTATTTACCAAATAAATATTCATTAGCGTATAAAACTTTCATGTAAACTGGCCTATTTATTTTGGTATTCATACTGTATCTATCAAACCGTGGGCTTAACGCAAAACGGTCGTAACTGAAATTTTGAAAACTTTTAAGGAGAGTAAAAAAAAAAACTTTTTATCATTTTCTTTAGTTTTTGCTGAAAAACATGAACTTTGCAGATAAGTAGGTTTTGGGATAAATCTTATATTAACAGTTTTGGAATCTATTTATTTTGTCTATTAAACAAAAAATTTGTGAAATACTCAGTTACGACTGTTTTGCACTGAAAATAGCAAATTGTTTCGGGAAAAAATATGCAGAACAGTCGTATATGAAACCGAATATTTTTTTCTTGAAAGTTTACATTCAGCTGTTGATTTTTAAATGATTATTTCTTATTTCATATGAAAGAAATAAGCACTTACAAATACTGCATTTAATTAAGTTTACCAATGGATTGTCTGCAATGTCTAGCATTGAAAAGTTGATATCAAATGCAGGAAAAGAAAGAAATGATAAAACTGAATAAAATATAATGTTTAATTTCATAATATATATAGACCGTTCCAGAATTGATCAGTTGACCGCCGCCATCATGAAGATCACGTGACCGTACGCCATTAAAGGACTGCTTAATCTCGCTTTGATGCTTAAGTTCCGTATAAATCTGTACAACTTTAGCACATTTCAAGGTGACATAGTGCCTTATTTCGCGTGAATTTTGTTGCAGAGTAAACACCATTTTATTGTTATTGTATTATTATTACTATTTTGTATGTTTTATTCCTGACTTGAACATATTATTAACTTGAATTATTTAACACACGAAAGACTGTGATGAAGACCTTGGTCTGTTCAAAGTGAAAGTTTGAGTTGTGTGAACCATATAATATGTGTAAAACACTCATAATATTGAAAGCACTGTTTTCCTTTTCGAAAGTTGAAACTACGATTTCAATTATTAGAACAACTGTGAAAGCTTACAAAATGGACAAAATGACAAAATTAAACATCTCGCTCATCAACCGCGTGTTCATTCTGTTTTAACTAAAACTTGCTTTATTCTTTGATACAGTTTCAAAGAATACTTGACAATAAATATATGCATTATTTAGCGCTTCTTTAATAATCAAACTGTCTTTTGTCTTTCGCGGTGTTCTGTGGTGAAGGAATGTGGTTACGTCATATGGGGGTGACATACTGTCTTTGTTTTGATAAGTCACCGTTAATTGTCATTGTCGGTCTTGCTTGATCAGGCATAGTAAACACTGTAATAATGAAAATAGCTCTTGAGAAAATGCCTGAAGGCTATAAAACATGGGGTTCATTTGTTCCTGTTTGTTATATGAAATTTAAGAAAACATATTCTTCCTTACAAGGAAGATATTCAAGACCGTATGAAATTTAGCATTTGTTGCCATATAGACCTTTTTTCTATTTTTTCTTTCTTGCATTTGGGAAATCCGTTGTAGCAAAGTATTGATATGTACAACATGCGAGTTTGTGTATGCAGAAAGAAAGTAATAGCTGCAAGCCACGCATTTATAAGATACTGATCTTACAATAATACGATTGTTTTCCTTCTTCTTATTTTCAACATTATTGTTAATGATATTTCTTCTAATACGGAAAACAAAATTATTATGACACCTATATAACTGTACTCTTTTGGACAGATTTTTCAAAGATAGATACATGTACTTTTTAAAAGCAGTTTTTCGTGAAATTTTGATAAAATGAAAAGAATTAATCTACTGGAGAATATCACAGGACCTTTATTTAACAGTTCAATAGATTGAGATGTCAGCAAAAAATCGTTTACAAATATGCTTTTTTCAATTAAAAGACCTTGGAATAGATCTTTACTGACAATAAATGCTTCATGTGGTTTATATGTATCTGTTTCTCTAACATACAACGTCAAAATCACATTACAGCTATAAAATGGGTCTTTTTCTAAGCTCCACATTATCAAACTGCTTCAATCTGCGCAGTCCCTTAATGGCGGACGCAACTGAGGTAATCAGATAGGTACTAATTTCTGGAACGGTCAGTATTTTCATTCCCAACCTCTACATCATTATTTTCATTCCCAACACCTACATCAGTATTTTTACGCTTTTCGGTACTTACCCTCTCAACGCCTACATCGGTACTTTCACTCTCAACACCTACATCAGTATTTTCATTCTCAACACTTACATCAGTATTTTTACGCTTTTCGGTACTTACCCTCTCAACGCCTACATCGGTATTTTCACTCACAACACCTACATCGGAATTTTCACTCTCTACGCCTACATCGATACTTTCACTCCCAGTACTTACATCAGTATTTTCATAACCAGCACCTACATCAATATTTTCACTCTCAAAGCCTTCATCGTACTTTCACTCTCAACACCTACATCAGTACTTTTACTCTCAACACCTACATCAGTACTTTTACTCTCAACACCTACATCAGTATTTCAATTCCCAACACCTACATCAATATTTTCACTCTCAAAGCCTACATCGGTACTTTCACTCTCAACACCTACATCAGTACTTTCACTCTCAACACCTACATCAGTATTTCCACTCTCAACACCTACATCGGTACTTTCACCTTCAACACTTACATTATTTTTTCACTCTTAACACCTAAATTAGCATTCTCATCCTTCAATCCTACACCATTAACATCATTATTACGGCTTTGGGAAGTGACTGTATCAGGTACAACCCTATTAACATTGCCTGATAGATCAACATCAATTTCAGCTAGATCAGAAGTGCTGCTTTCAGAACTGTAGTCATCACCACTGCTATTAACAATAACAAAAACATTGCTACTATCATCATACAGACTGACTTCTAAAAAATTACTGTCTTTACATATAAGGAACATATCACTATTGTCAAAATCAGATAGAACAGCTTCTATTTGACTACTTATATTATCCATCTCTTCAGCTCTGGAGCTATTAATTGCTTCTTCAAAGTTATAGCTATTGTCATCTGAATCAGAATCTACACCAAGAACAGAGTTTGCCTTTGCTATTACTTCATTGGCCATGTAAAGCGTGCAACTGTATTCACCACCAGACACTGGTTCAAAAAAGCTAAAGCTACTGTCACTATCTGTTGTATTTTCATTGCTGTTGATTGTATTTTGTGTAATGGGCTTAGCAATGGAGGCAATTTCAAAGGGAGAAGGTTGTTCCAAATTTAGATTGGAAGGAAGATGCTGAATAAAGTTACACAAATTAAAGATGTCTTTGTGTTTCGTCAGACATGCTGTGCCATCTGATGCTTATATACCCACACCATTTCTGCTGTGCGAGTCAAACAGATAATAAAAATCATCATTTTAAAGGATGCTGGTAGAATAACAAGGTTCAGAATTTCCTATAGTCAGTCCATCCAGACAACCAGTCATCACATGGGCTTTCATAAGAGAATCAATAGCATCATTTAAAGAATTGAATGGGGCACTAGTTGAATAAGCCTATAAGGTGTCATGGAGAAAACTAGATGTTGTTGAAGTTGTTGCAGAAATGTCATCAATGTTAAGATAATTGATTTCTGTTTCTCTTATCAAGGACATATAAAGATCATCTCCATTTGTTAGAATAGAGTCAATATTTTCTGGTGCCAAATCTTGGAAGATATTTATAGCTTTAAAAAAGCTGTCAATGCAATTGTAACACAATTTCGGACATTCCCTCTAGAGGAACCATATAAGAATCTTACACTGGCTGCCGGTACAGACCGGAATATCTGGCTCGAGGGTAACTGTTTACAGCGGTAACGTGGCTCTGCCATTTTTCCTATACACAAGAAAAAGTGTATGTAAAGAATGTTTTGAATAAAGCCTAAGTACACACAGGTACAGTTACATAACACACTTATCAGGGTGAAAATCAGCATTTTTTAAAGCATAACTTTATTTTGTTGATCACTAAAAAATAGGTCTTAACTGACAGACTTATAAACTTACAGTTTGATACCGAACACATTTTTATTCAAAATGTATTTGCTTTAACCTGAAGTTTAACTGACGGGTTTGCTCGAAATAGTAAATATCAAATAGAACTTTCTAAATTAATATATATTTCCATAAATTAACTGCAAAGCTTTAAAGATACATTTTTCTTTGTTATAAGCATGGATTTCTACAAAATTGTCTCACCTTCAAAGTCTTGCTTTTAGTCGGTTGCCAATTTCTTTCTTTGTCTTACATTTCCAACACTATGTGTGACCCAACAATAACAACAAGGTCAAATAAACAAAACCCAGTGACATCATCACTTATGTCAGGGAAGATGTCATATGTACAAAAATAGTTGCTTCCCTTTCCTCAGTTTATTAACCTTTATTTTTTCTGTGCAAAAGGGTAGCAACTGCAGTTACGACTGTTTTGCACTAGAGCAGTCTGATAAACCTTATGCCATCCGACTTTTTTAACAGAATTCTGTGCGTACCTATTTGTTTATTTTTTCACATGTAAAAGACAACTTTAACGTAATAGGAAAATTGAGAAAAAAATAAATGTCAGTTACGACCGCTTTGCGCTAAGCCCACGAAATGTAAAAGCTACTGGAACTTTTCCAATACAAATTATCTTAATATTTTACAAGATTTCCTCAATTAACTTTGACTAGAGTTTCTATGTGTTTATGGCATAAAACGACTGAGTAATTTGGGATCCCAGTTAAATATAGATTCACATGTGTTAATATGGATAAAAATAGAAACTGATTCTTCAAAAACTTGAAAGCTAGGCACTGATTGCCTGACTGAAAGGTCATGAGGTGATCTTCTTTTGCTAACGTTCAGATCCTTATTGCAGAGCGGTAATTAGGAGCTGATCTTAATCAGATTGGGAAGCGCCGCCGCCGCCACCGAAAGAGAATATGCTTGGCATTAGGGACATTGTGTTTTGCCATCCATTTACTACGATGATTTCGTGTCATACATGTATTTTTTCTTCTATTTTTATACTGAATTTGTTTCAGTCATAAAATATATTAATTTGACTCTGTTTTACTGTTATCAACCAATATGTCTCTATCAAATGAAAGAATAGTTTCCCAAATTACTAGTTTGGTTACTTTTTCAGATAAACTGCTGTATCATTTTAAACTTTAGGAACATACTAAAATCACATATTTTTATTTACAGCATATTGAAAGACAATGTTTGTGAAAGATCTGTTACTCAACAACAAAACCAGAAGCCAGCCTACAGTTCAAAGAATTGTATGGTTGTATAGAAGATGGCAGCCAATGTACACTGAAATTCAAAGATGTGTGTATACGGAATTTCTTCAATGCATACCAACAGATTTAGATGAAGATGATTTCTTCAATCCGAAAATAAACAATCTGATTACTGAGTATACTGGATGACATATTCTCGACTAAAGGGAAACGGATCACTGACTTGGTTACTGAGGGATCTCATCACAGATCGCTTTCAGTGATTACCATCAATCAAAATATATTTGGGAACAAGGATCCGACTCAAAGAAGTCATTATCTTGTGTTGTTTAATAACCCCGTCGATCGGCAAGCAATGATGACACTTGCGCGATAGATGTACCCGGGCAACACTGACAAGTTCCAGAGGACCAAACCTACAAAGAATACTTATGGTTATTTGCTCGTGAACTTGAAACCCTTTAAGTCGGAAAGGGACAGATTAAATATGACATGGATTGGCCGGACACAAAATTCTGAGGAATCAGAAGCCAGATCGCAGGAAAGGCTCTATAAAAGACCATAACAATGTAAGCACTGCTCAGGAGCAGTTGAATGGTCCAGTGGAAATGCGCTGGACTGGTAACACAGGGTCCCGAGATCGATCCCCCGCTCCTCCACTAACATTACAAATCGTCTTTCGGATGAGAGGTTAAAATCCGAGGTCCCATGTACGAGGGTCATCCTATAATAAGTGAGACAGTGCTCTTGTCAGTGCTGTACACTGAGCATGCAAAATAACCAGTGGTGTCTCTTGAATGGGATGCTTACTGTATCTCAAACAACAATAAAATAACTAATTTCTGCGGTTGGCACCGAAAGGGTCAATGATTTGATGTTTAAACATTCAACTGTAAAGACATTGCTCCTTGGGAGAACTATTTAAAGAAAATATATTTTGTTCCGTCACACCCTGCAAGTTTTGCGGGACTCCAGAAACTGTAAAAAGTGGTAAAGGATGAAGGCAAATATCACATTGGTATGCACAGAATCAGGAAGGTTTTGCACAATCAAGACTCCTATATATAGACTTCATAAACCTGTCAGAAGGAGGTATCAACGAAATCATTTGGTGAGTGGGGGTTTGAAAGACGATATGTGGTTGGTTGACTTGATGGCAAAACTTGACAAATAGAACGATGAGTACAAATACATTTTACTAGTAGTCGATACTTTCTCCAAATACGTGTAGCTTGAAATCCTTCACGGGACAGGAGGTGGCAAGAGCATTCCAAGAAATCTTTAACAACTCAGGCAGATCACCAGCAGGATTGATTACTGTTAAAGGTATGTTTATTTCTACGCGGTGTGTTTGAGTACATATAAGCATTACGTTTAGTTATATTATCATACCATATAATGCCACAATCTAATATTGTTTTATCATTATATCTTTACTGTTTCATGTATAACTGTAAACCTTAGACATTTTGTTTTAAATTTTCATGCATTTCAGGTCAAGAATTTCGAGCAAGAAAAGTACAATCGTTGATGCAAAAAAATGAAATAAAGTACTTTCTAACGCAGAACGAGACCAAAGCCTCAATCTCAGGCTGAGCCATACTGACTATTAAACAAAAGCTCTACCTATATGTTACTCACAAAGAAGACTACTTACATTTTACCAGTGCTACAAGACATAGCCGACAGCTACAATCATACCTATCATAGAACGATAGGAATGTTCTCTTCAGATGTCAGAGACGTAACCAGAAGGAAATGCGTCTTAGTCAAAATCGAAAATATACAAAACAAGACGCTAATCTAAACCGTTCAAATTTAAAATTGGTGATTATGTGCGGATCAGCCATCTGTGCACTGTGTTTTCTCTAGCGTATGATGAGACCTACACTTGTGAAGTGTTTAAAATTCACAAAAGATATCACAGAAGAACGTTGCTTATCTGTCGTCTTTGAGATATGCAGCAAGAAGAAATTAAAGAGACATTTTACGAGAGTGAGTTACAGAAAGTGAAATTTGACCGAAATCACACTTTTAAAATTGACAAAATTATAAAGACATAAGGTAAAGGAAGTAACAAATAGTATGCTGTAAAATCGAAATATTATCCAAAGAAGCTGGGTGAAAGCCAGTGACTTATACAGACTTCATAATGTTTAACGTAGATGTCCTATCATTTTATACCTTGAAAATTTCACGATAAATGTCAATTTATGTTATCGTCTATATTCAATTAATAAAAAGAGAGTGGTGCGTAGTTTATAATGTCAAAATTCATTTATTTCTCAGATTTTCGTTATACCTTGGGTTAAGAAACGAAACGAGTAGTGGATTTAAGATATACATTCAATTTTTTTTTACTTTCGGTACCTTTTAAACCAAACATGAATACAGATTACCGTACGAATTAATGATACTATTCGTGAACAGAGTCAAGAACCCGTAATAAAATGTTAAACCTGGCAATAAAAAATGTCAAATATTGAAAGTATTTACACGAGCAATATTATCGTCTTCAAAAGTTTACCTTGTATCTCGCTGAGATCTCGCCGCTGTCTCTTTGATTAAGTATATAACCGGCCTTTATCAAAACAAAATTTGACTGGTTCATCATAACTATGGCATGTGGAGTTTTGCAAAATTGTATAAAAATATTTGTTCAATAAAAAAACTAATTTTACAATGAAATATATTTATGTTCTAAAAAAATATTTATGAGGTTAAAAAATATATATGGACAATAAAACAATATATATGGACAATAATTAGAAAAAATAACTGTTCAATAAGATATATTTAAGTTCTAAAAATATTTATGAGGTAAAAAGATATATATATGGACAATAATTAGAATTGTGGGATAGCAAAATTAATTTTGTAACAACGAATCTCATTGGTTCATATATCAATTGTTATTATACTTACCAGAAGCATTCATTTCTTTGGTGGCTGAGTGGCTGGGGCCGGTGGGAACTGCCATATTGGAATATATTTATATAATTTTTTACCTCATATATATTTTTTAGAACATAAATATATTTTAAGAACGATTATTTTTTCAATTATTTTCACCTACACACACACACATACATATATTATATATATATAAATCTCTTTTATTGAACAAATATCTTTTTACACAATTTTGCAACACTCCACACGCCATACATAATCAAAACATGTTTGATTGGTTACTTGCGTAAGTGGTTTTCCGCTTCACAATTGAAATAACTTTGTATTCGTGTCAAATAAATAAAAAAATAAATATTGAATGCAAAATTATTCATACCTCGAGTTAAATTTGGATTTCACACTCACGTTAAACAAAGTTTCATGTGTGAAATGTCCCTACTTACATTTTAAAATCTATGGAGATTTTTTACGAATAAATCCAATCTGATTAAAATCAGCTCCTAAATAACGTTTTGCTAATAGATAGTTAACCGTAGTTAGATTATGTACTTCTGTGAATTTGGAATGAATGAAATTGTCGTGTGTGTAAATAAAACGCAAGTTATTATGGGTTATAAACTGTTGCCTGATACTAAATTTAAATATGGAAAGTCCAATATCTGTTACTATTATTAGCTTTTCTTACAAAATATCAGTTAAATGTATATATAAATAGGATGAGGCCATGTACTTTCAGAAACTAACAAGGATCGTATTTTAAAAGGTTATTAATTTTCGTTATTGGTACAAACATTACCACTTATAGGTTTGTTGGAAATCAAAGTAATATAAATACAAGATAAATTCATGCCAAAGTGAGCCCGAAAATTCCCTCCCAATCCAAAATGGTGGCTTTATATAGAATATAGAAGGGGCCACCGAATGCGTGCAACAAATATATATTTCTGCTCATGTCAACTTACCCATAACATCATAACCTAACATCAATTTCTTTTAACCCAACATCATATCTGCTTAACAAAATTAAATTATTAATAGATTATTATAATCAAATAAGAGCATAAAAAGCGTTTGCTACTGAAAAACATAAATGAATGACCGAATAAAAGGTAAATTTAACAAAACATGAACGTTACATAATAAACAGCAAGCATGATACATTGCTGCTGTAACATAAGACAGTCGAGGCGGCCCCTTCTTCCAAAAGCACAGGAGTAGTAACCTGACGATCTGTTTTGGTTTGTTTTCAGTGTTGTTGTTGTTGTTTTATAACATATATTGGCGAACGCGTTTATGTGAAAGTCCTTATTAATTTTTATGCTAAAAAAATGTTGATTGGCATGAATACGAGTAAAAGCTTAAATGGAAATGAAACGGAAATCAAAGCCATCTGATGAAAACATAATCCATCTTAACATTTTCAACTACATCCATATAGCAGTTACTTCCCTTTAAACCAAGAACTAGCGAAAATGACATTAATTTATAAGATTTTTATAGTGTATTCCTCTGATAAAAACAGTCGATTTCACATACATAAGCAAAAACGGAAATGGCTACAACTCAAATGTAAGAAAAACATTTGCATACCATCTTTGAAAAAACAGTTCTAACTATATACAATATAGAGTTTGTATGAAGCGACAACTTCTGACAAAATTATAAAATGTCGATGATATTTCATTATCCGTTATCGAGTTATTCGAAGATTATTTTGTATACCTGTAAACTAAAATGTAAAATATAAACATATATTGACAAAATACACTTCAAATATGTAAAGTAAAATGAATAAGTCAAAAAGCTTTTCTTGATTCCCTAAATTTTATCGCAAGTATATGTTCGCTCTAAAGTAGGCCGATACTACATTTATGAATGATATTAGTGTAGATCGTTCGGAATTTTCGAGAAAAGTTCTATCGAATCAACCGTTAAAAATACTTAAACCATGAAATGTTAATACCTGGCTTAACAGGAAAAGGACACCTGATTTTAATGGAACCAGATTTCCGATAAAGTACTTGTCTGTTCTTGTTAGTTTTGATTGTTGTTTTTTTTTTGTTCAGTAAAATACAAAGTGTGATTAAGTAGTCACGATAGCGGTTTCAAACATTTTCAGATAAAACATACATGTGCGACTTCTTTAAGTGTAAGCAACCTTTTGTTTTGTATGAAATGAAATGAAATAAGTTATATGTTATGCAATTTTCTTAAAAATTGCAGTAATGCAGAGAAACAGTTACTGCTCTCAAAAGAAGATTATCTGAGACAGTTTTGCTGACGAATAATAATGAGATAGAACAATTCAATAAAAAACCCGAGAAAATTAGATTAATAAGATCTTAACTTTCATTTCCAAGATTGCTTGTACTTTAGACCAACTACTTTTCATTATGTAATTGATGGAATGACATCAAGGAAACGAAGACTGTCAGCATTAAACGAAGACTGTCGGCATTCGAAAGCACATTTCTGCGCAGGGAAATAATTGATACTTGACGTCTTCAAACATTCTTTCCGTACAACTAATTCAAGTACATTTATATAATGGAAACTTTTTTCAAAAACTTCACAGAATACAAGTACTGTCGCACTCACTAGTAAGCCAGATTTGAACTTTTAGGGTGTTGCTTTCAAGAGTACAATTACCAGGTCAGATGGGTTCAAAATCAAGCAAATCAAGTCTAAGTCTTCAGTCTATACAAGTACTGAAGAGAAAAGTGGACATATTGCCAGACGAAATCCAGACTTTGTATATGGAATATCTAACCAGTCTGCAAGGGTATCAGCAAGAACTGAAAATACAAGAATTCAAGACAGCGTATAACAGTTTGTCTATCGAAGATGCATCCGAATTTGAAGAACACGATTTCCGTACTTTATGATAAGGATGAATTTTAAGGAATTCCTTAATATCATAGTAAAGGACTTAACTGGAATGAAGTGTTTCTGGCAGTGATACAAATACGGACACGAAACTCAAGTGGACGTTTAACATGTATGACATAAATGGAGATAGGCTTATAAATGAAAGAAATGTTTGAAGAGAGTATTCCTATAGTTTTAAACAATACATTTCCTACATTTAATGTGCTTTTAAAATGTGATAGATAACCAGCAAGTTTAACTTGAGTCCTCAAAATTCACAGAATTTTAATTATAAATAAAAGATGCATTTTAATTATGAGGGAGAGACCGTGCAAGAAATTACAAGTAATCGCTTTATGCTTTGAAAGTACTGAAAGAAAGTGGTGAATCCTCTATACGCACACGGTGACCTTTTCTTTATTCTATATAAAGCCGCCATCTTGGATTGGGAGGGAGTTTTTGCGCTCAATTGTGCGGAACGTTGCCGTTGTATCTATTTAAGACCTTTTGATAGCAGACGATAAATTTATCTTATTACTGGTTCATGTATGACTCCTGTAGCGTTTAATCATAAATGTATTTGATCATGGTTTGATGCAGTTTAAGAATGCTCTAATGTGTATATACATGTGTGTTGGCTTCAGAGTCATTCCAACATGTCTTTATTAAGAGATGATTTGAATTTAGTGTCCCATAGTCAGGCATGTTATACTGTTTATTTAAAAAAAACAAGATCATCGAACGGATGTTTTTAGAGTATCATAGTATAATTTTCCTATGGGGGACATTTGTGGATTATCTACCTTGAATACTCTCTGATATTACTTTGGTCCTTCTATTTGGATTCCTCTGCTTTTATCGCCATTTTCTCTTTTGGTATGGCGATAATTAAGCCTTATCATTTGCAACAATGGTAGTCAGATTACACATCAAGTTTAGCAGTTTGTTTTGTTAACACCATTATCTTTGTTTTTTGACAATCCTAACTTTTTATTTAATATATAAGTGATAATTTTCACACTTTAAAGTCAAGACCGTCACAATTAGAAGCAAGGATAGAGTTAGAGGATTCCAAATGAAAGGACCAACGTGCCATTTGGTCAACCTTTAATGTTATCTGAGTAAGGGAGATAATTTGTTATCAGGAATGTTCCTCATTGAAACAGTTTGAAACTTCGACGGGCGAAAGTTCTTTGTAAGAATGGTTGGAAATAATTTAAAAAATTGAATCAACACAACCAACACTAGTCATTTACTGTCCAGCCACCGAAGAGACAACATGTATTCGACACAGTGTTCGGAGTGCCACCATGAATTTTGAAGGCGGGATGCAATGTTGAGATAATTTCGACAGAAACACGGTAGAAGTCAGCAAACACATTTAATAGACCTACCACCACCATAGTGCAGTGAGGCATGGAGCAATACCACCACCACCACCACAGGAAGGGCTGCCGCCGACACCACCACCACCAAAAGAGAATATGCTTGGTATTAGAGAGACTGTGTTTTGCCATCCATTTACTATGATGATTCCGTGTCCTACAGGGTTTTTTTTCTTATTTGTTTTACAGAATTTGTTTCAATCATAAAATACATTAATTGTTATCTGTTTTACTGTTATCAATCAATATATCTCTGTCAATTAAAGAATAGTTTCCCAAATTACTACTTTCGTTACTTTTTCAGATAAACTGCTGTATCATTTTTACCTTAAGAACATATGAAATCATATATTTTTATTTACAGCATGTGGAAAGACAACATTTGTGAAAGATTTGTTTTTCAACAACACCAGAATTTAGCCTACAGTTCAAAGTATAGTATAGTTGTAAAGAAAATGGCAACACTGACATTCAAAGATGGGTATGGCCAAATGTGGAAATTATTCAAGGCATACCAACAGATTTAGACGACGACGATTTCTTCAATAATCCAATTATACTGGATGCCTTACTCTCTACTGCAGGGAAAGGTTAGCGCATTACAGACTTGATTACTACGGGATCTCATCACAGGTTGCTCTCAGTGATTTCCATCAATCAAAATATATTTGGGAATAAGGATCCGACTTAAAGAAGGAATTGGCATTATCTAGTGTTGTTTAATAACCCCGTCGATCGGCAAGCAATGATGACACTTGCGCAACAGATATAACCGGGCAACACGGACAAGTTCCAGGGGGCCTTCGCCAAAGCCACAAAGAATCCTTATGTGTATTTGCTCGTGGACTTAAAACCTTTTACGTCGGAAAATGACAGATTAAAATATGACATAGTATAGCCAGACACAAAGAATCTTGCTGAAAGCTGTAGCAAAGATAGGTTCAACAAGCTATACGATCAATACATTGACAATATAGATAACCAAGATGACGCAACAGAAATGGCAAAGGAACGTACACATCCATACAGAAAGAAAAACTTCTTTGAAAGATACCAATTGTTACTGGAAGTGTTTTGGTTTCCCCTGATGACAAATGCTCCCCTTCGTAACATAGTGGAGCAAATAAATGACATCCGCATTAATAGTCTGAGTTTGACATCTACTGTAAAAAAGAGTCTTGAGGAAAAATGAAAATGCCTTTGAGGACTTATTTGAGACGGAAGAATCTGACGACGAAAGCAAAGAAGACACGAATTATGAGGTCTCTGAATAAAAGCGGTTGGCACTGAAAGGGTCAGTCATTTGATATTTGAACATTGAACTGTAAAGACATTGCTCCTTGGGAGAACTATTTAAAGAAAATATATTTTGATCCGTCACGCGGGGCCCCAGAAACTGTACAAAGTGGTGAAGGATGAAGGCAAAAATCACATTGGTATGCACAGAATCAGGAAGGTTTTGCACAATCAAGTCTCCTATATATAGTATTCATAAACCTGCCAGAAGGCGGTATCAATGAAATCATGTGGTGAGTGGGGTTTAAAAGACAATTTGTGGATGGATGACTTGATCGACTTGGCAAACCTTGACAAATGGAACGACGATTTCAAATACATTTTACTAGTAATCAATACTTTCTCCAAATACGGATGGCTTAAGCCATTGAAATCTAAAACGTAAGAGGAGGTGGCAAGAGCATTCCAAGACATCTTTATTAACTCAGGCAGATCATCAGCAAAATTGATTACTGATAAAGGTATGTTTATTTTTACGCAGTGTGTTAAGTACATGTATGCATTACATTTAGTTATATTATTATACCATATAATGTCATGATCCAATCTTTTTTTTATGTTTTATGTATTACTGTAAAAGCCTTTCTCATTTTAAAACTTTTTTTTTGCATTTCAAGTCAAGAATTTCGAGCAAGAAAGGGACAATCGTTACAATCGTTAAATCGCAAAAATATAAAGTAAAGTATTTCTAACGCAGACTCAGCCTCGGAGAAAGCCATTTTACCTATTAAACAAAAACTCTACCGATATTTTACTCATAAAGAAAACTACATATATTTACCAGTGCTTAAAAGACATAGCCGATAGCTACAATCATACTTATCATAGAACGATAGGAATGGCCCTTCAGATGTCAGAGACATAACCAGCAACCTACCTTAGTCAAAATAGGAAATACACAAAACAAGACGCTAACCTAAACCGTTCAAATTTAAGATTCATGATTATGTGCTGAGCAGTCATCTGCGCACTGTGTTTACTCGAGCATATGATGAGACCTATACTGGTGAAGATTGACAAAGATATCATAGAGGAACGTTGCCTATCTATCGTCTTCGAGATATGCAGCAAGAAGAAATTAAAGGAACATATTACGAGCGTGAGTAACAGAAAGTGCGATAGGTCCTAGATCAAACTTTTAAAATTGACAAAATTATAAAGACAAAAGGAAATTGAAATAACAAACAGTACTCTGTACAATCGAAATATTATCCAAGGAGTTCAATAGTTGGGTGAAAGCCAGTGACTTATACTGACTTCATAATGTAAAATGTAGATGTCCTATGTTAATTTAGATACATTTTATGCCTTGTAAATATCATGTAAGTAAAACTGATAAAAATTTCCCTTTATATTCAATTCATAAAAAGAGAGTGGCGCGTGCCATCTAACTGTTAAACCTATCATTAAAACAGTTTACCGTACGAAATAAATTATACCATCAGTGAACAGAGTCAAATAAAAATATGAAACCTTGAAAGTTACTTATACGAGAAAGATAATCGTCTGTAAAAGTTTACCTTGTATCTCGCTGCGATCTCGTCGCTGTCTCTTTGATTAAGTTATAACCGGCCTTTATCAAAACAAAATTTGACTGGTTCATCATAATCAAAACATGTTTGATTGGTTACTTGTTTAAGTTGTTTTCCGCTTTAATACAATTAAAATAATTTTGTATTAGTGTCAAATAAGTAAAAGATAAATCTAAAAAGATAATGCGAAATTATTCATACATCGAGTAAAATTTCGATTTCAGACTCATGTTAAACAAAGTTTCATTTGTGAAATGTTCCTTCTTACATTTATGGAGTTTTTTTTTTTAATAAATCAATTTGTATTGTGTATAATGTAACGCACAGTAACTTTTGTCTGATACTAAATTTAAATATGGAAAGTCCAATATTTGTTACTATTATTAGCTTAATTGAAAAATACTTTATCAGTTAAATATATATATGTACAGCAGAAAGTCATAACGCGTGATATAAATAGGATGAAAAAGCCACGTAAGAACCAGACAAAGATGTATTTTAATAGATAATTGATTTCGTTATTGGTACAAACATCGCCATTTATAGGTTTGTTGGAAATCAAAGAATGTAAATACAAGATAAATTCATGCCCAAGTGAGTCCGAAAATTACCTCCCAATCCAAAATGATGGCTTTATATAGAATATAAATGGGGTCACCGAGTGCGTTGTGTGGTCTATAGAGACCCGATTCACTTTTGCATTGGCCACCGAGTGCATTGTGTGGTCTATAGAGACCCGATTCACTTTAGCATAATTAATGTGGAGTTGAAGGTTTGACCCATTTTATAGACATTTTTTATTATTGTCATCGCCTATCAAAACATTTCTCGTTGTCTCATCGACACGTCTAATTAGTTGGACAAGGTTCACTACTAGAAAACGTTGTATATATGTGTAATAAACGGCAGCACTGACTATGAATAAAAATAACGACAGATACCCGAGTAGTCACCTCAAGCCTCCTAAACATTTGGATTGATATGCTCCAATCGCAGCTACTTTAATATATAGATTTCAAAGGTTAAATAGGTGAAAGACCATACAGATGAAAATTTTGACATCATGCTTAGTATTTTTTCGTTTTTCTGGATTCGTATTGTAAAACAGAGCTTGCGCACCGAAGTTTGTATGGTGTTTTTTAAGATATTGACATCTAATGTTGAGCTTAAAATGGATGCCGCCAGCAACTCTCCAATAAAATTGATTTAGCTCACAGTGTTGCAGTAGATAGCAAGACCTTTTTAAAATGGTTTTAACTAATTTCTTGCAGATTTGCACATGTTCTCTTGAAAAAAAAACAGAGAGAAATATGGGACTATTTTTCTTGCAGAAAATATATTTCTGCTCATGTCAATTTACCTATAACATCATAGTCTAACATCAATTTCTTCCCAACATCATATCTGCTTAACAAAATTAAAATATTAATTGATCATTATCATCAGATAAGAGCATAAAACGCGTTTGCTACTGAAAATCATGAATGAATGACCGAATAAAAGGTAAATTTAACAAAAGATGAATGTGACATATTATAATGACAGCAAGCATAATATTACATTGCCGGTTTAACATAAGAGGCCGCTCTTTAGTAAATCTACAATGTCGTCATGGATTGGGGGATTGCTAAATAATTGTTTTTCTTTTTAGGAAAAAGACGAACAGCACAGGAGTAGTAACCTTACGATTTGATGTTGTAATATGTTTTGGTTTGTTGTTGTTGTTGTTGTTTTAGGTCTCTATGCTTACGTTTGCTTTTTTTGCAATTTGACTGCAATTTGTTATCCTTTGACAGGCTCAACTTTACATGTTTGTGCTAAAACTAGCTCTACTTTTTCAACTTCAGCTTCAACTTATTACTGCCAACATACTTACTATACTCGGTAGGCAAGTTCTTGCATCTTATAAAATGATTGCTTCCTGGGTTTAAACCAGTACTCGCACCGAAAGTGAGAAATGTGAAATGTCACCTCTGGTGAGATTCGAAACAGCAACCTCCGGATCAGGAGTCCATCGCTCTAACCATTCGACCACCGCTACTCCTTTTGATCAAGATAATTTTTTTTTGTAATTTATAGTCATTCTGTTTCTTGTAAAATCATATATCAGCTGACAGATCTTCATTTTTTCAGTGTTTATTTTATTATCTTTTATCTCATAAGCTTTTTTCCTGGGACTGGCAACTTTCATTCCGAAGCCAGTGTCTGCGTCGTCACTGACAAGGATATCAAATTGATAATTCCTTAAATCGTTGTATTTTTAGAAACGAAAGTTCCTAAAGCTGCACATTAGATTTTGTAGTCATAATCACCTGACCGCCTCTTATCCATACATTCGCGTTGAAAAAAAAGTACCACAGGTTGTATGAGTTTTCAATGTAATTTTGATAAAAGTGCTTTGATATTGCAGAATTCTGTTGATTTTGAAAGCATGAGGCATAATTTAAATTTTTTGGCAAATCAAACTGTATAACTAATAAGTTATTAATTTAGTATTCATCCGAAAAGTTTCATTCATAAAATTTACTACGCATAGAAACAATCTCAACTTCTCGGCGTTTGCTAATCGGGGAGGTATTCCGAATGCGTGAAATGAGATAACGGAAAGACGAAAACGTACACGAACAATCAATCACACTTCTGACTCTACTGTTAATTCTTTTTGTTGTTTTGTTGGCATATCAATCAGAAAAAACACAATTGTTTTCCTCTAATAGATATGCTGAAAATATTGTTTATATCCTTGCTTTTAGTTTGTATGTTGATTAAATTATCAATGTCAATATATGTATCTGTTTTCTGTAATTTTGAACAAAAACAACCCTTGTTACATTATGAACTGTCCGTATTTATGGCAATAATTCACGTTTTAAAGAATGGAATATATTGTGTTTATGCCAATCACAAAAAGTATTTGAGGCTTCCATTAAACAAGCCATTTCTTGATTATACACAGTAGTTTCCCGGACCACGTTAATCTGAACAAAACGAGTTAAACAGTACCTATATTCAGATACCGAATTTCGAATAACTCATGGAACGTCCAAAAATCGAAAATTCGTATATTTTCCAATATGGCAAAGTATTCGAATATTGATTTCAGTATTCGTTCCAATCCCTACTCTTTGATAACCCTTTATTTGTATATAATGTATATAAAAATGTATATATATTAAAGCTTTTCTTGAAACCCCTTCAGTTGATTATTGATAAGCACAGATCTCCAAATACATTTGTCATAAAGAATGTAAGGATTGAAACATAACAATGAAAACTTTTGGGGTTTCATCATGACCATGTTTTGCCTTAAATTGATTTCATGCCACATTTCTTGTACAAAAGAAAAAATCCAGTCTGAAATTAATACCTTTAAAAAGTTGTTTTTTTTTAGAACAGGACTGTTTATGCAAGTTTACTTCATGTAAGGTAGGATGTATGTGTCGTGTTATAAACATGTCACAAGAGGTTATTTTACATAGTCATTATGTAGGTCTAGGACAAATCTGAGTAGATTGATATCCAAATTACATCTAGTAAACCCCCAGCTTGGTAGGGGATAGAAATAGCCCAGCTGCCATACTGCAGAGGGTAAAACCCCCTCAATGTACCTGCCTGTTTCCCGTTGGCTGCAACTTGTGTCACTTGATGAGGGGATCCTACTGGTTGAGTGGGTATGGATAATGGCTGGTAATGTCTCTATGCCTGTAACACACTACTTTGGACCTAAGTTGAGTTAAACAGGAGGACAGGAAGGCCCGTCCTTGATCAAACAGCTGGTCATGCCGAACCCTAGAGCTTTGGTTTTCTCTTCACCTGCACCTGTTATATCTATTGTTGTATTAAACAATTTTCATTATGCATCTTAGTCCTCTTAGTCAATCAAGGCTCTAGAAGGCGGTGGCTCATGGGCTAATCAGTTGAAAGATTTATATTTGACTGCCTGTTGTGTTTTCTCAAATATTATCTGTTCTTGGTAGGGTATTCTGCGAGACCACGTTAGTCCAGCCAAGTACTTTCATGCTGAGTATATATCTGATGTATCCTTGTTATGATCTAGAGTTGGTTACCCTATGATCATTTTCTTTGTTGGGCTCCGAGGTGGGTGAGGAGCAACAGTGATGAAATTACTCCCTTAACATTGCAAACTCACAAAAAAGCCAACTTTCTCTGTCGGGCACGGACTCAGCCTCGGAAACGTCCAGCATACCACTAACTGTCTTTTCACGATTTTAGTCATTGAATCCTTAGAAAAAGAATAACCAATCACCAAACTCACTCCTTTCGTTATTGAAAAGCAACTAATTAGTTAAAAAAAACTTCGCAACAGCACACTTCTTGTGGAATCATCTACCAAACAACAAAGTCAAAACCTTCTTCAACAAAACTCGTTTTTAACATCCCAGTCAAAGTTTCACCTCATAAAACCTTAAATGCATCAAAAGGAGTATTAAGACACAGGGATTTATCACTGTGTGACTCGATCGAAGAAATTAAAGAAAACTTATCACCACAAAATGTTACTGAAATCTAAAGGATCAAAGACACTGTCCGTGCAAAATGTGCACTTGAAGGTCCAGACCATGGCAGTAAAAAATGCTCTTGACCTTACAAATGTTTCAACTGTAAATTGACCCATTTTACTCTCGGGACTGTCCAGTCTGGAAAAAGGAAAGAAATTATAAAAATAAAAAAACTTCAATCAAATAAGCTATCCAGATGCAAGGAAAATCTACCATCAGAGACAATAAGACCAAGAGAAACTAACAAATCAAAACAGTTATGCAAATATTACCTCAGGCAAATCTCTTACATTTTCAGCAACACCACACACAACTTCAGCAAAACATACTTGCAATTGTGAAATTCTTATTCAAAAATTCTAACAAAATTGCCAAATATAGCAAATGAATTGTAAGATCTACTTCTAAAGGAAAATCACACTGACTCACAAACGTTGACGTCATCTTCACCTGTGCCGTCCACTTCAACTCCAAAAGCGGGAGAGACACCTGTCCGGACTACACCTATCTCCAAACCAACTACAGCAAAACTACCAAGAAACACCAATAAAGACAAATAAATCTCAAACACAACAAAAAGAAAAGAAAATTTCAAATAAACAAACTTCTAGGCAGAATTCCACAGCACGTTGGCCTGTTCCGGTTAAAAATCGATTTCAAACTCTTGTTAATGACGAGGAGGGAATGGATGACGAGGCCCTTGAGGGGGAAGTATCTGAGCCCAAGGGAGCCTTTGAGTCAGTATGGGATGAGAATGTGAAAAATAAACAGCTTAAAAATCCTCTCAGGTGCAAGAACACAGTCGTGAAAAGACAGATAAATGAAGTATTCTTTGCACAACTGCATCTATCTATGCACTATTTATTTCCTATGAGTAATAACATAATACAGTGGAACTGTCATGGTATTAGACCTAACTCTGAGGAATTATCATTATTTTTTCTCAGTTCAAACCAGTAGCAGTTTGTCTCCAAGTAACTTTTCTTAAGAGTACTGATACTTTTTCTGTAAAACATTATTCTTCTTATCACAAAACACAAAATTATGGTGACAGAG
Organism: Cyclina sinensis; assembly: GCA_012932295.1. NCBI lineage: Eukaryota > Metazoa > Mollusca > Bivalvia > Venerida > Veneridae > Cyclina > Cyclina sinensis. Next base: position 22,620,100 of record JAAONU010000012.1, on the reverse strand, counting down.
CTTGTGGAGGACTTTCAATACTCATCAGTAATGATGTTCCACATAAAATTTTACCTATTGATACAACTCTCCAGGCACAATCTGTCAGTATCTCCTTACACAATACCATCACTGTATGCTCTCTTTTTTTACCACCAAGTGAGCGAATTAACATTGCTGATCTTGACAAACTTATTTTACAACTTCCTTCCACATTTTTTCTGATGAGTGACATTAACTCCCATAATTCTTTAAGGGGTTGTTCTGATACAAATCAACGTGGACATTTTATTGAAGATGTCATTTCAAAGCATAATTTATGTCTTTTTAACAACAAATCACACACCTATTTACATCTTGCTACTGGCTTCTTCTCCTCTTTAGACTTGTCTTTTTGTAGTCCTGGTATATTTTTAGATTTTACATGGAAGGTTGACACTGACCTTTATGGAAGTGACCGTTTTCCAACCATTCTGTTCCTCAGTTCAGGAACGCAAGGAAATTGGAAGCTTCACAAAGCAAATTTGAGCTTGTTTAAGGCCTATTGTGAACAAACCATTTCACCACACAAATTTCTTGATCATGAAGATCCATCAGAACTTTTTACATCTTTACTCATCAGGGCTTCTGAGCAGGCAATATCTCAGACCACAACTTCTTCACACCATCCATACAAGCCTTGGTTTACTGAGGAATGTAAGACGGCCATATCTGAACGGACAATTGCCCTCAGACAATATAATCTGAGATCTACCGGAGAAAACCATATAAAATTCAAAATTGCCCGAGCACATGCTCGTAGAACTATAAAACAAAGCAAACGCCAATCATGGCGACAGTATGTTTCTAACATTAACTCCAGATCACCTATAAAGAAAACTTGGGATATGATGAGGAAAATCTCTGGAAAAAATAACCATAACTTTGTTCAACATCTTAAAACATCATCTGCTATAGCAACATCTAAAAAAGAAATAGCAGATACTTTAGCTAACACATTTGCACACAAGTCGTCAACTAATAACTACAGTGTAGTTTCAAAAATACAAAAGAACAGAAGAAAAAACAAAACTCAGTTTTGAATCTACCAACAATGAAGCATACAATAAAATATTCTAAATAAAACAGCTTAAACTAGCTCTTAAAAGAGCGCACGACATCGCACCTTGATCAGAATTAATCCATCACAATTTTTTTGAACATATTCCTGATTCCACCTTTCACCGTTTACTTGACATCTACAATGAAGTCTGGCAAACTGGAATTCTTCCACATTCTTGGAAAGAAGCCATTTTTATCCCTATTCCAAAACCTAATAAAGATCTAACAAATCCTTCCAATTACCGTCCTATAGCTCTGACAAGTTGTCTTTGCAAAACCATGGAAAGAATTGTCAATACCAGGCTTGTTTAGATTCTTGAAAAGAAAAAAACTACTCACCTCCTTTCAGTCCGGCTTTCGGATGCGAAGAAACACATTAGATCATCTAGTTAAATTTGAAACTCTCATACCGGAAGCCTTTATCAAAAAATAACATATTGTTTCTATCTTCTTTTCTTTTATCTTGAAAGTGCATATGATACTATTTGGAAGCCTGGCATTATGCAGGACCTCCATTACTTCGGAATCAGAGGTGGGCTTGCTTTTTCTATTTCTTCCTTTTTAAAAAAACGTCAGTTCAAAGTTTGTGTTGGTAATACACTATCTGATCCACACGAACAGGAAATGGATGTTCCTCAAGGTTGTATCCTTTCTGTAACACTTCTTAGTGTTAAAATTAACAACATTATCAAAGCTGTCGACCCTTGTATTGAGTGTTTTCTTTATGTTGACGACTTTTTATCTGTTACAGGTCTAAACACATGTATACCACTGAAAGACAATTACAACAAGTTTTAAATAATTTACACAAATAGTCAAATGAGAATGTTTTTAAATTTTCAAAAACCAAAACAAAGTGTATGCATTTTTGTAAACTTCGCAAACTACATCTAGATCCTTATTTAACCCTTGATGGCACACCTGTTGAAGTAGTGAAAGGATTTAAATTTCTTGGTCTTATATTTGATTCAAAACTATCTTTTATTCCCCACATCAAATATCTTTCAGATAAATGCCAAAAAGCTCTTAATCTGTTAAGAGTGGTTTCCAGTATGGATTGGGATGCTGATCGTACAGTTCTTCTGAGACTTTACAAATCACTTATAAGAGCTAAACTTGACTATGGGTGTATAGTGTATGGTTCAGCAAGAAACTCATACATCAAAAAATTAGACACTATTCACCATCAGGGGTTTTGACTGGTACTTTCAAAACTTCTCCGGTTGCTAGCTTATATGCTGAAGCAAATTAACCATCTTTATCTTTGAGAAGACATAAACTTGGTCTGCAATATTTTCTTAAACTCAAATCAAATCCAAATAATCCTACTAACAAAACTGTTTTCAATCCTATGTATACAGATCTTTTTCCATAAAGAGACAAATCCATTCCTCCATTTAACTTACGAAACAGTCCATTCCTCGAATGTCTAGACGTAGACTTAGATGACATAGCAATAACTAATATACCAAGCATTCTACCATGGACTTGGAAATCTCCACAATTTATTTATGATCTTGCTAAAGATAAGAAAGATACAACCAGTCCTGAAATATTCAAATTAAATACAATGAAATAAAACAACAATATTATAATTATGAATATATTTACACAGTTGGCTCCAAACAAATCAGCTGTAATAGTAGATGAAACTTTTTCTTTTCGTCTTCCTGATAATTTTTCTATCTGAACTGAAAGCAATTGGACTAGTTTTGGATCATATTGAAACTGATGAATATTTTAGATATTTTATTTTCACTGACTCTTTATCAGCTATGCAAGCCATTGATCATGAAAATACTGACAATCCTCTTGTTGTTGATTTGTTACAACAACTTTCTCATCTTCTTCAGGATTCTGAGATAATATTTTGTTGGCTCCCTAGCCATACTGGAATTTCGGGCAATGAGGCAGCAGATAAAGCTGCCAAAACAGCTCTAAATACCGACGTTTTATCTTTCCGTGTTCCTTACATTGATTTTAAACCCATTGTCAATAGTTTTATACAAAAAGACAATTTGGGAAGATCCTATGAATTAAACAAATAAATTGCTTTCTATTAAACCTATCCTAGGAGAGTGGTTGTTATCTTCTAGACCATCATGCAGGGAAGAAATTGTATTGGACATTCTTACCTTACTAATTCTCATCTTCCGAAAGGGGAACCAGTCCCACAGTGTTCCTTGTTTTATAGATCTTACAGTTAAACACATGTTTATTGCTTGTGGGGACTTTGCTCCAATACGAAATAAATAGTTCAATGTACAAAACATGCATGAGCTGTTTAATTCTGTTCGGCCAGACTTAATTTTTAAATTTTTAAAAGATGTCAACATTTTTAACAAGATACAATCGTTTTATTTTTTACATATGGAACTTTTAACTACATCATATTTTACATACTATCGACAACTTTTGAACTTTACATCATTGCAACTTTTTAACAAAATAGTTACTTCTTAGTTCTTTTTTATACAATATTATCTGCGCCCAAAATGACCATAGTTGTCGACGGGCCTTAAAACCACATTAATTCATTCATTTACATCTAGTAAAACAGCACTTAATGTTTTGAACATGGACATGGAGTCAAGAAATTAGTTTCTGTTAGCTTCTGTGTTGTCAGTATAATTACATTTTAGGCCCCCATATACATTTGCAATATTATTTTTATACATTTTAGGTTATTTATCTACAATTTGCACATCTTAATTATTTAATCACGTGATTTTATTACTTTTTACGAACAGTTTACTTACTTAAAATATATTTGATTTCTGTGTTGCTCTTGACATGGATATAAGCAATTGTCAAGTATTTCAGTTTCAAAAACTTTGATGTAACGTTCCATACACTTAAAGGTATCACTACAAAACTTGGAATACTTGCTTATAATGGAACGGTGCAATTGTAAGATAAAGGACATTATTCTGAAATTTATTTTTGGAGTTTAGCCCCCTTTTAACTTAGGTATTTTGTCAAAATTGGTTATTAAGTGGATTGTTAAGTGGAAAGTGAACTATCAAAAATATTATTCTCATTCTTTGCGTACTTGCTACTGGGGACAGCATACTTGCTACTGGGATCAAGGCACATCTGTACCACAAGGGACATTACTAAGTAATCAGTGTTTCTAGAGTTATGCCCTTTTTCACGTGGAAAATAATTAAACTTTTGTATAAATACTATTATCTTGAACATTCACAATCACAAAGTTATTTACTTAAGTGAAGTCTATAAAAGCAATTATTGAATAGCACCTTAACACTCTTGAGATTAATTTTATGAGGTCGTTGCTCTTAACATACGAGCGTTTTCACCGCATGAGATGCTCTTTATAGAGCCTCAAATGACCATAGTGTCTCCCGTGACATCTGTATGTCACAACTCAGAAAATACTTGAGAGATTGACTTTATACAATGGCCACACTTTAGTGGAAGTCCGAACAATGCCTCTACCTTGGTTCAGTTTTGGATTAGCTCAATTACTTTTATGTTGAAATTATGCTTTTCTAGAGCATATCTAAAAAAGCAATTATTGGAATTAATATGGCTCTTATCTCATGGGTCAGTGACAAAAGCAATCTTCACACATTTCAACTTTTGCCTCTGACAGAATTCTCTGTGCGTTGATTTATTCTGTTTGCGCATGTTTCATTTGTGGAAAAATGAAAGCAAATTTATGACAGCACAAAAAAGAACGGAACATGTAGGGCGCTTTTGAAAAAAGAATAAGAAAAAAGTAATGAAGTACTGATTCTGTTCAAAGTATAAAAGATAATATTGGCGAAAGCGTTTATATGAAAGTCCTTATTATTTTCTTATGCTAAAGAAATGTTAATTGACATGAATACAAGTAAAAACTTAAATAGAAATGGAACGGAAATCAAAGCCATCTGACGAAAAGATAATCACACCCACCGAAAAGTAGACCGAGACTACATTTATGAATGATGTTATTGTAGTAAAAGTACAATGTGTAATTAAGTGGTCAGATAGCCTTTCAAACATTTTCAGATAAAAAATACATGTGCGACTTCTTTAACGGTAAGCATTTTTTGTATGAAATGAAATGAGGGAGGAGGGATGTTATTTCCGTCTGATTCCTGTATCTATAGTATGTTTAAAATCCATTTTGCATTTTATTTTGTTGATAAACGTTAAAAACTGAATATAAATACAAAGCAAACTTAAGCACGTTTGGCGTAAAGACAAGGGATGATGTGATGCTTAACCCATTAATGCCTACCTTCCACAAAGTATGACATAGGCAAACAGTGCAGACCCAGACTAGACGCCTTTTTTGCGGCGTTTGATCAGGATCAACAGTTTGCATAAAGGACTTTCTTCCCTAAATAAAACGAAATAGAAAATTTATAGCAGAAACCCTTTTGATTGAAGATGGACTCGTCCAGCTAAAAAGGATAATATAATCTATTAGGCGTGAATGGGTTAACTAATGTGAAATAACCATGCGAGACAAGTGCAGCCTTGCCTATCGCCGTGGTGGAGTTATTTATGTGGCTGACTTCAAATCACGTAATCTTATGGGTTGGAGCCCTGTTTTTACTATTCGAGAAAGGTTTTATTTATGTAACATGTTTTCTCTTTCCATATGTAAGGAAAGGGTTGTTCAAATAAGTTATATTTTATACAATATTCTATAAAAATGCAGAAATACAGAGCAACAGTTACTGCTTTCAAAAGAAGGTTATATGAGACAGTTTTACTGACGAATAATAATGTGAGATAGAACAATTCAATAAAAAAATCAGAAAATTAGATTTATAAGATCTTAATTTTCATTTCCAAGATCGCTTGTACTTTAGACCAACCACTTTTTATTATGCTATCAAAGGACTGACATCAAGAAAACGAAGATTCGAAAGCACATTTCTGCACAGGGAAATAATTGATATTTTAAATCCTCCCATTTTAATATTAATATTGACGTGTTCAAACATTCTTTCTGAACAGCTATTACAAAAACATTTATGTAATGGAAACGTTTTGCTTGTCACTGCTTCTTCAACAAAACGTTTTCAAACAACTCACAGAATACAAATACTGTCAATGTCGAATATTAAAAGAATTATGCAAACACTGCAAGCAAGCAATATTAACAACAAAGTTTGCGTGTAATTTGTATGTTGCGATTGTAGTAAAGAACCATTCACAGTTGATGAAAACAATTGACTGTTGTTGTTGTTTTTGTTGTTGTTTTAAGATAAACGCACTCTCAAGTGAGCCAGACTGGACAGCTTTAACTTTTAGGGTGTTGCTTTCAAGAGTACAATTACCAGGACTTACTAAGTACAAATGGAAATCACATGTTTGTTTCATTAAGTTGAATGCCACACATTTATTCAATGATAGAAGTTTTTAATGTTTCTTTTTAAGTTCGCCACTACATTTTCTCTGGAATTCCCATCATTTTTTGACACTTCTTCTCTTGGCAGTCTACAAAATGTAACTGCGCTGGTGCTGCAGGAAATGGACACTTCAGACAAGACGACTGAAATGATTTTCGGAGAATTTGACATGAATAAGGACGGACTAATTTCTTACAAAATGTAACTGCACTGGTGCTGCAGGAAATGGACACTTCAGACAAGATGACTGAAATGATTTTCGGAGAATTTGACATAAATAACGACGGACTAATTTCTTACAAAATGTAACTGCACTGGTGCTGCAGAAAATGGACACTTCAGACAAGACGACTGAAATGATTTTCGGAGAATTTGACATGAATAAGGACGGACTAATTTCTTACAAAATGTAACTGCACTAGTGGTGCAGGAAATGGACACTTCAGACAAGACGACTGAAATGATTTTCGGAGAATTTGACATAAATAACGACGGACTAATTTCTTACAAAATGTAACTGCACTGGTGCTGCAGAAAATGGACACTTCAGACAAGACGACTGAAATGATTTTCGGAGAATTTGACATGAATAAGGACGGACTAATTTCTTACAAAATGTAACTGCACTAGTGGTGCAGGAAATGGACACTTCAGACAAGACGACTGAAATGATTTTCGGAGAATTTGACATGAATGAGGACGGACTAATTTCTTACAAAATGTAACTGCGCTGGTGCTGCAGGAAATGGACACTTCAGACAAGACGACTGAAATGATTTTCGGAGAATTTGACATGAATAAGGACGGACTAATTTTTTAAAAAATGTAACTGCACTGGTGCTGCAGGAAATGAACACTTCAGACAAGACGACTGAAATGATTTTCGGAGAATTTGACATAAATAAGGACGGACTAATTTCTTACAAAATGTAACTGCACTGATGCTGCAGGAAATGGACACTTCAGACAAGACGACTGAAATGATTTTCGGAGAATTTGACATAAATAAGGACGGACTAATTTCTTACCAAATGTAACTGCACTGGTGCTGCAGGAAATGAACACTTCAGACAAGATGATTGAAATGATTTTCGGAGAATTTGACATAAATAAGGACGGACTAATTTCTTACAAAATGTAACTGCACTGGTGCTGCAGGAAATGGACACTTCAGACAAGACGACTGAAATGATTTTCGGAGAATTTGACATGAATAAGGACGGACTAATTTCTTACAAAATGTAACTGCACTGGTGCTGCAGGAAATGGACACTTCAGACAAGACGACTGAAATGATTTTCGGAGAATTTGACATGAAAAAGGACGGACTAATTTCTTAAAAATGTAACTGCACTGGTGCTGCAGGAAATGGACACTTCAGACAAGATGATTGAAATGATTTTCGGAGAATTTGACATGAATAAGGACGGACTAATTTCTTACAAAATGTAACTGCACTGGTGCTGCAGGAAATGGACACTTCAGACAAGACGACGGAAATGATTTTCGGAGAATTTGACATGAATAAGGACGGACTAATTTCTTACAAAATGTACCTGCACTGGTGCTGCAGGAAATGGACACTTCAGACAAGACGACTGAAATGATTTTCGGAGAATTTGACATAAATAAGGACGGACTAATTTCTTACAAAATGTAACTGCACTGGTGCTGCAGGAAATGAACACTTCAGACAAGAGGACTGAAATGATTTTCGGAGAATTTGACATAAATAACGACGGACTAATTTCTTACAAAATGTAAGTGAACTGGTGCTGCAGGAAATGGACACTTCAGACAAGACGACTGAAATGATTTTCGGAGAATTTGACATGAATAAGGACGGACTAATTTCTTACAAAATGTAACTGCACTGGTGCTGCAGGAAATGGACACTTCAGACAAGATGACTGAAATGATTTTCGGAGAATTTGACATAAATAACGACGGACTAATTTCTTACAAAATGTAACTGCACTGGTGCTGCAGAAAATGGACACTTCAGACAAGACGACTGAAATGATTTTCGGAGAATTTGACATGAATAAGGACGGACTAATTTCTTACAAAATGTAACTGCACTAGTGGTGCAGGAAATGGACACTTCAGACAAGACGACTGAAATGATTTTCGGAGAATTTGACATAAATAACGACGGACTAATTTCTTACAAAATGTAACTGCACTGGTGCTGCAGAAAATGGACACTTCAGACAAGACGACTGAAATGATTTTCGGAGAATTTGACATGAATAAGGACGGACTAATTTCTTACAAAATGTAACTGCACTAGTGGTGCAGGAAATGGACACTTCAGACAAGACGACTGAAATGATTTTCGGAGAATTTGACATGAATGAGGACGGACTAATTTCTTACAAAATGTAACTGCGCTGGTGCTGCAGGAAATGGACACTTCAGACAAGACGACTGAAATGATTTTCGGAGAATTTGACATGAATAAGGACGGACTAATTTTTTAAAAAATGTAACTGCACTGGTGCTGCAGGAAATGAACACTTCAGACAAGACGACTGAAATGATTTTCGGAGAATTTGACATAAATAAGGACGGACTAATTTCTTACAAAATGTAACTGCACTGATGCTGCAGGAAATGGACACTTCAGACAAGACGACTGAAATGATTTTCGGAGAATTTGACATAAATAAGGACGGACTAATTTCTTACCAAATGTAACTGCACTGGTGCTGCAGGAAATGAACACTTCAGACAAGATGATTGAAATGATTTTCGGAGAATTTGACATAAATAACGACGGACTAATTTCTTACAAAATGTAACTGCACTGGTGCTGCAGGAAATGGACACTTCAGACAAGACGACTGAAATGATTTTCGGAGAATTTGACATGAATAAGGACGGACTAATTTCTTACAAAATGTAACTGCACTGGTGCTGCAGGAAATGGACACTTCAGACAAGATGATTGAAATGATTTTCGGAGAATTTGACATAAATAAGGACGGACTAATTTCTTACAAAATGTAACTGCACTGGTGCTGCAGGAAATGGACACTTCAGACAAGATGATTGAAATGATTTTCGGAGAATTTGACATGAATAAGGACGGACTAATTTCTTACAAAATGTAACTGCACTGGTGCTGCAGGAAATGGACACTTCAGACAAGACGACGGAAATGATTTTCGGAGAATTTGACATGAATAAGGACGGACTAATTTCTTACAAAATGTACCTGCACTGGTGCTGCAGGAAATGGACACTTCAGACAAGACGACTGAAATGATTTTCGGAGAATTTGACATAAATAAGGACGGACTAATTTCTTACAAAATGTAACTGCACTGGTGCTGCAGGAAATGAACACTTCAGACAAGAGGACTGAAATGATTTTCGGAGAATTTGACATAAATAACGACGGACTAATTTCTTACAAAATGTAAGTGAACTGGTGCTGCAGGAAATGGACACTTCAGACAAGATGATTGAAATGATTTTCGGAGAATTTGACATGAATAAGGACGGACTAATTTCTTAAAAATGTAACTGCACTGGTGCTGCAGGAAATGGACACTTCAGACAAGATGATTGAAATGATTTTCGGAGAATTTGACATGAATAAGGACGGACTAATTTCTTAAAAATGTAACTGCACTGGTGCTGCAGGAAATGGACACTTCAGACAAGATGATTGAAATGATTTTCGGAGAATTTGACATGAATAAGGACGGACTAATTTCTTACAAAATGTAACTGCACTGGTGCTGCAGGAAATGGACACTTCAGACAAGATGACTGAAATGATTTTCGGAGAATTTGACATGAATAAGGACGGACTAATTTCTTACAAAATGTAACTGCACTGGTGCTGCAGGAAATGGACACTTCAGACAAGATGATTGAAATGATTTTCGGAGAATTTGACGGGCTAATTTCTTATTTTTTTATTTTTGAAAGAGTTTATAAGTGGTGCTATTTCACATCCTGTAATTGTTAATCTTTTGAAGTGTGATTCCGATCCTGACAGATGAAACTCTTTATGTTTTATTTGTCTGTGTATTTTTTTATTTTTTTCAACTTCAGAGTCCAAAATTCTTAAAAGATTAAATAAACATTTCAAGTGTCAGTTAACATGAAGGTTGTTAATAGACCATTAATATTCGGACTTTTCGTGTTTGTTTTCTAGTACAAGTAGTTAAATGAGACAGAAAGCCTTTAAATGAAAACGTTTATATTTATTATGCTATTCACTTGGATATTATATAAACAAGAACCAATTAAAATACACATTCATATTGATCCGTAAAGCGACGTTTTCTTTGCCTTTATTAGCTTTTGTGGTTTTTAAATATACTTACAAATATACTTATGCTCTTTCATTTAACATTGGTCTATATATCTTTAAAGACTTGTATTAACAATCTAATGTCTTTCTATGCACATGATTGTGTTTAATGTGCTTAATACCCGTTGACATGTTAATGGTCCATCATTGATTGTTGCGAGTTAAGTCATGGAAAAGGTTGTTGACTTGCGGATTCGATTTTTTTTTCTAGCGGTTTATGATCTACGGTTAAGCTTTAGTTGATTTGCACAATTTTAGTCGTTCCGGTATTGGTTTCTCAAACTTAACAGATTTTCAAACCTGTTACATTTCTTTACTTAATGGGTCGTTCAATGGAAGTGTTTGAGTAGTACACTGGATAAGTGCTTTTATAAAATCGTCTATTAATAATCAAATCAATGAATTGGTTCAAATAATTTTGAGTTCATGGACTTATATATGGGACAATTTGAAAATATTTTTCTCTGAAACCAAAAGGCCTAGGGTTTGAAAATTTTGCACTAAACACCATCTAGAAGTCCTCTACCAAGAGTGTTCCAATTTTGCAACTGGAGTCAAAATTGACCCCACCACGGAGACATCTAGCAGTAAAATATAAAATCTTTGAAAATCTTTTTTTGTCAGAAACTATAAGCGCTAGACTTAGATATTTGGTATGTAGCATTGCATAGCTTATTTCTTCAAATATTAATAAAAACAATTTCCTGGGATCAAAACTGACCCTGCCCGTTGGTGGTCAGTTAATTAAGTTTGAGTTATATCGCAAAAACTTTAAAGGTCTTCTTCTTTGAAATCACTTGGTCCAGAGTTTTAAGATTTGATAAGCAGTATTTACTAATAAAACTCTTCCAAAGTTGTTCTTTGGTCAAAATACGCCTTACCTAGGGGTCATTGGATTTACAATGACATTAACCTATGGACCTACCTTTTTGTTTTTGCAGCTACAGTATAGATATTTGAAATATACTCATAATTTTGCATGTAGATTTCAACATTTACCTTTGCCGACAATTAAATTGACCTATTGGCCTGCTTTCCTGTTTTTGCAGCTACAGATGTAAATTTACTTTCGCTATTCAACTGGTGTTACTCAGGGGTGCGTATACGGCCATCATGACCCTCTTGTGTCGGTAAAATTTCTCAGACGCTGTTAGATATAATCTTCTTTATTTTCTTTAACCAGTTTCTTCACTCAAATTGAAAGAAAGAAAGAAAAAAAGAATATACAGAAAGAAAGGCAGCCAGAACTTGTATCATTAAAAGTAAATTATTCGAAAGCTGATACCTGCACTTCAGGTCGCACAATTAATCACAAATAAAGATTTAAATAAGTTTTCTCTTACACGTTATCGTTTTAGTCTTGTAAAAGTTATTTTACTTGACGAATATTATCTTAGTTAACAAGGAAGTGAAGTTTACAAGGATCTGAATAGGAAATATGAAGATCAAGGGCATCTGTTTGCGTAAAAATGCAACCAAGAGAAATCCAAACACTAGAAGTCGATTCTAAGAAAGAGGCCAGGACATTACCCTTTTCTAATGATCTGTGGTTATACAAGTTTCTAGACAACATGTCATCAGTATTTCAAGAACCAGCATGACGTTTACGTACATCTAAACGTTACCTTTACATGTTTCAACCAAAGAGTTATATTAACGATAGCATATGCTTAAACTTTTCGTTAATAATATGCCTTTCCATAAGAGTGTGGAGGCGATTGATGTCTAGCAAACGTTTCCATATTTTTTTCAGAATATTTCTTATTTGTTCTTAACATAAACATAAAAGTTATCAAAAGGCAATGGACCTTTTTTCGTGTCACATCTTCGAAATAAAAATATAGACCGTTCCATAATTGATAAATTGACCGCCGCCATTACGAAGGTCACGTGATGGCCCGCCATTAAAGGACTGCTTAACCTCGCTGTGATGCTTCAGTTCTCTATAGCTTTGTATAACTAAAACACATTTCAAGGTGACATACTGCCTTATATCGCATGAATTTTGTTGCAGAATAAGCATCATTTAATTGCATTATTATTATTTTGTATGTTTTATTCCTGACTTGAATCAGGGACCATATATTAACATAGTAAGTCCCAGCTTGAACATATTATTAAATTGAATTATTAAACACAGACAATGACTGTGAAAAAAGACCATGGACTGTTCAAAATGGAAGCTTGAGTTGTGTAAAACACATATAATATGTGTAAATCAGAAATAATATTGAAAGCACAACTTTCCTTTTCGAAAGTTGAACTATGATTTCAGTTATTTGAACAACTCTGAAAGCTTACAAAATGACAAAATTAAACATCTCGCTCATCAACCGCATATGTTCACTCCATTTTAAATTAACTTGTTTTATTGTTTGATACAGTTTCAAAAAATTACTTGACAATAAATATGCATTATTTAGCGCTTCTTTAATTATCAAACTGTCTTTTGTCTTTCGCGGTGTCCTATGGTTACGAAATATCGTGGTGACGTACTGCCTTTGTCGTTAATTGTCATTGTCGGTCTTGCTTGATCAATCACAGTAAAACACTGTAATAACGAAATTTGCTCTTGAGAAAATGCCTGAAGGCTATAAAACATGGGTTTTGTGTGTTCCTGGTTGCTATATGAAATTTAAGAATATATAATCTTTCTTACAAGCAAGATTTTTAAGACCGTATGAAATTCAACATCTATTGCCATATGGACCTTTTTTTATTCTTTATTTCTTGCAATTCGGAAATCTGTTTTTGAAAAGTATTGATATGTAAAACATGTGAGTTTGTGAACGCAGAAAGAAAATAAAACCTGCAAGCCAAACCTTTGTAAGATATTGATCTTAAAATAATAGTTTGCTTTCCTTCTTCTTATTTTTAACATTTTTTTGGATATTTCTTGTAATACGGAAAATAAAATGATTATGACACCTATATAACTGTACCCTTTTAGATATATGCACTTTTAAAACCAGTTTTTGAGCGTGAAATTTTGATAAAAATAAAAAGAATTAATCTACCGGAGAATATCTCACGACCTTTATTTAAGGGTTCAGATTGAGATTTCAGCAAAAATCGTTTACAAATATACTTTTTTTTTCAGTTAAAAGACCTAAGGATAGATCTTTGGTGATAATAAAGGCTTCATAAGGTTATATGTATCTGTTTCTCTAACAACCAATGTCACAATCATATTACAGCTAAAAATGGGACTTTTCCAAGCCCCGAATTATAAAACTGCTTCAATCTGCGCAGTCCCTTAATGGCGGACGCAAGGGAGGTCAGGTAGGTACTAATTTCTGGAACGGTCTACTTAGTATATATAAATATATATAATATATTTAACTAATGTTGCCGTTGTAATGGTCGTCAAAAGTTATATACAAAATTACCTTTCAATGACGGGGAAAAAATATTGATTTGCGCATCTTATGCTCATTTTCATATCCCACTGTTTGAGTGAAAGCGTCCCTTCAAGGGGTCTTGGTAAATTATGTAATTAACATCACTGCAAACCAACAACAGTCGTCTGAGTCATAGCTATATTTACTCCAACATCTGCAAAAACATAACCTGATCTGTGGTTGGAGTAGAGGCTTTCCAGTTTGATTCTTATCATAATGAGATGGTCGGGCTAGCTAAGCAGGTTGAATAAACTTTACTCAGTTTGCCTTTCTTTCTACTTTTTTGTAAGTTTGTTAAGAATTCATATACATAATGTACTACGAAAGTATATGAATTTTGTTAACAGCATGAATTGTTCAGCTGCCGTTTCGTTACATTATATTAGCAGTTGTTTTGAGACATGACATTTTACGCAGAGGTACTAACTTTTTATCTACATTGTCCACATCTGTTACAGACATCGGTAGGTTACGAGTTCATTCCCTACATTTCATTCCGCGACAGAACAGAGGATCACTGTTTTCATATCACCTTCGGTTTCAACAGTTGTATGTTTGTGCGTTTCTGAAATTCTGACATTGTATCATAAAATCTTTGAAATGACAGCCCTGCAGTTAAGGTCGCAATATTAAGATAAATGTAAATAGTTTAAGATCTGAAAAATAAATTTTCTCCTGACACGGTGTCATTTTACACTTGATAGTTATCGCCATTAAATTTATTTCTATGGACGGCTATTAGCTCAGTTTACTTCATTTTAACAATATATATACCAATTCCTAATCTAATATAAAATTATTCTGAAATTGTTTTGTATAGCTGTAAATTACATTTTACGTTTGTCTTTCACTTCGTTTAATGAAGCTTTAAATCAAAACTGTAAGTTTCGAAATCCAAACACCCCAAGACTTTGCAGTAGCTTCTGAGAAGGCCAGTTTAACAGTGTTTAGATTTGATTTATGATTTTCAAAACAAGAGAAAATTGCATCACGCTTTTCTCAAAATCTCGTGTTCTGACAAAATCAAAGTAGCTATGGTCGTTGTTTATTATTTATGGCTTTTGGATATGCTATAGTTTCATACATGTTGAAGTCCAGGTATAATTTTAGAAACTTATTGTTAAATACTTCAGCAAGTTAAATTTTCACTCCTTTGAATGATTCAGAGCTAATATTTACATTCCTTCTGCATTTGTAATGCATTTGTAATTCTATAAACTAGTATTGACAAAATGTGCTACAATATTGATAAAGCCTAAGTGTTTTCAATTTTTTCTTTCACAGAGAGTGAGACAAACATAGAAACCTAAGGAGGAAAGCAATACTAAGGTTTTTTTGGAAAATTAGATAATTAGCTTCTGAATTATGAACTTTTAAAGACCTCATCCCTATGTAATTGTAGAATCTCGTAACTTCTGTAACATCAGTTGAAGACGGTAACATGACAAAATGCTTTCAGGTTAGCTGAAACGTTCTATCACAATCCCCTCATGTTCTTTAAACTCCAAACATGATCAAATTCAATAACCCATTCAATCTCCGAAATTTAAGCTACTGATTCTTTCCTTTCTATATGTTTAAGGTAAAAAAGGTCTCCCATTAGTTAGAGTAAACAGTGTAACAGTTAAATATTTATGAAGAATCATTATAAGTGTCCTGTTAACACCTAAATTTGCATACATTTCAAGGTTGTAAATTACAAAAAAGCATAATAGAGCTAGGAGCATACGTAAACTTAAACCATTTTAACGCGCTGATCTAGATAGTTTATTTCAAACGAAAAAGGGATGTTTTGGGGATATTATCTTTGAATTACATTTACGTGTATTACAGGTATATCTGTTATTTGTTAAAAAGTATTTTCAATTTGAGAGTTAAGATAATAATTAGATAAAAAAAAGAAATTTGTCTATGGTAGATTTTTAGTTGTATTTGTCGCTAAAATTCTTATTCGCTTAAATTAATAAAAGCATATAAAACCCTTTGATTACATAATTTCAAAATGTCTTTAAGCAATAGGTACACTAATCAGTTCTAAAGAAAATGTTTCCAGTAACATTTTTACAGTGAGGATTACCTCATTTTAAACACTTTTATCGATCACAGCAAAGCAGGCGTACTCTCTCCTTTTACTAAAGAGATGAAATTCCATCTAGTTTGTTAAAAGCTTACTAGATGCATTCACCAATATTATGTAAACATGGAAATTTAGTTATTATCATTTGATTTACCTGCAACTTTATTTATTCATTTATTTATTTATCTATTTATTTATTTATTCTATTTTTTTATTTACATAGTTTGGTAATGTAACAAAGATTGTTTTCTGTTCGATCAAAAATTTTATGTAGGGCTTAACTAACTTGAATTGCTTCAAAATCATATATATATTTCATCTAATCTCCAGGAAGAGAATAAACGAAAAAAATGAATTTTTCTTTCATAACATACAGGTATTTTATTTATGTTCTCACCACAATAATATTTTAACCATGAGGAAAATAAAGCTACATAAAACTGATTTATCTTTCCCAAGCCTATTCAAAGTAATGTTACACCTCATACGTTTTCACAATACTCATAATAGTAGTAAAAGAGGGATACCCTAAAATTTAGAGTTAACTGTTTTCTTTGAAATCAATGAAAATGCGAATGAAACTGAATGATTTATTAACCGATGTCAATGTGTCGGTAAAGATATCTGGTGCAGCATCTATTCTGTAGTCATTATACAGAGGTGTTGTTGTACCGTTTTGGGGTAGATAGCCAAGTTTTCCAAATGAACTCTTTTCTGAGAGTCTTAATGCCTAAAGGACTTTCTTTAACATAGGTTCGTCTTTTAAAAAATCAATCATTTTTAATTTTACAGAGTTAACCAGAGTTTACTGGCATATCAGTATATAGAGATAGAGATAGAGACTGAGCCAAAAAAATGAATAGGCAGCATACCATCCATAACTTCTAGGTTATCTCCCTTGAAAGTAACACCTATTAAGTATCAGTGTGATATTGTCACAGCCTGTCATCTTAGCGTATTATTTCAACCGTCCAATGGAAAATACATTCAATTTTAAGAGAAACAGCTGAATCATTAATCATACTTTTAACTCAAACAAGCTACTCACCCATGCTATGATTTTACACGAAGCTATACTAATGACAACACTGAAACTATTTTGACGTTGTACACAGAAATATCGTACCTTAGACAGCACACAAATAACTTTTAATGCAGTTTTTGAAAAGTGAGTAATTTGGCGTGGATCATTTACCTAGGGGATGCATTTTCAGAGCAGAGCAAACATTCATAGCGTTGTGTTGCATATTTCTGGCGCTAAGTTTAACATTTTTTTTTACTTTTAGGTATTTCAAAAAACGAAGTAAGCATATCATATGTAATGCATTAGTACAATTTGAAAAATAATGTGTGTAACTTATATGTTGATGAAAACAGTTAACTTTTTTCAGATAAAAACACTTACTAGTGAGCCAGACTGGACAGGTTGGACTTTCAGATTGCTGCTTTCAAGACTTCAACTATCAGGACTGATGGGCTCAAAATCCAGTAAATCCAGTCTAAGTCCCCAGTCTATACAAGAACTGAGAAGAGAAGTGGACTTATCGCCAGACGAGATCAAGACTTGGTATAAGGAATATCTAACCAGTCTGCGAGGGGGTCAGCAAGAATTGACAAGGGAAGAATTCAAGAGAGTTTATAACAGCTTGTTTCTCGGGGATGCTTCGAAATTCGCGGAACACGTTTTCCGTACTTTTGATAAGGATGGAAGTGGAACAGTAAATTTTAAGGAATTTCTTGTTGGACTATGTGTTTCTGGCAGTGATACAAACACAGACACAAAACTCAAGTGGGCGTTTAACATGTATGATATAAATGGAGATGGGTATATAAACAAAAGTGAAATGAAAGAAATTGTTGAGGTAAGTATTATTCCTTTAGTCTTAAACAACATGCTTCTTACCCTAAAAGTGGTGTTAAAAAACTCTAGCCTTTTGAAAGAAATTTTTTTCCATAGAACTTTTTTCCTCCAAGAAATGAAAAAGCTGCCGAGTAATATCAGTGGTGACATGGGCAGTGTTAAAAGTAAAAAGAAAATCTCGTTGGATATGTATGCTAGATATTTATAACCTGATAAATTTCGTTTAAAGTTAGAAATTCCAATGAAAATGTAAAATATTTACACTTCACAAGTTTACGTTTGTAGTGAATGTTTACATGTATAGTCTCTTTCTATATGTATCTTATTCAGGTAATTTAAAAGCTGACAGTTTTAGACGGGAAAAACTTGTAAGATCCATAATAAATTTTTTTTACCTAAAATTACATTTTGGGGTTTTGGAAGTAGCTGGCATGACTTGAATATAACAAAGAGAACTGTCGACTTAATCGTTTAGAACAGAGATGTTTTTGTTCAGCTACACAGCAAACATTTTATCGAAACAATTTATCTTTTGCATTTGTGTAAACTTTTTAAAAATATTGCAACCTAACTGCAAGCTAGAGGGGATCACTTGTTCAGTGGTAACGCACAGTACTTGTAATCCAGGAGTCTCCACTCGTACAACTGTCTTTCGGATGAGACGTTAAATCAAGGTTGCAATGAATCTGTGCTATACTTTGAGCATGGAAAACAACCAGGAGTATCTCTTTGGAATCGGATGCATTCTGTATCTTGGACCTCTCTCACGACCAAGAATTACTGGGAAAACGGAACCGACAATAAATAAACTAAGATAGACAGCAAGCTAGACAACTTAAAAACAGCTCTTACCTTTGTGGAAAGCAGACGACACACCATCATATTTGTGTTTCATTCAGCTGAAGAGCCGTGCAGTTATTAAATGATAGATTTTTTAAAAAGAATATGAAGGTTTGCCAAAACCTTTTCTCTACAGCTATCATCACTTTCTTTTAATTCTTTTTTTTTCAGGCGATCTACAAAATGACAAATGCACTGGTGCCGCAGGAACTGGACACTCCAGAGAAGATGACCGAAAAGTTTTTCGAGGAGTTCGACGTGAATAAGGACGGACTAATTTGTTTTCAAGAGTTTAAGAGTGGGGCTACTAAAGACCCTGTAATTGTTAATCTTTTGGAGTGTGATCCCAGTCCTGACAACTGAAGACTTTATGTTTGATTTATTTCTTATCAAATATTTTGTGGACTTAACTATCCAAGATGATAAAAAGAAGCATTCAAAAGTTAACATAAAGGCAATTGACCTTATATACTCAAATTGTTCATGTTTGTTTGCTAATATAAGCAGTTTAATGAGACAGGTGTTTGTGGACAGAAAGTCTTTAATTGAGAACGTTTATATTTGTCATGCTTTTAACTTGTATATTATGTTAATAAGAACATATTAAAACATACCTTTATATTATTCATTACAGCGATGTTTTCTTTATCTTCTTTATCTTTTGCGGTTTTTTGACATAGTCGACAAATTTTGGTTTGAACTTCCGTTGACATGGACGCATTGCTAACAAAATTCTTTTTAATGTAACCATTCAGGATTCAAGAAACTGTGCCGTCTGAGCCGGCGCAGCCTGACCGTCTAAGACGACTGACGGTTTACGAAAAAGAGGGAATGGTAAGCCTTCAGATCCTCGACGGTTTGTTACGAATAACGGATGAATATGAAAATTGGTAATGTGACATATAAAATGTTTTTTTTTCAACGGTCGGATGAAATTCCGACTTAGTTCGTCTACTAGGGTAAAATTCGGCCAGAAAAATAGAGTACACCCTAAGCGCAAATCGATTTGCCTTTACCGAGGACGGAAAGTAATATATGATTGGAACCGACAGATAAACGGATAACATATTCTTGCTGTGTTAAAGCAAGGAACTGGAGACCTTTTTTTTAATTTATTGCCTTATAAGTGCAATATATGTCATTAAAAAGTATTCTGGACACTCAATTAATTCGGTAAGGTTACAGTAATATGGAATTGTAGATTCTATTCGATTGAGCGTAATCGATTACACCATTTTCTATCAACCATTTTTTTAATATTGATAAATACATAATTCTTACAATGCAACATACGTCGACCAGCTGTTTTTTTAAAAGATTTAATTACAAAAATGCTTTTTCATGTAACACAGGCATACACATTCTTTTTGAAGACCATCATTATCTTTAGAATTCCATGCGCAGGTCTTTCTATGCACGTGGTCCTCTTTCAAGTGGATAATGCCCGCTTCTACGTTAATGGTCAATTACGGATAACTGAAAGTTATGTGATTGATAATGGTTGCTTGCTTATGCTGTTTCGATTTATTTTTTAGCGTTTTAAAATCTCCTGGTTAGCTTCAGCACATTGCCAGTCGTTACGGTAGTTAGTGCTCTAACTAAATGGATTTTCACTTAATCGGCTACAGAGGTAGTATCAATTTCATAACCCAATGTGACGTTAAACGGAAGTGTATGGAACAGAATTACTGCATTTATTCCGTCTTGCTTGGTAACATTGAAACTTACATTATGCTTGATTCCATCCTGCTTTATTTCATTGGAACTTGCGTAACGTTATTCTTAATTCTATCATTGATTGTTGGCCTTTGGACTTGCATATCGCTTCATTCAATCTTGCTTTGTACTATTTCATAGTCTTTTGTACTGGGTTAGAATAATCAAAATGCGATGTCATGTAGCTTTTAAAAAAATGTATCATCCTGACCATTTTTGTCAAATTTTACATGAATGCTCCATAGTTCAGGTTGTTTCCTACACTTGATGTTTAAGGAAGGAGTTTACAAGATATACATTATGTATGCTCTACCTAATGTTTAATATATCTGTTAACATATCTGCAGTTACTAAAATACCGTATGACTATGTTACCTGTTTGTTTGTTTGTTGTTGTTGTTGTTGCTTTTGCTTTGTTGTTGTTGTTTTTGTCTCTATGTCAAATTAACTCATAAATGTAAGGCTATAAATATTTATGTACATGTACATGTATTTACATTTTAATTTAATTAACATTTAATGAACTTAATTTCTTCAACAGTATCTTTAGGAAAAATATATAGTTGAATGTCAGAAGTTCAAAGCTTTCGATAAGGTGACTTATTTGGTTGTTTTTAACTTCTGTAACTCTTATCACATAAAACTTTCTTGTAAGCTTGCAATGGAAACAGATACCAACCCTTTTGGTGTGGCAGTGTACACTGATAGCCTCTAATGCCAAACAAATTATCTTCATCTGGTCAAAGCGCAGGCACATATGTTAAGAAAAAAGCCGTGCACGCGATTTACTTGCTAGTGCACGTGTTTCCAAAAGAGCCCACTTGCCCAAATTGGCTAAGTTAAAAAGTGAACAATAAAGTAGATAATTACAATGAGTGTGGAGAAAAAAAAACGAAACTAAAAATTAAGCTTACATAAACATATAAGTTTACATGTATCATTCGTGACTAAATCTAACACTAGAATATGATAGCATAATATATCAAAATATCCTATGACAATGCCGTTTTGATACGAGTATGTCTCAGTCAAATAAATTTTAATTTCTTGTCAGAATTCTAAAATCTACTAGTTCGTATAACAAATTTAATTCAGCAATACAAGTACATTTCAATTCGGCAAAAAATCGTCCAGCACTTGATACGAACATGCAAACAGTGTACTATTTTGAACATTATATTCTTACGTAAAAAATAGAAATAACTGCATAATATCTACGAAGGAGAGAGGAACATTTTGATAGTTTGGCTCTCCTGAATGATATTCAGAGCTTATTAAAACAAGCAAATTCGTTGAATTTATATCCCTCGCCGAATAATACAAATCACTGGAATGAAACAGCTAAGTATTATCGAGCGTTTACGTATATCTTTGATTTTGAAATTTGAGTGACCAATCAGTTTGGTCTCTTTATTTATAATGAAAAGATACCAAACAACGCCCACAAATTTGAGCTGGTGCTTAGCAGAAATAGTTCTTTTAGTGTAATGCCATTGCATCATTCATCAAAAGTACATCACTCAGAATTACGATTATCATTATAAGAGTAGTGAGGCCTGCAATTTATGTTTATTAACAACTTCTTTGAATCCAATTAGACTGGGAATGAACAAATGTATTTACTCTGTTTTATTTGGCAACAACAATTATATAAGTTTGAAAGAAAAAAAGAAAAATATTATTACCCTTCCTTAAAAGAAAGATACACAGACACACATTTAACACGCATCATGTCCTCATTGATATATATACTGCTCAAATTAATTAAAGGAGCGCCCATATAATCTTTAAAATACCATACGCGTTGAGTAGATTTATGAATATCTTTTACAGAAATAACAAAATCGTTCTTTTTACAAAAACAAATTGGCATTTTCATCGCCAACAGGCACATTCCTGAACAGAGACAGTGCCCAGGATATGAACACTATCAAATTAACTTTGAAATGGTGGTCTTGCAGGAGAACAACCAATGTCTGTAAAAGCAGATTCAGGCCTGGAAACGTTTCATAGTCAGTGTCAGTAAAGAGTGTATCCCCCTTGGGCGTTTAGGCACTCTCTGCATCGTCTGGGCATGCTCCTGATGACAAGTCTGATCATATCCTGTGGTATGGCAAGAGCATGAGAAAGCTAACGGACGTTCTGCACAGGGTTCGGATGCGAAGAAAGTCTACGAGAAAGCATGTCCCAGACATGCTCTATAGGGTTAAGATCGGGACACCTCGCTGGCCAGTCTATGACCTCAATATCTTTATCATCAAGAATTTCCGGACGATTCTTGCAGTGTGTGCTCGAGCATTATCTTGCACTAAACGAAGAGTTTCACCTATTGCACCAGCATATGGCCTAACAACTGGTTCTAGGATCTCGTCCCGATATCTCAGGGCCGTCAGACTACCTCCTGGATTCACATAAAGGTCTGTGCGTCCGTCAATGGATATCACTGCCCACACCATAACTGACCCTTCACCAAACCTGTCATATGGAATACTGTTACATTCCGCATACCTTTCTCCTCGGCGACGCCATACCCGCTCACGCCTGTCACAGGTCGAAACATGGTAGCGGATCTCGTCTGTGAAGAGCACAGATCGCCAGTGGCGCAGTGCCAAGTGATGTGTTACTGAGCAAACTCTAAGCGAGCTCTCCGGTGAGCTACGGTCAGAATTGGTCCTCTGGCAGGTCTTCGGGCATCCAAACCATCTTCATAAAGACGATTTCGGACAGTTTGAGTGGACACACGAACCCCTGTAAGCTTGTTGGCAGTCAGTTTCAATGCCAGTAACAGTACACTGACGATTTCTGAGGGCCAAAGTTCTCAGATATCGGTCCTGACGAGGTGTTGTCTCTTGTGAATTCTCCAGTCTCCTGATAACGACTCCACAACCTGGCAACAACGCTACGAGAAACATTTAGAACATTTTCGATCAACTGCACCACCCGAGCAACATCAGTAGTTGCTAAATGACGTCACACACCCTGGTCCGTTGTCAAAAGAGCTGATACAGTAAAAAGTTGCTCTAAAACATTCATTTTCTCAAATGTGCTATCATGAACGAACTGTACACATGCAAATGTCTAAATCTTATTCGGGGGGTTACACAACAAAAAGAAAAACAAAATACCCATGCTTTGTAAATTTATTGTAAAGTGCACGGGTTTCTCGAGGATATTGACCGTCGATACCTACAGACGAAATTTGCAGTGAATATCTAGTATGATGGGCAATTTATTCCATAACATATCGGAGCTCCTTTAATTAATTTGAGCAGTGTACATTAATACCAAGTTTCGTTAAAATCTAACAGACCAGTTCAAAGATATAAGTCCGGACAGAAATTTTCTTATACAAGATGTCTATTTAAAAATAACAAAGGGCCATAACTCTTCAACACACGGGTTGATTTTGATGGTATTTCAGGTGCATAATGCCCTTATACTTATATACATTCATGCTTAGTTTTAATATAAAAAAATCTAACAAACCAGTCTTAAGATATGGATTCAGACAAAAATTTTCATTTGAAAAATGCCTATTTTAGAGTAATAAAGGGCCATAACTCAAGTTGATTTGAATGGCATTTGACGTGCTTCATTTCCTTATTAATATATTCATTCATGTCAAGTTTCATAAAATCTCTAATTAATCTGTTAAAAGGTATGGATCCGAAGAAGGGCAACTCCATTTCAGTATCCTCCTTCCAATTTCATCTGCGACGGATAACAATCTCGTCACATGCTTTTGTCCGGAAACTAATTAAAGTAAGTGGAACCCCGCCTATTTATTAAAGCAGGCATTTTTTGTTTGTGTTTCTTTACCCTTATCTACTTTAGATGTTGGACTCTGATAAAACGGATGATTTTCATTATCTATTGCGTTGGTGTTTGCTTTCGCATTATAACCAGAAAGAAACAATACATTGACATTGATCTCTATTCAGGAAACCCAGTGAGTGGAAACTTTTATCACTTCCTTCATACTTCGTAAGTAGATTTTGTTTGAATACATCAAGATCATATGCGCATCAGGAATGGAAAATGTAACATGTAACTAGCCTGCATGTCTTGTTGGAAGGCAAAAACGATTTTTATACAAAATATACTTTCTTCGAAGGATAAAGATAAGAAAATGATATTTGTATATTTCATTTGCATTTGAACCGGAAGAGAAATATACTACCTTATGCTGTAAATATGCATTGAAAAGACGCCCAGGTGTCTCTTTCTACATAGCGTCGGTCAGTTATAATTATGTATATTTCGCAACACAGCAAACAAACAGTACATGTGTATCAATAAAGTCGCATGAAGCACAGGACAATTTAAAGTTGTGATATTGTATCATACAATGCTACCTGCATTTACGGTAGCAATACCCAACAAAAAAATAAAATTTGAATGAAATTTCTCCTGCCCCGGTGTCGTTTCTATATATCCGGGAAAAGTTATTTCTATTAGAAGACTGTTAACTCACTTTAGATGCAACTGAACAGAAAATATGAGATTTAGAGTCATCTGCGAAGGTAAAAAACCGAAAAGACAAGTGCAAACAATAGTAGTCGATTCAAAAAAGGAGAAATAGGATAGAGTATTGAGATCAATATATATTGTTCTTGAACACTGTATTTTCACAAGTCTCTGAACTAAATTTCAGTATTTTAGTAATTGACAAGAAGTTAGTTAATGTACATTTGAATGTCACGTGTACATGTTTCAACCAATCAGTACCGGTATTTACATGTCACATGTATAATTTTTTTCGTTGTAAAATACCTTTCCGTTAGATTGCTATTGGAGACGACTGGTTTCTGGTAAACTTGTTTATACCTTTACAATATATTCAATTTTTCTTGCAAGTGTAAAGGTCACTCATATCAGAAGGCAGTGTGTTTCTTTAGAGTAAAGGCTTTTCAGTGTTTTGGTCTGGGTTTCTGTGGCCTTTGATTTTTTCAATCGTATAATGAGATGGTCGGATTGTCCAAGCAGGTGAAAAGGTCTTTTTCTCCGGTTCCCATTTTGCTCCTTTTCTTCCTATGTTAATTTGTTGAGAAACAAATACTACGAGATTATATGAAATAACAAACGAGACTTTTTGTTACCAACAAGACTTGGCAGCCATTCCCTTACATTTCGTTAAATAGCAGTTCTTTTGAAGATTTTATATTTTTTTACAGTTCGCTTCGCCATTTTGTTTAAACTTATTTCATTGTGTCTGTCACAGATAATGGCAGGTAACGAGCTCATACTTAACATTTTTTCCCCAATATAAATTTTTACATACCACGGCGATTCAGAAGTTGGATTTTTGTGCGTTTCTGAATCTTTGTCTAATGATTGTCTATACATTATGATTACTTCGATTTTGTCTATACTTTACCTTGAACAGAACAAAATATTCAATTTTTGATTTTAAAGCTGCATATATTCCGACACAGTCAGTGTTTTTACGCTTTTAAGGATTGGTTGATCATGCATTGGATAAACGACATGTTGCTGTGTCTCAACTGAATGGATTCAAATGCTACATTAGCTAACATACTACATTACATCCAAAATCGGATCTTCTATCATAGTAAGAAAATGAAATATTATTCAGTCCAATTTAACATGGCATCTGGTCTACGAACAGAAAAATAGTTGGGTGGATGTTTTTCAGACCTATGCGGTTGGCAGTCTTTTCCTTGTTAGAAAAATAACAGTTTCAAGTAAAGGAGGCATTTCTAAATTTAAATTGGTTGTAAATTTAAAAGCTGTTTTCGTGTTTTGTAAATAAACTGCTTGAAAGGTTATACTTGCACTTTAGGTCGCAAATGTAAATAGTTTAAGATTTGAATAAATAAATCAACCACTGGAACGGTGTCTTTTTAGTCTTGATGGTTATCTCTGGTAAATTTATTTCTATTAGACGACTGTTAACTTAATCTACACGGAAGTGTGAAGGTAAAAAGACGCAAAGGCAAATGCAACACGTGTTTTCTGGAAGTCGAAGCATAAATG
Organism: Cyclina sinensis; assembly: GCA_012932295.1. Taxonomy (NCBI): domain Eukaryota; kingdom Metazoa; phylum Mollusca; class Bivalvia; order Venerida; family Veneridae; genus Cyclina; species Cyclina sinensis. The sequence goes on along the minus strand of JAAONU010000012.1, from coordinate 22,593,426 downwards.
TGAAAGTGGCTATGGCAGTTTCTTTGTATTTTTACAAGTCTGCAGACTAAAGTTTAGTAATTTAGTTACCGGCAAGACCTTATAGGGAAGAGGTTAGTACAATATCTATGTATTTCCAAACAATAGAAAAAAATCATTTGTAACTTTGCATGCCAAATTCGTTTTACTGTAGCAGTTTGGCCATCTAAAATTAGCTATAGTTATTTCAGATTCAACAGACTTACTCTGAGATCCACCAGCATCTATAGATTTATTATAAACAAATACCATTTTAAAACGGCTATTTTCTCAAACAAAAAATGTCCTGCTTGCCGAATCTCGTGAGTTCAAGTCCCGCTAGCGAGCTTTCTTTCTGAGAAGTTTGGCCATATCTTTGATGCTGACACTGCAAACTGGCCTACACATCAGTTTGAGGCTGACACTGCAAACTGGCCTACACATCAGTTTGATGCTGACACTGCAAACTGGCCTACACATCAGTTTGATGCTGAAACTGCAAACTGGCCTACACATCAGAACACCATGTCGAGGGCGTTATTCACATCTTCAGCTGGCCTACACACCAGAACACCATGTCGAGGGCGTTATTAACATCTTCAGCTGGCCTATACACCAGAACACCATGTCGAGGGCGTTATTAACATCTTCAGCTGGCCTACACATCAGAACACCATGTGGAGGGCGTTATTAACATCTTCAGCTGTTCTACACACCAAAACATCATGACGAGAGCGTTATGAACATCTTCAGCTGGCCTACACATCAGGACACCATGTCGATGGCGTTATTAACATCTTCAGCTAACCAACTCTAAACCGAAAATGAAAGCATGTTTTACTGGTAAGTGGTTTCTGTATAAACAGTCGTGCTATATTTCATTTGCTTTCAGATTTGTCTTTTGAGTGATAGACTGTACAAAAAGAAATATATTGCGTTTCAGAGAAAGTTTTATCATTCCTTTCTATATATAGAACGCGTGCGATGCGTAGTAAAATCAGCTGAGCTTAAACAATCTGAAATAGTATCATTTCTACCTAACAGTCTGACACATCAGTCTAACGTTTAATTTGTCCCCGGAACATAATACCCTTTTTCTTGTCTCTTTATGCGATAAATGATATTGTGTCAAAATGTAAAACTACTGCAAGGACGGACAAACCAAAGAAAAAATACGTTTAATATTATTCATAAAAATATTTTAACAGATGTGACAAAATACTAGAATCACATTTTGTGTGGACATAACAAAAATTTCAGGAGATGACATGTGGTTTCATCGGTAAGGATGGGAAATGCAAAATCATTGATTAAAAAGGCGAAAATGCAAAAACTTCGTCCGGATGCTATAGCGGAACTTCAGAGGCACGAAGATGTTGATTTATCTCGAAAAGAGATAGAGGAATGGTATGCAGAATATGAAACAAACTTGGACGAAGGCTTTACTAAATTAACAGTAAATGTGTTTCAGAAAATTTACAATCGTGTCTTTATTGGAGACGCCTCGACGTTTGCTTACCATCTGTTTAGGTCATTTGACTTAGATGGTGATGGTTATGTGGATTTTAAGGAATTCATCATTGGCTTGTGTGTATCAGGGAGTAAGAATCTGGACAAGAAAGTGAACTGGGCCTTTAAGATGTATGACATTAACGGAAACGGAAAAATATCCAAGAAGGAGATGATCACTATTCTTGACGTAACGTTCAATTTTCCATTGTTATATTTGCGTTTTTTTTTTTGTTTTTTTTTTTTTTTTGGGGGGGGGGGGAGGGGGATTTGGGGAAAGGGGAGAGGGCGGCAAAATTGATATTGTTTCTTTTACTGTTTCTAGGCTTTTTACTACATTTTATGTATTTTACTAGACAAACCTTAAAAGTCATTCGTTTTAGATTTTACATCCAACGTACATTTTTTACTATTTTTGTAAAACGAAGAGATGACATGCATTTATTTTTTTTCAAATAAAAAGACGTTTCGGACCAGTCTGTGATATAATACTTCTATAATGATTTGAAATTGTACAGAATATAGTATGTAGTTCATCTCAATTCGTTTTGCTATAAATCGAAATCAATGTGTAAAAACATATTTATCGAAAACTAAAGGTTGACTGTTTTGGATAAAAAGTGCCTTATTCCATTCCCTTTTATGATCAACTTAAACGATGATAGGAATGAAAAATAGAAAGACAAGAAATCTACTGTATCAACAACAACAACAACAGAAAGAAAGAAAAAGAGATATGAACATAAAATTGAACGAATAGTTTAAGATATTTAAAAAGATCTACATCTTGATAAAATTATCACAGACCTATTATTAGCCTGCTTTTTAGAAGTAATAATAATTCAACGTAAAAATCGCTGTCAGGCAGCGTAGTGCTTATGTTCTGATTCTTGTGAGCAAATTACACATCAACTCTTCATTTACATAAAATAATTTTACATCTTTGTTTTAAACATATGTTGGTAAAATAAGAAAAGAGCAACATAGAAAGTTCATTTCGACAACTTTGAAAATTCGTTATCACTGGTACGAACACTATACACTGAAGAAACCATGTAACAAGATAGTTTGATAGTTTGATATATATCATATTATGTAACAACCTTAAATGCTGACAATACAAATCAAAAGGTTAACTTCTCATACAGCCATGAAGTGTATCAAACAGCGTGGGAGAACAATAAGTGTGTCGCCTTAGTTCAATAATGTTTGTCTGAAATGTCATGCGTTTTCGTGCAATTAAAATGCTGAAAAACGCCTGCTTTTTATCTTTCGGTCACTGGGACGCTTCTTTTATTGTATTTGCACATTTTGTTTCAATTTCCAGGCCATTTACAAGATGACGCATGCGTTGGTTGGCGGCAAACTGGGAAGTCCTGAAGAAATTACTGACAACTTTTTTGAAAGATTTGATCTGGATCGAGACGGACTTATAAGTTTTCAGGAATTCAGAAACGGTGTTTTGACCGATCCCAAGATAATTTATCTTCTACAATGTGATCCCCATCCATAGAACTGATACCATGAGTGTTAATAACCCGACTGGTAGTGATAAATAACTTTGAAACATTTACAAACGAGTTTGATAAACAAGCGATCTCTTTTAAATTGTTACTCTTTGGTATTTTTGTCAAAGAATGGATTCTTTTTACATTATTAAATTGATACATGTTTTAAGTGTAAAATATAGTTGTATTGATAGTGGGTGTAAAGGTAAAGTAGTCTGGATATTACGTACCCCTTATGCTACGCAGAGTTTGTCTTTCATGGAAGGTCGGGAACCAGATTAACTGCGCAAAGTTTGTCATTCATGGGAGGTCGATAACCAGATTAACTGTAATGGAGCTTGCGATATACAGTCTAAAGGTCATCTGTGAGTTGATTATAATGATGCATTCATATATTTTGAAAAGAAAATGTGTGATATTACACAGGAAATTGTCAGCTTTATTTGAGAGATTCATTAACGTTAATACTTGCTTATTATTTTAAGATTATGTCGTGAATTTGGCTTCTTCGACTGAGGCCAGCCATTAGACGTCTTGTCGAGCATTATGAGGATGGGTAAACCGTAAGGTGTTTTTAAGCAGCCACTATGCCGTTATAACGATACAAATGAATGTATTTCAAACATTAAACGAATGATTTTATGTGTGCGAATTATAATAGCAATGTCGTCCAGCCTGCTTTTTTTTAATCAGTTTGTATTGAAAACAGTAGCAATGCACAATAGAACGGCAAACGGTACAGCGATTATTGTTTTACAAACATTTTTACTAGTTCTAGTATAAGGTCTTACGCGTGCATGATTTTTCGGAACAATCACTGTAAAATATAAAGTTTAGTATGTCAATATAAGTACAGTACTGTATTAATTTTCTTTTCCATATATAGGCCTATATATCAGTGTTATGCACTCGTATTTAAACAAAATCGGATGCAGTCTTATTTTGTTAAATATATCTTGACTTCAAGACTTCTGATTTGGCGCATTTGTGATTGTGCAAGGTTTAAACTACGATAAAAATGAATATCCAGTCTTATGGCGCTTATAAACAAAAGTTTGGGACAAAGAGGCATTCTTTAGAGCGATTAGTCAACACTTAATTTGATTTTTTTTTTGACAAGGAAGTGCACAGGAACTATGAAGACCAATAAAAGCACGACACCTGAATATCTGATCAAAGCGGTAGCAATTAATGTAAATAAAGTGGTTTTAAACAAACTTCTCTTTGTGCCAAATATAACTCTTTTAAATTGCACCAATCGGCTATAACATTTTTAAAAGTCCACCAGGAAGACAAAGGAAGAAAGGTACTTGACAAAAAGAGAGAGGATCATTTTTTTCAAAATGGGAAATGCTAAATCTTTGGTTTTAAAATCGAAATTACGGAAACTGAACCCAAAGACAGTAGCAGAACTTCAAAAGCACATTGACATTGATTTTACACACGAAGAAATTGAGGAATGGTATCGCGAATTTAACACAAATCTGGATAAAGGAATGACTAAACTGACAGTGAAGGAGTTTAAGAAGGTCTATAACAGCGTTTTTGACGGGGATGCTTCGTCATTTGTAGAGCACCTATTCCGGTCATTTGACACAGACGGGGACGGGCATGTAGACTTTAAGGAATTTATTGTGGGTCTGTGTCTCTCCAGTAGTGAGAACTCGGAGAAAAAGTTGAGATGGGCATTTAACATGTATGATATTGACGGAAGCGGAGGAATATCACGTGATGAGATGGGACAAGTACTGAAGGTAATGATTCATAGTACATATGTATAAAAATTGTACTGTTTATTAATATCAATTATATAAATGTATGTATGATGAATTTTCTTTTTTCCGACAACTTATAAGGATATATCAATGTCCGTCGTCTATCGTCCGTCGTCCGTCCACACTTTTATTTACAGTTTATTAACAATCTAGTGGTCACATTTTTGCTCAATTGTCATGAAACTTGGTCAGGATGTTTTCCCAGTAATTGCTCGGACGAGTTCGAATATGGGTCATCTGGGATAAAAAAAACTAGGTCACATGGTCCAAAAGTAGAACAATCTCTTGTTAACAATTTAGAGGCTACTTTTTCAGTCCAATATGAGTAGGAATAATGGCCATCTGGGTTCAAAAACATTGTCACACAGCCCAAAAATGGAAAAAAAACCTTGTTTACACTCTATAGGTAACATTTTCAGTCCAAATATCCTGTAAACTTGTCAAAAAAGGTTGTTTTGATAATTTCCAGTTCAAGTTCGAATATGGTTCATCAGTTTTTAAAATCTAGGTCACAGAGCCCAAATATTGAAAAACTTTTTAACAATTTAGAGGTTACTTTTTCAGTCCAAATATCCTGGATATTTGTCAGAAATTGTTTCGATAATTTCTAGCTCAGGTTTGAATATAGGTCATCTGAGATCAAAAACTAGGTCACAGAGCCCAAATATGGAAAAAGCTTGTAAACACTCTAGAGGTAACATTTTCAGCCCAAATAACCTGGAAATTTGTCAGAAAGGTTGTTTTGATGATTTCAAGCTCATGTTTGAATATAGGTCAAAAACTTTGTCACAGAGCCCAAATATAGAAAAACCTTGTTAACACTCTAGAGGTAACATTTTCAGCTCAAATATCCTTGAAACTTGTCAGAAAGGTTGTTTCGATAATTTCTAGGTCAAGTTCGAATATGGGTCATCTGGGGTCAATTAACCAGGCCCGTAACAACTTTGTTAAAAGCAGTCATACTCAGGTTATCGAAATAGGGCCATCACGGCCCTCTTGATTTGACATGTTCTTTCTATCACTTAGAGTATCTACAAAATGACAAACTCACTTGCCGACGGCGAGATGGGAAGTCCTGAACAGCTGACCGAAACATTTTTTGAGAAGTATGATCTCAACAAGGATGATCAAATATCTTTCGAGGAATTCAGTAATGGTGCTCTGAATGATCCAACGATAGTCCACCTACTCATGTGTGACCCAGGAACTGAGAACTGAGTGCATGCTTATCGTGTAATTGATGAGAGTTTCTTAAGCTCTGACTGTAAAGATTTAATGAACAATCTAAAAAATGGATTACTTTTACAATGAACTTAGCCTTTTTATAGGCCAAAATGGCGTATGGACTCATACGATTAAATATCGTAACCATTAGTGGACATTTTAGGCTTTGCTGGCAAAGTGACTTTTATATGCATAGATTTAATACTAGCAGACAGTTACTATGAAGCACTTTATTCCATCTAATATTTTATGCATTTCATTTGATACGGGAAAGTGAACAGGCGTGGTCTTATTATCATAAATTTCACACGCTTGATTCCTTTTGTGAAAGTAAGACTAAGTTTAGCTCTTTTAATGAAGATATTTCGTATTTGAAATATTTATTATATTTCGTTCAGAAACTGCACTATATAAGAAAATGTTATATATTGTTTTATAAACAATATCATTGAAATTAGTGCTGGATTTTTATTACTTATTTGATACTGTGTTTTATACTGTAAATAAAACCATAAGAATTTTACGCAGTAAATTGTCAAATTATGCTTCAAGAATCGCAAGTTATCTTTTCTGTTCTGCTCCGTTATAATTACAAATGAACAAAAATTTTAATTAACTCATCTATACCCATAACTACTTTATCTATAAATGAATTTATCATATATGTTTCAAGAAAAGCAAGACATTTATTCATGTTCTTGTGCGTTAAGTTGTCAAATGTTCATATAAAAAGGTATATTATTTTATGTATACCCGTAACTGTTTTATTCATAAAAACCATCCATGTATGTTTAAAGAAGATCAGAGCATTTGCTCATGTTCTGTTTCGTTAAGCTAACAAATGATCATGTCAAAAGATTCTTTGATGTATAAACAGCCTTGTTCAAATATTAGTTGTACATAATTATTTCATTATATGACATATCGGCGAACTTTTTTAGTCATGCAACGAGGATATAAGAGTTAAATATAAGTGGCTCATGAGGATATTCAGACATTATTTGTCTTTTAATTTCTCTTTTAAATCATGTTCGTTTCTTAGCTTAGCTCTTTTAAAAAGAGCTTTTTACAGAAGAAGAACAGCAAAGAGAAATATAAAACAATTAATAAAATGCACTGGGAAATGGTGCGCAGAAATGCAAAGCAAAAGTTTATTCACACGCTTAAAGCCCATATTTTTCCCCTATCTTTAAAGTGTATTTCAAAATAATGAACTACGAAAATATATCTAACTGGACCTCTTATTCGATACGGAGAGTATTCAGAGACCCCTATTCTTAACCCTTTAATTCTAGCATTCGTTTAGTCTGATCCTCAAAAAGTATAACAGACAGTGAAACGTCTGTTGTCCGAGGAATTTTCTATCTATCTATTTGAGTTTATTTATCGTCGGTACCGGTTGTCCATCTGACCGACGCCCGCTGCAGAGGTTAGTTATTTTATGTTGTAGGGGATATTGCAAGATACAGAAAGCATCCCAGTTCAGAGACACCCCTGGTTCTTTTGCATGGTCAGTATACAGCACTGATACATGGGGTCTCGTTTTAACGTCTCATCCGAGAGCAAATTAGTAATGTTAGTGGAGGAGCGGAGGATCGATCTCCCCACTGGACCACTGAACTGCTCCTCGAAGAATTTTATACCAAACCTAGACTTTTATCTAATATTTACACACGTACACAATGAAGTCAAGAAGTACATGTAAAACCTATCTAGTTGTTCTCACATGAAACCAAAACGCTAGCTGACATTCTAGAGAAGGAAGAGAAAAAAGCTGTCTTTGAAATGTATACACTTAGATACAATATACCCTACGGAATCAATGTTTTCACAAACGTTCAAGTATTAGATAAATGTGAAATAGATCTATCAACCAGATCGATTTTGCAGTTTGAAATAATGTTTAATATGAAGTGTAACTCACGCCATTGTATTTAACGTTATTGTTTATTATCGATTCAATGAGTTTCAATTATTCACTTTTCCATTCAATGCCGTGGGCAGTGAACTAGGGAAAAATCATTGGCAGGCACTTAATGAATGTGAATAATTTAACATGGAATAAATGGTACATATGAGGATTTCAGGTCTTCAGAAAAGCAATTTGACTATTGTCTAATGCAAATTGCAATCAATTCCGTTGAGGATTGTACGGAAGCTGAGATTTACAAGGTAGCTTGCTTCTGTCGCTCACAGTTGTCCAAAGATATTAAATCCGCTGTTCTATAATCCGATACAGTGACGCCAAAATGGGAAGTTCGAAGTCAAAAGTTCGTAAACTGAACCCAAAAACTGTCGCGGAACTTCAGAAAAATGTTAATGTTGATTTTAGTAAAGAAGAAATAGAATCGTGGTTTCGGGACTACCAGGCGAGTCTCGGGAAAGGGATGTCAAAGCTGACCATGAAGGAATTTAAAGAAGTGTATAACAGCGTGTTTGATGGAGATGCTTCACTATTTGTATCGCACCTGTTTCGATCTTTTGACGAAGATCAGGATGGGTTTGTGGACTTTAAGGAATTTATTGTCGGTTTGTGCGTATCTGGTAGTGAAAAACCGGACACAAAGCTGAAATGGGCATTTAAGATGTATGATATTGACGGTAATGGGTCAATATCTCGAGAGGAAATGGCCAGTATGCTAAAGGTACGTAATGATGACACATTTATTAATTCCAATTATACACAACCATGTACATTGTATTCTTTCAACTTAGTTTCTCCTTAAATTAGCATAACAAAGTCCTTCAAAAATCAAGAGTTTTAATCCGGAAAAAAATGTTCAGGATGCTTAAAGTTTAAACCTAAACGGTGTGAATAGGGTTTTTTTATCGGCAGGTTTTTCCTGAATGATTTTGACTTTAATTTGACATTGACAACTGTGGATCTTTTAATTAGTGTCTACAGACCCACGTCTAAACAAATCGAACGTCAGTTTATTTTGTAAAATATTCTTTTCACAATATTCCCTTAGGCATACATAATACGATTTTATTCGTGACTAAGTTGACAGTGCACACCAAGGTTAAAAAACGTTTTGCTAGCTCATCGAGCTGCTCAGTTATCAAAGGCTTTACAATGATTTTATTGTAATATCTGTTCATTGGTAAGGAAACTACTTTAGTAAAATTCATTCATTTTATTTCATCAAACGCATGTTCTTATGGGATTAAATTCACAGGTTCCCTTGGCATCTCACTACTACGGTACCTGCAATTCTTGAATTCACATGTTCCCTTCGCATCTTACGGCTACCTACAGTTCGTTTAAATGATAAAATCTACGTATGTTTTGTGTTCTTCGTTAAGTTTCGAAACAGATTTTTACTGATGCAGCAGTGCAGTATCATAAACAGATGGCAAAAAGGCCGTGCCTTCCTGCCAAAATCTCTATGCGTGTGTTTCATTACTACGGAAAATCATCAATTAAATAACAACCAACTCGTTTTAGCTTTAGATATGACTTCAAGCCGTGAAACTTTAGTGTAAATTTGTCTTCAATTTATCGTTTCCTCCTCTTTCAGGCGATATACAGAATGATCACTACCGACCTTTCAAGCACCAAAACTGACCTTAAACTTATAGAAGATCTCGTGAATTCATTCTTTAAGTCAGCTGATCGCAACTGTGACAACGCCATAAGCCTGGAAGAATTCTTAGATGGTGTAAAGGAAATGCCCGTAATTCTGCACCTATTACAATGTGACCCCAGTGCGGAAGACGATATCGAAGAAGCTGGAACTATTGAACATTTTGACTCTTTACAAGTATCGGAAAAACTGCTGTCTTCAAATAAAGTAAAAGATGCTGAAAGGGATGAAACAGGAACCGGAAGTGGCAGGCGGGATGCTTACAGAGCTAAGTGAAAACAAGTAAAACTGTTAGATTTCAGATTGCCAACATACACCCCGTGAAGACAATTTTTGATGTATTCTGTTCATAAACGGAAAATGCAATCACCAAAGATAACTAGGTTGTAAAATAATTTGAAATAAAGTATATTTACATGTGTCTTAATGTAATCTCATGTACTCGATTGTTTTATTATACCCACATACACAAATGCCCTTGATTCTGCACCTTTTACAATGTGACACCAGTGCGGGTGACGATATTGAAGAAGCTGAAACTATGAACATTTTGACTCTTTACAAGTATCGAAAAAACAGCTCATGTACTCGTTATTTGATTATACCTCCAAACAATGTGTGGGGGCTATATAGGATTCACTTTGATGTCTCTTCGTCTGTCCGACATGTTTTTTGTCTGGACAATAACTTCATTGAAGGATTTTAAAATAGTTTGGTATATTGTTTCACCTTGAGGAGACGGTGTCTTGCATATAAGACCAATGCCCATAGCTCAAAGGTCAAGGTCCCACTCAGTGGTTGAACGTAAAAATGATGATTATAAACCTTGTCGGGAACAGTTTCTCCAAGCATTGAAAAATTTTGAAATACCTTAATAATATTGGCTCACCTTGATGAGACCGTGTGTAGTGTGTAAGACCCAGATCTATAGCGCAAAAGCCGAAGTCACAGTCACTGGTTAAAGGTAAAAAATGTTTATTATAGACCTTGTCCGGGCCATAACTTCTCCAAGCAAGGAAGGATTTTAAAATACCTTGGCATATTTGTTCATCTTGATCAGACTGAAGTCCATAGCTCAAAGGTCAAAGCCACAGTCAATGCTTGAAGGTAAAAACTGATGATTATAACCTTGTCGGGACAAATTAATTTCTCCAAGCATTTATTGCAAAGATTTTAAAATACCTTTATATATTTGCTCAACTTGATCAAACCCTGTGTTGTGTGTAAGACCAAGATCCATAGTTCAAATGTCAAGGTCACAGTCACCATTGGAGGGTAAAAATGTTGATTATAGACCTTGTCTGGGCCATAACTTCTCAATGCATGGAAAGATTTTAAAATACCACTGCATATTGGTTCACCATAATGAGACGGTGTGTCGAAAATAAGACGCAGGTTCATAACTAAAAGGTCAAGGTCACAGATACTGGTCAAAGTTAAAAAATATCGATGTCAGACCTTGTCCAGACCATAACTTCTCCATACATGGAAGGATTTTCAAACATCTTGTGAGTTTGTTCACGTTGAAGAGAAGGTTTGTCATGTGCAAATCCCAGGTCCATAGCTCAAAGGCCATGGTCCGATGACTGGTTAAATGTCCAAAATGTTGATGTGACACCTTGTCCAAGCCATAACTCTCCATATATGAAAGGCAAATATACCTTCCAGGTCACTTACCGTCTTGATATTTTATAATTGTCTGTTACATCATACCATCAGATGAGATGGCAGCATAAGTATGTTCATTCACTCCACTGCCATGCAAGAATTTAACAATGACCCCTTTTACTTACAAAGCCTCCAGTTCTGTGACCAAGCGGAGAGTGGAGATATTCGTCACTTCTTTTTACTTGTTTATTGTGCCTGTAACATTGGAACAAATTATGTGTTTTCTCACATTACTTTACCTAGGTATTTACTTCATTCAAAGCTCTATCTTAAATGAGTAACAGAAAACTTATGAACCAAGGGCGATTTCACCATGAATAATGGCATTTTTAATCACCTTTTTATAATTATATTTTATAATTTATATAATTTATTTTTGGAAGATCTGATATTTAGTCAAAATTGATGAAAGTGACTGCTAAAAAAATCCTTAAGCCTGTAAGATATCAAATGACAGAATGATAACATAGAAGAAAAATGCTAACATAACTACATGTAATAAAATATTTTTTGCCACCATGGTGTTGTTATTACATGAATAATTTATGCTATTTTGATAACTTAATCTATATTTGCCAAATTGTAGCATGAATTCATTAACTGAGAAACAATGGCACAGAGCAGCTACTCCTATATAATTCATCATATAAGGTGTTATGGCAATATGTCAGATCAGTCTCTGTGAAGTGGAGGTGTCTGTGTTAGTTTGCAGGACATTTGGTAGAAGTAAAAAGGAATTTTTTCATCGCTCCTTCTGCCATAAAACTCATAAATGTGGCTAACATGCCAACATAGAGGTAATTCATTTAAGTTTCCTTTATTAAACTTTTGACAGGTTTGTACTTGAAAGCAGAATACCTGAATAAGAGACATTAGAAAATGACCCAGTTAAACACCATATACCACTATTATGATGAGTATTTGGTGTGCAGTTGTTCTTGGCAGTATTTTTTGGTGTTGTTTTGGTTGACAATAATAAATGTTAATTACAAAATTGTCAGCATAATGTTTTTCAAATTTTATTAAATTGTTAACAATACATCATTTCCAGAATTCCAACACAATTTAACAGCCCATTAATTTTTCAACATGAATTGGTTTATGAATTGAAATCATTAGCTTTTAAGTCACAAAGTATATATTTTCCTTAGACACAAAGTAGTTTTCCTTTTCACAAAGTTCTCTCTAAATTATTTATCCAACACACAAAGTAGTTTTTCTCTTACAAAATTCATTTGTTGTCTATCAAATATTTTCTTGCTTGTTTATATGCCAGTATACCTCCACTCTGGTATTAACATTTCAAAAATTCTAATGTGTCAAGAGTTAATAACATATTGATTACAAATCTTGTTTAGAATGTAAATATTTTTGAGTGTTTTTATTTGTTGTTTTCTGTTATAAAAGATTATTATGTATTGATTTCCTAATCAGACGTCAGGACATGGTGTCAACTTTTGGAGTAAAATGGCTTTAAAACACTAACTTCTAGATAGATTACACTGAAGGTGCTTACAGAAAGCCAGATGACAAAAACAACAACAAATTAACAGATTATCGAGCTGCCTTATTTCTCAAAAATAACTGAGCTCAAAATATTGTTGACTGTCTTCAAAATTGATATATTCATAGTCCTCATAAAATTGCTATTCCTTTAACAACAAATTTGACTATGAAATGTAAAAATTCAATAAAATAATTCTTCAATTTTTTGGTTGTGATGCATTATAAATTTTGTAAAAACTAGAACTGTGTCCATAGGACACGGATGCCCCCACTATGCATAAGTGCTCATAAACAAGAGCATGTATATTCTGTATGTAAGATTTAGGTGGGGAACAATTTTTTTCTGTAGTTGCAAATGAATTGAGGTGTTTTGTATATTATAAATGCTGTCCTTTTATTTCAAAATTAGATATTTTATACTGAAACAAGGGCTGTCGGATGGACAGCACGCATGACTATTCTTAGTGCTTGAAGGTATAATAAAAGCCTGAAATTAAAGATTTTTCAAAGTCTTAAAAGGGGAATAACTAATAAAAATGCTTAACAGAGTTATGGGCCTTGATGGAATGACACAGTCTACGGCCAAGTTTGAACCAAATATCTGCAGTAGAAAGGGAAGAAATAGTGAAAATGAACTTGCCCTAAAACTTTAACCCGATAGCCATGCCACAAGTACAATAGACCTCCTTATTCTTTGAATAGTCGACATAAAAATGTTGTAAATATTTATGTACTATGAGGAATCACATTAGCGAAGACGGAGAAAGACACACACAAGTAATTACATGTTGCTGATATTAAAGTAAGCAGGTAAAATTTAAAAAATGTTACACATGAAAGTTAACTACAGATTAGAAACCCCAGGTGTGTCAGGTCCCGTAAAAAACATTACCTTCCTTTACTATCATCTACACATTAAGGTTGTTCGTCCCTGAAAGTTAAGCAAAATCTGCCATCCGGTTTATGAGGAGTTACATTCACAAATTTATTTCACTTTATGGTTTATAGTGAAAAAATCAACAAAGGGCCATAATTCTGTTAAATTTGGTCAAAGCAAAAATTCCTTCCTTAACTATCATCTACACATTAAGGTTGTTCATTCCTGAAACTTTAAGCAAAATCTTTCTGGTTTATGAGGAGTTGCGTTCACAAATTTATTTGGCTATATGGTATATAGTGAAAAAATCAACAAAGGGCCATAATTCCGTTAAATTTGGTCGAAGCAAAAATTCCTTCCTTATCTATCATCTACACATTAAGGTTGTTCATCCCTGAAGGTTTAAGCAAAATCTGCCATCCAGTTTAAAAGGAGTTGCGTTCACAAAATTTCGGGATGTACGTACAGACGTACAGTCGTATTATCGCAGGGTCGTACGGACTGACGGACAAGTGCAACGCTATATGCACCCACTTTGTGGGGGCATAAAAATGTGCATCATAATACTACTACAATTTCTTTTATTGTAGTATAAGTGTACATTTCATGATATTCCAATTGTTCTGGTAAATCTAAATGACCTTGTTAAATTTCTTCAACCTGTAAGATCTAAATGGCCAAATGTTCTCAAAGAATAAATATATTGGTCTTTAAAACTTTAAAAATACCTAATAAATATACAGACTAATAATACAATATATTAAGCATATTTATCTTATTCTAACATATTTATCTTATTCCGAACTCAATAGATTTTAGACCAGATTATCTAAATGCAAATGACAGGCAAACTTGATAGCTTCCTTAATTAAACATCTGTCGCTTAAAACAAGGACAGACACCTAAAATGCACATGGCACACTGACTTGTTGGCACTTTTGGTATTTAATTTTGTATATAAATCTGACAATGACATCAAGGCCAAGGAAAATAGGACTAATCTTAAAATTGATATGAATAAATGGCATTAACTAGACAGCCGCTCAATAAATGCACTCATACACCACCGTGTCCAGTCGTTACAATTGGAAGGAGGATTTGTAACGCATCCGCAGTCGTGTATTTCAGGGATTTAGGAAGGGGTGATGTAAATATTTTCCTCATTATTTCTTCATTTTTTCTGTCTGGTTTTTGTTTAATGGTCTAAGATGACCTTCAATCAATGTAGATTCTTGCTTCAAAACTGTTTTGTCTCAGAACTTTGCCATTTTCAAGATCATTCAGGAAAACCTAGCGTTAGAAAGAAAAACGCTTGATTTTAGCACGATGTTTTGAAGATTTCTTGACATAAACGTAATCCCGTCAGAGGCGAGATTCTCTCACGATCTTCACATTCCTCACCTCGGCGCGAATACTGGTATGGAACCCAGGAAGCAGTCATCGAGCGTGGTGATTCGAAGTTGTAAGAACTTGTATCGCAATCGAGGTAAAATAAATGAGTCTAAACATTGTACCTTTTAAACTTGATTTCACAGAAATCTTGTTTTTATGATGCATGACGCGGATGCACAAGCAGAGATAACATATTTTAATAGTTTGGAAAAGCAGAGTATAAGTATTACCGTACATAAAACTCAACAGAGCATTCACGATTCAAACTGCAGATTACTATATTGCTATATTCAGTTTTAATGAGCTGTGAATTCTCACATTCAATGTCTGCTATTTTTGGGTGAATCAACAAACAACCCTGCACATCCATAATAAGAATACCTGCAAGTTGACAAACAAATTGCTTAATCATTTCACGCAGGTATTTCATGTTTGTTTAATTTAAAACACTTTATGATTTTTGACATAATACATGCGCATGTGCGCTGAAAATACCTATTTAATATTTTTGGGAAATCCCAGATATATACAACTCGCTGATTATTTTTGGGGCATTCATAGGAGATTTTCATTTGCATTAGGGAGAAAAAGTAACGTGATGCTCGTTTGGGAGAGGTGCAGCTCGAGAGAGGTGAAAATACACAGATTTCCAATGCGGGGGGGGGGGGGAAATCAAAATATAATTATAGAGGATGCCGTTCGTGGGAGGTGACGTTATTGGAGGATTGACTTTATATTTAACATATCTGTCCCCAATACTTACCACAAGTATAATATACACACTATGGATATCAGATCAATAGGCTCAAAACTGAACTTGCATGTCCCAAAGCTAAGAACAGTTTTTTAGGAAAAGTTTTGAATATTCTGGAACTAAAAACTGGAACTCATTCCAGTCTCATTAGGCTGAAACCCTCTCTAGCTTTAAAAGTAAATACATTGCATATTGGCAAATTCTTTCTATTAATCTCAGATATATGAATATTTCTTAATGCTTTATAAATATATCTAGTTATTTGTTATTTGGTCAAATACGGCGAGAAAAGGTACTTGAAAGTTATTGAATCCTTGCTCCGCGTGCGTCACAAAAATAACTGCGCCTACGTACGTTACATGTGTTTCGTTAGCAAAAACGATTATATCAGTATTTAATTGGAAACGCAGGGATAAAGTTTATATTAAAATCAATTTTTACAATGAAATTCTTGTAAACCAAACAAAATATAAAGTTGTTTGATACGTTTATGTCAAGAAATCTTCAAAACATCGTGCTAAAATCAAGCGTTTTTCTTTCTAACGCTAGGTTTTCCTGAATGATCTTGAAAATGGCAAAGTTCTGAGACAAAACAGTTTTGGAGCAAGAATCTACATTGATTGAAGGTCATCTTAGACTATTAAACAAAAACCAGACAGAAAAAATGAAGAAATAATGAGGAAAATATTTACATCACCCCTTCCTAAATCCCTGAAATACACGACTGCGGATGCGTTACAAATCCTCCTTCCAATTGTAACGATTGGACACGGTGTACACTGTCTCAGTGGTTTAAATCATACATGTAGTTTGTGTACTGACTGAAATCAATTAATAAACTGAGCTAGTTAAGTTTATCATTGGTACCAGTTGCCCATATGACCGATGCCCTCTGAAGAGATTAGTTATGTTTATCTTGTGGGGATAGTACAAGATACAGAAAGCATCCAATTCCAGAGACACGCCAGGTTCTTTTCAATGCTCAGTGTATAGCACTATAAATACAAATGGCCTCAGTTAAATGTCTCAACTGAAAGTTAGTAAATTAATGTAAGTTGAGGAGATAACTGGCCAGTCCAGCATGTTACAACTGGACCTTGGATCCACTCGAAGCTAGTTGGTGACAAGGATCTGCTAAATATTAGGCATCTTGAAATTGGAAATAAACTCCAATATGATTACTTGAAATAAGAAAACATGTCAATTAAAATCTTTTGTTCACAGGTTTTTTGCAAATGTTGAATATATTTTTTGTATTAATTCCTATATTACTGAAGTAACCACCAGAATACCTTTCCATAACCAAATCTTGACTGTATGTCATCTTTTGTCAGTACTACTCTAAGGCCACGACTTTTTTATTTAATGGTTTACAAAATTTTTTCAGAAAATGGTCCGTTGGGCGGTCGAAAAAAAAAAAAAAAAAAACATTTTCAGTTGAAACAACATGTGTTAATTTCTTCAGATATTAAGACATTAACAAGAAAATTATACCCTTATTCTTTTAAAACAGATAAAGCTTACTCGTCAAATGTATTACAAAAATTTAATATCTTTTTCACCAACGAAATATCTGAATGCAAGAGGGGAGGAGTGTACAATACTGCTCCCCCGATATGATGTACATTTTTCTCTTTAACTTTGCGGACATAAGGAGGAAGATCGCGGATAAACTTTGAGAAACTTCCTAAATCGTGGAGGAGACGTTTTTTTGTCTGAAAACTGACGGAATTTACTGTGAAATCAATCCTCCGCGAATCTCCGCGATTTGTTTTAATATGCATTCTGTTGACTATATTGTTTCTTTTCTAGTGAAATTTCATATTTACTTACTCTTTTTACCTTCATGTTAGGATGCTTTATATTTTTATTCAGTACAATGTTTTTTACAAATGACTTAAAAATACACGATATCATATGTTGGTCTCATGACCTATGATCTGTACACGCATACAATATTGTGTCTCAATCGTTAATTGGTTCCTAAATATAAGATATGACCTTTAACATTGAGCGACAGTAATTTTCCATCAATGGTTTTCACATTACGTCACTTCACAAGCTTCAGACACCATGTGCTCTTTAGAGCGGGAAATGTACCATGCTTTTTCCGTGAAAACCGATTTTTTAGTGATGTTTGGTGAATAAGATATTTAATATCTTTGACATATATCTGGATTTTTTTTTTTATTTAGACAATGTTGGCTTTGTTCACTGAACAAGTTTGGTTTTGTACCACTCAATCATTAATACTGAGTGCGTGAAATGAGGGTATTTGAAGAAAAGAAACAGCCGATTATGAATAGATTTACATACCTACCTGACAGCTTGTTAATTAACTTTAATTTCTGCAACTTTTTTAATCGGTGCCGCGCTTGCGTTAATCCACTCGCAAATAAATTCTAAATGATAACCAAACTGCGAAAAGTTAATGCATCTAATTTAAACACTCAGAATTCGAACAAATGGGCTCTAATTCTGATGCAATTGTGTACGAACGCTCCTATTTGTTTACACAAAGAATGACGTTTCAAAGCACAGCTGATCATATTTTCAGAAAATGAATTGACCGGTTTACAATCAACACGTGTTAAACTGCTTTCCTATTTTTGAGAAATCATGAACTCTGCTGCGACATCTGTATCGTCTAGGTGCTTGGCAAAAATTATTGATCGGTTTTGCTATAAAAACAAGCGTTTCGAAAAATTCAAAAACGAAAGTATACAATGACAGTTTCATTATTGTCATTACGTACTGTCTGTTCTTGATTAAAGCATTTCAAGTGTATGCATTTTATGATTATATTTTTCACACCTTCAAATGGGAAATAATTTGTCAAAACTCTGGTGATAAAACATTAGCATATTCGCGGAGAATCTCCGCGGTAATGCTCTAAAACTCTTAAAAATTCGGAGATTGTGTGTTAACTTAATTCGCGGAGATTATGAGCGTTTTTCAAGGAGAAACTTCGCGGATTTCGGAGGTTTGCGTCAACCGCGATCGCGGAGGAAGCACAAATTTGTACACATCGCGGGAGCTGTACTGTAGTAACCCCATTTTCTGAAAATGGCAATGACCTCAAAACTGATCATTGTTTACGACATTGCTCTTCTGGTATTATTTATTTTAAAAATTAAATGGTTATTTGTGTTTTATATCGTTGAATGGCATTCGTATTTACTCACTTTTATTTGCATTCGTACTCGAAGTGACTTGTTTTTTTTTACTGTTTTTGTCCCTTTTCTGAGTGGTCGGAAATGAAACATATAAAAAAAGGACGATTTTCTGATTTTATTTTTTTTCCACTTTCCAAGAAATTAGGGTCGGCGGTTTTGTAAACCAATATATTAAAAAATCGTGGCCTAAAGAATGAACAAAACAAATTTCATAGCATCCACTTTATTAATTTACAAGTACAATCCCACAAGACAAGTTCAGCTGCTCTGTAATTTAACAATGTATAAGATAAATAATATGATAGATAAAAATCTAAATAAATATATGAATTCATTTTTTATGTATGTTTTATGTGTATATAATATATACTTTTAAGCATATCAATACTGTGACATAGTCATTCTCTAAAATACAACAAAGGTCACTGAAATTGTTAAAGACATATATATCTATTTATATCTATTGTGTAAAATTGAGCAATCAGTGTACTATTCAGTCAAAATACATTTCTGCTAATAACATAAAAGAATAAAAATAACTTCAACTATTATATTCCTTCAATCATAGAAAGAGATATTCACCTGGATAAAGGGATGTTGTTGCAAACAACAATTGCATCTGCATACTTGGCATATGAATTTTATCTTAAGCACAGAGTCACCACAGAAATAGTATGGGAAATGCATTCATGTTCTTTATCTTAACAGTCAAATAATAAACAATATATGATGATGTCAGACAATATCCAAGTCAATGGACCTGGCAATGTGATATTTACCTTTGCCTGTCAGCCTCTGTAAATATCAAATTTACTGGGTCCATAAACTAGGATGTCCACCTCTTCATCATACAATAACTGTATAATATGCTATAAAAATACAGGTCATTAGGTAACCTAAAAATTAGAAGATTTAGACCAGTAAAAGTTATAGATAAAATGAAAACATCTAAACGTTTAAGATCGACAAACCTTATTTAAGACTATAATTAATAAAAAGAATTGTTTGAATACTGGCAATTTGTTTTCTTTGGTGAAGACTTTCAAATGAAATTAGATACATGTATCTATTTGAACTCAAATTATTTAGATAATTTTCTGTAACTAGGCCATTATTTCAATGTCATGTCAATTGTGAATTCAACTTTTTTTTGGTAATTCTAAATTTCCGAAAAGGCTAATAATTCATAAATTGATATTATTTGTAATTTCACACTTTGTAATTATTAATAAAATTTGCAATATCGGGTAATATCGACTCTTATTTACATAGAGACTTTTGAGTTGTCTCTATTCAAATGAAGTATTCAAGCTTTTAATAAACTCCCACATAAATTTCGAAAATATCATGTCCAAGCCACACAGGTAACACTGTTGAATTAATTGTGAAGAATGTGCACAATTTTAAGGCAAAAATGAATTCTTTGCTGAAGGTAACCTAGGTAACAAAATTCAGCGTAGGCAGATCAATAAAAAGTTTTATTCTGAGTTGTCAAATGATATGAAATACATAAGAGAGGAAAGGAATGTCTGCAGATGTAAAAAGTGAAATAAAAAAATTACCTGCTCTTGTGTCCATTAAAAATCAATTATTACTTACTGCACTAATAAGGTGATAATAATAAGTACTGTTCACATGTTAAGGTACTTTTAGCTCATTTAATTACCTGTCTTTTATCTTGATAACGTTTTAGTTACCTATTTCAGATATAAATAATAAAAGGCTTAACTAGAAGTACTATTTTTGAATATTGCTGCTGAATACAGAAATGCAAAATGGAGCATGAAAAATGGTGCACTCAAAAGGGATTTCCAAAAATATGCAAGGCTAGTTTACTTATTATGTGTTCAGTACAAAAGTACTTAAAATGCTTACATTATGGAAAGAGATTATTGTGTCACCATTTTCCGATAACTTGACCCCTTAACAGAAACGCTTGTTTTACATCTAAAAGTAAGTCAATTCTGTACCTGTGCACAAAGCACCTTTTGTCTAGTTTTAAGCCCACAACCAGAATGCTAATTTTTTGTGTATTCAGTTAAAGCAGATTAATAAAAAACATTTGCTTATCGTCAAAAATGACAGAAGAGGTGAAAATGAGTGTTACCAGCATAGTTTGGAGAATTATAAGAGAAAAAATTCTTACCTCCAGTCTTATTTTAAAAACAGAAAAAAAAATAAAAAAAGATTTCGCTTGTCCTATCATCTCTATAAAAATTCTGAGTAACTACCTATCAATTTTGTGTTGCTTTATTTGTATGGCTGACAAGAAAAACATAGGGTTGGTCATGTTACTAGAACAAGTAACTCTTCCTTTTCCTCATTTTAGATGTCAAGTGAACCTTAAAATATTTCAAATTATACTGTAGAATGAAAGTGCTTGGTTTGAAAATTACCTTCTTTTAAAATCACCTTTAAAGACTCCTTGAAAACCAGTTTATCTGTAAAATGAAAGGAGCATCTCAATGATATATTCTGTAAATAGTCCAAAAATACTTATATTATTCACTAGTACCCATACTTTTGGAGATTCCTTACCTAAAACAAGACCTGTCCGCAGACAGCATGCTCCACTTTTCTCAGTGCTGGATAATAAATTATAAGCCAAGTCAAACAAGAGGCCCACGTGAAAAAAAATTTAGTGGGGGATGGTAAGTACCTAGTCATATAAGATGAAAAAAAGATTTTTTTTTTTTTAAATAATGAAAAAAAAATTGCTCTGTGTGTTTGGAGGGGGTGGGGGAGTCAAATACCTATGTATTTAATAAAAAAAAAAAGGAACAAATTTGGTGGAGGAGATGAAGGGTGGACCATGTCTCATGTAAGTTAAAAGGGGTAATGTCCAAATGGTGGGGATAAGGGGGAGGGAAGTACTTACCCACCTATGTAAGCTAACAGTTTATTTTTATGCTTAAGAAGTTCTTTTCCTATATAAGTATATGCAAAAGCAAGTGACCCCTTGGGTGGGGCTAACTTTGACCCCAGGGACTTGGGTACCAACAATCTTTGCAGGGGTCTTGCTGGTGATCAAGAATGCCAAGTTTGAATGGAATCATTTTTTGAGAAACGGACATTAACAAAAAGGTTATCCAAGAAATTTTAAGTTGAAAAAGGGGCATAACTTTGCAAATATAAATTTGAGGGTTATCTACCCTTGAGAAATGGTGTCACATTTTGATAGTGAACATGTATTCTTAATCTGAAGTAGGTTAACCAACTCCAACGCCAATGCTGACAAGGGAGTCATGACAATAGCTCCACTTTTTTTTTCGAAAAGTGGAGCTAAAAATGTAAAACAAGAAACAGGCAGCCCATATCAGATGGCCCTAAAACACTTACCTCAGTATATCTATTAAGGAAGAAAAGTACCATGTAATGGCTTTATCATTAAAATACAAAATAAGAACTAAACAAGGGACAATAATAGAAAAATAATGGTACATGCCCCTAGGCAATGCTTCAAACCAAATCTCAGAATTCTCAGGCATTTACCTTCTGACAAGAATTTTTTGTTAAGTTTATTTATATGTACACCATGGTAAAATACAGGGATGGAGCCAAAAATAAATCCAAAGACAGGTAAAGGTCCACCAGACAATGCTTCATGCCAAATTTCAGAGCTCTAGGTCTTGCAGTTTCCTAAAAGGAGAATTTTAAAGATTTTCCTAAATATTTTTGTATAAAACATGGCCCCTCAGGCATGGCCAATGACCTCGGGGAAATAATTCGAATAAACTTGGTGAAGGTTTACTAGACAATGCTACATGAAAAATTTCAGAGCTCTGGGCCAAGTGGTATTAGACCAGAAGAGTTCTGAAGTTTTTCATTCTTTCTGCCATTGCAACATCGAGTTCTGAATGGAATGGGTATCTTTCAACAACTTTGGTTAAGCTTTATGCAAAATACATCCTTTCTAAGTTTCATCAAAAGTGATTTAGATGGAGCCATTGTTTAGTGTAAAAAGCCAAGGACAAACAGAGGGTGATGACAAAAGCTCATTTAGAGCTGAGTGTGCCCTCGTGAGCTGAAAAGCTGAAATCAGCAGTTTATGTAAATGGACGGAAAATGTTTCTCATTATAACAAAACCTGTCAGGTATAACAATCATCACCACAACAATAGAATATACAATCACTCAATACTTCAAAAACAAAAACAGTAAAAACAATTCAGTATACACTGTTTATTTTATCTTAAAATCACCCAGATGAATCTGTACTATGATTTTAATGAGAATAATGAGGGCACTAACGCCATCAATTTTCCATAAGGACATCATTTTATACCATTTATCTCACTTGATGAAAGAATATTTTAAACCTTATAAGTTATGTTTACTCTATTTTCCAATTTTATTAATCATTCTAATTGCAACTTTTTTTTACAAAATAATCCAGCAATCAATAACTACATGTTTTAATCTGCCAGAAACTATTTTATATCATTTCTAAAACACAATTAGTCTAGAATAACTCAACAGTTTTACAATACTTTCATAGATTTCACGACATGTTTGAAACTTAGAGGTTGTGTAAAAAAATCAGGCTTATTTCATTGCATAGTTAAAGATCTTCACAAAGATTTTTGGGCTTGGTAATATTCAAGTTTGAATAACAAGTCAACTATGCAAGTTTGCTATTCCCTAGAAATCAATGTGGGTTTATTGCATGTTAAACATGCATGAAAAATGTAGTGTTATGCTTTTACACATTCAGAAACCTTTCAGTTATTGAAACTCTAAAATACATGTTTTTTTCAAATAATCAGTGGTTTCCATAGTAAAAAAAAGTACACATTTATCTACAATGAATACTTGACATGGCACTACTTGTACTAATGATCAAGATATTGTTACCTTATGTCATCAAATCCTGTCAGCTATTATAATGAGCAGCAGGAAATAACAAAATGTCACTGAAACATTATCATGATACCCGGTCTTTTTCTGCAAACATACTGTTTGTTATGTTATTCACAACTGTTTTACTATTCTTTCAAGACCATCTTAGTTTCTTTTATGATATTTCATCAATGGTAATGCTAAAAAAAATCCAGGTTACAATAGTTTCTTTCCAGGTTATGACTGTTTTATTATGGTTTTGAAAAAAAAAATTATTATGATGGCTTCATTTCAGGTTATGATGATGTTTTCAACTGTCATGATATGTTTCCCTCAAGGTTATGATTCTTTGTTTTCAGGTTATGGTGATGTTTTTCACTGTCATGATATGTTTCCTTCAAGGTTATGATTCTTTGTTTTCAGGTTATGGTGATGTTTTTCACTGTCATGATATGTTTCCTTCAATGTTATGAGTCTTCGTTTTCAGGTTATGATGATGAATTTCACTGTCATGATATGTTTCCTTCAAAGTAATGATTCTTTGTTTTCAGGTTATGGTGATGTTTTTCAGTGTCATGATATGTTTCCTTCAAGGTTGGCTATGATTCTTTGTTTTCCAGGTTATATTTCTTCAAGATTGCAAGGACTATTTTCACAATTATGAAATGTTTCCTGTTTCACACTATTCTTGCCCTCCTACCTTATTAAACAGAATTTTGGAAGTAGACAGAGTAAACATTGTATTTAATAATATTTTCAACAAATATCAAACTATTTAAGCGAGAAACTAATACACAACTTTTCCAAACTGCAAAGATCTTTATTTACCAACAACAATAACCTATTAACACAAACACAATTATGGTTTATCCAATGTTTGCCATGAAGAGGATGCACTGTAATGACTCTGGCATTTTTTTTTTTTTTTTGGATAATTTATTTCTTGTGTCTGCATAATGAAGGTGGAAACTACATGAAAATTTACAATATGCAAAGAAAGGTCAAAATAAGTTTCAAGATTTCTAATGGCTTAAGAAACAAACCCATACTGAACTTCGTTTCTATCAGTAGACAAAAAATACTTTAACAGTACAATGAAGAAAAGTTGAATTTTGCTATAACATCTCAACTATTCTTCATGTGGATTATTTATACCCAGGATGGCATTTTCATGAATAGGTAACCTGAGTTAATCTTATTCAAAGAATGTATATAATGAAATGTATGAAAATCACAAATAAAATGGAATGCATTTTTGTGAAATCTAGATTACAATGAAGATAAATTATTATGGCATTTATTGTGACAAATTATATGTTTAAGCACCCTAATTTTGAAATTCAAGGTTTCAAATTTCTCATGTTTAAATACTTGAATTTTGTTTAAAGCTGTTTTACTTCACAGCTAAATCAGACTAAGGTTGCTGGAAGTTACAAATGCTAATCTTCAAGAACTCTTCCCAGACTTCTGACCAGGAAATGCTCTAGAATAGTTAAATTATGAAGGCTGAGGTCAAATATCTCAACCTTTGACCTCAAATTTACATATTAAGTGCTACACCAAAACCTTTGCTAATACTCATGTATACATTTTTGAAAATAATATGAACTGAAACTGTAAAGTTCCACTTAAACTATTACACTTTATGCACTTTATTTTTAATTATGCTAAAATCAGCAAATTAAATCCAAAGTCTAAATTTATAACAAATTGTGGCCCGATGATAATGCTGATTTGCAAGCGAGACCAGTTTTTGACTTATAAGTAGAACTTTACTTTAAGAAGTAATTGCTGTAGTTTTGCTCCAGATAAACTATTTTTGATAAAAACAGGTTAAGTTGACTTATGAAAACAACAAGGAGAGGAAACACTTCTTCTAAAATCTCTAGATTACAGGCAAAAAAAAGCCAATGGTATGCCTGTTGCCTTAAATAATTGCACTGACTTTACAGTCAGCAAAACAAAAGCACACAATACTGTGGCTTCAAATTTCTTGTTGACAAAATAATGAAGGAAAGCCACAAAAGCACACTAGTCCCTGCAACTGGAACACAAAATCTCCACAACACTTCCCAAAATAGGGAAAAAACAATAAAACTGGCTCTTTACTATATCTCAATAAAAATAAAACCTGGCTTTTTACTATATCTCAAAAAAAAAAAGTATGTAATTTAACAAAAATGACATGCAAAGCACACTTTTTAACTCAAGATTTTTTTTCAAGAATCAATCTAAAAACATCAATCAAAAGAGCCACAGAGGCTGCAAATAGTTTATCTGAGCCAACAGATATAATTTCCTAAAAATGTCTTTTTTAACCTTCAAAGAAAACAAGAGGGCCATGATGACCCTATATCGTTCATATGAGTATAACTGCTCTTAGCAGCAAAGCCAATGAAATTCATTCAGCTGAAGTACAGTATACTTAGACATTCAAAATTATGTCCTCATAATGGTAAGCTCATTATAAGTAAGCTGACTTGTATCACCTGACCAGATTTTATACATGTATTCTATTAATATCATTTCAATCAGTAACTAATGATGTCTTGGATGGGGCCAATTCTAAATCTTACTCCAACAACAAGAAATTAAGTCAGAAGATCAAAGTCAGCCAGCGTCAAAGTTAAAATTTACATGCAAAAACTTTACATGTGGTCAAACTGCCAAAACCAGAAAGTAGGTCAGTAGGTCATTGTCATGGTAATCCAAAGAGGGAGTTGAAAGGTGCAAGCAAAATTGTGCAGGCAGTTAAAAGTTCAATGCTTCAGTTTAGAAAACAAAATAAAAAAGCTCAGTAAAGTTCACACAATGCAGATGCTGAAATCTGCATGCAAAGCTTAACATATGCTCCATATTTCATACATAACTTCAAAAACAAAGAATAGGTCAGTGGGTCAAGGTTATATATAACATTTCAATGTATAAGCTGCACAAACAAAGAAGTAAACAACAGATCATAGTCAAATAAAGGTCAAGGACAAGTTAAATATATGAACATGACGGTTCGTCCAGAAATCATTTTTAGTGAAGGACCACACAATGCCAAACACACAATATCTAAACTCTAGGCATTTGAGATTTTTTTCCTTTTTAAGTCTATGTAAAAATAAGTAATCCTTTGCACTGGACCAATTTTACCCTAGCGTCACCATTTGAACAATCTTTGTAGAGGTCTACTAAACAAAGCCACACATTAATATCTAGACTCTGGGCCCTGCAATTTTAGAAAAAGATTTTTTAAGATTTCATCTATATGTCTATGTAAAAAAAACTGAGATGCCTAGGGTGGGGTCAACAGTGACATCAGGTATATAATTTGATAATTCTTGAACACTGGACAAAGCTACAAACCAAATTTAAGGGCTCTGGTTTAAGACAAAAAGATTTTTAAGCTTTTTATTCAAGTAGCCATAGCAACAGGGATATTTTATTCCACATGGAGTGGAATTCTTTAAAAGATGGTAGAGCTTCATGCCAAGAAGACTCCAGTCAAGATTCATTAACTTTGGCCCAGTTAATTTAGAGGAAATGTTGTTTAAAGTAAAAGGTGGACAAGAGATGACTGACACCAGGTGATGGATGGAATGCGATCACAATAGCTCCTCGCCCTGGGCCTCTGGCTCATTTGAGTTTTAAAGGAGTGACCATAATGGTGTATTTTCAGTAGCTTCCCAAGCTAAGTATTATTAACTGAACAAAGACTAACATGGAGGTGGAAGTAATATCATAACAAATGTCTTACTGGCTGGCTCAGGTAAGCTTAAAAAAACAGCACTCCTAAAACAAAGAATCTTAGTTATATCTAGATTAGATAATACTACTCTATTTATACTCAGAATTACATGAACACCTAATTTATAAATCATCCAACAGTTTTACATACTTTTTATTTCTGTTACTCTGTTATCATCTTTTTGCATAGGTACAAATCGACAATTTATTTTGACCAAAACTGAACATATTCCAAACTAACTTGTTTCGTATGTTAATAAGCAGAGAGGGATGACTTGATTGGCATCAAACACCACATACTCTTGATTCATTGAGGCATCACCTTGGCCTAACAAGTGAGTTAATCGACCTGGTGTCTGCAAGAGAAAAACATTAACAAATATTTGTTTTTAAAATGGTGCAAACATTTCATTTTTCAAAAAGTACCAAAAGCCACAGCTTTCTTATGTTGATGACACATAAATTCTATATTTTTATTTTTGGCCCATATAATTATGTTTTGATAGAAGCAAAAGATGAAACAGGGAAAAATGTGATTCCATGAAAATTTAGTCAGATCAGTCAACAAACTGAAGTATTGTAATTCAACTTTATCTGCAATTATACTGTTTGCTTATAATCTATAATTCTTAAATGAAATAAGAAATTAGAGTATGATGAATCTTACAATAATGCTGTCAAAACCTTCAGATGGCGCTATTCTGGTTCTGTCAGCCTTGACAACAGTTTCCACATTTCCAGTAGCAACCTCAACTTTTAAAAGGTTTCCTAGCTGCAAGAAAAAAGGTTTATTTAAAAAAAGGGCTTGTAATCATTATTGTCCAAATTAAACAAGCTTTATTTTATGAAGCTTTCAAGAAACATGATAAAATAAGTTTAACCCTGAACATGCTGAAATCTTTTAATGGATTAGCCCAGCTTTGAATTTGGAATAGTCCATTCAAAGTTTAAGGGATTTCAATATCAAAATACAAAAATGGAGCTACCAACAGTATAGAGCCTGGTCAGACTGCACGGATGTGCAGGCTGGCCTGGCTCTATACTGGTGGCAAAGGCTAATCACTTTTGGTTCCAGCAGGTTAAGGGTTAATCCCATAACAAAATTGATTTTCAAGTTAACCAATATGCTAAACGACAGCAAGCTCAGATTACACGACTAACCTTGGAAAATTGAGCAGCCTTGAATGGATACTTTGAGAAGTATAGTCCTTTCCCAAAATCACCGCATATGAAATCTGCAAAAAGACATTATCAATTCATGGTAATAAGTCTGTGATCAATGACCCAAAATGACTAGTACAACTACACCGTACAGTACATTAAACAGTCTGGTCTTCTACAATTTTTATCTAATTTTCAGGCAGTCCTCCCCTTACCTTGCAGATATTATATTACAAACTTTAACATTCACCTTATAATGTGTTATGTGAATTAATTGTGACACAGCCTTAGAATGGAACAATTAACATGATACTAAGTTGTAAAAATGAACTACCTGTCTAAATATTTATTTATAATTATCAAATTTCTCTATCTTCTAATATATCTTGTCAAACAAGCATATGTTGTCAATTTCAACTTGCATTAAAATAAGCCCAATGTCATGGGAAAAAGGGCATATAAAAAAACAAGAACTGTCACTGAAAAATGACAATGCCCATGAAGTGGTGCTTTGACCTTTGAGCTGAGGACCAGATGAAGATAAGTAGTAGATCCTTCAAAAAAGTTTGTTTTTTGGACAATCTGACCTCAAGGTCAAGGTAATTTAGGGGTCAAGAAAAAAATGCTACCAGATAAAGGTAAATTGTAGATTCTTCAAAGAAGTGCTTTTTTTTAATTTAATTAACCTCAAGATCAAGGTCAAGTAGGGGTCAAGGTAAAAAAAATATATGTATCTGGAAGATTTCTCCCAAAGGCTTGTTGTGTGCAAACATGAACTAAATCTGTTTGGTAATAACTAATAAGGGAGTTATGGCCAATATTAAAGATTCTGACAACTGGACCTTCAAGGTCAAGGTCATTTCAATATATCTCAGAGGGAAGGTCTTGTTCAAAGGGATATTGTGTTCAAGAAGGATGTTAATCCATTTACTAATAAGGAATTTATTGGCAATGTTAAAGTTTTTGGATGGAATGACAGAATGACAAACTGACAGACAGACAGGTCAAAAATGCTATATGCTCTCCTTTGAGGACATAAAAAACAGTAAAGTGAAAGCAGCAAAAAACAGCATTATTCCCAACTCATTCTTAAGCGAACTGAAGTAAAACATTGATTCCTTAATGCCTATGATGGCATTTGACCAATAGCCAAAATAGTGAATGGAGATACTGCAACTTCCTAAATTATTTGAAAAATAAAAATTAATTTATAATGACATGAATTTTTTTTAATAAATAAGATATAATTTTTTAATGTGACTATTTACCATAGCCTAAAGGATCACTTCAAGGGTCAAGTGACAAACAACAACTGATACGCAACTAGCTGCCATGTATTTTGAATTTTCATAAATAACAGAGAGGAAACAAGCCTTTAAGGAAAATAGCAAAAAAAAGGGCTTTTCAATGTATGAACATCTTTTATTCACAGTGATAAAAAATAATCACCATTTAGTTTCAATTGCTAGGAGATCGAAAATGAATAAATCGGTAACCAAGAAGGCCTTTTAATTAAAGATTTATACGCAGATGAATGGGGTTCCCAAACAGTTTCGGGACATTTCAAGATTTGATGAAATCATCTATACTTATTGATAAAAATGTTAAGAAAGTTCAAATCCTGGTTTATATTTTTGTGATGAAATGAAGTGAACATTGGGTATATCTTAGTTAAAAACATGAAATACCACTGAAATTGGTTATAGAGAACTGCAAAGTATTACAGAATGATAAAGACTGTTTTCAACATGTTATAACAGACTATTTTTGCTTTTATGTATCATTACATTGTGATAAGGTTACTTAACTATCCATCAACACTGATCAAAGCAACAGTCAGTAATAAGAAAATAAATAACTTCAAGCAAACAATTTCCTTCTTTTTTTTAAATAAGCAAAAACATTATGTTTATTTCAAATGAGTATTTATTACTATATGCTGAACACTACTCTAAAGTATATAATTTCGCAAACTGTATCAATTAATTAACTATTCATTCAGTTTTTGAGTGGAATGCCAAAATTTGTTCTAAGATTAGGAATTTCTCATGCTAATCACCCAGCCAGTAGGTCAGTCCTTGACAAAAATCAGAGACAACGCCTGTACTAAATTGACTTCAATTTGTAATTAAACAGATAATCAAAGTTACCAAGTTTTATTTTCTTACAGAAAACCTAGAGTACTGAAACTTAATACTAAAAGATTTTATTTCTTAATGTCATTTTTACTACTTGAGACTAGACAAACTTTGATATTTATCATATATCACAACCATATCAAAGAGACTAGACAAACTTTGATATTTATCATATATCACAACCATATCAAAGAAAACATCGATTTTTTTCCAGTAACCAGAAAGAAACAGAATGTTATTTGACACTTTATAGATGCCTTCTTTATTACCTCTTTTCTTTTAAATCTAGGTTTATCAAATTTCAAAGCTACTCATTGACATCTTCAGCACTGTTTCAGAAAAGACATTATCCCTTTGACTCATTTTGATGCATCAAAGATTTAAATCTGTTATGTAAATATAATCAGACAATTTTAAATATTTTGTAAGATCTTAAAACTGATAAATATCTCAAATAACACAATTCAAAAGACATAATATGACAGTAATTGTCTAAAAACCTAAATGACTTCCGTAGATCTCTTACTAAAACGTCTTTTGTACCTTGTATTTTACAGAAAAAAATCAAGTTTCAGTTTGTTTCTTTGGTCTTTTCTTCAAGGACATTAAAATATTT
Source organism: Cyclina sinensis (assembly GCA_012932295.1). Lineage (NCBI taxonomy): Eukaryota > Metazoa > Mollusca > Bivalvia > Venerida > Veneridae > Cyclina > Cyclina sinensis. The sequence continues at coordinate 22,561,964 of JAAONU010000012.1, read as the reverse complement.
AGTACATATATTTCCAAGAAAGCAGGTTTTATTGGTTCAATCTATTATATCTTTAAAGTAAATTATTGCCATTTAAAATGTGATCCTTCAGCTATACACTTTACTACAAAATTTCAAGTGTAGTAAAACTATATTTCAGAATAATAATACTCTTTTATACCTGAAGTCATTTACTAGTCATTTTGCGCTTACCTAAGTATAACTGCTGAGAAAGACAAGAGCCATTTAATGAATTCATAATCAAAATATAAAAGAAACAACTAGAGGACTAGTATAGTTTGAACAATATTAGTAGAGATCCACTAGGCAATGCTTCAGACCAAATTTCAGAAGTCTCAACCTTATGGCTTCTGACACAATTTTTGTAAGTGATTTTGTCATTTTAAGTCTTACAGTAAAACATCTTAGCCCTGGGATGAAGCTAAAAATGACCCTGGGACAAAATCTAAACAATCTTGGTAGAGGTCTGCTTGGCATTGCTTCATTTAAAATTTCAGGACTCTGGGGCTTACTGTTTCAGCAAAGAAGAGTTTTGATATCATTTCTTTATATTTCCTTGCAAAACAAATTACCACTGGGGTGAAGCTAATAATGATCCCACTCTATGCCCTGCGGTTTCTGAGTTTGCCTTTATAAGTCTATTACTGAACATCTGCCCCCATGGCAGAGCTTAAACTGATCCCAAAGGCAAAGTCTGAACATTCTTGGTAGAGGTCCACTAGTTATTCCTTCATGCAAAATTTTAGAACTTTGGGCCATGTGGTTTCACTCAATTGTTGGTTTGCATTTTCTTACAGATTGTAAACATAAGCTGACAAATTTCCATTGGCCAACAATTAGATACAATTGTGTACAATATACTTTTTCCTTTGTTTCGTACCATGTGATGTCCATTTTCTTTTACAAAATACAGACAAAAGGCCAGGTCCAAAGTTCATCCAGTTTGGAGGTGTTCTACTGTATTTTGAACAAACTTTTTTAATTCAGGTCTACAAAATAATGCTACACACCAAATTTGAAAAGTCAGTCTTGCAGGTTTTGACAAGAAAGTTTTTTTAACAAGTTTGCTTATGTAAGTTGATGAAATCCAGAGTGGGGCAAAAAATGACCCCAGGGGCAAATATTGAACAAACTTTTTAGAGGTCACCTTCAACTTAACGTTTTGTCCAAAATTCTAGAACTCTATGGTTTCATACAAACTTTATGGTTTCATACAAAGAGAATTTTAAAAATTTACATTCTATTTGTAAAGTAAACTTTGCTCATGCTAAACACCAATTTTCAGACATCTGGGCTTATTGGTTTAAGATAAGAAGAATTTGGAAGTTTTTCATTCTAGTTGCCATCAATTATTGAATGGATATATCAATCAGTCACTTAATCAATTAATCACAACAGAACTTAAAGACCTCAGGACAATCTTACATTCTACACTGAAAGGAGGGAAAATATTTGTACTTGTCCAAGAGTACTTTTTTCCTACTAAATTCCCTCATTGGCAAAATATAGTTTCATCTTGTTTCTTAAACCTATGAATTAAATTATCAGGTGCATCAAAATAACAGTCTAGTATTCAATACAATAAGTTTTTTGCCACATCTGTAATGACAATCCGAGACAGTTTTGCAACACTGTGACAAATGCATAGTATTATATCATAGATCATTCTTCTTTGATAACTTAAAGAAATCTGAACCTAGTAATTTAGATAAACAGGTAACATGGTGAGAATGATACGAATATTGTGAGAGAAACTTAAGCCGTAAACAATCCCCCAAAAATCTTGAGAAATCCCCCTCTATTTAAACTGTCCTTGTCTTCTGTGTGAAAAGACTTGATTAAAACGTAGAAGGAACTGTAAGGTTATAATGCCTTTAAACTATTCTAACTTGACTGTGATGAAGGCAACCAAGGCTAACATATCATTCATGGGAAATCATCCAAAACTGGACCAAAAGCCTGAGAAAAAACTGGTAATATTCATTACTGGTACTCACAGCTGGGTGAATTCAGTCATCTGTGACTTAGGTGTCTGATTCCTCAAGGACACAACTCATGCTTCAGCTAGGATTTGCATCGATGACTTTCTAAGCTAGAGGCATATACTAACTACTGGGCTTCTGAGGCCACAAAAAAGTTATTTTTTAACTTTTAAAAACTAGACTTCTCCATTGGACACTGATGCCCCCACAATTGGGAATTTGTCACAGACAGGGAATTCATTACCAGGGAAAACAATAGATATACAGCTAACTGCTTGATAGGCTAAGAGTACTTTGCTTTACAAATAAACCTTCAAAATGTGTCAGCTTCTATAGCTCATTCACAATGTCTTACTTCCATAATTCATTCACCTATTTAACAATAATGTAATTTTCTTAAATAGCTATGAAAACACTGGATTTCAGTATTACTTAGGTTATCATATGTTTGTTAAAAGTATTCAAACATTTAAACATGGGTGTAGGAGAAGTTTTGCACACAAGATTTACTATATATGGCATGTATGAAAAACCAACAAAGGGCAATAATCCAGTAAAAACTGATCGAAGAAAAAAATTCCTTTATTTCTTGCACAACTACACACCATGGTTTGTTAAGTGTGCGAGTTTGGTTTCAATCCACCCATGGGTGTAGGAGAAGTTGTGCACACAGGCTTTACTTTACCAGTAAATGGCATGTATGAAAAACCAACAAAGGGCAATGATCTAGTGAAAACTGATCTGAGAAAAAAAAAATTATTTCCTTCCTGCACAACTACACATCGTGGTCTATTATGTGTGCAAGTTTGGTTTCAATCCACCCATGGGTATAGGAGTAGTTGCACACACAAGATTTACTAGATATGGCATGTTTGAAAAAACAACAAAGGGCAATAATCCAGTGAAAACTGATCTGACAAAAAAATTCTTTACTTCTTGCATAACTATGCATCAATCTACCCATGGGTGTAGGAGGAGTTGTGCACACAAGATTTACTAGATATGGCATGTTTGAAAAAACAACAAAGGGCAATAATCCAGTGAAAACTGATCTGACAAAAAAATTCTTTACTTCTTGCATAACTATGCATCAATCTATCCATGGGTGTAGGAGGAGTTGTGCACACAAGATTTACTAGATATGGCATGTTTGAAAAAACAACAAAGGGCAATAATCTAGTGAAAACTGATCTGACAAAAAAATTCTTTACTTCTTGCATAACTATGCATCAATCTACCCATGGGTGTAGGAGGAGTTGTGCACACAAGACTTACTATGTATGGCATGTATGAAAAACCAACAAAGGGCAATAATCCAGTGAAAACTGATCTGACAAAAAAATCTTAACTAAGCATCATAGACTATTACATGTGTATGTGTGAGTTTGATTTCAATCCACCCATGGGTGTAGGAGAAGTTGTGCACACAAGAGTTACTATATATGGCCTGTACGAAAAACCAACAAAGGGCAATAATCCAGTGAAAACTGATCCAAGCAAATAAATTGTTAATTTCTTGTACAACAACCCAACATGGTCTATCATGTGTGTGAGTTTGGTTCTAATCCATCCATGAGTGAAGGAGGAGTTGTGCACACAAGAAACAGGACGTACATAGACAGACGGACTTATGGGATGGACATGTGCGAATCTTTATGCCCCACACTATGTGGTGGGGGCACAAAAACAGACAAGAAATGTTAGGATGTCACATAATTTTATTATGCCACCTTGTGTAAATCAAAAATTCTAAGATAATGTTTCAAAAATACAGAATGTAAACTAAAAGCCTGAGCCTAAAACAACAGGATCCAGAGTTATCTACTAAAAGCTGAACTATGTTTAAACTTTCTGGATTCCCTGATTCTTGAGTTAGTGAATAATGACCACTTATGAAGAGTAGGCCACTGTGAGCACAAATCATCAGGATATACCTACATATGCCCAGCCATCCTGTAAAGTTTGAGGGATCCACATACATCAGTTCTTGAGTTATAAATTAGAAACTATTTTCACACTGCAGGCCATTGTGGGCTTTAATTTAAACAAGTTGGCTCTAAAAACAATCCAGATAGTCTACTGATCATTCCTAACAATCCTGCGAAGTCTGAAGATCCTTAGAGCAGTCATTTTAGAATTACTTGGCCCAAAGGTAAAAGGTGCCGATCATTTTTCACTGGTGTCATCTGCTCATCACACCCTAACATCCTGTAAGGTTTGGAAGTCCTGACAGTTGTTCTTGAGTCTTCAAAGTGAGTGCCCCTGTGAACTTTCCCTTTTATAGACCATTCTTGAAATTAGTACCTACAGATTCAAGCAGTTTTATAATGCCGAGGTTAGAAAAAAGTCCCATTTTTATAGCTGTAATGTGATTGTGACGTTGTATGTTAGAGAAACAGATACATATAAAGCACATGAAGCATTTATTATCAGCAAAAACCTATCCCAAGTTCTTTTAACTGAAAAAAAGTACTTTTGTAAATGATTTTTGCTGACATCTGAATCTATTGAACTGTTAAATAAAGGTCTTGTGATATTCTCAGGTAGATTAATTCTTTTTATTTTATCAAAATTTAACAAAAAACTGGTCAAGTCAGGAATAAAACATACAAAATAGTAATAATAATACAATAAAAGACATGCCCACGGGCAGAATGTCGAACCCACTTGTCTTAATTCAAACCTGAATCTAAAAGCTTCAGATCAAGGAGAAAGATGTATACATAGGTGAGATGTGGGCAGCACATCCTCTATATACCCAAGGCAAAATCTTGACACTGCATCATCTTAGGTGACCTTGACCTCTGACCCAGTAACCTAGTACATGTGCATGACATGAAGTCTCATGATGAACATTTGTGCCTAAAAAACTCAATTCATGTTATTTGAACATTTTGATATTTTCATTTGATCTTTGACCTTGTGACCTTGACCTTCATTTTGCACAAGAGAACTCAACTCGCTATGGAGAACATTTGTTATAACTTATATAAAAATCAATCCATGTATAAAGAAATATACTCACAAATGAATGTTTTAATTTGTTATTTGACCTTTGACCCTGAAGTAAGACCTTGACCTTTACCACAGACACCTGAATTTTTCGCGCGACACTCCGCCTCACTATGGAGAACATTTGTCCCAAGTTATATTAAAATCCCTCCATGCATGTAGAAGTTACGCTCTGGACACGGGTTTTGCGCTGACCCCCAAGTGTGACCTTGACCTTTGACGGGTGGACCTGGGTTTTGTGTGCAAAACACACAACCCCATGAACATTTGTACCAAATTATTTTGTAATCCTTCAAAGAATGAGCAAGACATAGACTGGACAAATCCGGACGGACACAAAGAAGCACATACACTGAACTATACGCCAGAAGTGGCGACTAAGTCGAGCTCACCGCAAGCCGGCTCAACAAAAATGATGTTTATTCTGCAACAAAATTCATGTGATATAAGGCAGTATGTTAGCTTGAAATGTGCTTAAGCTATACAGATTTATACAGAACTTATAAGCATCATAGTGAGGTTTAGCAGTCCTTTAATGGCGGACGGTCACATGATTTTCATAATGTCAGCAGTCAATCTATCAATTATGGAATGGTCTATAAACAATAGGGGTCATCTCATTATAACTAACTATCCTGTGAAGTTTTGAAGTCCTGTGAGCAATTGCTCTTGATTTATCAATAGTAAAGTGCGGCCCCCTTTAAGCTTGACCTTTGACCCTGTAGATCCAGAAACTATAAGAGTCATCTATTCATCATGCTTAAACACCCTGTACAGTTTGAAGGTACCGAGAGTAGTTGTTCTAGAGTTACTGACTGGAAACCATTTTCAATGACAGCTTGACCTATTACCATGTGGGCACCCCCAAAAAGGGGTCATCTCATCATACCCAACCATCCTGTACTGTTTTAAGATCCTGGAAACAGCTGTTCTTCAGTTATTAATTTGAAATTGTTTTCAATGTAAAGGCCCCTGAGAGCTTCACCTTTCAACTTTTGGGCCAAAAATCAATAAGGCCTTCTACTCATGATGAAGATCCAAGTAGCAGTTGTTCTTGAGTTATTGATCAAAAACTATTTTCAAAGTACGAGCCCAAGTAGACTGGACCTTTTGAGCCTCAAAACAACAGGAGCATATATTGGTACTCAAGTAAGCCCAAACATCCTGTAAAATTCTAAGGTTTTTGGTGCAGTTAGTTTTAAGTTACTGAAACTGTGCAGGCCCCTATGACCTTGAACTTTGACAAAGTGAACCCCCCCACACACACACACATCCACCCCCCCCCCCCCCCCCCCCAAAAAAAAAAATAGGTTTCATCTACACAATATTCCTAACCTATCTACCAAATCTAAGGTTTCTGTGCCCATGAGTTCTCAAAACATTCATTAGAAAGCACTTGGTATACTGACATAACAGACATGTACTAAAGCCATCTACCCCCACTTCTTTGAAGAAAGGCATACAAATATGTACCAAGAACAAATTTCATCTAAACATGCAACTAGACACAATGCTTTAACACCAAAGCATCTTAAAAAGAAATAAAGAAATAAGAATTTCATCTAAAAGGTGCATTTAAAATTAAAAAGATAAAAATTCAGATGGACACAATTATGATCAACATTTTATCCATATCTCAGGTTACCTACCAGTTTATCTCTGACAATCTATATCCTGTAACTATTTGTTTTATTAAATGTTGCATTTATAATAAAGGATTATGAATATACAAAATCATTCCATAACAATGACGTGTGATTTGCAACATTTATTTTCTTTTCTAGGAAGATTAGAAAATATACATTCAGTTTCGGTACATGCTTATCATTTGCTAGAAGGTTATGAACATACATATATAAAACAAGAATAATTGATAATACAGTGGAAGCTTGATAATGTGGGCCCATAGTAATGAAGAACACTAAACCTACATATACTCCCCAATCCTAAGAAACTGTGATTCCAGTTGAAAAGCAAATTAGCACTACAGATTTTATCCAAACCACACTACATAGAAATTGAAGCTGCAGCAGTTTCTCATATGTACCATTTCTTTTATAACAGACAAATTAAGGATCATAAATGTCAAAATTCTTTACTCTAAGGAAGATAATTACAAGAATATACAAAAACAGGCAAATAAATCCACACACAATTATCTCCCTTATATTTAATTATTTCTTTCATCCTTTTTCAGGTTTTTTTAAAAAAGATCTTTGCCTAGATCTACATCATTACCCTGTGCAATATCTACTGTCTAGTATGAAATATAAATAGCAACAGTGGAAAGAAGACCCCATTCTAAGCTTTGTCTTAACAACCTTTGGCAATTGTTACCTCTTTCTGAAAACCCTCCTTTCAGAATTTCTTTGATTCGATCAGGGTGTTCCAGTGTTCCACAGAAGTACAGATCTAGCACCATAAGGGGGTCCTTCAAACTCTGGACCTTTTCTTTGTATGCCTTCTTCACCTTTTCAGGTACTAATGCCTGAAAGAGATAATCCTATTAACAAACTGTAACACATAATTATCATAGGTATGTTTTAGGAAGGTAAAGACTTGTTTCGACAGTGACTATTCACCAGGGCAATTCACAATGTTTAAATGACAATCAAACACACCTGCAGTGATAGGCCTTAACATGGCCTAGACTGAGATTATCAAAATATTATTTCATCATAAGACTAAGGGTTGTTAAATGTTTCAGATTGCATTTCTGTATTATGAATGACTGTCAAAATGTTCATAAACTACTGAAGTTTTTGTAGTAAGATCAAACTGTTCTTCAACTGTTTTTGTTAACATTCTGCAAACCAAATTTGAATGGCAGTAACTTGAACACTTAATCAAGGTTTCAAACAGTGTTCTATCAATGTATAATGGGACTGTCCTTTTCAGAAACAATGGCAAGAGAAACTTCCCACCCCTTATGACTCTGACAGAGGACATTCAACTCAATAAAAACTAAAACTTAACTAAACTAAGACTAAATCCGTCATTTCATCATGCAAGCATAACCAATTTTCAAAGAGGCTAAAGAGTTCTGTGAATTTTAAACATTACAGTTATCTCATGGTCCAATCTATATCACAATTTCTTTGTCAAGATAGTAGTCAAGATAGTATTTGTATTGTGACATAGTTCATTTTATGATAACAGTTACAGCCAATCATAGAAGAATATTATTTTCACAAAACAAAACAGACCAAACAGTTTCTAAAATTCAAGATACTGTATTGAACATGAAGTGAGCTGGTTTTAAATTTCAAGTTTTTTAATTATTGGAAGCCTGTATTATTTCCCTTTACATTGCAGTGAAGATAAAGACTGTCATTGCTTTATTGTTAGTTATGTGTGATGTATCATGAAACACATCAAAGCCCTTAGAGGTCTCATTTATCAGCCAACAGATAATTAATACACCTTTATAAGACATTATAGAAATGGTAGTTTACCTTTGATATGGTGGAGACTTCACACTTCTTGCATGCCATTGTATCCAGCATCATCTGTTGCTTGAACTGTTCAGTGACATCATAGAAGAATGCAGAATCTTTGATATGGTCATACGGTTCATCTTCGCCTTTCCCTTCCTGCTGGGTAAATGCCATGTACCGACTCTCATCTGACAACAAAGATAATAAAACAATAATTATAACACAAAGAGATGGAAAATTGATAAATATGTGAATAAGTGTAAATCATCTCTAATTTTGGTAAAATAGTTAAAGATGGTGACTTGGAGTCTTTATGATGGATGAATGGGAGTCACCCAAAATGACCTTATTTTAGAATACAATGGGCAGATTCATACAAAACTAAAATAACACAACAATGGTGACCATAACCATCTATAATTATGATGACCCTGACTAATAAAATGGTACCTTTGATTATATAGTGACCTTGACAAACAATACATCTCCAGTTATATGTCATGGAACAAGAATGACACCCTTGTTCAGGGCAATTTGTTAATTTTCATTAATAAAATCATTTGCCGGTAGCCTTATCTAATGTTGCTTTGCAACAGTATGAACTGACAACCCAGGATATTAACTAGCAACTGGAACTCCAGCATAACTTATTAACCCATTAATGCCTGGCATCTACAAAAATAATATATAAGCAAACAGTGAAGACCAAGAACAGATCAGATCAGATCAGAAATAGAATGATATTGAAAATTTATACCAGAAACCCTTTTAAATGAAAATAGACTCATCCAATTAACAAGGATGGCATAATTCACTGGGCATAAATGGGTTAAAAATACTTCACTTATGAAAATGCATATTCCCGTGGTTTTGCTTTCCAGTATGAAAAAAAATTATGCTGACTATATCAGTTTTCAAACTCTATAGAATACAGTGAATACAGATTCAAACAGAAGACTACCTATGACAGTAAATTTCCCATTAGATTTGTTACTGAGAGATTCCATCAGGTCCCTGGAAGACGTCCGTTTGTGTTTTAACTGTAAGTCCATCTTTTTCACTTGTCTCTGTAGATTGTCTATGAGCTCCTGGGTACTTTTATCAGTACCATCTAAAGAAAGGGTGAAAACTGTGTTAAATTAGACCAACACTGGAGGTGACTAATGCCCTGATGTTTTCAAGTGCAAATAACTCTGAAATACCTTAATCAGTTGTACTAAAGGGATAAAATGCACAATAAAAAATGCTTTAAGGAGCTTTTAGATAAAATAACAATAAGAATTGTGACAATGCCAAAAACATGGTTTTTCAACAATATTAACACTTTAAGCAATAACATTTCATAAATGTAGTAAACTTGTGTATTTACTTTGAATACGGAGCTGAATGTCTTTAAAAAAAGTCTACTGAACTAAGTTTATCAAGCATTGAACTGAATTTAAACAAGATAATAATAACAGAGTCATGGATAAATTACCAGCACAATAATAGTTTTTGACAACTTACAGCTTCTACTGAATAAAAAATTTATAAACCTTTACAGGTGTTTGAAAAAAATACTCAGTTATAAAGATTATTATATCAATTTAATGTTTCATGTTATAACTACTCCACATGCAAGGTTCATTTGAGCAGCACTCAAATACATTGACCTTCACCTTGACCCTAGTGACTGCCTGCCCTGACAACATAGTTCTTATAACAGTTTTCGACTTTGTTGAAAACCTGGCAAACAGCCCAGAAAGTTTCACTTGCACCTCTTGGTATAATCTTACATGAAATATGTAACAATTTTCAGTCAATTTAAGGAAAGCTCATGGAGAAGTTTTTACCACAATCATTAGATAAAAGGCAACAAAACCATCCACTTACTGCATAATGACCTCCTTTTCTCTTTTTCTTTTTACAAAATTTACAATATTGCAGCTAAATAAAAATTTCAAAACATAAAAACACGGCAATTAACCTTTAGGAAACACTGCAATTAACCTTTAGGGAACACTGCAATTAACAGTTATTAATTTTGTTTAAATATTTCTTTAAAGTGTCATTATTGCAGAACCAGAATTGAACTTGAATTTCTGCTAAATATTATTTCATTATCTGTCAGTCTTGAAGATTTGCACTGAAATTTGCTTGCATATTAATCATAAAATATTTCTATTGTAACATGGTACTGACTGGTGATTTAACTGATTTTTCAATATTCTTAAATAGAGGTTATGTCTTAAAGACTTTCTGACCTCCTCTCTGGTTTACTCTGACATTAGCCATTTTTATAAATTCAAAAATTAAGTCCACTTTCAAATAAAAAGAACAAACAGAGAAACATACAATCAATATGGTATAAATGACTTGGTTTATATAAGAAGGTGAACTTTTTATTTGTATAATTCATCTGAATTTAGCCATATAAAAGCTGATCTTTTCAAAGTCAGTTCAAAAGAACATGCCTTCAAATCTATTTAAGTAAACTTTTTTGCTCCCTAACAAAGACATTTAATCTTTGCTCAATAAAATATTAATGAGTTGTGTATTTGACATACAAACTGAAACATGAGGGCCATGATGGCCGTATATCGCTTGCCTGAGTAGTTTTGCACTAAACATCAAGGCTACAATAGGGTGTTGGTCAAGATCTTGGTTTGCAAAGTAAAAATTGAAAAGTGCAAGCAAAATTGTACAAATAGTTCAACTCTTAATGCTCATTATAGTTAGAAAACATGAAAGTAGGTCATGGTACAGTTCAACTAATGTTGAAGTTGAAATTACATGCAACCTGAATATATGATTCAAATTTCATGAACAGAAAGTAGGTCTGTAAGTCATGGTCAACACTGGCTAATGTCAAAGATATAATCAGAATGCAAAATTATGTGAACAGTTAAAATTTCTACCATGGAGCTGCAAAATCAAAGAAGTAGGTCAATGTCAAGGTCAAGGCCAAGGTAAAAAATGTGGGCATCAAGTTTCCTTCCAAAATTATTTACAACAATTAGTTTTTCTATACGTCTTTTATAAAAAAATGTGACCATTGGGGTGGGATGTCAATATTGACCAGAGTGCCAAAAACTCAATAACTAGCTTCTACCTTTTGATCATTCTGTTTGTATAACTTTTGATCTGATTAGAAAATTAACTTACCAATTTGATCATTATAGAAAAACTTGGGAGATCTGAAACTAGTTCTCAATCCACTGGACAGAGCCAAAAATTATTCAAATAATGACTTTTTGGACCTAAAAACTGACCATGATAGTCAATCTGCATTTTTTCAAATTAACATAATATTATGGTAAATATCATTTTTTTTTTCAGTTCAAAGCACTTTGCCACTTGCCTTGCTCAAGCTTCTCAATTCCAAAAGCACTCTTTGCTGTGGTCAGTCTGTAATCTAGAAACTCTTTCTCTGAAAAAATACAACAAATGAATATCTTAAGTAACAATTACGTATGTTTGTTGTATGAAAATATTAACAGCTGAGCAAGTTCTTCAACTACCTTTTCACCTTCCAACCTAAGTTCAATCTCATTTGCAGAGACCTGACCTTCATTTTTCAGCATAGACTTCTGCCAGCCAGGTTAGCTAGCTGCCAGGTATGTGAGAACTTTTTTTTGACAAGAGGTGTCACTTGATGTGACAAATGCCCCCAAAAGTCATGTATCATAAAGGGAAGCTCACAGGATTGATTGTATATGTTTTTAAGTTTGAGAAGGAGTATAAATCAACATTAAATATATTGCAACAGCTTAAAAACTAACTGAAGGTGTCCACTATTTCTTTCAAATGCACATGAAAATCTACCTTGATAGCCACAAAAAATAGTTTCTAACTTTGTGTAAATAAACATATGAACAAGTAAAATGTAATTTATAATTTACACAACATTAGCCTAATTAATTTGGTGTTGACGGTTTGACCCATTTCATAGACATTTTTTATTATTGGAAAAAGACACCGCCTGTCAAAGTTTTCCCAATGTCTCTTTGACAAGTCGGAAAAGTTGGACTAACACAACATCAAATAATTCAGCAGGTGACCCATCATCATATTGTATTAAAGTTTCAATGTCCTATACTCCTGCACTTGTAGATTTGTGGCAAAAACAGGATTCAAACATAACCCTGATGATATAATCTATTTGTAGATTTTCGTACATATCGTTTACGAAAAAAAAAAATAAAAGAGGTGAGAGTGGTTCCCCTTGTTTTAAGCTCATATAACTCTTAAAATTATCTGACAGGCAACCATTTGCTCTTACACAAGATTTTACACAATCATACATACTCGGAACATTGTTATAACTTTATATGATACTCCTAATTCAATTAATTTAAGCCATATTCCATTTCTATATATCTAAAAGTAACAATCTAATCTCTCATGTATATGTATGAAAATTGCTTATGTCTGACAAAATTCTGTCTGAGCTGGCAGACTTGAATTTAATCTGAACTTCAACCAAATTCCACTTCTGTTTCCTTAAAAGCTGGTTTAATCCCTAAACGAATTACAGCCCGTGCAAGCTTGAATGCACTGAATTTTACTCCGAAACATTGGTCAGCTCTCTGTAAAAAAGTTTTATCTCTCCAGAGAGGGGAAAAAAGTTTAAAAACAAACAGAAAACAACTAAAAAACAAAAACAATGACAGATGCACATTTATAAAAGAGTCAGCATCATTTTTTGTATACAAATCGTACAAGTAAAGAAAATGAAATACTTACAAAAATATTCAAGAAGAGGGATCCTTATTTGTAAGGTTCACAATCCTCTGTGTACTTACTTGGGTACAAGACTATTAACTTGACTGGTGTAATAATCCGCATTAATGACTTACGAAAGATTAACAAATGTCCTTATGAAGATCAATACCTAATGCAGACATAATCTAATGTTATGAAATCACTTTTTAACCTTTCTTATTCGAACTTTTGCAACTTTTTTTACCAGTTTTACCTACTACCTTATCTGTAAATGATTCAATTAAAGGGATTTAAAAAGAAACGCACCATTAGTTTTCAACAAACTTGATTTTGTGTGTGTCGATATTAAAAAGTATTCATAACTTTCTATACAGCAAATTGAAAAGGAAATGATTTTATGTATAATCTGCATACTAAACTTCATTACATAATTTCAATAAGAGTAAATTAACAGACAGAAGTAGTATGAATGTTGTTTTTTGTTTGCTTTTTTTTTCTTTTAAATATTTCTTTGCAATTTCATTACAGTTTTGTTTTTATTTATGTCTGTCCATCATGTGTATCAAATGTATGCAAAAAGAACTTTCTACGTTTATCTTATTCAAAGTTTTCTTTTTCAGAAAATTCATGTTTCATTTAAATTAAAATGTTTCAAAAGCATTCTAAATTACAGGTCTTAAGTACCCTCACTTTTCATCACATGAAAGGCACAGAATAAAATCTGAATATAGAATTACTTCTTCATTAGATTAACTAGCAGTAATGCATGACATTCTTGTGAAAAGTTTTAATCATTAATATTTGCAGTTAAAAAGAGATTTGAATCTACAGTATACAACATGGGATACTAAGAACAGAATTTCAAAGAGAAGAAAGTACTTCTTAATTTGTAAACAACATTAAAGTCAGTGTAAAATGTTAAAACTACCGTACACTATAAAAAGCATTTTTCACTCTCCTCTGTAGTCCTTGCTATGAAAAAATGCATTACAATGAAAAAAAGAAATTATCAGCTTCATTATGATATCATTAAGAAAAATGTTGTTTCCCATGTGTTTGGTTATTTTTTTCTGTAGACCCTTAAGCACAGCAAAGTGTCAAATCCTAGAGCAGAATTCAAACTCATTGTATAGAGTTTTATTATAGTAAAAATGGTATAATGGTATTTAAGAAGAATATCTATCAGGGAATGACCAACTAAACTAGATGCCCTTGGGCAACATGTCAAGCCCAAAAGGACAAAAAGATATAAAGAAAAAAAATGTGGAACAGCCTTGTTGAGTTATGCCCCTTGAACAGAGCACTTCTGGTTAATGTCCCTTATCACTGTGTGAAGTTTAAACAAAGTCCTAAAAAATTTTGAGAAATGCATTAGACAATGAAATAATTTACAAAGGGAATTAATTCAAAATCTAAGCCAGGCAGAGTTATGTGTCTTGCAATCTGCACTTCCTCTCTGTGTGACTTTCAACAATGTCCCTATTATTGTTATAAGATTTTGCTCCAGACAAAAAAAAAACAAAATAAAGGAAAATGGTTATAAAAATAAATAAGAGTTATTGTTCTTGCTCAGTGCACTCCATCTCACAAGATCTATCTACTGACAAAGTTTCAAGTCTGTAGCTTTTATACTTTCAGTGTAATTGTTCAGATAAAATATATATATAAACATGTGACTTTGACCTTGACCTTCAAGCTAAGGATGTGGATCTTGGTCAGACACACTGTCTTATCTAGGTGAACAAAAGTGCCAGGGTATTTAAAAATTCTCCCATGCAAGAAGAAGTGCAGACAAGCAAATCTGTCTATATTTTTTTATCTTAAAGCTGTCAATGTGACCTTGACCTTTGAGTTATGAACCTGGTTCTTGTATGTGTAAAGCTGTCTCATCAAGGTGAGTGAAAGTGCATAGGTATTTAAAAATTCTTCTATTCTTGGAGAAGATACAGCCCAGACATATGCTATACAAAGGGAAGTAATTCAAAATCTAAGCCAGGCAGAGTTATGGGTCTTGTACTCTGCACTTTTTCTAATTGTTATTGTGAAGTTTCAACAAAGTCCTTCTTATAGTTATTGAGTTTTGCTCTAAACAATGAAAAAAATAATGAAGGAATATAATTATAAAAGACAGAGTTATTGTATTTGCACAGTGCACTCTATCACACCAAGATCTATTTACTGACAAAGCTTCAAGTAAGTAGCTGTAATACTTTAAGAGTAATTGTTCGGACAAAACACTGTGACCTTGGCCTTCAAGTTAAGGATGCAGCTCTTGCATATGAAACACCGTCTCATCAAGGTAAAAAAAAGTGTCAACGTATTAAAAAATTCTACAATGTTTCGAGAAGTTATGGCCTGGACAAGCAAATCTGTCCATATTTTTTAACTTTAAGCTGTCACTATGACCTTGACCTTTGACCTATGATCTCAACTGTTTTAAAAGAACATCAAAGTGCTAAAAACACTGCTGCTTTGTGTACAGCCATGTTTATAGGAGACCCTCTTGAATAGAGGTTGTCAAATAAGTAGATTGTACATACACTGTATGCTATTGTACCACAGAAGAAAATAATTACGTTACTGCTACTGTACCACTTTTATCAACTAGCTTTTTTCAAAGATAATAGAAGTTTTGAGTGACAAGGTAAGTTATATCCGACTGGATGTACAGTCAATCTTGTGCTAAAGACCACCTGCTAGTAGTGACCACCTGTCAACAACGTCCATTTTGATTTCTCCCCCGACAAATAATACTCTTTATTTTATGCCTACCAATGAAATATAGGGAAATATCAGAGAGATAAAAGTGATAATCCACTGTTTTGAATCAGTGAAATTACCATTTTGATAATCCACTGTTTGTGCCGGAACTACTGCTTGATGAAACTTCAGGAATTTCCCCACCACTTAAATACAAGAGAATCCGCTGTATTTCAGACTGTGACAGCGAGTGAAATTTATTTACCTTGTTAAATCCAATTATAATATTGAATTCCTGAGCCTAACTAGTTGTGAACAATGATGAAATTCGCCATAAATTATTTAAAATGTCTGATTTGTTTACATAACTCACATGGACAATATCCAATATGGCCGACTTTCAATTCAGTTGATTGAATATTACTCGGTATTAATCCGCTTTTAAAATTAAAGTATGTATGGCTAAAATTCAATAAATATTGATAAACTGTGTAGAGAAAAATAAATGTTATTTGATGAAAGTGTATTCAGTTTATTTCAGCAGAAGTAAAGTTATCATATGTATTGGAGATTGTCTGCACTTTTTTTGTGCGGAGTAACCAAAGTACGCATTAACTGATTTGGGGCTCACCATGGGGAATGTATTGAAGGCCCTGATTAAAAATGTCATAAAATACCCATTTTTGACGTGTTGGCATAAAATAAAAAGAAAATTTGTTTGTTTTTTAGTGGAAGATGGGAATTTATTTCATCTCGTGAACACCATATGTTGATATTTTCACTCGTGGCTGCGCCACTCGTGAAAATATCACATATGGTGTTCACTCGATGAAATAAATTCTCATCTTCCACAAAAACAAACAAATATTCTCTATTTAATGACCCCTGAATAACAGGAACCTGTTTCCCGCTACCAGCGACCAGTGTTTTCACTTCCCAAAAGGCCTATTATCACCTGAACAATGACCATTATCACCAATTTCTCTGACTACTGTTTTGTTAACGTCAAATAAGCACACCATAGAAAGTCCTCTTTGATAATCAAAGGTGAAACTTGATTGAAATTTAATGTTAGATAATTAGTGCCCAGCTGTGTCTCCAGTTTGATTAACTGATTAGGTATTTTTTTCAATACATAAATCAGGCAGTGCCAAGGGAAGAAACTCTTCATGACAATATTAAATCAAATTGAATGATGGACAAATTAAAACTAATTAAAAGGGTAATTTATACTTTTATTTGGTTTATTTAGCGAGTTTCAATCATCACAAGAGCTGTCGTTGTAAACAGACATATGCCCCCGACACCCAATTTTTAGATAGAAGGCAATTGAAGTCAAAAGAGTAAACTTGACCTCAGTACATCTCATCTAGTGGTCTATGCAAATGCAAGGACTTTAGGTTTAAGCACTGGCACTTAAATAAGATATTAGTAGACACAAAGTCTTTAATAACATAATATTTGTACGATATATTCTGCATTCTCCATGTCTATTAAGATTTATCTTTTCTGAAATGTAGATGTCTTAGTCAAGGTTATGGGATTTTATGTTATGTATGAAATAAAATAATTACAGTAAAAGATTTGTCATTCTGACACATAACTAGATGTTTTTTTGTGAAAAACGCATGTCTCCTCCCTGCATCCGATGGAAGAGATATCACCTTTCTAAAACAGAAGCCTCTGTCATTTATTATGGTATAAACATATTAACATATGTATGGTTATGATAGTTTCACACCTTACTCTAGGCACGGTTGACGTCACCTGACATCACAGTGGAACTGTTTGTATCAACGGCAGTGTGGAAGACAGCATAATGTTACTCCGTGGTAGCTGTAATGTATTGGAGTAACACCAGCTTCAATGCAGTCCATGTTTTTAACATATATATGGTCGAGAAGTATCTTTCCAGCAGTAACCTTGGCCTTTGACCTACTGACCCCAGAATCAATAGGGTTCTTCTACTCAATAAGGGCAATCACCCTATGAAATTTGAAGGCTCTGGGTGAAATAGAACTCCAGTTATTGAGCAGAAACGGTTTACACTCTTTGAGCCCCTGTGACCTTGACCTTTGACCTACTGACCCCAAAATCATTAGGGTTCTTTTACTCAATAAGGGCAATCACCGTATGAAATTTGAAGGCTCTGGGTGAAATAGAACTCCAATTTTTGTGCGGAAACAGTTTACGCTCTTCGGGCCCCTGTGACCTTGACCTTTGAAGACAGAATCAATACGGTTCTTCTACTCAATAAGGGCAATCACCCTATGAAATTTGAAGGCTCTGGGTGAAATAGAACTCCAGTTATTGAGCAGAAACGGTTTACATTCTTCGAGCCCCTGTGACCTTGACCTTTGACCTACTGATTCCAAAATCATTAAGATTCTTCTAGTCAATAAGGGCAATCACCATATGAAATTTGAAGGCTCTGGGTGAAATAGAACTCCAGTTACTGAGTGGAAACCATTTTCACTCTTCTAGCCCCTGTGACCTTGACCTTTGACCTACTGACCCCAAAATCATTAGGGTTCTACTCAATAAGGACAATCACCCTATGAAGTTTGAAGGCTCTGAGTCAAACAGTAGTCAAGTTATTGAGTGGAAACAAAGTGTGACTGACAGACAGACGGACAGAAGGACAGATGGACAAGGCAAAAACAATATGTCTCCCCTAGAGGGGGGGAGACATAATTATCAAAAATTTAATCAGTAAACTTTTAAATAAGGTGCGATATTATTAGAGAAAACCATTACTGCATACTGCATTATAATGAGAATGAGGTTTTGAAGCCCAACTGTGACCTTGACCTTTGAGGTACAGACCTGGGTCTTGTGCAAGACACATCGTCATAATGTGCAATAAATTTATGCCAAATTATTTTAAAATCTATCCATAAATGACAAAGAAACAGACCGGACATGACCAGCACTGCATTATCATGAAAAAAAATGATATTTGAAGCCTAAGTGTGGCCTTGACCTTTGAACTACAGACCCAGGTCTTGCGCATGACACGTCATCATAATGTGACACACATTTATGCCAAGTTTTTTTAAAATCCAATTGTGAATGACAAAGATATAGACCAGACACGACCATCACTGCATTATCCCAAAAATGACCTTTGAAGCCTAAGTGTGCCCTTGACCTTTGAGCTAGAGACCCAGGTCTTGCGCATAACACATCGTCTAATTGTGCAACACATTAATGCCAAGTTATTTTAAAATCCACCTTATAATAACAAAGTGATTGACCGGACAAGAAAAATGTGGACGGACAGACGGACAGAGGGACAGAAGGACAGATGGTTCAAAAACTATATGCCTCCCTTCGGGGGCATAATAAAAACTCCATGTTTTAAAACAGAGCTATGGCTAACGGGTTTATGTTGGAATATGAAAAGCATTATTTTCGGATTCAAACTAAGGCTACTGGATTTACAGATTGTGTTATTTATATTTTATCGAGTTACAAGGATATTAACTTTAAATTTAAAATTTAAATGAGTCTCCTTCAATTAGAGGTATACATGTATATTGTACGTTTCATACCATATCAAAATGCTGAAATAAGAACAGAAATTATCCATTACTGGTCCTCCGAACAAAGACCACCTGTAAACAAAGACCACTTTTGCTCATTCTCTGGAGTGGTCTTTGTTCACAAGTTTGACTGTACATTTATTAAGTTTGTGCATAATAACTTACCAGCTATCATCTTATCAGTCTTCAACTGTTCATTCTCTTCTACAAGTGCCTTCAGGAACTTGTCCTGGGTTGTTGCCTGGAAAAATATCAAATGAATTCATAAATGTTGTAGCAGGTACTAAACTGCTTTTTTAAAACAGGTATACACATTCATTACATAAATTTGGAGATACCTAAATGTTTATTAGAAAAGTGACTGAACAAAATATTTTTTCTATTCTTTTTTTAATAGGTGGGTTTAATAACAAGACAGAATAAGTGTAAGCATATAGAGGATATTTGTTTGCTTCAGTGTAATATAGATTTTATTTCACAGGTGAAGACCAAAAAACAGAAATTTTCACAAGTGGCATAGCCACGAGTGAAAATGTCAGTTTTTTGGTCTTCACAAGTGTAATAAAATCAATACTTCACTAAAACAAACAATTTTTTTTAATGTTTTCTTGACAAACTAAAACTTAGAATTTCTTGACCTATCTCTCTCTATTTGAGCTTATTTTTTGTCGGTACTGGTTGCCCATATGACTGACTCCTCCTGAAGAGATTAGTTATTTTATGTTGTTTGGGTAATGCAAGATACAGAAAGCATCCCATTCCAGAGACATCCCTGGTTCTTTTGCATGCTCAGTGTATAGCACTGATACATGGGACCTTGGTTTAACGTCTCCTCTGAAAGACTATTAGTGGAGGAGCGGGTGATCGAACTCGGGACCCCTGGTTTACCAGTCCAGCGCCGTACCACTGGACAAAATCTGCTCATAATTTCTAGTTCCCTGTGGAGGGTCCCAAATAATAGCTACTTTATTTCCAATGTTTACTGATATACAATAGAAAATAGTTCTAACATTTATTTCAGATACAAGTATCCCAAACATTTTACCTATCTATATCATCTAAAGAAACTTAAAAAACAATTAACTTTAATTAAATTTACACAACTGTCAAATGAAATAAATCTGATCTTCATCTCGCCATGAATGGCGCAGTAAAACACACACCTATCAGCTGTCATTCGATTCAAAAGCCCGCCATCTTGTAAATCTATGGAAACACAACTTTTACAAGTTGGATTTATTTGTGTATTTTAAATTACTTAATCACCGTCACTATCAATTATCTGCCTGATTCTCTTGTATGGAGGAGGAGCTGAAGATCCTAGATAGGAAATTATGGGACTGTTGTGTAGAACTTATGACAAATGTAACAAAGGGAGGTAATAAGTTTAAAAAAGTAGTTTGGCAAATACAGTGAAAATAAAAATGGTATTCCAGTTTTAAAACAGTGGATTATCAATTTTATTTCACTGAGAAATCTCTATAATTCACTGGAAAATATAAAATAAAATTACATTACCTATAAAGGATTTAGGTAGCATTATTTTTTAGGTTTTCCTATGAAAAGGGTATACTAATAGTGATTTATGTGGGTGTAAATTATATTGGTCCAAAAATGGAAAGAGAGCTGCAGAAACAGTAATATCAGTGTTAAATCAGCCTTTCAATTACCAATCTATTTAATATCATTTGATTCCATTTTCCTCAAAATCATGTGAATATGAATGTTACGAAATTAAATATAACCAGATCTCAGGGTGTCAGTTGAAAATTCTAAGTACATCTGGCAAACTGAATGCATTTACATTAATCTTTTTATAGAGAGTTGTTGTCGTACCATTTTGGACAGACTGCCATTTATTACAAATGTACATTTACTAGATGGCTATATGCCTTAAGAAAACATTTTTGGAAACATGTACTTTTTTAATTATCTTTTTTTATTTTCAAAAAGAACAAGTCAATAAAAACATATGCAATATTATGGAAGGGTATATCCGCCATTTCACACATTATTGTATTTGTTATTTCAATATTCCAATTTCTTTTCAACGCTGCCAATTCATTTCCCATGTTGCTTTTTAGAAGTGCATTATCCATATTTGTATGTAAATTGCCATATTTTAATTATAACACAACTTTTAATGTTGCAACCATTGAAAACCAGTATGATTTTTATAATTCAGTCATAAGAATTCATATGCAGATATTTTTTATAATGATTAAGCATCTGATTTGCTTACTATGCCAATAATATGAAAATCGTTGAGTTATAATTAATTTAATGTACTTTATATGCATTATTTGAATTATCATTAAGGATGTATTTTGCTTTCTAAAACCATTATCAAACATATATTCGTTTCCAGAAAGATATTGCATATAATGTCCAACATTATCTAACATAATAATCGTCCTCATAAAAATGATTGCAACATAATACGATTGATCTCATAATAATTTTGACATTATAAATCAAAGCCGAGAACCAGACCGCATTTTTACGACAGAGGTCGCCGTAGAAAAAATAACTGCTCCCTCCCTGGAATATACAACCACAAGAAACACGAGGAGAGAACGAGGTCATCGCCACTTTGGAGCTTTGACTGTTGCTTTGTATTTTGACATCAAGGGTCATCATTTAAATGTTCAGAATTACCTTTAATTTGGGAATGGAACATCTATATCACTATTAATATCACCACGACGTTTGCGGACTTTTTTTCTTCATATAAACTAGTGTCGACACCGGTATGGGGAGGGTTTATTATTTTTACAGTTTTTACAAGTTATTCCCCTTTACTTAAAAGGGCCCATTTTAGCGAGAAACGAGTTTTCCTTGTCAACATTTAACTGCAACGACTAAAGTGTCATGCATAAATTTGAAAATAGGAATAAGAAGTTTATCAATGTCATTTTAAGCAGATAGATAAAACGTTAAGCATATAGATAAAACAAGAAAGTTAGCAAAATTAATTCTTAATAATAATTAGAATAATTGCATTTAAAGTCCATTACATTAATTATAAATCGACGATTATCATATTATTGGCACAGTAAGCAGTTTCAGCACTTAATTATCATTAAAATATCTGCATATGAATTCTTATGACTGAATTAAAAAAACGTATTAGTTTTCTATGGTTGCAACATTAAAGTAGAGTTATAATTAAAATATCGCAATTTACATACAAATATGTGTAATGCACTTCTAAAAAGCAACATAGAAATTGAATTGGCAGCGTTGGAAAGAAATTGGCATATTGAAATAACAAATACAATAATTTGTGAAATGGCGGATATCCCCTTCCATACAATATATCACTACTAAGTTTTAGGGTATGTCCATTAAAAGCACACCAAATACATAGAGATTATGCTATCATGTAAAATGCACTGAGTAATATGTAGGCATATAGTACAACTAAAGATAACACAACTTTTGTTTTCTAACAGAATAAATGTCCTACGATCAGAAGATTTCAGTAATTTGACTCTTGACAATTCATTGTAGTTAACCCTTTTCATGATGGACTTGTCCATTTTTCAATTTGGACAGATCCATTAATTCTTTATAGGGGTGCTTATTGAAAATTTACTTACCGAATGGCAAAAGAGTGCAGACCATGACCAGACTGCGCGGATGTGCAGGCTGATCTTGGTCTGCACTGTTCACAAAAGCAGATTCAATTTCCTCCAGCACGTTAAGGGTTAAGTAAAAAAAAAATCTTACTGTATATTTTAGCTGCATGACTTCTTGTTTCATTCTCATCATACATGTCACTTGTTGCTGGTACACTTCCAATGTCTTCTCTTTCCTAGAAAAAAAAATACAATCATCTAACGTAAACATTTTTTAGGCAGACAAAACTTGACGTTTATAGGTACTGAGCCTACATTGTTCACCAATATATAAAAAATGTTAATACATACAGGAATTCTAATTGTTTTTTGCAAAGAATACTTCAAATCTTAGTTACTCACTTACATTTTTCATGGAAATACATCAGAATTAATATTTTTTCATATTTTCATCAGTAAATATTTTACATCATTAGTCACAATATATTATATTTTAAAATAAGTGCTTTACTCTAATAACATAAACTTAAAATGTCATCTTTTGATATGGTTGAACTGCAGTTGAGAAAATTGTGATAAAAAAAATTACAGGTTAGAAAATTAACATTGTTCAGTACTTTTTGCTAAAAAAATATACAATTCTATAAAAAAAAAAGTCTTAGTGATAAAGCACTTTTTCATCCTCTATTCAACATTGTGCAGATTTTAAACACTTTTAGAAAGTAAGTCTGTATCCTTCATGAACAAGTGAATCAAGTTTCATTCTCAAAATGAGCCGAGTGTAAACAAGTTTTATAATCACCGGGCCAGGTTTGTCATTTATTCAATGAGTTCAGTTATGATGTATTATTATTCACTTAAGAGGATCAACACTCACCTTCAACAATAAAATTCATTCTACCTACACCATCATACCTTACAATTAAATATTTTGTTCCTTCATTATCTTTGAAATGTTTATTTGTACTTAACAAATATCGATTTTTTCCAACTTCCAAACACTTCTTTCTATCAAGTATTGTAAAGTTCTGCTGTGAGATCTATTTAACACTATAACACCAATTTCTCAAAATTAAAAAAAACAAAAACAACAACAACAAAAAACTCAAGTAAACCAAAGAAGAACTTTTTGAAATGTTACTAAATATTTAACATACCATTTGAGGAATTCTTGTTCTAGTTCATACATTTCTAAGCCAGGAATCTTTATAGATGTCAAAAGTCGATGACCTAAATAAAAGACAAAATAAAAGTAACTTTGAATCAAAATTAATGTTTTACTGTATCATTTCTTTTTCACTTTAACTTATACAACACTTCGAAATATTTTGCACAAAATTAAATCATGAGTTGTTTCCCTTAGACAGCAAAGTAGAGGGGAGAAAACTGATCTGATAATAGTAGCCCAATTTGTAAATCAGTTTCAGAGGACCTTCAGATGAAAAATCTAAAAGATAAAATAAAATTAAAGTACCACACAGTGCACTCACTCCCCATTGAAATTCTGAACTTAATTAACACTGAGTTTTCAGAAATGTTGACAAATCAAGGGAAAGAAGCCAAAAATAAACTGGCTATCCATTATTGAGATGTCTGAAGTGTTTGCATAAGGAACTTTGTGGTCTTTCTATAGAATATGTCCCATTATATTTTTCTCTTTCATAATTCTTTTCTTTTTCTATGAACCAGATAAAGCATCTTTTGTGGAGAAAGAAATTTGTTGTACCTATCTGAATTATATATAACTTTAAACTATGAATTTCGAACTTAACCATGTTTACAGCTAAAATAAAATGCATTTGCAACAGAAGAAAACTTTATTTAACAAAATTTAATATGTTTATTATATATATTTATCTAAACAAGACTGCATAGCTACTAGTCAATCATATTTAGTCCATTTTAGTTCAGTTCAGAAGCACAGTTGAAATCAACACTCCTATTTTTACATTAGTTTAAAATTATTAACTGGAACTTCACACTAATTAGGAAACAAAGCCTGCAACTTATATTGATTTCACTCAGTGACTGCTTCCTACAACTGAATAAAACCAGAATTTCTGCTAAAATTGTGGATGTAGAAAGTTACTAGAAACATTGCCCTGGCAAGATTCTAACCAGAAACCTTCAGATCAGGAGCTTGTATTCGCCAATGTCCTCCCTTTGAGCTTGAAATTAGCAGAAGTCTAGAATAAATCTGAACTTTGCTGAAAAAAAGTTACTACGATGTACTTCTGTATTAACAAAGGGAGATAATTACCTGAGAAACCTGGCAAGTAACACATTAGGGTGCAGTTTGTGAACTGTTCTGCTAAATCCCTGAAAAACAGAGAAAATAAGAATAGATATAAAAAAGAACACAAAATGTAAAAATTATCAAAATCTGAAATTTACATGAAATAGCTTTGATTAAGAAAAAAAAATTACTTGTCACCCTGTTATTTCAACCTGATAGGAACACAATATCTTATCTCTTTGCTGGACTAACAAGTGCATATATCACAGTGCAAGGCAAATAACCTTTTCATTGCTTTAAATGAAATGAAGAAAAAATTTTAAAAAAACAACAGAGTAACTTTTTGTGTTTATGTAACTGATCAGCAAACAACATAATTCTCAAAATCACAGGCTATTATTGTTTACAAAAATTTACTACAAAATTTTGTAAATTATATGAATGCGAAAGATGCCTTCAGAATGCTACTTTAACATAAACTTTGTAGGTACCAGATACAAACCTAGTTACTCATTGGGTATATAGCAAACTACTGACAGCTGAAGATGAAATGTAATAAAAGAGAAATCTATTACACATATGCAATAATTATATGGAAGACTTTGATCTAGCAAAGTAAGGACTGTTAGTTTATCTCTGAAACAATTTATTTCTAAATACTTACTTCCATCTACTGTTAAGGACAATATCATCTGAAAAACCAAACTTCTGGAAGAACTCTATGGCCTCATTGTCAGCGTGAACGACTACTGCATCATAGTTCCCAACAACTTTTGGGTCTACCAATTGCTACAATTAGATCAAATAGACAGTATGTTACAGTGGTCAATAATTTTGAAATATGTTGTGTATGGGGATATTCTTAATACTTTGACAACCCATAAGCAATGAAACATAACAAAATGAATGGAGTTGGAATAAAACCACATGAAAATCTGTCTTAAAAATACAGCCTTCTGAGACATATAAATTTTTTTTATCATGTAGTTTATTCCAATTGGAATACTGGATCAAACCCTGATCAGAGTGAGCAGTAATCAAGCTTTAGTTCAACAGGTAATTCAAAAAGTGGTACCGAGGCCAGCCTCTAATTTAAACTTTCAATTTATTACTTACATAAAGGGAGGAAAGCAATACTCACAGACAAGATAAATTTTCCTATACCATAGTTCCGACATCTCTTGCGTACACTAACTATTGTCAGGTGTATAACCCTGTCTCTGTGTTTGCTGAAATTGTAATGAAATTTCATCTGCGGCATTGTGTTCTTCTACAAATGAACAAATGTACATTTGTATATTTACTCCAGAGTTTTTCAGGTGATAAATTCATCTGTAGAAATGAGTTTTAAAAAATGAATACATGTACATTTTCATAGGTATTTCAGGAGATAGCAACATACAAAGTTGACATTTAAACAATAGCTAAGCCTAAGACCAATGAAGCTGACCTTGACCTATGCTAAATAAAATGTTAACATGTACCCTGCTAATTATCTAAGTTAGAAGGTTGTTCTAGCATAAATATCTCCAGATACATGAAGATATATGTAACAAATATTACGTAAATCAAAATAATTAACTTATGACCTTTAGCTTTGACCTTGATCCTACTTGTCTTCATTCGACAAATACAAACAAATCACACTTATTCATACATGTACAGCAGTGTAATATGTACCAAGATATGCCAGGTAATGCCAAAATTTAAAAAAAAAAATAAATGGCAAAAGATAATTTAAAAAAAAAGCTAATCACACTTCTATTCAAACTTCAGGAAGAATGAACAAAATAAAAGAACTGTCTGAATGTCCAAGGAAAATTTCACTTCTATCAAACAGAAGCAAATAAAATCTGAATAAAAAGAAACAAAGTTCACAAAGAAAAAGACACAAATGATGTTCAGCTAGAAAAATCAGTAATGAAAATAAAAAAATATCTAAAAATTTGCCCATTCTTTTTTATTGTCCATTTCAAATAGGGGCTATTGTTTGAGTCATTTATTGAACGAAATGCCATTTCTTATAGAATTAAAAACAACACCTCACCATTAAAGTAATCTTCAGCATCTTTTTACAAAAATATAAAAGAAGCATATTCAATAAAATTTTCATCTTAACTATGAGAAATGTACACAGACTGTTAATAGATGCACTGATGATTCAGAGCAGAATATTCACCTTATAACAGGTACAGGAGAAAGCAATAGGCTTTGTTTTAGTAAACACACATGGAGTTTGAGGAGAACATCTTGTTAATTTCTGCTGGAGTGTCACTCAATTTACTATTTTAATTATTTTTCAAATAACCGAAGTATAAGCTTGGAGCAATCTGTGTCATTTCCTCCTTTATATTTTACATGTCAGGTTATCATTGTGTACTGTTTGACCAATAGGAAATGGTCACATGGTCACATGTTCACAGTTTTTTAATATTAGTTTTATTCTATAAAAACATCAAGCTTTGAATAATCCTATGTATGGATTGCTGTCTGTTTAAATCAGAAGAAGCCAGTCAGTTGTGATTCTTTTTTATTTCAAGCAATCTATTAGTATGCCTGTGAATGCCTGTGAAAACTCTTGTTCGAAATCTTAAATACTACTTTGACACAATGAACTAATAATAAAAACACACAGTGGCTCCATGCTTACTATGCATAAGGCTAAAAGCTATTTTTTTTCTCTGACAACTTTTACCTTTTCTCTGCTATAATCAAGTTTAAACCTGAATGATGTTTATTAACTGAATCCCTCCAATGAAATTCTTCAAAAGCATAGCATTAAAACTGGTATTATTTACAGCTATTAAGCTCAATGGAAATCACAAAAAAGCTAAGGGTATAGCACAAGAAGATCAGAGAACCAAACTAGAACATATTTGGCCTTATGTGTAAAACTAGTGTTCAAACCTTTTGACACGTCCTTGCCTAAGAAATTTACAACAAACAAACAAAGCTTAGAAATATATGGCCATGCACAATCAAGCTTAATAATCAAATGGCTGAAACCACAAATAAGTTGTTAGTCATCTAAAGAGATTAGAAAAACCCATGCACACAAACATACACGTGCAAACACACTTTTGTCATTCCCATCAGAATAATCAATTATTTGAAATTAAAACACAGCTGTCCACAAACAAGTCTCTATGGCATATATTCATATAATGACTTATAAAAGAACATACATGCGAAGAAAAACTTTAGAAATTATAAGAGAAAAGTAATTTTTGTTTAGTGTTGATCAATAAAATGTATGTTTTCCAGTAAGTCAGAAATTAAGTGGCATACCATATTTCAAAATCCCTTTATATACCTTTAACTAAAAAGATCCGAAAAAACAATGTTTAAAAGGTCTGGTTGAAAGCCTAGCAAAGAAGATTTTAGTCATAACAAATTGTCTGTGCTTGACTACAATTTACGAAACCTCAACACATGTACATCTAAAGGAATAAAAATGAAACTTACACAAATTTCTTTTCAAATGTTGCACAACCTATTATTCTATTTTCTACACCAACCATATCTTCTGTAATAGGACCTTCAGCAGTCTTCCGAGCCTTACGTCGATCTGTTACACTTGTTATGAAGGAGTTAATACCCTTGGAAAAATCCTCCTCTTCATCTCTGTTAATATAAAAATCAGCAAAATGTGTAACAATAATATAAACTACTCTATCAATAAGGCAGTACCCTTTTCTTGTAAAACAAAATGTGAGCCATATTACATGTAGCAAACAATGCCTTCTACCACACATTTTGAACAATTCAGTTTCTGTGTTTGAGGATCCCTTGGATTTAAGGCTTAAACACTCATCTACATACTTTTAATCTAATGAAGTATAATGAGTTAACAGCCACTTTTCAACAATGGTAACTTAATGACCCTTTATACTACTAATGGCACAATTGTTATTGCCTTGGCAACCAGCACAGAACATGATCAGTCTGCAGATCTGCTATTCAAAATAAATAAAGCCTCCAGTAATACCCCAAAACTGATGAATGGTTCTATAAAAACTGAATGATGGACCAGTCCATAGTACAGATTTCCTATTCAAAGCAGTATAAGTTTCAAACAATTCTCCAGAATATGATGAATAGCATCATAAAAACTCAATTCAATTTAAGAAATCTGAAAGGGTACAAGTTAAACAACACAAATTAAGAACAAAATCAAAGTTTAAAAAACTTCAATTCAGATCAATTACTATCAGTCACACTTTCAACCAATCACAGGCTTTGAAAATAAATATCACCACAAGGGTCATGTGCTTTAAAAGTACTTCTTATCTGGAGGTCACTGGTTTGAAACCCACTAAGGGTGATTTCTCCAGTAACTTTCCCCATTCCATACTTTCAGTGCAAGTACTGATTTGAGTTCTAGAAGCAGTCATCATGTAGCATTAATATTGAGTTGCAAAAACTTGTTTCTCAATCAAAGTAAAATGAATAGGTTTAAGATAAATAACTAGACTGAACTTTACTGATTTGTCAAATTTAGTTAGATTAAACTTCTCCTTTTTTTACATTAGTCATAAAGAGACTTACAGCAACTACTCTAAATGACTACTTTCATAAATTTCAGATAAGTTTTCCTGTCAAAATAATGACTGAGGATGTTATGGTTAAATTTCAATGTCTATTTTCAGACAAAATAAGCCTCATCTAACATATAATAAGACTATGGCACTTTGAAAACTATCTAGCCCCAGTCTAATGGTAAATTACAAGCAGAACAGAATCTCACTCGTCTTCCTCCTCCTCCTCCGCCTCTGACTCAGTATCACTGTAAACCTCAGCGAATTTGCTGGGTGTTTCCTCATCCTCTTCATAAACATCTTCATCCACAGAGAGTTCACTCCCCTTGATACTCTCTTTCTCAGCATCATCATCCTCAATATCCTCTTTTTCTTCTTTAGGTTCCTTCTTTCGCCTTTCTTCTAATTCATCTATGGTTTCTGTAAAAAAATGTTTTTTCGCATAAATTCTATGAAATTATTTCAAAACAAATATAACTATTAAAAGGTAAGAAATCAACTGATCTTTTTTCATAGCTTAGGCAAAGAGCAATGTACAAAAAATGATTCAAGGTACATGTAGAAATTTACTGTTTTGTCAAAACTTGGTTAAATCTGAAGTTTCAGGTGACTTTAAAAGGCAGAACAAACCTACTCACAGAACAAGAAGTGATAGAATGCTATCATAGACAGTTAAATATCAAATCTTCAATTCTTACAACACATGTTGTATAGATTAATAAATTCAAAACTACTTTATATCATGGACTGTTGCTTCTGACGGTGAATGTTAGACATCAGTCAGCCTACATCACAAAAAATACAACTCAATAACTAAGTTTTACCTTGCAAATCTCTGACAAGTACAATAGTTCTTGCCCATTTCTCACATATGGTTGAGTAAAGTACATCAGGGGTCATCTCAGATAATGAGACATCATAAAGACCAACAACTGCATGTAGTAAGTCACTGTTAGAAATCTGTTAGATTAAAAATAACAAAGATGTCAAGAAAAATAACAGAGTAAAGCCCAGATATTAAACTCTGGGCAGTGGGAACACACCTTTTTGTGTATGTAACAATTAATATTATCATGAATATTTCTATGTGGGGGACAGATAAAGTTTACCATTACACAAGCATACCAGTGCAAAAGCAAACCATTTGGGACTAAGTATACCACATATAATTGTTATGGATACTGTTAACTGAATAGGTGTTTATCAAACTTTGAAGAGGGCATTTGTTTGTGAATGTTTCCATCTTAACTGATTGGCAATTACAACTCCACATGATCTTTATTATAATTTATGAGCAAAGTTCTATCAAAACAAATTTAAAAAGCATTTTGAGTGACAGCTTTTCTTTTTTACATATTGAATATATCCATAAATATTTCATTTAATACAGTATTTTTATTATATTATGTTGTTTTACTTTATCTATTTATGATTAATATAAGAACTTCATGTTATAAAACCAGAATAGTTATCCAATAAATACTTATTGATAAATGCACACTTTGTCAGAAAAATCTAGGAGCTTAAGATTATGTTTTGTCCAAAGCTGTATACTTGGCTTCTTTTCTATAAATAAAAGCTCCTGTGCATACTCTGACCCATAGTGTACACAACAAAAGGGTTTTGCCACTCAATCTGCACAAAATATTTTGGAAGAAACTCGTGCTGCAGGATAAGCAGCTTAGAATTTTCACTCGTCCTGCTGCAATATGTACTCGTCCTGATGTTCATTAAAAGGAAAAATGAAATAAATGGATAGCTTTGCAGGAATCCCTTCTTCCCTTGCCCAAACATGCGCTGAATATCAAGCTGTGACCTTTTTTAATTTTTTCTGAGACTCACGTGACCAGACCTCTTCTTTATAGGAATAACGTTTGGTGTGTGTGGTAAATATCGGAGTCTCTAGTGCAAGCTTTTAGCTTATGCAATCATAACAGAACTGGACAGATTTCAGCATTGTATGCAAGAAATCAACATCCAGTTTGGGAATCCAATATGGAAATTACTCTATATTCTGTTTTATATATGTTAAAAACATGAATTATTTTTGTCTAGAAATGCCACTTGGCCTGAAGGACGAGTGCTGCCGCAAGATCAACTTGCCTTGAGTCAATTTCTACTTGTAATTACAAGCAGACGAATGGATTTGTCGAGCACTGCTGCATTTTTAAAAGATGCTGAATTTCACTGCATGTCTATCAAATAGTACAAGATGTGAGTTGAGGCAGGATCTGCTCTAATGCACCGAATTACGGACAAAACGGACCATGGACAAAACGGACCATAATATGAGACGAAACGGACCATATCCAGGGACAAAACGGACCATCCAAAAATTAATTTTTACTCTAGTTAAATTTATTGTCGCAAAATACATCATAGCTGCACTTAATGCCTAAATGGATAACTGCAATTAAATTAAACTTGTCAAGTAGCAATTATGTTTTCGCACCTCATTTACAACTGACAGTTGTTAACAAACTTAAAGTTGTCGGAATTCACACCTAGATAAAGATTCTTTTTCTCAATTGTATAATTCAGTTAACTATCGAATCTTAATTATCCATTTAGGCATTAAGTGCAGCTATGATGTATTACGCGACAATAACAAATTACATTAGACACATCTAATTGTAATTAACTCTAATTTGGAGACAAAAGAAAAACAAACAGCAAATTACAATTTTTTTTTTAATTTCTTCTTCATTAATCAAATAAATAATACAATCATTTTTGAAAAAATACGGGCAGTTAATTTTAAATTATTATACTAACATTACTCGAATTAAAAAATATAAGTTTAACAATATGTGCCGATGTATGGGCCATATTCACTTATAAATTCTATTTACTTCTATATGATGCATTATTCTACACACCTACAACACCTCAAGATGAAAGTCAAAAATACATACTAGTATGATGGCAAATTTTGGCAAATTTTACTTTCTTTTGTAAGATGCATTATACTTCACCCCTTAAACGCCTCATAATGGAAGCTGATATATAAATTTAACTAGAGTAAAAATTATTATTTGGATGGTCCGTTTTGTCCCTGGATATGGTCCGTTTCGTCTCATATTATGGACCGTTTTGTCCCAAGAAATGGTCCGTTTTGTCCATGGTCCGTTTTGTCCGTCAGGCAATGCACCCACGCATGCAAAATACTGTCTTATGCGGTGAAATGAATTTCAAATTGAAAATGTCACATATTAATATCAAAACAAAATTTAGCAAAAGTACCCCGTGTATAATGCCATGCTCCCTCTGGTGTGCCTTTGAGTGCCCTAAGCTTAATTGCAACAGTCTTCGAAAATCAACGATAACCGGATAGCCAGTGACAGTCTGGCCTTTTTTGTTTGTAAACGTTTGCTTGTCTGACAATTGTGCCCCAGGTCTAGTAAATGTTTCATGGTCTAATTCTATAAGATGATGATTGGCAAAATGATTCTCTGATTCATGCATATTTGCATTTTCCGAAGTTTCTCCAAGGATTGTTTCACCTCCGTTGTTCGCCATGATGTAAACAAAACAGTTCCGCACTGAATACTCCAAGGAACTTTTAACTAACGAAATGACCAAAACGGATTGCGCGTTGGAATTACAGGCGGAACGGATAAAGGGACAATTTCAACTTATTACTGCCAAAAGTCAATACTGGCTATACGAGGCAGACACATGTCAGAGACATTAATATTGGTCAATGACAAAATCAAAGTAAATAAGATTTTTACTAAAGATTTTAAATATTTATTGCGAATGTTTAAAATCCATAAAACTTGTTCAATCCACTGATAAAAGCCGGTTGACCCTTGGACCATTTCTATTCGGTGAGTAAGGCATTTCCGCAATCGTGCAGATATGGTATTATATATTCACTTACAGCAAGGCAAAGGACAAACTTTCATTTGAAGTGCAGTGTTCATGAGTGAAGTTATTCAAATCCTTCCTTTTATTTTATATTTCCAGGACTTGATGTAAAATGAAAAATGATAGGTCTAGCAGGGTTTATCCGAAGAATACTCTTCTTTACAGTTTTATCTTATGTTCATTATCCTCCGATATGCATAAAAAATTGGGAAAAGGTCACAACAGATTATGCAACTTTATTCTGAATTTCTTGTAGCCCTATTACTTTAGTGGTTAATAGGGAACCGGAATGAATATTAAAAATCAAATGTTATATTGCATAGCGATGACAACTGTAGTTTCCAGCTTTTTAGTTTCGGACGGGTGTCTAGACCAGTTTTTGGACTACGTTCGGGATACCTAGCTTCACAGCGACAACTGCGTACGTTCAAGCATATTCTGCATTACCTGCCTCTAACCGCTAAAACAGTACTATTAAGGAAACGCCGGGAACCAGGCTAGTTCAAGCATAGGCTAAATTATAGTGAGCTGAATCGTCGGGCAAAGAAAAGGCAACCAAACAGTCTACATGCTGGTGTATCTTTTAGTTAGAGGAAAGGAACGTTCCTGTTAAGTGCAAGATAGAAACAGAAAAGAAACTTAAATACGTCAAAGAAAGCATACTTGTAAACAGCAGAGATGACTGACAAGCGAATATCAAGCAGTTAGCTAAGTGTGTGTGAAGTATCGAATACAGAGTTGTCAGGTTTTTAACTCTTAAATGAAAAGGATCATAGATTAAAGTGGCTTTATTTGAAAGCGTTTAACAGTTTTTAGAAGATTACTCTTCTTCAAATGTTTTTATTTGAACAACAAAATTTCTCGAGAGTTATTAATTCAGAGCAGTGACCAGACCTGAAAAATACATTAATGTCATTATTGTATTTATTACAAGACGTATTTTATTGCTTCAAATAGTCTTTCAACCGGGTTATTTTAATTTAGATTAAGTCTGAAACAGCTTGTATGATGATACATGGAGTACGACATACATATAACAAACATTTCTTATGCCTTTTCAATTACCTTTAAGCCGTCTATGTGGTTGTTTTATGTTCTGTAGAGTTTATAAATGTTTTCTGTTTATTTTGTTTATCTGTTGAATACAGAGAAAAATTGAAAAAAATCTTCTTGTACGTTCATTGTTACGATACTAAGATAAAACAAAGGTAAGTTTTCTGTATATATACTACTCAAAATTTGATAGGGATCACTTTTTGTTTCTTAAATACCTTTTTAATGATAACCCCAAGATAACTGATTTTTTCTCATACATGTAGTCTATTCATATGGCAAAGCCGACCTGTCCAGCAGATTTTGATTGTTTACCTGTACATGGCTCGAGATGCACGGGAAAAGCGATGCCCCAGGAAAATGGTGCACCGCGGGCATGTACCTTCATGTACACATCCGTTTTATTCAGACTTCGCTTGTGCATGGTAACGTTTATGCCGAACCTAGCACTGGTCATGGCAAATCTACGGCAAAGACGGTGTATTGACGATGAGGAGATGTATAGGGGGGTAAGGATGCTTGAGGCTGGGCGTTCCCAACGGCACGTGGCAGGTGTCCTTAGGGTGTTCCAGAGCACCGTTGCCAGGATGTGGCGACGGTTTCAAACTTACGGGCATGTCACGGATAGGCATGGCGGAGGGCGTCAGAGGTCCACAACTCAGCGTGAGGACCGGTTTATTGTCGTTCAAGCGCGACGTCAGCGCTTTGTTACCGCTACTGCCCTCCAAAATGACTTCCAGAATGCCACTGGTGTAAGACTTTCCACTCAAACCATCAGGAACCGTCTTCATACAGCTGACATGAGGGCTAGAAGGCCAGCAATCCGAATCCCATTGACGCGAAACCACATCCAGGCACGTCTTCAATGGGCCCGCGATCACGCCAGGTGGACGCTGCATGACTGGACCCCAGTGCTGTTCACTGACGAGTCTAGATTTTGTGTGGACTTCACTGATAGGCGAGTGCGGGTATGGAGATCCGCCAATGAGCGTTTGGCACCCATATGTGTTGCTACCCATGACCGTCATGGCGGGGGCTCGGTCATGGTGTGGGCGGGCATTAGCATGCAGGGAAGAACGGACCTGCACATTGTTCAAAACGGCACATTGACGGCTGTACGATACGTCAATGAGATCTTAGATGTGTACGTTCGTCCGTAGGCTGGTGCTATAGGCCCTGAGTTCATTTTAATGGACAACAACGCTCGGCTTAACAGGGCAAGGGTCACCGACGAGTACCTGGAGACAGCACCATAGAGAGAATGGACTGGCCAGCAAGGTCTCCAGACCTCAGTTCAATAGAGCACGCCTGGGACATGCTGCAGACTGCAATATCTGCTCGCCCAGTCCAGCCAACCACGGCCCCTGGGCTACAGCAGGCCCTTCTGGACAAATTTGCTCGACTCCAACAAAAAAGCATCCGGAGACTCATAAGCAGCATGAGAAGGCGGTGCAGAGCAGTAATCCAAGCAAACGGACACCACACACGAAATTAAAGCAAAATTCAGGCCATAGACTTGATTTTTCCAAAAAGTTCCATTTCATCTCCTGTCTGTGTTATCCCAAATTTGTGCCCCTCCCACGGCTCAGCCTCTGTCACGCTTGAACGGTTTACAGACTTACTCATTTTTTTGGTACCAAACTGTTGTCATATGAACATATTTTCAGAATCACAACAAAAAATGTAATCTTTCAACCTTATGTAGTAAATATACACATTCTTATAAGTGATCCCTATCAAATTTTTATACAATATTTAAAAATGTACAAGACTTTTCCTGGCTATATTTACGAAGGACCCTCTGGGCTCGCTTTACCTAATTTTCAAACTTTAATGTTTCTACTGTTTCAACTTTTTTTTCTCCAGGATACTCGATATTGTATATGCTTTAAGGCCGGAACATACTGTGTCTTATAACTGTTGATGGGGCAGTATATTTTGCATTGTTTGTCCGATGCTGTATCTTTTGTAATTACATGGTGTAATTCAATGAAATTACAAGATGTGTATAAAAGTTTGGTTGTTGCATGTTGTGAGCTATGTTGAAGGTAATGTACATGTACGTTCACCTGGTTTTCGATATTCTAAAATTCATTTCAATGTGTATCCAACAAAAATGCAATGGCAAATGAATGACAAGTCAGCTTAGCTTATCCAGAGAATGTTATGACAGATCAAAACTATATGTTCATCTCTCTCGGGTATATTATACAAGTTTCCCGCCTTTATCTAGAGCGAACTAAAAGAACTATTCATAAGTCTATCTAAGCAAAACTCATTATTCTTTTGGAATTGATTGAGACAAAATCTAAGATATCATATTTATCGAACATTTACTTTATTTGAAATGCTTGCTACCATTTAATAATTTTAATGAGATATTATCCCAAGAATGCGTCAACAGACATCTCGACTGAACTAGCTGTATAGTAATTTCCAGGTAGTAAGTAGATTGTTTGTCTTGGTGATTCCTCTCACTCGTTCATAGCGGTTTCTACTTGCTGCTGCTAGATATTTCGTTTCAGATTTTCAGTCTTGTTCAGTGAAAAGAATGAGAAAAAATACTAATATGTTTAAAGTAAAATTGACGTAGTCGTTTATATATAAAAATTATATATATATGATTAGCCGAAAACTGTTTTTTAATCTATCCATTGCTGTTAGTGCTTAACGCAACGTTGCACCAATCTGGAACGCCTCAAAAGTTTTTCTAGTGTTTGGTAAGCTATGGTTTTGACAGAAAGATTTCCTCTACCTTGTTGTTTGCTGTCCTTTTGCATGGCATTAGCTGATGTCCGACGTGACCCGAAAATATCAATTTAAACAAATGTCGGTATATAATGTGAACCGTAGAGATAAGTAAGTAATACTTCAACGTTACAAAACTATCTAAAGACAAGTGAAAAAAAAACAAAGATTATTTGTTCGACTTTGTATGAAATATCACTAAAATGCCAATATGGTAGATTGTTTTCACCAAGACGCAATGTCCTACATAAAACTACATGTATCGTACTTTTACCACTTTTCTTCATCAGTGAGATTTTCCTGTGAAAAATACTTTCTAAAAATCTCTTTTTTCCCAGGCTCTCATGGAAGAATCCATCCGAAGTTAAAAGGAGCATCTAGTAAAAATATGGTCTAATCTGTCTCACAGCGTTTTAGAGGATGTGATGGAAGTTGTCAAATATTATCCTGTGGGTTCAAACCTTGAGTGTATCATGGTCCCAACTTCATACTGTAATTTTGATAACACATTGCACATGATTAAAATTCTCCTTTGTTCTTTATAGATTTGAATTCTAAAATCTTATAAAGAAATAAGTCTCTAAAGAAAATTTAACGAACAAACTACAATTTCCAATTACAACTTCTGTAAGCCTTTATTTACATGTCTGGTTACATTCATGTCACTTATTTTCTCTCTTAACATCCCCTGTACCATTATGGCCAACATATTCTGCTAATTGAAAAGAAAAAATAATTGTAACGTTGAACACAAAAAGGACTCACAGACTTCTTGTAAGAAACCATGACGTCATAACTACTTCACTAATTTACACAGCACTGTCAATAGTCAGTTATAAGGTAAGGAAGTGGTCAATAACATACGACCTCAGAAATACCCTCTTTCATTGTATTTGTTTTAGAAACTTCTTTCTTGATAATGGCAAACTTAGATACGACATTTTCAGTGAAATTTGTTCTGACCAAAAAGAAGTACATTGTGTAGAAATGATTTCAAGATTGGTCAAATTTGGAATAAACTATTTTGTGTGATCGTTCTAGAAGATATTATAGTGCCAAAGACATTCATCTCTGGTAATTTATTTTGAAAAAGATGAAGCATCAAACCTTTATTTTGTGCTTATTGTTGTGTAGATTCGTTCGTCGGTATAACCCCACTGCGTAGAAGAAAAAACGAACACGTGATATAACCCCCGTTTTAAAAGCTGTGATTTGGTGTTGCAATATGGAATGTCGTGACTCGTTTGCATGTTAAACTATGGAAATTGTATGTAAGTGGTAGAGGACTCAGTTAAGACGTAAGGTAAAGAAATATAATCATCCCTGTAACGAAGGAAGTGCGTTGTAATTTAAACGCACGGTGGTGTGTAATTTTGAAATCATGTTAGTTTTGCTATTAATTTGCCACTTAAAGCATTTAGGAATTGATTTCAGGTAATTTGTTAGTTTAAATATATACACTTTTGAACTTGTTCTCGATTATTAGAACTGAATTTTAGATATTGTCTCACAGTCATCGTGATAATAGAAATTAATATATAAAAGTGGCCGTTTAGAACGAGTCAGCTGATTTAATTCCGTATATTCCGTTTAACTGACAACTCAACAATCTTTCTACATTGTATAAAAAGTAAAACTTTCTTCGTTGGAATATTCCGATTGCATGCAGTTACTTACGGTATATTATGTGATTTATTTAAGCTATCTTTGAAGAGAGAATAGTTTAATCTTCTGCGTAGTTTCATCAGATTCTGTTCTTACTGGAATGTAAGAATCCTTTCGATTATTATGTGAAAAGAAATAAAATCCCTTTTTTTTAGAATTAACGCATTTATAATTAAAATTATATAAGAAGTCAAATTAAGTGACCATGATTTTTTTAAATGCAACTATGTTGTTCTCTTCTATGAAAAAAAAGATAAAAATTACTAATCTGTTTACATAAAAATATTCACTGTTAACAAAAAAGTTTAAACCCCATTTATTAAAGATGAATACGGTAAAACAAACAAAATAACTTGTTTGTTTGGCCTTGTCAAAAATTAAATTTAAGCTACTGGAAGGTCTACTGCCATTAATTATAACTTTTAAAAGTGATTTAAGTTTTTTTCTACATTTCTAATTCACATGATTTCTGAACATCATTCACTATGTTTTCGACATTTGTCTTGTCTGTCCTGCATCTTGGTCATTTGGAACACTTATGTCACTGATGCTCGTGAGCTCTGCATTAAGGGGAGAGGGAGGTTCAGGGTCTGGAGCCTGAAATTACACCAAGGCGCTACTTAAAATACAGAAAATTGTCAGAAAGACAAAACACAGCTCTCGCCATCAAAGTCTATAATATGAGTGCAATACATAAAATAATCCACACGAAATACATAATTTAGCATTACACAACAAGGAAATTAATATAATTGAATACCTGACAACAATATTTACCTGAAATTACACCAAGGTGGTACTTAAAATACAGAAAAGTGTCAGAAAGACAAAACACGGTTCTTGCCTTCAAAGCCTATAATATGAGTGCAATACATAAAATAATCCACACGAAATACATAATTGAATATTATACAACAAGGAGATGAACATAATTGAATACATGACAATAATATTTACCTGAAATTACACCAAGGCGCTACTTAAAATTCAGAAAAGTATCAGAAAGACAAAACACGGTTCTCGCCTTCAAAGCCTATAATATGAGTGCAATACATAAAATAATCCACACGAAATACATAATTGAACATTATACAACAAGGAAATGAATATAAATGAGTACATGACAACAATATTTATCTGAAATTAAACTAAGACGCTACTTAAAATACAGAGAAGTGTCAGAAAGCGAAAAAAAAAGGTTCTTGTCTTCAAAGATTATTATATGAGTGCAATACATAAAA
Source organism: Cyclina sinensis (assembly GCA_012932295.1). NCBI lineage: Eukaryota > Metazoa > Mollusca > Bivalvia > Venerida > Veneridae > Cyclina > Cyclina sinensis. Next base: position 22,521,652 of record JAAONU010000012.1, on the reverse strand, counting down.
TAATCCACACGAAATACACACTTTAACATTATACAACAAGGAAATGAATATAAATGAATACATGACAACAATATTTACCTGAAATTACACCAAGGCGCTACTTAAAATTCATAAAAGTATCAGAAAGACAAAACACGGTTCTTGCCTTCGGAGCCTATAATATGAGAGAAATACATAAAATAATCCACACGAAATACATAATTTAACATTATACAACAAGGAAATGCATATAAATGAGTACATGACATACGGTTCTCGTCTTCAAAGCCTATAATATGAGTGCAATACATAAAATAATCCACACGAAATACATAATTTAACATTATACAACAAGGAAATGATCAATACATAAAAAAATCCACACAAAATATATAATTTATCATTATACAGCAACGAAATGAATATAAACGAATACATGACAACAATATTTACCTGAAATTACACCAAGGCGCTACTTAAAATATAGAAAAGTGTCAGAAAGACAAAACACGATTCTCGCCTTTAAAGTCTATAATATGAGTGCAATACATAAAATAATCCACACGAAATACATAATTTAGCATTACACAACAAGGAAATTAATATAATTGAATATATGTCAACAATATTTACCTGAAATTACACCAAGGCGCTACTTAAAATACAGAAAAGTGTCAGAAAGACAAAACACGGTTCTCGCCTTCAAAGCCTATAATATGAGAGCAATACATAAAATAATCCACACGAAATACATAATTTAACATTATACAACAAGGAAATGCATATAAATGAGTACATGACAACAATATTTACCGGAAATTACACCAAGGCGCTACTTAAAATACAGAAAAGTGTCAGAAAGACAAATCACTGTTCTCCCCTTCAAAGCCTATAATATGGGTGCAATACATAAAATAATCCAAACGAAATACATAATTAAACATTATACAACAAGGAAATGATCAATACATAAAATAATCCACACGAAATATATAATTTAACATTATACAGCAACGAAATGAATATAAACGAATACATGACAACAATATTTACCTGAAATTACACCAAGGCGCTACTTAAAATACAGAAAAGTGTCAGAAAGACAAAACCCGGTTCTCGCCTTCAAGTCTATAATATGAGTGCAATACATAGAATAATCCACACGAAATACGTAATCAATGAATTGCATATAAATGAGTACATGACAACAATATTTACCTGAAATTACACCAAGGCGCTACTTAAAATACAGAAAAGTGTCAGAAAGACAAAACACGATTCTCGCCTTCAAAGCCTATAATATGAGTGCAATACATAAAATAATCCACACGAAATACATAATTTAACATTATACAACAAGGAAATGAATATTAATGAATACATGACAACAATATTTACCTGAAATTACACCAAGGCGCTACTTAAAATTCAGAAAAAGTGTCAGAAAGACAAAACAGAAAACACGGTTCTTGCCTTCAAAGCCTTTAATATGAGTTAAATACATAAAATAATCCACACGAAATACACACTTTAACATTATACAACAAGGAAATGAATATAAATGAATACATGACAACAATATTTACCTGAAATTACACCAAGGCGCTACTTAAAATTCAGAAAAGTGTCTTTAAGACAAAACACAGTTCTCGCCGTCAAAGCCTATAATATGAGTTATATACATAAAGTAATCCACACGAAATACATACTCTAACATTATACAACAAGGAAATGAATATAAATGAATACATGACAACAATATTTACCTGAAATTACACCAAGGCGCTACTTAAAATACAGAAAAGTGTCAGAAAGACAAAAAACGGTTCTCGCCTTCAGAGCCTATAATATGAGAGCAATACATAAAATAATCCACACGAAATACATAATTTAACATTATACAACAAGGAAATGATCAATACATAAAAATAATTCAAACGAAATACATAATTTAACATTAAACAACAAGGAAATGAATATAAATGAATACTTGACAATAATATTTACCTGAAATTACACAAGGTGCTACTTAAAATACAGAAAAGTGTCAGAAAGACAAAACACGGCTCTCGCCTTCAACTCTATAATATGAGTGCGTAATGGCATAGAAAAGCGTGAATATCGTGCCAAAATGAAGTCATTGAAGTATGAATGAGGCCCGTCACCTTAGTACGGAGACGATTAAATGAAACTGAAAAAAATATGAAGAGATGGGTTGATGGAAGAAAGCACACAAACATAACAAACAGACACGGGAAACAAAGAACAAAAACGAAGTGTCAGACACAGACATATTGTCCCCGTGACACTATGATTTCAAATACTTTCGTTTATTTCAATGATTATTGGCTTGTAATGAAAGTAGTATTTTATCCTTTCTGTTTTAGAAATTTTTCTAATAGAATTATGTAACATATGACAACCTGAGACGTATACGTAACTGTCAACCCTTCATATGAGAAAACACAAATGCCAAGCATTACAAATGTTAATCGTGTCTCGGGTTGACAATGTAAATATCACCGTATCTGTTATGTGTTATTTGCACTTCGAAATGTAAGAATAATAAAAAGTGCAAATATTTCGATAGAGAACTCAAAACATCATGTTATACGTTACAAATTAACGTTTGTGTCTTAATAAAGTCAGTTATCGATGCTAATTGTATACCATAGCAACCTTGTTGATTACGATATAGTTAAATAAATTCATTTGATTGACAATGGTAACAAAACTGTGAGATGTGATATCATAAAGCCATGGCCAATCGAAAAGTACTTTAATCTGACGATATTAAAACAATACAAGCGTCATCTTATAAATTTTCTTACTTGAGTTGGATCGACTGAACTTAAGTGCATATCTCAGTAACGGTAATTTCCTTTTGATGTTGCCCGTTCAGCAATAACAGAGCAGGTGTCAGGGGAAGTAATTTTGTATACGGTTATAAATGTAGTCATAGCTTTTTCATGGCGGATCAGTAATCTTGTGGTAACGCGCTGGACTTGTAATTCAGGGTTCCTGAGTTCGATCCCCAGCTGCTACACTAACATTACTAATTGGCTTTCGGATTAGACGACAATAATCCAAGGTAGCGTGTATCAGCGCTATAAACTGAGCATGAAACAGATCAAGGGGTGCCCCTGCAAAGGGTTGCGCTATGCCCATAAAAAACCTGAAATAACAAAAGAGGACCTTGGTCATATGTGAAACCAGTAGCGATGATAAATAAACTCAAATACATAGATAGGAGAAGCACGGTCATATAATTAATGATAACACATCGTACTGACTCGGAGGCGGATGATTTGTTCGAGGTTTAAATCATGTTCAAAGTTCTTGACTTTAAATTTCCCGTTATTGGGAAGCCAAACAACAGTTATTTGCTTACTTACTACAGATGTTCAATTTAATGATACATGTAAAATAATTGTTTTAAACCTGTCGAATGACGTCTTACTGACGTCGAATTTCACGTCTTTGAGTAGTGTAAAAGGCGTCTTTAAAAGGAGGAAAACAAAAACAGCATAGACTGGAACAGAAAAAACTGCAACATTGATTTCTTAATTATTCGTTTTCTTAAGCTTACTGTAATTGTCTTTCTTAAATTTTTTAAAAATAATTCAAGATCATTAAAACTCTCTGAGATTTAAGTGCACACACACTTTGACTAGGGCAGAAATAACCATTTTCCAGGGTGGGTCAAAGCTTTCGGTCATTGAAGAAATTATCATTTGAACAAAAGATACACGTTTCTTGCAGTAGGTCCCTTTTCTCACTTCTTCGTCTGACGATTCTTATCTTTTATTCAGACCAGGTTCATTTGACATTGGTTCCCAAAGGTTTAGATTTTTTATACAGTTGACAGACGCCGTTAGTTACTTGGCACCAGTGTATAATCAAAACTAGATCACTGATTATTCCACAAGTGCCAAATAATGAGCATTACGTCATCTTGAAGACTTTTTTACAATTCGCGGACCGTCAGATGAAAACTGCCCCTTGTATTTTTGTTCTTGCCTTAGAATCTCTCTTCCAAAGTGTCCGTTTCAGCGTTTTCCAAATGTCTGCTACACCAGTTGCTAATTTCAGCAAGCTGTGGATTATCTATCTGACTGTCACAAACTTCTCTGGACACCGTTGAACGATTAGTCTGCCATTTCTGATCTGTCGAGAAGGACTGATATCAATTCTTAGTTCATCGATGAGTGTTCTCTCTTTTTGGTCTGTTGATTTATTCATCCCTATGGATGTGTTTTTTCTCCGACGATGTTGGCAGTCAATACTTGCTTTTTGAACGCATCTACGACAAGAACCTTCGAAACGCAGCAACAATTTTCTTTTTCTTTTTACAGTATACATAAAATGTTGAGTACCTGTATAACATACAATGTAGAAAAATGATTATGTATGGCACCGAAAATATATATTTTATACGTGATGTTTACGAAACTATAGACGCAGCACTTACTTTATGTGGCATGCAATACTGTTGACTGTTGACGCCACTGAGAAGTCAAGTCACTGAGAAAAAGTCATGTCCATGTACTGTATAAGAACAAAATTAGTGTGAATCTTGAACAAGACATTCGCTATCTTTTAAACAGTTGAACATTATAGTTAAAAATTGCACTCTTTTTGTCAACAACAGAAGTGAATAAAATGGAGTGAGTGGAATAGCTTTTAATTTATTGATTTATAAACGCAAAATTGTACAGGGATATGTGTCATGAAAATATAAATGAGCGGATTCTTGAAAGCTTGAATAAAAAAAAAATATTTCAGAGCTAGTTCTTTGTTTACGTGTTATAAAAGGCTGGTCATTTCCCATGGAAATTAAGGAGAAAATCTGTTTAAGGTCGATTGTTCAACAACTAAGAGTGTTTAAATGTTGATGTTTTTTCGGTAAGTACTTTTATCTGGTGCGTCACATCACCAATCAAATTATAAGAATTATCCGCTATTTTCGGTTTTAGAAGAAAATAAATGCTAGAGGCAGCAACGTGTGTTAATGATATTCTAACTAATACATTGTTTATGAAATTTTCAACAGAACTAGGAGGAAGTAACATATTATATAATTTTGATAAAAGTTTACCATTAATATATGAATTGACCCATGAGAATAGTCTTGCAAAAATCCAGCAATAGAAATGATTATTTAACTGAATATTCATAGATTTTTTTAACTCACTTGACCGAAAGTCATCTGTAGCTTTTACTATGCTTTTTTGTCCGTCGTCCTTCCGTCCGTCCGTCCGCCGTTCACAAATAAATTCAAACGAAAGCTCCTCATATACCACTGGGCCAATTGCAATAAAACTTCACAGAAATAATCCTTTGAAGGTCCTCTTTCAAACTGAATAAAAATGGAATTCCAAACTGAACTCTGGATGTCACGGCAACTGAAAGGAAAAACTTTCGAAGTCTTGTTATATGAAACCGCACGGCCTAGAGCTTAGTTTTGGTTTATAGCATCAACTAGTGGAACTCTACCAAAATCATACAAATCATGGCTAAAATTGGCCCCACCCACTTTTTCAGGATAAGATTTTACGTAAGTCATTAAATCAAATTTAAGTCATTATACAGTACAAAAATCAAATGTAAGTGCAAATATCAAGTGTAAATAATCATATAATGCAAAAACCAAACGTATGTTATTACAAAGTGCAAAACCAAGCGTATGTTATTACAAATGGCAAGACCAAGCGTATGTTATTACAAAGTGCAAAACCAAGCGTATGTTATTACAAAGTGCAAAACCAAGCGTATGTGATTACAAAGTGCAAAAATCAAGCGTATGTTATTGCAATGTGCAAAAATCAAGCGTATGTTATTACAAACTGGAAAAATCAAGCGTATATTATTATAATGTGAAAAAAAAACGAAACATGTGTTATCACAAAGTGCAAAAATCAAGCGTATGTTATCACAATGTGCAAAAATCAAGCGTACGTTATTACGAAGTGCAAAAATCAAGTGTATGATATTACAATGTGCAAAAATCAAAATTAAGCCATTTTATATATTGCCAAAATCAAATGCAGTAAAACGGTTTTTATGTGTATATAAAATAAGATACTAAGATTAAAATAAGATCAAAATGACATGCAAATGAAAAAGTGCAAAACTGTAATGTAAAACTGATACGTGTTTACCATGAACACATTATCAACTGTATAAAGTTGCCATATAGAAAATGGCAATGCGATAAAGAATAAAATTGAATGACAATGGTATTGTTAATATTTGTTGGCGACATCACTACATAATTCACAACGGATACATGTAGAAATATGATAATGGAAAGTTTGAATAGTTTTCTGTTTGAACAGATAAATATTTCATGAAGTAAATTGAGAAATCAATGGCATGAATTATGTGTAACAGGTGAAATCTCCCGAATGAATAGATTTTCATCATTTAAATTTTAGGGTTTTTTTTTGTATTTTTACGTTGTTATTGATTAGCTAGTAGATAACGTTTCCTTTCTTGAAGAACATTCTTTTGATAAAATCGAACTGAGAAATCTAAATCATCTGATAAAAGCAGAATTCAACCGCGGAAATTTTCCAAAAGAAAAGTCATATACTTAAAAAGATAATTTGCAAATCATAACAAATTAGCACCTTCCTTGCTATAGTGTCATTTGGCAACGCAGAACCCACCATGTGACCATGAGTAAAAACTTAAGAACACAAATATTTCATCATCATCATCATCATTATTATCATCATCATCATTATCATTATCTCCTCATCAACCTCATATTATTATTATAATTATTATTATTATTATTATTATTATTATTATTATCATTGTTATTGTTATTATAATCATCATCATCATCATCATCCATATCATCATCATTTATAATTTTATATTTTAGATTACTTACATGTTCGTTGGTAATTAAATTTTAGTTCTCTTTTATACATTTGCTATCATCGTTTTGTTTCCTTAAGTTCTGTCTCTGAGCTAGCGCGAGGTAAGTTTCCAAAGCCTTTGTTACTGGATAAATAGATTTGCATATTGACGTCAGCAGTGGTAATATCTGTAGTGCAAAAAAACAATATTTTAATAAGTGCTTAGATTTTCTCTCAGGTCAAAAAACGACTGTCTATTAGAGGAATTAAAAGTGATTTAGGCACGCATTTTCCACAGATTTCGAACTTGACCAGAAAACAACAACAGACTTTGTAGGAACTGAAACGAGAAGTATTGTAAACGTCACCCTGTTATTTTAATCATATTTAGTGACTCAGTAAAGTATTGGGGGTAATATAAACATGAGTAGTGATATCGCAAAGTAAACTGAAGCTGCAGAATGTTCTGTAAAAGATTCAGTAGAAAGTCGGACTCCAGCCTGGATGCTGTTCGCGGATTCGAATACCATATATCGACTTGTATCATATTTGTTCACGTGTCTATTTTCCAGGGCAATATCTGGGCGATAACTTGGCGATAACCTGCAAGAATTTCAGACAGAAAAAAATAAAGAGATATCAAGAAAATCCGCAAGAAATTAAGTCTACATTTTATGTAAAGCTGGTAATTTTAAAACATAGTCAAGCTTATTCGTTAATGCTAATAGACGTAGCAAATAAAAATCAATATATTTCACAATTATTGTCTTTTACTGATATCAATCTGAGGATAATTTGACGATTTTTCGACGTCAAAAAACAATCATGCACTAGTCATTATGTACGTAATTAACTTAGATCGGTTACTATCTATTTGAGTTCATTTAATGTTAGCACCGGTTGCCTATCTGACCGCCACCTTATCAAAAGTTAAAGTTATTTTAGGTTGTGTGGGAGATACAGAAGGCCATTCAAAGCACGCTTCCGGTTCTTTGTCGTGTTCAGTGTATATCATCGATACATCGGACCTCGGATTAAAGACAATTAGTAAAGAGTTAGTGGAGTCATGAATCGAACTCGTGACCCCTGAATTACAATTGCGCGTTACCACAGAGCCACTGAAGCGCACCTGCAGTAAATTTATTTTCTGGATCCGCCTCTAAGTCAATACGACTTTTTATCATTCGTGTTAAGACCAAATTAAATGTTCTTTTTAGATTTAAATGAGCATATTTCAATAAGTTTTTTTATTACAATGTTCTAAATTATAAATATCTTCGAAATAAATCATCAGTAATGAATATTATGAATTACAAGAGTCCTTTCTCCTTTCAAAAACCTTTCGCCGTATAAGTCTGTCTTCTTTTACGTAAGTCACAGTTTGTTCTGCTTTTGATTTTGAGGATTTTTTTTCACATTACCGATTAATATGGTAAACTTTTTTCTCTTTCAACGAATATATCTATCGGACTTGTTACTCAAAACTTAACTGTTTAATATAAAAGTGATAGCCTTGTTAGGAAGATTGAAAATAACAACAGACGTAAAAAAAACGAATACACGAGAAAAATAACGTCTTCCTATGTAGGAGAGATGTTTGTTCCTTTATACGGGCTTTTTTTCTTTGACAAATCTAACTAATGGGATGAAAAAAACACGGCCTTATACGAAATGGGGAACGAAATGAAAATACTATTTTGTTGTTGTTGTTGTTTTTTAATACCGCTTATTCAAAGAATGACTAAACTCATTCATGGCCACCTAATGAAAACTGGATATAGTCATGTGCTGTGCTGTCTCATTTTTCTTGAATATGTTTCCAAGATGGTATTTTATAGGAAAAAAAGCTCGAAATATCCATAAGCTTTAGAATAACACAAGGTCCCACTTCTGTCCGAGAGAAGGCTTCTATTGGTTCGAATCTCAAATGCTGTGAAAATATCTTTCCTATGAAATATCAAATGGTTGATAATGCTCAGGACTTTGAAAATCAAATACATGTATGAGAATCAACGGTAAGAATCTGCGAAACTGTTTGTTTAACCTCATCAAAATGATTCATAAAATGGGCAAAAAAACTTCATTGAATAACTGACACGTTGAGGCTACCGTAGAAATGTAAATAGAATGAAACTGTGATAAAAACTTTCAGTGCTCATTTTTCCCAACACAGACAACATATCATAGAACAGGTCTCAAAAATATGGAACAGAACATGAGTTGGAAAAATAAAAGGCACGTCATAGATGGGTTATTGTTGTGTGTGCTGAACACAGATATAGGCTGATTTCCCAAGGGTGAACAGAGATATGCAGAACAAGCAGGCTTTGAGAACACATATAACGCTGCATGTAGCCATAAGCAGCAGCCGACATCTCCGTTGGCACTTATTATTAATGATCAATACTGGAATTATACTTCAAACAAGTTTGCCTCACGTAAAATATCTACAAATACATGTACATTGACTATATATATAAAGAGTTCGTGTTGTTTAAAATGTCAAAAAATACACATAGAAACGTGAAGACATACAACATGGAATTATTGTTAAAAGTAATCAAAACAATTCTACTGAAAAGTAAATATGTGTTTTATCTATCTTTTGTCATATTTGTAAATTTTAACATAGTTACAATGCATGATTAGGAAGGGTAAAAAACGAAACGGTCCTAACTATTCGTGTATATAACAGCATCTCATCCTTGCTTTCTTTTTATAAACTAGTTTTCTTGCTGTCTTCCGTTTTAGCTAAAACACATTTATAAAATTTAATGAATTAAAAAATTTTAAAAATCATCAGAGAATGTGTAAGCTGATGAATTGTTATCAAGACCTTTCAAACTATCATACGTTCCACATAATTTCTCAGACATTCAAAAAATAGAATGTATAGATTTTATTATTTCTTTGACGATTTTTTTCATGGAAACCCGTATTCTGAACTGAATATCTACTTACCGAACTATTTCTTCAACTTACTGCATTCAATTGTCTGTCCTTTGAACATCAGTCAATTTCAGAAGGTCCAACACTAGCTTGGGAAATTCTCAGCAATTTCCTGGAAAATCTTAAAGTCCACAAACACCATCCTCCAGCAGCTGTCTAAGAGAATTCATGCTGCGGAATGACTCCGATCACAATTGTCGTCTGACTTTTAAATTGTCGTCACGGTGTGACAGCCAACGAAAGCGCGACAGGTTGAATTCTGAAAGTTCTTTTCAAGCGTTTCAGGACGGTGTTCACAAATGAATCAAATGACTGCCGCAATGCATTAATAATAGTTCTTATCATAAGGCGTATCGAAAATGCGTGAAATATTAAACATCAGTATGCCGGTAAAGGGATGCCGGGCAAACAAATCGATCGCAGCTCGCGGAAATTTCGAACCATACGGACGCTATATGACAATCATAACACAAGTGTTGGTATTTGAGTATTTGTTTAAGTATTGAATCTGCTTTAAGCAACAAAAGTAACGATTTTGTACAATAAAGCCATGACAATTAAAATCAATTCATAGGCCTATTATGTACATTATCAAATGATAACGTGTGGGTTAATCAGATTAGGAGAAAATGTGCATGGATTTGACCAGAGAACACCCTAGAGAATATATTTTCGCAGATCGAAGCATGCACTTGACCACCACAAGTTGTTTTCAGTTACTTTGATGATGAAGTGAAGGTGTTATAGGCGACAACCCATGACCGGTGAACTGCTGGACTGGTGCAGGCTAATTTGAAAAAAAAATACAGACCCGGTGTCCAAAGAAAGTGAATTTAGTTATGAGACAATGAGCTGTTACCTTTCATGTAATTTCATTCTTATCAACATTGAATTGTAAACGATAAAATTATAGTTAAACCTTCTTCCGCTGATGATAAAATAGGGCGGCATGTAAAAAAAAACAAAAACGGTTCCTTTATTTACTTTTTTTCTTCAAAACTTGAACATGTTCATATTTTAAAAATTAGTTTCGTATCTGACACATTTGTCCATTTAACTTCTTTTTGCAGTTTTAGAACTATAGTACAAAAATCAACGGAAGTATACGATACAAGTACTGCAGGCCTATATTTCCGAGAAAAATCTAACACACTAGTATACTAGTATATCATCACACAGGACTCTTAAAAAGCATTGAACCGATACAGTACTATTTTCTGCCTCAATGATAGTAAATATTGTCTACGAAGAGACAATAAAATCTCATGAAATGACACATTTGTCAAACATCATTTTCTGTCCTATTACAACTGCTGGCAAAAATATTTGCTTCTAAACAGTTCGAAACAGTTTACATCATCAATATAAGAAATGTCTTGGGAAATCTACCATAATTTGTAGAGTAAAACAAACATAAACAAGCTTAATGTCATTATTCAAATTCATTATTTTCAGAAAATTACGTAATTTTTCACGTTTTACTCGGCAATAATCGGAATGTGGCACCCAAACGGAAACAGAATGTAAAAGTTTACACGTCGGCTCATAAAAATTATTACGGCACCCACCGGGACGTGATACATGTTCTGCATACAGTAGTCAGTTAATGGATATGTAAATATTTTATGCAGAAATATCGTTAGTCTATTGTTAATGTGCTTATTAGAAATTCAACCTCAAGGATTTTGCTACAGCGCTAATTCGACTAAGTAAATTAACATGGAAACTGTCGCCTGTCATCTTGTATACATGCAATTATTATTGGGAATACATTATATTTCATTGTTCACATACCCGTGTCGATTGTGGTTAAAATAAAATGATATTGATCAAACATACAAATATATCAAATACATCTATGATATTAAATAGCTTGCTGGTCATAAATCGTGAACATGCTCCCATTGTGTTGCGTGCTACAGGACAAGTCATATTTCACTATAGTAAAAAGGTTATTTTCAAAATGAGATTTTATCGATTTAGATAAAATAGGTTAAGTTCCTAGTCCATTTTTATGCAAAATCAAAGTAGATAAATGATTGACACTTTCAGCTTCAACTTTTGTTTTTTATTATATTTAAGTAAATACATATTATATGCGTTTAAAAATTACCCATGTTGTGCCTTAATAGCGACCTGCATGCCTCCGAAGATGCCCATTACTTAGTACATAGTAAATATTTTCGATATATCGGCTGTGTGTGGAATTTGGTGTCCGGTGTGTATACCTATATGGACTTCATTAATGTGACATTTTCTTTCATTACATCCATGTTACTTATAATACCATCCAATCGGTTCAAACTTTGAAAGCGGATATAAGTTTGACTGTGTGAACCTCTCTGAATCTCGTTATAACTAATAATCGCCTCTTAAAGGGTTTTTGGTATTTTTTTTTGGGGGGGAGGGGTGTTGTTGTTGTTTTTTAATGTTTTTTAACACATTTTAAGTTTTCGATGTACATGTTTATTAATCATTATCTTAATAAAGTTTGTATGAAGTTGCCATCCGAGTGCTCTGACGGCCATCCTACAATAAAAGCTTATCAACTGAAAGGTTACAGTTTGATTTGAAAGTCACCACATTATAGAGCTAATTATTGATTGTTAAAATGTGCCTTTGAAACTCAGATTATTCCATAGCGACTGTATGAATTATAAAAGAGATGCCAAATACATCTCCATTCGTCCCTAACTGGTTCGTTCATGCTACATGAATAAATAAACGAAACATAATGAATAGAAGACAAGTCAAATAATGGGCACTTGCCATATGGAATATATACAATTAGTCCTGAACAATCAAATGTACATGAAACTGAATAAATTTAAAGAACTGTAAATGCACCTATTTGAATGTCGCTTACGACACGCTTTGATTACAGCTTTGTTACTTGAAGAATACGGGGATTAATGGTGCCACATTGATTCTTTACGAGGCAACTTTTTTTAGGGTTGGAATATCTTAATTTTCCTCTTGCATAAGTATGTGGGGTTAGGGGACATCCCCTCCACACCGTACATACTCCTGATTAGTAAAAATAATATATACTTGCTAGTGCACAAGTTCTTACATGGTCTATATAAAAGTTATACATGTATTACTATTACATGATCATTTAATAACATTTTTCTAAACATTCTTCCAGAGATAAGTTAATACATGTGCCATTTTATATCTTTTCTCTTTACGGGAAAACTTGTATCGAGCCCTACTTAATGATAATTACTAGTACTGATACAATTTCAGCTTAACTCTCCGTCAGACAACGAATGAGATGTATGCGGTTCGAACTTTAATCGGGCCTGTTCCACGGTGGGACCTGTCCCGATATGAACTTAATTGTTGAAAGGGGCGTTAAACCTCAGTTAACTCAATCTTTCCTGAACTATACCATACCAACCTTAACTATACCATATCAACTTTAACTATTCCATATCAACCTTAACTATATCATATCAACCTTAGCTATACCATATCAACCTTAACTATACCATTTTAACCTTAACTATAATATACCAACCTTAACTATACCATATCAATTTTAACTATACCGTACCAGCCTTAACTATACCATATCAACCTTAACTATACCATATCAACCTGGTCTAAATTTCACTTAGGCTAAATAAATTAAGAAAATGTCTTCCATATGTCTCAATTAGCTTTTTTTCTGCCTTCTTTATCTATTTTATACCTGTATGGTTATATAACCACCAGTTCTTCGTAATAAAGAAAAGTTCACAAGAAAAATAACAGACGATGACTTTGGTGTTTTCTAATTCCCCCTCCCCGAATGCATGTAAGTCCTCTATTTAGACTGGGATTCCTAACAGACTTTGAAGTGATTCTTTTTCTTTTTTTATGAAGTGTTTGTGGACGAAACCATCGGTCTAGGGGAGTAGAAGACTGCTTATTGCCCTTAGGGAGCTGATGATTTTCCAACATCGAAGAATCAAAGTCAAAGCTTTAACCCACCACTGAACAACATGAAACAGGGCTAAGGCCATAGAAGGATCTAAACATAAGTGCTTTCGTTAGAAAAATACTGTAAAAAAGTTCTGTCATTGTTTTTTCTATCTGATTTTTCCGGTCCACGAAATTTTTTTAGAGCACCATGAAAATCCCTTTTGTTGTCTGAAGTTATCTGTTCCATTGAATTTTTCTCCAACGTAATTCTCGAAACATGTAATTTTGAGCATTGTTTGAAAATACAGTAACGTAAACTGTATTATCTATTCATGTACATATTTATCTCACTGGAAAAACAACAACAACAAATTAAAATAATAAAAAAGTACAAGGAAATTTAAAACAAAGTTATGAATGAAGAATTAGTGAATGAATGAGTCCTGTGACTGAACGAGGGTGAGCGAGAGAGCGAACGTTCAAACGGACAGACTAAAGAAAGAATGAATGAATGAACCTGACATTATTACGTATTTGCTGTAAAAGCAATATCTTCGCTTATAATGTGAGTGCTCTGTGTATAGATGAACTGGATACACGTGAAGAAAATCAAAATCAACCGAAATACGACAGTTCAAAATTTATCAGGCAAACACGATATTATTCATGCTTTTTATTTATTTATTTAGTTAGTTAGTGATTTATTTATTTTTGCTATTCACAACAAGAAGAAACAGAAAGAAACAGTTTTTTTGTATTTCAAAGAAATTAAAGAAAGTCTACAGTTAAGATTAGGTTCAGTGTGGCCGAAGTCACCACGGTCCAGTAAAAAAAGCAGGTCACAAGAGCTGAAAATACATTTTTAAAATTGAACCCTTAAAATTCTTCTTGTCTGAAACCAAAAAGACATAGCACTAGTCTTTGTTATGTAGCATTTTCTAGCGTATAGATTTTTCACATTTTGTCCCCTAAGTCTTTATAGGGAAATCTTTGATACTCTTCTTGTTTGAAACCGCAAAACCAGAGTTCTTAGCATAGCCAGTTAAGTGGACATTTTCCAGTGATAACCAAGCTTTGCCCCAGTGGTCATTTTTGAGTCAGGTGTTTTGATATAAACTTAAATAACATACATAATCATTACAATTTTTCCTCTCAGAAGCTATACGACTGAGTCTTTTGAAATAGTGTTGTGTATAATATAGCATTGTCTTGTAAAACTTCAAATCTTAACATTGAGCTCAAAATTAGCCCCGCCATAGGTCACTGTTTTTACATAGACACACGTATACAGGAAAATATCAAAAATCTTTTCTGAAACAACATGTCCTGGATTCTAGATATCAAGTGTGTAGGCTATTATCAAGCCGACAATCTTTATACACTAAGTATGGTTTAAAGTGTAGACCTCTACAAAGATTGTCCAAATGATTCAGAACTGGTCCAGCTCCAGAGGTTTTAACATAGACTTTCGCAGGATAAAACAAAAATCTTTATTAGAAGCCACAAGAGCTAGAGCCCAGACAACAGGCATAGAGTGTGTGACATTGTTGTGGTCTACCACAGAAATAGTTTAAATGACGGCCCTAGGGACAAAACTGGCCGGTTCTTGGATATTCCGCGGGGACACCCGTTTTATACAAACAAGTATAAAATCCGCTTAACATTTCTTGGAAGAACATTGATGTCCATATACTTAACTTTTTCCCTGACCTGCATGTTACCATGAACTACTTTCTTGTTTTTGCAGCTACAGCATTAGATTTGAACTATATGTATAATTTTGCATGCAGATTTCAACTTTTGATCTTGGTCGACCTTGGCCTTGACCTGCTGACCTACTGTTTGTTTTTAAGCTCTGTCTGTGAAATTTGGACTATATGAAAAAATTTGCACGTAGGTTTCAACTTTGAAATTGGTTGACCTTTATAACATTTCTTAAGTTACAGCATTGGCGTTTGAACAATATGTATAAATTTGTTTGAATAGTTGTCAACCATGACCACAACCTACTGACCGACTTTCTGTTTTTTTAAGTTTTTTTTTTTCAGGTAGATTTTAACTTTGACTGTAGTTAACCTTGACCCTTTGACTTACATTTTTGTAAATAGTGCAGGAAAGATTGGTCCCAGTCCAAGAGTCACCGGTTATTAATCCAGCTGATATTCACACAGTAATCTAATCAAGTGATAAAGGTCAGGGTCGGGGTACCGTTCTTACCATT
This sequence comes from Cyclina sinensis, assembly GCA_012932295.1. Lineage (NCBI taxonomy): Eukaryota > Metazoa > Mollusca > Bivalvia > Venerida > Veneridae > Cyclina > Cyclina sinensis. The sequence continues at coordinate 22,505,725 of JAAONU010000012.1, read as the reverse complement.
GAGTGAACATAATTTTGGATGTCTGAAAATGCTATACTTAAGACAAATGTCATTCAGTCGTGCTATTTAGAGCATTGGTGCTCACTATAGCGATATAGCGTCATCAGGGTCCTCTTGTAAAGTTTACATGCTATACATGTACATGTATTATTTTTATTTTACTTACCATTTATGTTTGGTAAAATCAGGTGAAAATATACGATAAAATAAATCTACTGAAAAGTCTAACATTATCAGTTTCGATGTATTACCTAACTTTATAAAGTGGTCGACTTCATTATGACCACTGACCGATTAACATAGTGACCATTCAGAGACTCAGAGGGTGCAAACTTAATTGATAATTTCTTATACTTCTTACAGCCATGTCAACTGACATCGAGACTTTAAATGTACGTTTTGGCAGGCAATGTCACGTCGCGTCACGTACCTCTAAAGACCTTTACTGTTTTTAAATTACCACTAAGTAAATATGTCTCATTTAAAAGCAATTCGCCGGCAAGAATTATTACCCTATAAACATAACATAAAGTCAGTCTGGACTTTACATTTCCCAGAAAATATACTTCGGAAGTTACGATTAAAATGCAAAATTTGTATGGTATCCTTGTGTGTATCTTTCAGGATATCATTTTTGTAATGTAACAAAATGGTGATCCTTAATAAACATCCTTATGCTGGGAAAGGGAAAGTTGGACTGTCTGTGGTCGCCGGTTTTCTTTTCTTTTTTAAATAAGCAAGTGTGCCTAAGACTCACCTATTTACTTCACATATATTCCTTGCAAAAAAACTTGCTGCAGGAAGGAAAAATTTTCTATTCCTGTTTGTTCATTAGCAGCTCTATCATAGAAGTTCTAATTGTTATTATTATTAATATTATTATTATTATTATTATTATCTCGTCTGTGGCTAGAATAGAGCGTGTTTAAAGTCACTTATTGTTATTATGATTATTAATATCGCCTGTAGCCAGAAGATGACATGTTAAACGCGACGTGATCGTGCTTCATCACACACGCACCACAGAGTTATTCCCCTTCTCTTCAAGGAATGGTGATCAACTAATTCGTATATAGAATATCTGACTATTTTGTTCTTGCATAATCCACTCAAGTGGGGAAGTTTGGTTAGAACTGGCAGTTTGTAAAAATTGTGTGTGACGCCAACTCACATTGGCTGAAGTGTTTCCTATAACAATACTAGTATTACTAAAACATGAACTAGAATACATCAAATGGAACTCTGAGATTTATTCAGTATTCTAAATTTCTTTTAGAAAATAATGTTTCGATAGGTATCTTTCATACCGTAAAGTATTTCATACAGAATTTTTATAGGTAAGACATTGTTTCTTTCTTCGACAGTGAAAATAATTCAATGTGGATTGATTTTCGATGCGTGTCTCAATACATAAAGCAAACGGTTACCCTGGGAACATGCAAAGGGTGTAATTTCAACTAGCAAATTCCAATGACCTTAAACTTTATCTTTCACTACGTCTGCTATGGTATAACATATATGATTTTCAAGCTATAATTGACAACTATTTTGTTAAACATTTTTTACAAATGAAAAATAAATCGTTCGAAAAAAGCAAGTTTTATAAAATGTTTGATGTGATTGATGTGTTTATTTTTTAGCTTACGCACCAACTTACCTGGCTTTCCTTATAAAAATAAAACAAAAGTCTAACTACTTAAGAGCACTTTGTGTACTTGTGGAAAGCGCTGTCTTTATGAAATGACATACACAGTCATGTTTATTCTTTGCTCACGCACCCTTCGTTCACAAAACCCTTTGACTTTCTGCACTACAGAGTATCTGTACAACACCTTTGACTCTATATTGCCGACAATTTATTTGAACAAATAGTTTGTAAAAACTAAATCATACTACTACTACTATACTACTACTACTACTCTCTTTGTTCCGTTTAAGTACGCTTGGCGAAGAAAATGGATATTTTTGTTTCTGCAAGAATCCAACAGCAGTTTTTACGCTGATTCTCTTGTGTCCCTAGAAATTAACAGCGCTTTCACAGGGCATTTAGTGACAACAGTTTGGACGATTTTTCTGATACCAAGTACTGGATATACTGTTACTAATATCAAGTACTGCATAAACTATTTCTGATATCAAATACTGGATATTTACTTTTTCTGAATTCAAGTACTGGATATACTATTTCTGATATAAAATACTCTATATTATTTAAGTGCCACTAGGAATACTATTTCTGAAACTCTGCTTTACTGTATATAGCATTTATGAAAGCGATGTTGGACAGCTATGAACATCTTGAATTCAGGCAAAACGATCTGTGTACAAAAGTGTGTATGTCTGTATATATTTTAAAATTGGGAAGATTGCATTTTGCACGAAATAAACTGGTAACAACTGGGTAACAGGTTTAAAGCAAAGTAATAGACACTCTTTGTAAAGTCTTTGACGTCAAACGCTTTGAAGGATCCATGTACGGAAAAATCATGTAAGCAGTCTGAATCAACGGTTCCATAATGTTTTTTTTTTCTTTTTAGTTCAGCTGTCACGTAGTGACAGAGTGAGCTTTTGTGATCGCCTTTTGTCCGTCGCCTGTCCGTCCGTCCACAATAAGTTTGTTAACACTCTAGTGGTCACATTTTTGCCTCAATTGTCATGAATCTTGGTCAGGATGATTGTTTTATTAATTTCTCGGAAGAGTTAGAACATGGGTTATCTGGGTTGAAAAACTAGGTCACAGAGCCCAAATTTGGAAAAACCTTGTTAACACTCTAGAGGCTACATTTTCAGTACAAATGTCCTGGAAATTTGTCAGAAAGGTTGTTTTGATGATTTGTAGCTCAAGTTTGGATATGGGTGATCTGGGGTCAAAAACTAGGTCACAGAGCCCAAATTTGGAAAAACCTTGTTAACACTCTGGAGGTTACATTTTCAGTCCAAATATCCTAGAAATTTGTCAGAGATTGTTTTGATAATTTCTAGCTCAAGTTCGAATATGGGACATCTAGGTTCAAAAACTAGGTCATAGAGCCCAAATATGGAAAAACCTTGTTAACACTCCAGAGGTAACATTTTCAGTCCAAATAACCTGGGAATTTGTTAGAAAGAGTGTTTCAATAATTTCTAGGTCAAGTTCAAATATGGGTCATCTGGGGTCAATTAACTAGGTCCATAGCAACTTTGTTAAAAGCAGTCATACTCAGGTGAGCGATACAGGGCCATCATGGCCCTCTTGTTTTATTAGATTATTAAATTCTAATGTAAAGGTTATTGTTTTAAGATATTACTGTTAATGAGAAATCTGAGGGGGAAATCTTTAAAACAGACCAGCTGCTGTGCACTCACATGCTATATGACTTATTTAAGTTTGACTTCCCCCTCTACCTATCAAAATATATATCAAAATTTAGGTTTGGAAATAACAGTCTATCATTTTCGCATTGTTTTGTTAAAGAGGCATTCCTTAAATTTAAGAGCATTTCGTTTTCTTTTCAATCATCTAATTGTAAATGATACTGAATCAATTATCACCCAATGAGAAGGTGTCAGTTAAAAATTCTAAGTACAAGGGACAAACTGAAAACCTTATTATTAGTCTTTATATTTGGATAGCTATTTAATCCAAATGAAAGCTTTTTTAGTGCCCAATGCCTAAAGGAGATATGTTTTAACTTTAAATTATTATTTGTTTTTATTTCAAAGTAAATTAGCCAATAAAATAGATATGCAGTATATCATCTGTGAATTATAGGTTATGTCCCTTTAAGTTAAAACCCTGAAACCATCTCCACCAATTGAAAGCAAAAATAAATTACTGGTCAAACAGATCTACTTCACACACAATCAATGAATGAATCGGTTGCAGTAGTGGCACTTTTTATGTAATAAGCAATATTTCAGTTAAAGGGTAATAATTTATCAGCCAGACCTTTACAGATGGGTGCGCTGTTAATACCGCAAATCACACGACATTTGGTAAGAAGCAAACAACATATATGCTGATCTATTTAATAATGGCCAACAGGATAGACATGCTTAAAGGAAACTCAAAAATTGTCCATGAGACACAGATGCCCCTAGCTGCCTTACTCAAAATGCTGATCTATTTAATAATGGCCAACAGGATAGACATGCTTAAAGGAAACTCAAAATTTGTCCATGAGACACAGATGCCCCTAGCTGCCTTACTCAAATGTTGACAGAAGTCATATAAGCAGATGGTTAAAAGGTGGAATGTAGGAAGTGGTTGGTATGTGACGGATAAATCAGTGCAAAACATAGTCCATTCAATGTGAAGTGATTTGGTCCTTATCAGAAATTAAATTGAAAACTAGAAATGTGTCCATAGGACACAGATGCCCCCACTCAACCTAGCTACTCACATAGCAAGCAATATGGCCACGAGATAGTCATACACGCTGAATCATTAATAAGATTGGTTTAACAAAATGACAACTATCATAAGAAACCTGTTGTGGTGTGAAGACTCAAAATATTGTCTCCAACACTGTGACCAATTGATGAATATTATTTTTCACAATTCTGTAGGAATAAATGGACATTCTTGGAGTTTGCATATGGTAAACAGGTGTTTTCATGTCTAATTTCTACTTTTCATGTCTAATTTGTACTAAGTTCCTAAGTTATATGTTCTGTAAGTCAGGCTGTTTACATAATGTCCATTGTCATCTAAATAGCAAACAATTTTAAGCAATGGTTGGAACAAAATTTCACCATTTCCATACTTAAATGTTGAATTCTGCTTAAGCTGGTGCTAACGGGCATGGACAGTAATTTGTAAGGGGCCATAACTCTAACAATAAATCTATACAGGAAACCTCAGGTGCACAACTTTACATGCTAATCAACATTCCTGTAAAGTTTCTTGACTGTAGGTGCAGCGCTTTTGCAGGTACAGGCGACACAAGTTGAAAATTGCAAATTTTGAGTATGTAAGGGGCCATAACTCTAACAATTCCGAATAAATCTATATGGGAAATCCCAGGTGCACAACTTCACATGCTGATCAACATTCCTGTAAAGTTTCTTGACTCTAGCTCCAGTGCTTTTGGAGCTACAGGCGACACATCTTTTTGGGACGGACGGACATATGGATGGACAAGGACAAACCCAAATGCCCCCCCCCCCCACCCCCAGAGTGGGGGCATAAAAAGGGTCATAATTCTCACAAAATTGGAAGTGTCAGGCTGATTTTCAAAAAGACACTATGTTAGTAAGTTACATGTGATGAATTCGCTCCAAGTGTTGCCCTTCAGATTTGTGGAAATTTCATTTCTAGCTGATATGTAAATAGATGGCATACATATAAAACTTGTGGCAAGTCATATCCTCTAATTTAAGAAGATCCATTACCTTACAATGCATGGAAACTTCATTCACTGTACTGTCTCAATGAGACCTATTTATCTATCAAGTTTCAAGTCAATAGCTTTGATAATGTAGGAGTTATGCTCTGGAAAAGAAAATAAAACAAAGAGGAATAACTCCAAAATCATGAAGTGCAGAGTGATGGTTCTTGTGCAATGCACTCTGTCTCAATGAAATCTATCCACTTCGGAAGATTATAGTCTTTGCCAGTGTTGGAGTTATGCTCAGGACAAGAAATTTAAACAAAGGGGATTAAATCCAAAATCATGAAGTGCAGAGTGATGGTGTTTGTGCATTTCACTATGTCTCAAAGAGATCTATCCATCTAGGAAGTTTCAAGTCAATATCTTTAATAAAGTTGGAGTTGTGCTCCGGAAAAGAAAATCAAGCAAAGGGGAATAACTCCAAAATCAAGAAGTACAAAGTGATGGTTCTTGTAGACTGCACTCCATCTCAATGAGATCTATCCTGTGACCTATGAAGTTTCAAGTCAATAGCTATGATAGTGTAGGAGTTATGCTCCGGACAAGAAAATAAAGCAAAGAGGAATAACTCCAAAATCATGAAGTGCAGAGTGATGGTTTTTGTGCACTGCACTTCATCTCAATGAGATCCATGCACCTATGAAGTTTCAAGTCAATAGCTTTGATAGTGTAGGAGTTATGCTCCGGAAAAATATCAGGATGCTGCCCGTCCGCCTGCCCGGCATGGGTGATCCATATAATAGGTCCTGTCTTTGACAGGCGTATAAAAATTGAGTGTCACGCCAAGCTTCAAAAGAAATCTGTAGTTTCATAGGATACATTATACAAGCAAAATAAGAATGAAATCTGTGCATTTTCCTTTAAATGTGCGGAAACGAAATGTGGACGGACGGACAGGTCAAACACTGAATACCCCATTGCCATTCTTTGAATGGCAAGGGAATACAACTGGTAAAAAAACACACACAAAAAATCTCCTGTCACATGAGATTTTATTTCATCTTAGATGACTAGGACATATACATATATAGAGATATAACCACTTAATCCACACTCTCAAATACCATCAGCACAATGTAAACAAATATATCTATTGCATTGCTATACCTAGATTGTTTTCTTAATAGTTTTCTAACACATTTCAGATTCCTTCTGAAAATAACATTTCAAATCATGAAAACTGCTGAAATATACAATAGGTTTTCATAAATTCAATAATTTTGAGAAAGAAAAAGTAACAGATTTTTTTTTTATAGGGAACTGTTATGGTAAGAACATTAATTAAAAGTGTGTCTTTTTCCATTGTCATTTGAGCAAGTTTAAGTTAAAGACAGGATATTTTCAATAGCAGAAAATCAATCAAGATGTGAAAACATAAAGGTTCTCCATTCAATGTCAGTTAAAACCTTTTTTACTTTCATCCCATACAATGGTTATAGGAACTTTAAACAACTGATAAAAAGCAATTGAAGACAACAGAGAGCAGTACTTAAGCTACCTGTACCACAAGCATTGCCACCTTCTACATGGTAAATTTATAATTAATCTGCACTCTATTTAGGGTTCTCAATTTCCTGTAAAGGTGAACATTTATATACATACTTTTTTATGATAAATGGACAATTAAGGCTCAAAGATACAAGCGTTGAAGCATCAAAAGTGTTCACTTTGTCTTCCGTTACAGGTACATTAAAATAGTTTCTTTGATTTTCTATCTAGTATGCAATTTGTAAGTAAGGGATATTACAGGCACATGATGTAAGCAAATTAATGTAGCTATTTTTGTACAGACCCATCCAAGATACTAGTATACTTAACTTTTTCTTGACAAATTTTAAGAAGACATAGATATTTCTGCCTGAATAACAGCTGTAGACTTTTTCCAAGCAAGTCTACATAACTACTATCCTGTGAATAGTCTACACTGCATGACATAAGATAGCCATCTATAGTGGACTAGTCTACACTGAATTGTGCAAGATAGCCATCTTTAGTGAACCCGCCTACACTGCATTACATAAGATAGCCATCTATAGTGGACTAGTGTACACTGCATGACATCAAATAGCCATCTATAATGGGCCAGTCTACACTGCATTACATAAGATAGCTACCTATAGTGGACAGGTCTACACTGCATGAGATAGCCATCTATAGTGGAGAGGTCTACACTGCATGATATAGCCATCTATAGTGGACAGGTCTACACTGCATGAGACAGCCATCTATAGTGGACTGTCTACATTGCATGATACATGCAGACTGATATTAGTCTATAGTTTGTTGAAGTGACAGTAATATTGAAATCAATTCATCTGAAGAACAGATATCTTCACTTTCTAATTCAGGCACAAATACCTTGTTTAACCTTAACTGTGAATTCTTAAACATATGAATAACCTAGTTGAACATGTAAAAATACAAACAGGGTCTTATTCCCTTTCAGCAGACAAAGTCTCAACAGTAGTAATAATAAATAATTACGCAAAAAAAAAAAAAAACCTGGCAGAAAGAAGTTTTATTATGTTGCATAATCAAGCTAGAAAATAATTACTATACTGTACCATTCGTGTTATAACAAGCTGTTATTCTATCTGTCTGCACAGGTCTGTACATGGAATACAGGATGAAAAAGGTAAGTTGTACATGCTATAGAAAGAATTTTAATAAACCAATAATGCTGACTCAAAACACAAGGATTTCCATATTTTCAAACAGAATTTGCTATTTGTTTTTTGACATGTAAAAAACATGACACGGCTGAATTTTAAATAAGAAGCTTTTTGTTTGCTGTGGTTGCATGCAATTCTTGCCAATGCAAAAATTCAACAGCAAGTCCCTTACAAATTCCTTGTTTTTCCTTTCACAAATCAAATCCCTCCCCAATCCCTCTCCTCACATTAAGCCATCTTTTTTTTTATAGACACTGCATTATCAAAGCTGTGTCATTATTCTGCTACTAAATAACAACCACTTATCACAAAAATCAATGACTTTTTACTGTCAAAGGCTTTTCCACAACAGATGAACCTATTCCCTTTCTCATTGCCCTGTCCATACAAAGCAAAAGACCTATTGGCTTTCCGAATCAAGGACCTATCACTTTTGATGGATATTGTTTCAGATCAATTGCCTATAACATAAAATGAATACTTTTTGGTATGAATAAATAATTTATTTATCACTAACTAGGGGTATTTTTCATAAATTAGGGATTAAATTAAATGATTTTTAAGGATATTTGTCAGAATATGAATGCTACCCGGAACTGCTGCATTAGCATAACCAACTTATTGTGTCATTTCACCAGCCATAGGAAATTTACCCTGTAATCACTCATGTATACGAAACAAAAATTTACATCAAAATGTCTAAGAAGACCTTATACACCATTTGCATCTTTTATCACCGTTTTCTTTCAAAGAACAAAAAGTAAAGGACTTTTCTTTTTAAGTATTTGTTCTGGTCTATCATCAAGTGGTTTCTGAGAATTTGGAATAACTTGATACTTAAAATATTTACCTACATGGTTGCTATTTTGTGTTACGCAGAAAAAAAATACCCTACTTAATTCTCTCTGCACTATAATTACTCTCAGTGGTGGTAGGGAAGATATTTGGTTTGAAAAGAAAACTGGAAAGAACAACGTGTAGACAGTGATCATAGTCATGGTAATCGTGGACAAGATACAGAAAACAGTCATAAAAGATGAAAAATAATCATACACTGAATTTCTTTATTCTTTTCATAAGCTGCAAGAATACAATGTTTTCAAGTGAAACCCAATTTTACATCTTTCATACCCATTCATGCTTTTAAACAAACAACATACACTATAGAGAAAAAAATAAATATTCTTATTTAAAGAGAAAAACCATTAACATAAATTAAAAAAAAGGAAATACAGCACAATATCTTTATAATCAAAGTTTTCTTTTGTATCATAAAATCGGTGGCTCTTTCAATAAAATAATATAAATTGTGTCACATATTCACAGACATTGTCTTTTTTAAAAAAAAAAATGTAGAAAAAAAATGTAGAAATGAAAAATAATGATTCATTATCGTCAGTTCTTTACCAACATACAAAATCATCAAAATAAGAAAAAAATACATAAAAGTAAAGAATTAATAACGCTGTTACATATTGCAAATTTAAAATGAAATTTTGATGTAAATTAGTAAGCCAATTATAAAATGACTTTCAGTGACTGACACTATGTTACAGGTTTATTATACTCTAATGCTGAAATTACCTAAATAGACATCATACAAAAAAATAACACAAAAAATGAGTACACAACATCAGTAAATTGATGAAATTATGCCATTAAGAATATTGACATAACACACCCATTCCTCCTATTTCTATATATGATCATTTACATCCTTGGTAAATTATTTACTTCCCATGCAAATAAAGAATTTCAAAGGACAGAGGGGATAAATGAAGTCATTTGGCCATCTAATCAAATATTGACAGAAAATGTACACATTTTGTGCTGATCTACATCAAAATAGACGAGACATTTCTTTTGAATTTCATGAATTAAAATAATTTACTGCATGACTTTTTCTTCAAATTAAATGATAAAAGTAACTATATACAGCCCATTTCAAAATTTCTTAGATCAAGTGAAGTTGTTGTTGTTTTTATCAAGAGTCCTTTCATGGCATATTTTCAATACTCTTGTGAATATTCAGTGACTTATGACTTTCCGACCTATGACCTTTGGAATGCATATTCAAATAATCAGAGATATATTGCCTCATGAAATAAACACATAAAAAATATTCTCCTTGGTCCAGATAATTTCTTATGTATTTAATGAGTGTGAATACTGTTAATTAAGAAACTGACCAAACTAGATCACACAGATTGGACTCTTCCCATTCAAGTTTGGGCAATGCCATTTCTTGTCAACAGGGGGTTCAGCTGAGTATCACTAATAAAATAATTACAGTAAGTGCCTTTCCCTTAAGTAAAGAGGCTTTCTGATGGCATATAAACAGGGTCTTAACATGTTGTAAACCATTCTTTGAACTAGTGAAGAATTCCCAGCAGTAAATTTGTCAATATTCCTTAAAAACCATTTGAATTATTTTCTTTTTAGAGTGGGTTGGGGGAATAATTGAGCTTTTCGCTACTTGCAATTCAGAAAAAAAGGCCAAAATATGTTTGACTATTTTGATATCAAATCTGCACAGTTATGTACCAAATTTCATATATGTTCATGTCATTTAATAAATCAAAATCTCACTCACAAAAATCTAACAGCAAACTTTTCATGTAAAATTTCCATTACAAACAGCACAAATCAATTCGCTGACAAATTCTCTTTTGATTTGTTGTCAGTCTGTCAGTGGAAATAATTCAAAACAATCAATGGGTGAAGTTGTCAAGGTGGATTTTACATTTTCAAAGAAATAAATGACAGTGGTAACCTAATCTGAGCAATTGTGGAATAAAGTTGTATATTTGTAAAAATAATTATGCTATTATCATCATCATGAGACCAAAACAATATTTTTGTCATAAAACTGTCACAAAACGTATTTTCAATGTTAATGAAACATGCTTAAATTTTCAGTAAATACATTTGCAGTCTGACTGGCTTTTGGCATTTAAAATTTGACAGTAGACTGGCTCACAGACAGTTCACTAATTCATCAGTAAAAAGCCATTCACACCTTTAAATATGTCGAAAAGCTGATACACAGTCTACTGAAAAGAAAAATAATATGCAGCTGTTTGCAACATTTGCGAATGTACAAGAGCAGATCTACAATAGACGTAAACACATAATGCCAGTAATGATTCTACTTAGATGAATATTGCACATCAAAGTGATGAGTGAAAAATACAAAGATAACCTATTCTAGTATAACATCTATTTCCAAGGAATTCATACACTGTATTAATTCCAACATTCACTTCACTCAAAAAGAAAAGACGAAAGTTTTACTCTATATACAAATATACTGATTTATTACAAACATTGGTGGTTACTTGTTCCTTTAAAAAGATAGTATAAGCATATATTCAAATATTATTCAAAATGATTCCATTCACTATGTTTTGGGAAACATTGTATCTTTCTATCAAATATCTCACATCTATAAACAGACCAACAAATTCTGCAAGAATTTTGTCAATTTCAAACACATCTAAGCAGTCCTAGCTGAATCCCAAGTGTTGTTTTTTTGTAGCATAAATAATAGGAATATTAGGCTATCATACAATAGTCATTTGTTCAATTGTATTATTTACCATCCATGGTGGTATTTCTTATTACAGTACAAGAAAAAGTAGTTCTGTGAGTGTCCTTCGGTGACATTTTTCTTTTAGATTAAACAGAAAAAGTAGTTCAATGTACAAACTGACACTTCACATCCCGTTAGCACAATAAGCTTACTCAGTAAGTCCTTTTTATTGGCAGATTGTGATGAACACAGGAATTCAATATATCTTCACATTCCATGTGTAATGTGTTTAACACATAAATACACATTTATAAATACGTCAGGTTTGAACTGTTACTATAGGTTTAACTGTGTAGTAGTTAGTATCTGCAGAGCACCATGCAGAGTGACTTTGGTTAATAAAATAGCATAGGAAGTTTACCCAGAATTCACTGGGGCTTCCCAGAATGCTTCTCACAAAATGGCAGCCTCAAATCTTGATTATATTGTCATATATTGTCTCAAGTTAAAGTTGTCCATAATTTAGCATATTTACACAATTTCATATAATGTATGAAGAATAAACAACATATTAGCTGAGCTTTAGCTCAAATATCAGCACTTCATATTTACATATCAACTACAGAGCCACTTCACTGTTTCTTGTTTGAGATTTTGCAGTGCTCCTGCGTACAAGTGACGTCGCACCAGTGCTGTTTCTGACATCAAAATCTGATTTGAGGGCCGCATGGCGCTCCTGCATTGCCGCCAGTCAGTTTGCATAGTGATCAAATGAGCCCAGATACTCAAGGGCTGCTCTGTAGCAAAACTGGTATTGGTCCTGAAAATACACAAAACAATCATAATGTTCTATAATATGTGCCTTTTTTATTTGCTGAAATTCAAGAAAACCAAACAATGGAAATTCTCCTTAACAGTGGAAAGTCATATCAACAACAATTCTCTGGACAGACCATTACTAGACATTCATCCTTCATAAGAAACTGTAAACATTCGCACATACATGAGCATGGTCAGAGGTGGCACTCAAACCAGTGACCTAACAGTGGGAGGTTACAGTGGTTTACAAGTCAGGAACATTAATCACTTGACTATGGGGGGTTGTCAACATTAAGTTTGTAACATTAATCACCTGACCATGGAGATGAGTCAATCAAAGTTTGTAACAACTTCTCATCTAGATGTTTGTCATGCTGACCAGGCTAGCTCAGTTGGTAGAGTATCAGACTGTTAAGACAGTGGTTCTTGGGTCAAACCCCACCAGAGCCAGCTAAATTTTTCCATGGTACTTCATCTTAGACAATGAGTCTATGGGTCATTCGTCCTTCACCCCTGATTGATGTGAGGAGAAGTCAGTTGCTTGTGGACACATTGGTTTGAAATCATTAGGTGTACTGACAGCCAAGATGTGACCATAAAAACAAAAAAATGGAGGTAGTAGCTTGTGTTAAAAACCAATAAAAACAAATAACAAAAAGATGTTTGTCTTACCTCTGTTTGCACCATGGCAGGTCTCTGCGTTCTGAGCATTTTCACTGTTTGGAACATGTCAACGACTCCCTCATACCTCATACGCTCAAGCACAATACTCAATGTTATAAACACACCTGTGCGGCCAACTCCAGCACTGTAATGATAAATATGAGAGAAACTGAGAATACTGGTAAGTAAATTAGACCAATAATCAAATAAAACACTTTCACAAACTCAGCAACAAAATCAATGAAAAAGAGATTTCAAGACAGACAAAAAGTTTTGGGAATATTTTATACAGGCAAAAACATTGGCTATCAGATATAAACTCATAAATTTCCTGTCAAAAAGCATTTCTGTAGAAAACCTAATTGACTGTCTTCAAATATTTTTTTTCCATACGATTCTCTGAGCAAGATACAAGACTTATTCTATGCAACCAGTGGCATCGCTAATCTAAACACAGCCACATGCAAATCTACTTTTCAAGTTTCTTTCCACTCTAAAATTTCCTTTCTAAAATTCAAGGACTATTGTATTTATTACCTGCAATGCACAGTAATTGGGCCCTCCTGTCCAAACTGTTCCTTGGTTTTATGTACTTGACCAATGAAATCAATGAATCCCTCGCCAGACTTTGGAACACCTTGCTCTGGCCAATCAGTGAACTGGAACTGTCGTATTGTTCGAGACTGACCATCCTGCAAACATCATGAAATTATCTTTAAAGATTACTGCATCAACACTCTCTACAACAGACATTCCCTTTAAGACCTTCAACCCTTCATAAGCATAATATTATGAACAGGTGAAAAACAGACTCAGTCTAGTACAACATCTTACGTATTAGTTGGTACAGAATTTCATTATTAAACCTGTGGTACTGATCATCTACATTAAGACCCACTCATTCTCAGAAGCCGGCATGTTATATTCCTACCCTATTGGTTAGATTTCAATACACCTTACTTAAACAGACACCTGCATAATGCTGTGAAATCTTTTTACACAGTAACAATCAGAAATCATTTTAGCATAAAATCACCTACATGTACCTCTGATGCTGATGTTAAGAATGCTAAACTGCTAAATCCCTAAAACCTTTCACACTTACAGTATAACAGAATGTCTTATTTTAATAATATGATCAAAATAAACAAGACTTACTCTGGCATCTGTGACCTTGAACTCTCGCAGTATATACTGTGGCATATTGTATTCAGCCATTGGGTCAACCACAAAATACTGGTACCTGGCTGACCTCTCACTGGGCCAATACTGATGGCATTTCTCCTGGAAATGATAATGCTATGTCATGACTTCTAAATATAACATTTAAAAGTTACCAGTTAAAATAAGTAAAGTCTTGAAACATAAGTATCTTAAATTAGTATGTTTCACAGATGAGTTTTGGTTTTTACAGGTTTTTCAGTAAGTAAAGCAGCATTTAATACATGTATGTTCTACAAAATGACTGGTCTGGTTCATATCATTTCTGCACCATTACATAATCCTGTTTTCTTTCTCTAATGTATTAGTATTGAAAGCGTGCGTAAGTGTAAAAATCCTTCCTTTATGTTTCTATCAATCGGACAACTTTTAAAGTAAATCATATTTGCAAATGCATCCATCAAGAATTTTCTTTAACACTACTGTTAAATCATGATTGTTGAAGATTTTTTTTTGTGGTAGTCTTCTTTGCCTTTTGCTTATTTCAAACTCAAGGTGAACACTATTAAATGTTCACCTTCCTGGGCAGTCATTACATTTTCAATTAATTTCCTTATAACTGTTGACTGGGTCTCTCTCAACTGAAAGATCGAACAGCCCAGTAAAGAAAATAATTGAACAAAGGGAGCTTACTCTTCCCATTTCTCTAAGTTTGGTCAGCATGACAATGATGGTAGAGTTATGTTCCCATAACATCCTCCAGAAGTCTTCAGTTGTGTCTGCCAGTGGTCCTTGGGTGGCGACATACGCTTTACGATATCTGTATCCCTGTAAAGTAAATTGCTCAACAAGTGAAACCATTATTTATAAAGAACAAACTAAATTCAAAAGCCCTTTAGTTTAGTTCTTTCATTTTATTATTTTCATCTGCATAAAAGTTTCTGTGCTCATTTCATATCTGTCTTTTTTCTGTCAAGCAAGGGAAAACACTGACCAACTTAGTAACTGGAAATATCACAGTTGCCTCCCTTTGTAGAAAGACAGATGGAGATCAGTAAGCAGAAAAATAAGAGTTCTGTATCTCAGTGAATGAAAACTCATTTGACCTTAAAATGAAATGGTTCTTTCATTCAGTTCCATGCAATTTTGATGAAACCACAAAGAAAAGAAGTAATATTCTTTCACAGACGAGACTTACATTAATGAAGCTGGCGTTTATGTAGTCAGAACCATCCACACCTCTGATAGGCTGCAACGACACACGCGTAGATTCATCTGCAAAAAAATTCCACTTATTTCATTCAGATAATGAATTATGAGTAAACTACCATTAAAATACTTATTTCATACAGTAACTATCCTACAGCGTAGATGACAATTATAAATATATAAATAATAAGATATTTTTTCCCAGCAGACAGTTTCTGTAAAATCCAGTACTTTTTGTATACAAAATATGTAAGTCTGTCTGAAATGGTAAAATAAGCAAATGGTATTTATTATAGACTATCTACACATACAAAAGACAGGTGAATTGTTGTTTTCTATTTAACACTGTTTCATTTTCACCTTGTATGATTTAACTAGCCAATAATGTCTTATATAAGATAAGATAATAGATATATACTCGAGCATTTTATACACAGTCAGTATATAAGGCTAAATTATCCATTCCAGAAAATATTTGTGATTACATTTTTGTACTCACATGGTAAAATGTTGACTAGTCTATTTTTGAATTTGTTCACTGGTAAGTTGGCACTCACAAATCTGTTAGGACTTGCTTTCATATTGGCGAGTCTCTGAAATTTTTGAAGAACGGAAGTTATTACAACACAAATGTACACAGCAACTAAATTTAAGTTTCTATCATAGAGCATCATCATTTTTATTAACTCCTGGTTTTTATAACAGCACTAAAATAAATTCAAGGTACTTTTTTTTAATTACAATGTATTTTCAAAACATCTTCCAGACACATAAGGTTCTGCAAAGTGTATACGGCATATGTGAAAAGTGATATGTGAAACATAAAATTGTATTATTTAATTGGAAACTTTTCCATCAAGTGACAGCAAATACACCACAAACCTTAAATTCTAGCTCTCTTCCATTGAAGGCAAATTAACAAACCTTAAATTCTAGCTCCATTCCAGTGACCGTCTCTCCAGGCTCTGGTTGCATTAGTTTCTGTATGTGTGGTGACAAACTTCTTGCAGGAACCTCAGTATTTCCACATGTCACCGCTTCTAATAACGCATCATGGATAAATATATACTGGTCCTCAGTTTGAACCATGTAGTTTCTTTGGGCTCGTAAACAGGTCACATGACCGTAAATATCGACTGTTTTCTCGTGTTTGATTCTCTCAAGCATGGCGTCTATGACTATGAAAGCACCTGTCCTTCCAACACCAGCACTGAAATGTATAATGAAATAACAAAATTGAGAAATAAGTGGAAAATACTTGTCTTGTTAAGCAAGAACATGCTCTTCCAGCTGGCCACAGAGACTGAATACTTGTACTCCATCTTATGATACAGTGCATCAATGAGACTTTGTAAGTCTAGGCCAAAAAAAAAAAAATGTCTGGTTACGGTGACCCGACCGACCCTATTTTTTCCCGCCGACCCTAAACTTTTTTTCCCGATTTTTGTAAAAAAAAAAAAAAAAAAACAGCAAAGGTACGAAAATTACTGGGTACGAACGAAAGGAAGCGGCGCAAGCGTCTACACTACAAACAAAGATGGCGGACCAGTGTGCATTTTAGCCGGGTTTGCCAATAAATGCATTCATCGCCATGAGGCGTACAGAAAAATGTCACCTTTTCCCCTAAAATATACGTTCGAGGATGTTTTTCGTTCATTTCATATTCAACCAGTCAACAATTTGTCCACAAAGGCATCCAGCATGATGAACGGAGAAAATGCTTACGAGGTTTTTTTTTAATATATTGCGATATTGTGTCAGTAAAAATTAAAATAAACTGGCGGCTGCCGGCCAAATTTTTTTAAAGGATATAAATGCAAGGTTCTCAATAAATATTTAAAAAAGCTAGCCACTTGTACTGGCCAAATGTTTTTATAAAAATTAATCGACTTGTACTGGCCAAAATGTTTTTATAAAAATTAATATAAAGGATGATGTGCCAAACAAATTTCAATGATAGTAAGTTTAAATGGGGGCTACCGCCCCAAACCCCCGCTTCTCTCGCTCAAACGCCGCTGGGCTTTTTGTGTCTTGAACATGCGGGGTCTGCTAAACTAGATTCTATCCACTGTAAAATCATATATTATTAATCCAAGGTCTGATATTAAAACTAACGTGAACACGTGGACAAAACCTTGCACCCATGTATGACCACCCGTTCCAGAAGCGGTGCCCTTTCGAATAGAACAATTGATCTAAGCCACTCAGACTGACATCACGGGGAAACTAATTCTCACTTTTATAGTAAATTAATACATTTAACTACAATATGACAGAATTTAACAGCAATTATTATATGTCAGACATGCAGGGTGAATACATTTAGCTACAATGAAAACAGTGATACGCTGTCCAACAAGCAAAGCTAAAAAACAAAAAAAAAAAAAAAAAAATTGCCTACCTACCTACCCTATTTTTTTTTAACATGTCACAGTAACCAGACATATTTTTTTTTTTGGCCCTAGTAAAGTGCATTGAAGAAGCATATACTAACTTTTAGCAAAAACACCAGAGACATTAAATACAAGACAGACTTACAGTTGGAAGCTGGTTTTAACCCCACCTCATATAGCAGCCCTGATAAGAGCAAAAAAAGCAGATTTTTTATCAAAACTAGAAAACCTATTGATTGATACAATGTTCTACCTGCAATGACAAATAATAGGCCCAGCGTCTGGTGGATTTGTAGCTTTTACACGTCTCATGAACATCAGCAAAGGTGTTGGATGGTCCGGTACACCATGATCTGGCCATGCTGTAAACTGGAATTGTCGGACTTCACGTTTTTCTGGTACACCATACTGAAATTATAATGTTTATATCATAAACTGTTGTTAAGAATGGTCTCTTACACAAATAATCATTTTGACTAAATATTTCTATCAATTATTGACTTATATACTAAAAATAAAAGAAAATTCAATTTCAAGTTATGCAAGAACTTTAATTTGGAATATTTTAGAGCTTGGGTACTTCTGACAGATGAGAACTGCTCTGAAGACTCATCTTTCAAACACCAGCCTTTATACAAAAGAAATTGACACCAATGCAGTAAGAAAGCCAACTCATATTGAATTAAATTTAGGAATTCAGAATTAAACATAGGAATGTACGAATCAGATATTGATTACTTTTACATGACCTCTCCATTAAATATTGTTATCTCGAGACAGAACTTTCCAAATCTATACACTCGGAACTCAAATTCCAGCACTGCAGTTTAAGCTAAAAAAACACCACCTAATCTTCTTTAATGCTTTTCAATTAAATATTGTTTCCAACATGCTTCTAGTTTTTTCATAAATAAAACACAGGATCTTTCATTTTACTTACTCTCTGAATATGGAAGGTTCTAATTGTGTAAGTGGCTAGTTCAGTGACGTCTACGAGAAGAACATGCATGAGTCCATATGTTTCTGCTCCTCGCCCAGGCCAGTACTGGTCACATTTGATGCGCGATCTCTCCTCAAGTTTGGTCATCATAACAATTGTTGCACATCTCTGTTCCCACACCATGCGCCAAAAATCTCCAAATGTCTCGGGTAGTGGTCCCTAGTAAAGAATACCAAAATGTGAATGTAAAGGCTGACATTTTGTAATCTGTTTCCAAACAAAAAACATAAAGACTACAAATTAAAGTAGTAATTAATGTAACAAGTTTCCTTTCTATTTTTCTTAATTTGTGTTCTATCTCATTGCTACATATAGGAACATCTGAAAATATTACGTAATTCAACAGCATACAATAAAATATATATGTCAGACCTACCACTGCCTGTATTTCTGACATTATTCTCAATAACTAGTCAGTTATGTTGGTGTATTATGGACTACTATACCTGTGTTGCAATGTAAGCGTTCTGTTTTCTGTAACCATCCATGTAATTTGCATTTATGTAGTCACTTCCGGAAATACTGTCAATCGGTTGCAGGATAACTCTTGAATGATCGTATGCTATTACATTAGCGTATCTATTCTTAGGCTTGTTATATTCCAAATTTGAATTATCCCAAGTGAACTGTTGACCAGGTTCAATCGACTCGTACTCTTGTGAGAATTTCAAGTTATCAGCCGCCTTTAAAGATTCTATATGCTCGGCTAGCATGTGTATGGGTATAGGCGGATGACTTATCATGGCTGGAGTCTGATAATGCTGTCGGCGAAGCTCAACTGGATCTGTTGGATGGGGAGGAATATTATCGACAATCAGCTTGCTTGTTGGTTCTGGTGCTTTTTCTTTTCTTGTAGATTTTCTTCTGCAAATAATAAAAATTGCTTTGATACCTAGGAAATGCCGAAAGCTTTATATTTGAAAAGTACAACATACATCTCATTTACTGATAAAACAACTGTATGCTTTACATCCCAAAACAGACCTGAAAATGAACAGATAAAAAAATATCTAGACCTTAAAAAATTAACAGATAAAAAAATATCTAGACCTGAAAATGAAAATGGTTATGTGGATTTCAGACAATGGGGTATATTAAGTTTAACACCTGCTGACAGAATTTAACATAACTTACCTCATTATAAGTGCAAACACAGCACAGCCAATAATGATAAGAACAATTCCTGCACAAGCACAAACAATAATGATGATAACAAGGTGCTTATCGCCAGGAGATTTGAGTTCTGGATCCCCAGGTGTTTTGTCTGTTGTATCTTTGGTGCCACCGCTTCGGTCAATCGGCTTGTATGTTACAGGAATACTGGTGACAGTAAAACTGTCAGAGTAGTCACTGGACTTGAACAGCTAGAAGAAAATATAGCAGTCATTAATACAGAGAACATACGCACCAAAATGAACATAACAGTGTAACTTATTCTGTCCTTTTGACACACTTCAGCAGCTCAGTTATACTGATAGGGTAGGCATAAATTTAGCAACTCATCATTTCTCGAGAGTATTGATGCCAGCTCGTTCCAACATGACTTGTCAACTTTCTCCAAAAATATTTTAAGATCTTAAATCTGGGACCTCAGAGAAAAGTTAGGGGTTTTTACAAGTTACAGGAATTTAAATAGTATCAATTTTAGTTAGTTTCCTTTATGCAAGCTAATAATGATGAATCTCCATTTATACTTCTACAAATTATGGAGTCATACTCAAGAAAATAAGTAAGACAAAACTCCACCAGTAAAAAAGGCAATCAAAATCTGTAAATATTTACATCAGTGACTGTGTACGCCCTCAGGAACACCCTGTATCTTGTATCAGAGTCTAATGGTCTATTTACAAAGCCACCTTCGTTTCCTCTATTTCCAAGTTCATACTGTCCCGGCAGCCGGCGGGGATCAAACCTTGCGGTAATATAGGGCTTGTTGGCGGGCTGATCAACAGGCATGTCATCACTCGTCAGCTGTAATTTTAAAATATATCTAGTATTTGTACCTGACAAGCCAGGAACAAATTTGGCACACTGACAAATGAACTTAATGCTATTTATCTATAAAAATTTAAGTACAGCATCAAAATCTCACTCTACAAATTTTGCTACTCTACATTCTGGTGTTTATTTATACTGACATGTATTCTACTGTTTAACCTGTAGCCTATACAATTGCAAACTACAAGTCAAAGATGTGTAAACTTTATAACACTGGGGTTATATACTGCATAATACACAAGATCCAAATGACCTTTCTGAACTTTTAATCTCTTGGTAGCAATTCTGTTTGCCTGTGAAATATGTGCAGAAATGATCAGCCCTCCTGTCTGTCACTGTTTGTTTTTCAGTTAGTGGGATTTTTAAAAAAAATTGTTTTTATTTGTTTTTTTTATTAATACCCCCTCAAATGATAAATGGATCTGTCCAATCTGAAAGATGGACAAATCCATTTATGAAAATTAGCAAGGTAAAGGTTATTACTATTGATAAAACATCTGTGTACTTTGTTCTGCAATGGTTATCAATTTGAAGTGTATTTAAGACACTGGAATACTAGCCATGCATCTCATGAAAACATATGAATCTAACTTACAACAAAAAGACTGGCTCACTTATTTGTAAACAAATATATACCTCAAGAAGAGTAAAGTCCTGTGGTCGCTTCACAGCATGGTCTTCTGGTACCACAACCAGATCATAATATGCCAAGTGTCCATTGATTTCAGAGGCTGGCTGCAGGCCAATTGTCATACGTCCTCCACCAACACTCACAATCTTTGGAGTTGCCACATAAGCTGGGGCTGAAATATAAAATCATTAGTATTGTTTTCTTTCTTACAATTCCTGTTTTACCATAAGCTCATTTCTTTCAAATCTGACTTAAAAGAAGTAAGTATAAAGAAATAGCAAAAAAGACCCTACGTCAAAATCTGCCTCAAGTGCTCTTTAATAAAAAGTAGATACTAAGAGCCTCATCACTTTTCATCCCATGAAATGTAAAAAGTGTACATGACAGTATCAGGATTTCGAATTCAGCCAGATTGAATGAGATTCATGTATTATGCTATAATTCTTCTTGGCATCTATTTGTTTACTATATTTCCATATTTAAATATTTAGACTTAGTTCTAAAATACTGCAAAGCATTTTCCACAGTGTATAATACAAGGGTTCAAGTCAGATCTATCGTATCTCCTTCTTTGTTTGTTTGAAGTTTCAATAGTTTTGCACTATCTCAGAAATTATGTAATTTCCTGTCTTTTGTTCAGTATATGTGAGTTACACTCACAAAAAGCAATTTCTACTTCTTTTTAGTAACTGCACTATACCTTCAATCTTAGTCTGGCATTCCAGGAACTGAGTTTTCCCGGCAGAACCGTCTTGGAATATTGCTGTTATATTAAAGCTGTAAACCATACGAGGCTGTAGCTCCCTGATGATAGTGTTATCCTGATTTCCTGGTATCTCCTGTCTCTGCAAAGGTGACTCACTCCTCTCCTCGCCTCCTGAGTTATGGTACGTCTTGTGACCCTGGTAATCGATCTAGTTAAGACAAAGAAATTTCATTTTACATGTTAAATACTCTTCAAAAGCATTTATAATGAGTTATTGTTTCTGGTGTAAATTTAGTGAAATATGACTAAAAACCACTATCACAGTTTAGTATTATTTCTCTTTAAGACTAATCATTAGGCAGTTTCTGGACCTGTAATGCTCATGTCTTGAGAAAATGACTGATCTTGTTAACCTACTCATTAACAAACCATAAACCTTTTTTTTCCGAGGTACTGGACATTCTTACTGAAATGATCTCAGTGTGAGCTAATCTAAATGTTTTTCTGTGAAAACAGAAAATCGGCAATTTTCTATTTAAAACTTTGTGAGAACAAACTTGCTTGCATTTGTAAAAGTTCAACCTCTGACAACTGTTTCAGTCTTGGCTCAGTGGTGATGAGCATTGGTTTTTCTTGCCAGTTTCCCTCCCTAGCAGGCACAGTTTGAATCCCATGGTGACCATGACTTGTACTGATGCACTGCATCTTTGTTATTGACAGAAAGTTCATATGAACCTTACCTTATATTGTGTGACTTCTCCCTTTTTGGGTTTCTCCCATGATAATGTAATTTGCCTAGAACCAACACTCATTGGTCGATAATTTTGAACGATGTCATCTCGGTCTGAAAAAAGATTTCATTTCAATTCATTAGAAAAGTATGTGTGGAATGTCTTTGAATGCTCAAAAAGTAAAACTATCATGCTTAAATTGCTAAAAACAAAGGAATTTTGTGTATTCTTTACCAAAAGCATATCATAATTATTAAATACAAGTTTTCATTTTCACAACATTCCTTCATTAAGGACTATACCAACTGGTGATGACCAGAATATTTCTAAATAAGAAGTGAAACTTCAAGTAATCCCTTGTACATCCACATAATACCTCCACACTCCCGCCCCCCCCCACCCAACCCCACCACCAATACAACTCTGAACCCCACCTCAATTCATTCACATGAATCAATGCATGGGATTGTGCCATTAAATCAGACAGTGTGTGACCTAGAACTTTCAAATCCATCACTTCCACTTGATGATGTTTCTGGGCTTGCATGCACATTCTTTATTTACCAGGTCACAGGAGATTTCTGGTAAGTAACCAGAGTGAAGAATCTGAGTACTAAACCTTCTGTATTTCATCATTTAAACACCTTTAGGTGATTGAGTGGGGAATCTATCAACCTCCCATACAGAAAAAAAGGTCAAACTAGGACATAAGGCTCTCTGCTATGTTTGACATTACAAGTCAAGGAATGTCAGCTAAAATTTCATCATCATTTTTAACAGAAGTGATTATATGTTATTGCTGGATTTCACTCACCGACTGGAAGGAAGTTTGTTGTTATGACATTAGTCAGATTACTCCAACGGTCATTTATCGACTTTGACTGTAGACGTATGGCATAAGCACCTTCCGCAGTAAGATCAGTCAACAACATTGTAGTGGTTGGTCCTTCAGTATCGATATGGTCCCAGACACTCATATCCTCAAATTCATGTCGGTAGTAGAAAATACGATATGATGCTATGATGTTGTTTCGTTTCGGTTCCCGCCATCTTACAATAATTGTTGTAGGAGAAGTGCGGAACACTTGTACATGTTCTGGGGTTGGTGGTTCTGGAATGGAGGGAAAATTTTCCTCAGATAATCATGATAAACCATAGGAAATGACAGGTCATTAAATTTGGAAATGTTTTTGTTCTTTTGATTTTGAGACTGCTAAAACAGATGTTGGACAGAAATTCAAAAAAAAAAAAAAAAAGGTTTGAAAAACATGAATAATATGTACCCAGTCACTAAAACCTATCACTGCTTAAAGAATATCAATAGCCAAAAACCTAAAACGTTTTTAAACTGTTATATTTCAGATTTTAAATTTAAATACATGTACACATGTTTAATATCTAATGGCTTTTACTGAAAACTACAGTGTTATTTGCCGATGATCTAAAGTTCTAGAACTTTCAGCTTTCTGTTAAAGAACAACTGCATTCAATAACACAACAAATGCAACATTTCATGCTTTACTATTAATTGTCTTACTAGTTAAAATTCTAGTTTTAAATAGAGGCATTTTAACTGAAGGTGACACCTGTACTGGTTCTTACAATTCGATTGGTTATTTATTAATTAGGTCAGCCGGGTGACCAATGAGAACTTGAGTTGACTGACCATGTGGAGATTCAACACAATACTAGCAATTATGTAATAGGTTTATTTCATACCATAATAGAATATAATCATGATTATGTAACTGCATTCAACATACCGTAATAGAACATAATTCATTTATAGACTGACATTTATTTTTTTCTGTTATTCCTATTATTCAATAGACTTATGTACAGAATTATAAAATGAGACAAAATTTGTCTTCTTTGTTCATTTCATCAAACATAATATCCATCCAAGACAACCATTATCCAGTTTTTACCTCACCAGAGGGTATTGCAACAGATCTGGTAAATACGACTTCATTGACAGCAGAAATGAAATATTACAACAGAAATGTATGCTTCTTTTTATAAGCTGGACCAAAGCACTTATTGTCCAGACACTTCTACATTCAATTTTTTCTTCATGTTAACATTTCATCCCTAAAATTTCCTCATTCCATCTTGTAGTAACAATTATATATATCACAGTTATTCAATAATACAAAATTATTTCAGCTTTTTCGAGTTTTACTCATGTAATCAGTTAAAGAATCTAAAATTGTAACATGCATAAATAATTCTGACTTAAATTTTCACAGCAAAATCATTTATATTTTTTATATATAAATGTCACAGTGTTTTATTATCATGCAAGTTAATCATGATAGTGACTATCTTCCTTTAATCATGATAGTGACTATCTTCCTTTAACCTTTCATGACTTTTTATTTACATATCACTTTTTCAACCGACAGGTACAGGTTGTACTTGATAACTCCTGCAAGAAAATGTCTTTTCAAACAAATGCATGCTTGACAAACTCATTCCTCATGGGGGACAACTACAAAAAGGTGTCTGCAAACAATGTCTTTTTGTTATGAAGACGATGCCTTTCAACTAAGACAGTTAGTAAATTAGTTGGGGGAGGATTTTCATTGGGAGAGGACTTTCAAACCATTTTTGTGACTTTTTGTAAGGAATTATTCAATTATTACTTACATAAACACGGGAGATAAATACTTTGGCAGGAGCTTCTACAACTGATCATAATAACAAGAGTAGGAAACAGTGTATCGACTGTTATAAGAATGGAATAAACTAAAAAACTACTGTTTTCCATTGAAAAAAACATTTCATTTCCTGTGTATTGTTCTTTTTTCATTTGTCAGCGAAGTTTCAAAATGGTTTGATAATCAAATATTTATATAAATGGTACCCATGGTATCTGACACATGATCTTAATTACTGTGTCTAGCAGTGTCCGCGACAACAAAAATCAATCAGGGAAGATCAATTGCTGTGATTCAACTATGTGAGAATAAAGCAGCTACTCTTTGACAAAAATCTTTCTATCCCATTTGCTTTTTTTCCATTCTTTTTTTTCCCTTTTTTTGTGTAATTATCTGGATAATTAATTCTGCTTTGCAATCAAGTAACTCTTGTGTAAATAGTTCAGTATATTTTGACCAGAGACAACTCTGCCTACTTCCCACTATCATCTCATAAATCTGTTATTTAATTTATATATGTATTTGACATATAACTATGCTCACTTCATCAAAGTTGTAATTCTAAATATTTTCTTAGATCAGCACCGAGTCAGTAGTCAATTTCACAAGTCTTGAAATCCAGGTCACTTTTAAACAGTCTAGACTGAGGGCTACATGCCTCATTTGTGCCTGAACATACACTCTTGTTTGAAAAAAATTTCAAAACCAGATTTCACAAGTTAAATTCACCACCTTAAAGTTTATATGAGGTCTTGGTAAACAATAAATACACATCAGTTAATATATAAATGGGAATATCAGGACAAAATGTAGGGTGTCGTTTTTAAACTCCATGCTCAGATAATACATTACTTTCATTATACATATTTAATAAACTTCATGTACGTAGTGCTTATGTTAGTTCAAACTGTAAGAGGTAATTTTCAATATTTTAAAAATATTGTATAATTTTTTAGCAATTTTATGCATTTGTTAGTCTTCATAAAAACCATGCTCAGACATTCAAACCTACGTTTTCCGAATGTTCGGTACTGAAGTCGCGAACTCCAAGGACCTGCACCTTTTACTGTGTACGCCTTGATTTGGAAAACATAATCCGTGTTCATATCTAATTTAGTCACATCATATTGCAACCCTGTTATGTTAATTTCTTCAACATTGATTGAATCAGCTAATTTATAATAAATGAGCTGATATGAAACTATTTCTCCATTTCTTAACTTGTAAGCGGGAAGGTCCCAAGCAAGGCGTACTGAAGTTTCGGTGAGGCCAACAGCCGAGAAATTCTGAGGGGCACCCTGGGGAACTGAAAATTGAATTTTTCAAAGAAATGCATTATCACTACCTATTTCTTTCTTTTAAAAACCCACACTTTTTCAACTTCTTTATTTTATCATTGAATAAATCAGTTTGAAATTGCCAGTTGTGAAATTTAAACTGCAGCAGGCATGTTGCTTTGTTCAATTAAATCCCATCTTGCTATTTTATGCCTTCTAAAAAAAAAAAAGATTTCTTTGATCACTCTTAATTAACTAATAAAAAATGCATCAGAAATATTTCTCCTTTCATGTTCTATTGTAGTGAAATGTTAATACAGTCATAGTTTTAATCAAACACTAAGTATTTGTTTGAATTTCCACTGGAACAATAGATACCTAAAAATGCACTCAATGTATAACCTATGTGGGCACAATGAAGTCTATTTGTACATCTAAAAATCATTTTATGTTCTTGTAGATAGACAGCAATGTCCACCTTATTTAAGTGAACAAGTGAGGTTTTTTTTACATTGCACTTAGATAACTTAACCTTTGATTTCTTTCATGTAGATATAAAAAGACTTTACCTCCATCTGGAGTCATAAGTTCTGCTACTGCCCTCTCCCCGAAGTCAATTTCATTTCTCGCCAGGACACGGAATTCATACAGAACACCACGATCTGGAAAGTACAAAGGTTTCTGAACTGTAAATAAATATTCTGACAACACTTATATTACATTATAAGGATTAGTTCTCTCTATTTCATTATTATTTTTGCATCTTATGGATGAACCTCAATTCCCTTAACCCCTGAATTTATTCTGTGGATTTTTCCATATTTCAATCTTGACAGGAATAGGAAAGACGGGTTTAAAGAAAAAATTATCAATTGAAAGGAGGGCAAATAATGAAAATAATTAAAATGCACAGGATTGATCTGGAGTCTTCTTAGGTAAAATTACTTCCCTTTGTATACTCTTCAACTGGAAAAAAAGTTTTCATTTCTTTGGATTTGTTCCAGAGATATTTTGAGTTATGTATATCACAACAGATATTCCTGGCTAATATCAACTTTTGATAAAACTGTTCCACTTATCATGGAGCCTGTATCTTACAAGGTATTTTTTGTCAAGATAAGAGTTTCCAAAATGATTTTTAAATTTGCAGGTGCACTCTGATTTCACCAAAGCCTGCCAGCAAGACATCAATACAGGAACACCTTGCCTATACATTATCATACTATTAATAACTCCTATCTTCCAAATTGCATTCAATCAGGCATAAATAGTAGACATTTAAATCAAAGAATGTAGAAATGATATTAAAGAATTTCTAAGATTGGCGAACAGGTAATAGTTTCCTATTAAGCTATGATAAAATCGACTTAATGACCTGGAATTTAGGCTAACACAATAAAAACAGTAGTTCATAAATCAAAGCTTGCTATGATAATGTTAACATCACAGGTCTTCTTCAGTTATGATTACAGGTAAAATTTTCTTGGACATTTTTCTTCTTTTTTTGTTACAAAGACAGGGCACTGCATCATGTACTGTATTTTCAAAAAAAAGGAAATATCTTTGAGTATTCTCCCCTTACCCAATGGTGGGGTGATCCAAGAATGCTGATGTTCCTTGAAATTAACTTGTTGGTAAACCTGTCCCTTTGCACCCCAGTACAGTTTGTACCCTCTGATTGGGCCATAGGTCAATTCGGGCTTCCACCAAGAGATCTGTGCTGCAGGGGGCTCCTGTTCAACAAGTTCTGCTGTAAGTTTTCTTGGTGCTGATGGCACTGTAACAAAAGTAAAAGGGTTTTAAATGACTTTTAAACATTAGGATTCTCTTGTTAGAAAGTTTTCAAGTCATTCAAAATTTCTTCTTATGACTCCAGCATAATCTCAATGTAACAAGAGAAATAACAGTTACATACCCATTTTATTCTAGACAAGTAACAATTACACACTAACATGGCCCTATTTAATTCTGCATTAAAGAATTTAGCTTAACAAATGACAATTGCATGCTAACATTTACCCCTTTTGAATGAAAATTACACACTAACATGTCCGCAAATCGATCATAGTTAAAGAAATGACAATTACACACTTACATATCCCCATTTAATTCTACCTAACATTACATAGCTAATTCTACCTAACATTACATAGCTAATTCTACCAAACAAGTCATAGCTAAGTAAATAATTACATACTAATATGTCCCTTTTTAATTCTGCAATACAGATTCCTGCTAGACTTTTACAAACTAACAAGTCCCATTTTAATTCTACCTAACAATTAAATCTCCCCATTTAATTCTACCTGATAGACCTTATCTAGACAAATGACTATCACTTACTCAATTCATGTTTCTTTTAAAACCTCACCTGCGCCCAAAGTATTTATTATCTTTGGCCGACTCCTTAAACCATCTCCTCTACGAGTGTATCCAGCAACAGAAACCTGGTATCTTGTGTCTGGTCGCAGTCCGATAATGACGACTTCATTCTTATTTCCATCGTTTGTGTCTTCAAATTTCTCAGTACCTTTTATTGGTTCATTTGTATTTTCATCTAACTGCGCATAGTATACATAATATCCTCGAATAATTCCGTTACTCTCCTTTGCTCTGGGAGGACGCCAGTCAACATATATTGTCGTAGAGTTGACAGCTTGTACTGTAACACGCTTTGGTTCACCAGGAACTATGGGAAGAAATTTATTGTTACTTGTAAGGTTAACGAATTGCTAATTTTTCACTGTGTAAACAATGACATTTTCACTTCCCACCAAAATTGTTTAATTTAAAAAAAGTCGAAAAAGGGGGCATAACTTAGGAAAAAAATGAGGGTTATCTGTCATTTAGAAATGGTGTCACATTTTGATAGTGAACAAGTATCCCAAATTTGAAGTGAATAGCTGTGATGGTGTCTGAGAAATGGTTACCCAATGCTGATGCCGACAACTGGGTCATGACAATAGCTCCACCTTTTTTCTTCCAAAAGTGGAGCTAAAAATAATGAAAAAATGTTGTTTTGAAGAAAGGCCATTAATTTTTAATAACAGTTTCAAGACTCAACAGTACTACGTCTTGTAAACCCAGTCTTAAAGTCAGGACTGTAGTTTCGCTGTACTGGAATTTAAGATTTTGATTGCAATTTTGCTGTTTTGGAATCTAACCTAAACAAGAAATGAGTGGAATCAGGCTATGCTCCCCAAAGTGCTCTTATTAATAGGATTTAGAACTTAGCTGAGGAAAAACAATGAAATGTAATTTATTGTGCTGAAAGTAATCTGAATGAATTAAATTTAATAATGGGTACAGAAATGGATGGCACCATTTGTTAAGCAAAATTTATGAGTATTATCTAAATTAGTTCATATTAATGACATATTGTATTATAAATACACATTTGTTTTAAACACAAATTATTGCCTTTAAATATAATGTATGTAAGAAAGTTATGTTCACAAATCTGTCTAAAAAGTAACTATACCTTAGTAAACAGACCCAAAAGCTATTATATTGGGTGTACGAGTTATGGTCCAGACAAAAATATATATCAAAATTTACAAAGGGCAATAACTCAAAAATATTCAATAGAGAGATTTCTTGTGGACTGCACTTCTCAATGAGACCTATCCACCTATGAACAGGGTTCATACATTCAATGCCAAAATAAAAGCACTTTTTAAGCACATTTTCCAATTTTTCAAGCTCTTTTTGTTGCACATGTATCACTTGTTACCAATGATTAATTTCCCGTAATAAACACGTTCCTGATACCATTTTTGGTTTCTATTGGAGAACAACTAAGGGGCACAATTACAGCCTATTTGTACCCAAACTAGTTCGAATAGATTGCAATTCATTCCCTTATCGTTACGCTGAGCAAACATTTTACTGGTTTTGGTGCTAAATGTGATCGTTTGTTGAAAACTATCGACTTTTTACCAGGCAAGGACTTTTTTTTCATTTTTAAGCACTTTTTCAGAAAGGGACTCAAATTCAAGCACTTTTTACGACTGTGGTAACCCTGATGAAGTTTCATGTTGATACTTTTTTCGTGTCTTTGAGTTTTGCGCTGGATAAAAAATAAGGTAGTTAATTTTTTTTATGCACTGCACTACTCAACAATGAATTCTATTCACCTATCAAGTTTCATGTTGATACCTTTTACAGTTCTTGAGTTATGCACTAGACAGAACTAGAGCTGCCACTGTCCTGACTACAATTTCCCCGGCGTGCTGCTTTGTCTGTTGAGTATTGATATATGGGAAGACATTACTTTATGCCCCAGACTTAAATTAAGCATGAAAAATTACTAAGGACAATAACTCCAAAACTATGCAAAAGAGACTTATGGTTCTTAGGCAATGCACTTCTCCTAAATGAGATCTATTAATCTATGAAGTTCCAAGTTGATACCTCCTACTCTTTTTGAGTTATGCCCATGACAAAAATTAAGTATGAAAAATTTCAAAGGCAATAATTCCAAAATTATGGAAAAAAGAGTAATGGTTCTTGGGCACTGCATTTTTCCTCAATGAGATCTATTTATCTATGGAGTTTCAAGTTAATATCTCCAACACTTTTGAGTTATGGCCTGGACAAACAAAACCCGACGGCTGGATGGACAAGCTGATTCCATGATTTCATTAAACCCCCTTACAACTTTGTGCAGAGCAACGGTTATTGTACAGTTCACTTTTCCTTCATGAGATCTATCCACCTATGAAATTTCAAGTTGGTAGGTTTTATAGTCTGAGAGTTATGCACTGGAAGAAAATTAAATATGAAAAATCAACTAAAGGCAATAACTCCAAAAAGAAAGTAATGGTTTTTGTGCACCACATTTTATCCTCAGTGAAATCTATCCATCTAGGGAGTTTCATGTTGATACCTTTATTGCTTTTCCAGTTATGGTCTGAACAAAAAGCATGACGGAGATACAGACAGACGGAGTCAGACAAACAGATCCCTGACAGACAAAGCAGCAACTTTATGCTCCATCCAGGGAGCATAAAAAACTGCTCTTCAAATGTGGCATGCTCTTATGACAAGAGTTGCTGTTTTTGTTTCAACGTGACCTTGATCTAGAAGACACAAATTAGTTTGCTGTTTAGATGTTATCTTGACCCTAAGAAATGATGACAAGTCTTAGCTCAACATTATAACACTTTTGAATGATTTGGGATTAGCAGTTTTATTAGTCTTAAACTAAGAATTTTACTGTATAATACATCTGAAACACTCATTTTTCTTAAAACTCTCATAATATTAATAACTCTGTCATGGTTTCTTGTTACAAAACGTGCCCTTGCTTACTAAAAGGAATAATTCACTCATTATTTCTGGTGGGAGGTGAATCAAACATCAAATTGTCAACAAATACCTATAATAACATACATCTTGAATCTTTTAAAAAGTAAAACAATAAAAGCATGATTAAACTTCAAAGACTGAAAGTCTGACATTAGCGAAACTATCCATTCTGAAGTAAGATTTTTTGAGGCACCTGAAAATACATATAATGTCCATCGAACATTATCTCCATGTACAATAATATTCCATTCCATTAGCATCTAAAATATGCTCTTATTGCAGCCAATAAGTAATGAAGCCAATATTTAAAATCATCTTCAGAATCAAGCTAAGTTATTGAATGTCAAGTATTTAAGTAAACAGAGTTACAGACATGCAGAACATGCGTCATGCAACATCTAACATCAAGGTGGTGACATTTCTAGGTGCTGGGAAAATTTTTGTGATCTGGCCGTTTTAAGAAGGTTCTGACAATTGGTTGCTATGCAACCATTACTACAAAGCATACATGGCAAATGTATCAGATTTGAGTTTCAATCTATATTAAATTGATGTTAAAGGTCAATAAAATAACCTTTGGTCACAGTTCAATAAAGAAATGAAACAACAAATTTCAACTTGACATTGATTTGACCTTGACAGTAAGTGCCAAAAAGGGACTAAAAACTACTCTAGGGTGCAATGGGGTTGTTAAAAAATATCATGGGAAAAAGTATGAGATTTCTTTTACTATGTTTTAATCCTTTTGTCATTTTGATTGGCTAAAAATATCACCACATCGTAATTAAACAACGAAATCAAAATGATGACTGATGTTGATGACAATGATGATGATGATAATGATCAGAATTAGTAATGTCCTATTAAGAACAGGCATGTGAGGATAAAGGTCAAGGTTAAAGGGGAGATTAAAATTCCTATGTCAAAATATATTTCTTAGGGTTAGATTTAGTGCAGCTAAAATTTCTACTTTTATTACTTTGCATTTCTCAAACTAACTTCTAGGTTCTATTCTTTTTTTTCATTTTAATTTATTTTCTACTACTTGCATATGTGAACCATCATTCCGAATTAGATTAATTAAAACTAAAACTTTAATTTGGGTAGGGGACTATAAATAGACTGAGAGTTAAACATGAAGCTAAAATTACATTTTTTTTTGTTAACTTTTCTACATGGGTTAGGAGGTTTTGGTTTGTTAATTGCATCAGCATCTTGCATTGAGTACCTACCAGACTCATGGGTTTTCACAAATATAGGCGGGGATTGTGGACTGTCACCAGCTGCAGTGAAAGCCACAACCCAGATCTTATACTCTGTCCAAATCTCCAGCGATGTCAAAGTCGCCTCATTGACGGAGACTTCAATGCTGTCTGCATCACTATCAGACAGACCGTCTTTTGTTTTCAGATAAAACACCTTATATCCAAGAATGATGCCATTTTGCTGATCTGCAGGTGGCGGTCTCCATTCAACCAAGATGGAATCATAGCTGAGCGGGCGCCCGCTAACGGCTTGCGGTGGAGCAGCAGGGGCTATATAGATGAAGACAACAACAAAAGGTGATATAACAGAACCTCACGTAATCAGCTTATAGAAAAAGTGAAAATAAGTAATACCTTACAAAATTTTGACACTTCATCAAACTTCCTCTAAAAAATCAAAAGATACATTTATCACTAAACATTTCATTATATGTTTCGTTTACCTTTAAACACATCTTTAATGGAAGTGTCAGAATTTTTTGTTTCAAAAATAAAATAAAATAAAACATAAACAGAAATGGTATGAAAACAAATATCAGGGGAATGAAAACAGGGATCAAACAAAACAATACGGAGAGAAAACAGACAGTATATTCAGTATATGAGGAATTTTGTGATCATCTGTGTTAACCTGGCTAAAAGAATTCAAAGGATAACTTCTCAGATATAAGGGAGATCACTCTTATAATATGTTAGATTGCATGACATCATCATACTGGTACCTTGGAATTGCCAGAATGTTATCAGAAATGCAAAATACTTTTAAAACTGAAATATGATCACATTATAAAAACTTAATGCCCCCTGCAATAATGGCTGTATCCTAATTTTTTAAAGACCATAGAGTATGAATGCAAATAAAGGAACATAATTGTACACATATAAACCATACTAATAAAATCTGGAAAAATAGTCTGCCTAATATAAAATTTCACTAATAGAATACGAAAAAAGTTATCGAAAATTAAAAATCCAGAAAATTCTCTGACGGTCTTAGAATGCCATCCTGCCTTGTGCGTCTGACTTGGAACCAGAAGATATTCCCAACAAACCTGATATGACCTTTTTTGTTAAAAGACATTTAACCTGAATTAACTAAAATGCCTTCTCTCTTCTGCTTTGCTCTATGCGTACTCAAACGCTCAAACATATAACATTCCTTACTATGCTTAGAGATTAGGAAAAATCTTTCTCCCCGAGCTGGATAATGGTGCAAATAATCTGAATTTCCCTCACCCAATTTCTACTATTTTGATTAGACATGATCTACATAAGAAAGAAATCCCAAGATTTAATTGTTATACTGACTAGGTAACAAAAGAAATAAAGAGTGTACATGAAAAACAAACACAATATAACAAAAACAGAGGTAAATGTAACAAAATAAACAGTTTTAGGAGATAAATGAAGTTAAAAGAGGAAAAATGTGTAAACGGAAGTTATGACACAAGTGTTATCATAATAACCTTCAAATGAGTCATCACATAAACACAAATATCTGTATATATGATAACAGTGACTTAACAGACTGATTGAGTGATTGACAGATGAGTGATCGATGACTGATGATATCATATGATTCACAAGACAATATCAAAGAGACAGTAAATCTATCACAGTAGATTATATATTCTCTATAGATATATATAAATAAAATATCAAAACCAAGTAAATATATATTTATACACATTGAAATAATTCAGTTGAACAGAAATAAGAAAATATCGCTTAAATTTCAAAACTGATTCTTGCTTTGATTATAGATCACTTTTATAAAGTACGATAATATATATTATTGTATGATTATTTATATTAAAAGAAATGTAATAAATATTCAAATTTTGATTCAACTTTTTTTCTTAAAAGTCTTCATGTATTTATTCATTTAACCTACCACTTCAGCTGTTCTAACCTTTAATAATGGTAGCTGATATAATCAATTTATTCTAAGTGAAAATACTCTGGTTTTATGATGGTCTCTTGAAACTACTTGTAGTCAAATAGAAACTATTTATTTATTAACTATCTCTTATTTCAAAGAGATTATTTTCTAGTCGGAAAGACTCGTTTGGAAAGGTGATTTTGTCATCAAAGCTTCAGACCAGCAGCTTTCATGCTTGATTTCCTTTACAAGAAGGCAAGACCATTTGAGAAGGCAAGACCATTTGAGAAGGCAAGACCAGTTCATAGTTAAGGCTAAAGATATGCAGCTTTCATGCCTTGTTCCCTTTACAAGAAGGCAAGACTACTTCATCAAGGAGTAAAATAGGCATCTTGTGCAAAGGGTTTGTTTCAACCTAATAAATTAAACAAATCAACAAATAATTGCATCAAAACAATGCCATTTTCACAGATTTTCTTACCTCTACCTGAAATGTAACACAAGTTAATGAAATAAAACATGTTTAAACCTAAAACCGTAGTTTTACCATGACAACTTAATAATAAACTCTATGTATATAAACACTTTTCAAATACACAACAAACATTAAACTAAAATAGTTCTTACTGAATTGCAGAGTTTTCGCCTGCACGATCAAGCTGTGCGCTCCCTGTCCTCTTATACTTGTAGCCGCAAGTTTTATGTGGTATATCGTATCAGGTACAAGTTCCGTCAGCTTGTACTTTGTAATAGGTGGTTTTATTTCTATCTCAGCATTATGTATTTTTTGCGAGTCATTATAATAGAGTGTGTAAAAGAGAATTTTGTCAACATCTTCCGGTGCATCCCATATGACCTCGATTTCATTTGGCGATATAGCCTTTGCCACAAGATTCCTTGGCTGAAGTGGTACTGTAAATAACCAATACAAGATGTTTTTTAAATTCAATAAGACTGATTAAGATTTTCAGGCATCTTAATCATTTGCATCATGTAAAATGTAATAAGATGATGTCAGAACATTTTATGATATAAATACTGAATAACAGAAATGCTGTCTTTATTACATAAAGATATCTGGAATGTAAGATTCAAAATTAATAAATAGTTTCAAGGTAACAATAAACTTAGTTATATAACTTTGAATGGCAAATATTTTGTATATATCTGTGTAGAAATATTGATGAAAATTTTAAAAAAGTAACTGCAGTCACTACAAATCTATTCAAAATTGTTCTATGACTGTGCCACTGTTAAGGAATCAGGATACAAATCTACTATGTCCAATATGTGTAGCACTACAAAAGACAGTTTTATCACATCGAAACTCTCTGCATGTCAAAAACCTTGGCTGCGCATAGCACGCAATGCTCCACGCAGGCTTTAGCTTAAGGCAAGAGATGCTTTCTGCTTTAGAAATAGTTTTTTCCCTGACATATACCAAATATCATGTAGCTTTATTGTTTTTTTGCATTCTATGAACAAAAACCAAATAATACAATTTGAAGGAACATGCAAACAAACAAAACAAAGACTTTTCTCCAAAATAAAGAATGAAAATAAAGTTTTATGTCCTGTTCATCAAGTTTTGTAAATAATTAAAGATTATAAATTCCTTCACCTTTTTAAAGAAAGAACAAAGGCAAAAGATAAAAAGTGGAAAACCCTTAAAATCAAAGGCCAAAGACAGAAAATAATAGTACAGCTAAAGAGGCAGAAAATTTAAATATTTTTAAAACCAAGATATAAAAGCAATAAATAACCAGTATTATTCAGCACCTTCCAACATGGTCTCCATAGCTGTTGCATTATAGTAATTAGCATTCCTTTTCAATGAAATAAACTCAAACTCTTACTAAAAAATTCAGCTTTTCCCTTTTCTTCAATGTTTTTTATTCCAGGTACCATCGAAACTGAATGATATTTTTTCTGTTCAGTTAAAAAATGAAAATGAAAACAAGCAAGAGCCTTTAACTTCATATTACATTCACTTAAGTAAAGACACACTTCAAAAATTTTGTGATCGAGGGAGGAATGCAGAATTTTGTGACTTGCTGGAAAGCTGCTAAACTAATACAGAATGATACTAAAGTGCTGAAAGGAAAGACAAAATGTTTCAATCTATTTGTCTCAGAAAACTTCCTTACCATGTTTTTCTATTTATCCGCACATAGAAGGAAGAAAGTAAACAACTGTTAGTAACATGTCTCAACAATTTCACAAACAATGGAGCGTAGCTTGGCAAAAGCATAGAAGCAGGTGTGTTCACACTGTTTCACAAGGTTGGTATACAAGTGTGTGACAAACAATTGTGCTTTTTTTCCTAGATATACATTAAATGTTTCAAAACCAGCGGCAGGCGCTCTACGCATAGTGCGCTAACTACTAACAATAAATAGTAAATGCTGCTCTGCCCCTGTAAATTATACAGACAGTGCTTCTTTTACTGGAGCCATAGCTACACCCCTGGTCATGTCAATGAATAACATTGTTAACTTGAAAACTGAATAGGTATTCATAAATTACTTCTACAAAAAAATGTTAGTAACAAATAAATGGTATCACCAAAATGTATAATTTTCACTTTGTTGCATATTGTTAAAAGAACAAAAAAAAACCCTCTAAAAGTTTATAAATTCAAAAATGCATTCTAGTAGATACTTGGTGAATATATGTTCATGTTGTTTTTCTTTTAAAAAATAATGAAATAAACGACAATTTTCATCATGCTCATATCTTAAGTTAAGACAATAGACTTTTCTACCAGCTGACAACATTTTAAAAGAAGAACTGAAAATCAACATGTTTTTTAAGAAGCCATTCCATGCATGCCAGCATTTGTTTTCTTATCTATACTAGTTTTAAACTCAATCAGCTATATTAATACATTTACAGATATGTCTACCTGAAACTTTTCAAAAGAATTGGCAAGCTTCTGTATAAATAAAAATAAATAAAAAATATATATATATATATAAATATATATTTTTTCATGAAAATTGGAGACAGCAAGTTATATCCAGTCTGCATTATATAAGCTCTGAGTGCATATTGCTTCATGCACCAGGACATTTCCATTTTCAGGGAGCTGAACCCTACTAAACAGGAAATTCTGGTTGTCATATAGATGTCAGGAAATTTTCCATGTTGAAACAAATGTAATGATAATTTAATCAACTTAATGTAAAATTCTGAGGAAAAACAACAACAAAAACTCAGACATTTCAATTATCTAAAAAAAAAACCTGCAACATGTATTTCAAAAAATTGTTTCAGGTAGCCATGATATGAATGAGGCCTTTAATATTTTCACTTGCTATGAGCTAAAAATAATACATGCACAAGACTATTTTTGCAATGCTATTTTAATACAACATTATGCTACAATGTAGTTAGAGACAATCTATAAAGGGACCATATGTAAAGGGCTGTGGTCTTCCCTAAAATGGAAGGATTGGGTCAGGTAGAAATTTCATGTAAAATTCAGTATCACTAACTTCTACCATAAATAATCCTGAGTTCAAGAAGATCTGCTGTAAGAATATGTGTTGAGTAATTTTTGCATGATTACTATAAATGCACTACTTTTCTTAGGAGCTTTAATTAAATAACTGGCTCTTCCAATAATCCATTTTAAGTATTTACCAAAGAATTTTGAAAATTTATCACTTAATATTTCATTGCAAGGGTTCAACCTTATATGCTGATACACCAAGGGAAGACCTTTTATTCATATTGTGTGTATCTTGCAAAGTGACCTGTATACCTAAAATATATCATAAAGTCTTGCTGGATGTTGACTGACTCATAAAGAAACAGGAAGATATTTAAGCAAGATATTTGTTCTAGTCATATCAATAAATTAACTCTGCTATAAGCAGTATTTTTTTTTTTAATTCTATCTTTTTTATGGCATTTCATCCTTACGAATTCAATAACTAAAATTTAATATTGTTGATATATCCTTCAACAATGAAGTTTTATTTACTCTGAAGATGCTGTTACAAAGATATAGCAATAATGTCAAACATGATTATATACAGAAACTCATTCAGCAAAATGCAATACCAAAACTGAAATATATATGACATTTTCTTGACATACTAAATTAACACTCTGGACATAGACAATCAACATCTTATTAAATACTTCATTATGTAGATAACCTTTTTTCTTTTCTTTTTAAGAATATGAAGAATAAAGAAAGGCCATAGAGGAAATATTACATACAGATGAAAGACTAACAAAAAACAACACACAGACAGAGGACAGTAGTTTTTTTTACCCTACAATTAAGAAACTACAATTTTCATAAGACAGACCTCTTACATATCAACTGTTAAGAAGAGCAAGTAAGTTCCAAAGTGAACATGTTTTTAGACAACCATGTAAAAGAACCTTTGCTTTTAAGTTTCCAACATAAGGTATCTTTTTTTTTTTTCTTTTTTTTTTGTTGGGGGAGGGGGGATGGATCTGGGACAGTTTTGAATATGCCAAATCTTTCCTTTCCATGGAAATATACTCTATACACTTTGAGTCTCACAAATGACAAAATTCTAGAACACCAACCAACACAAAGAAATACTAATAGATTTCTTATCATCATAACTAGGCCAAAATTCATTTCATTTTGCATAAAAATCTTTTGCATTGAACTTTTCATTGGGAGATATTAATTCTAAAGAAAAAGAGTAAAACAAAAATTTACAGAGTCTGGGAAAACTAAACACTAGACACAACATTACATTCATAGAGAAAGAAAGTTATAGACAAAATTATGGCATTTTTATTTATTACTTTTTTCTCTGTCACTTTAATGTTTGAGAGTAAACAGAACATGCAATAACTAAAAAAATCGTTTTACAGTCCACTGTCATATCAAATTTACATGAATGATTTAAGACTTGAATCAGCATCAACTGGTTGCAAACACTTATAAGTAATTTATGGTAGTTCTTAGATGGTATTTTCAAAATACTTTGACAAAAAGAACCAATGCACCATGACAAACAGATCACTGTTTGCCACTCTGTTACTGGTTTAAGATTGAATTCTCCATTAAAAATGTCTGACACACGTCACACAAAAAAAAAAAAAATTTAAATTCAAAAATTTTTTTTTGACAGTTCATTTCTTATTTCTTTTATCAGAATTACATTTTATTAAAAAAAAAATTTGCAAAAATAAAAAATTAAGAAGAGAGAGAGAGAGAAGACGAACATTCTAAAGAGTGTCTTTGTATAAAGATTTGTAGAGAAAAAATGTGGTTTTCACATAGAAGGGCAAGTTTCTCTACCACTTACCAGAAAAATCACCTTTA
Source organism: Cyclina sinensis (assembly GCA_012932295.1). Taxonomy (NCBI): domain Eukaryota; kingdom Metazoa; phylum Mollusca; class Bivalvia; order Venerida; family Veneridae; genus Cyclina; species Cyclina sinensis. The sequence continues at coordinate 22,465,124 of JAAONU010000012.1, read as the reverse complement.
TCTGTGTATGGGCAAACATAATTAGGTAAACTATCTAGCATTGTTAGTAAAAATTTTAACTGCAAGACTTCAAGAATACAGACTGATCTAGCTACAAAAATGCAAACAGCAGTTGAAATGTATTTTATCTACCACACAAGCACGGCAAGCTACACGTATGTGGTTAATTAACAATCTTGCCTGGAAATGCGGAAAACAAAAACAGTTTAAACATTCTGAAAAATTAATATCTTTGGTACTTAGCAGAGCTAATTTATGATTGAAATAAGAAGTAAAAACTTGTGTATTATACTGCTGTTTCTGAGAATTAGAACTTCTTAATTAAGAGTAAAATGTTCTTGAAAGTATTCTTGAAGTCTTTGATGTGATGATGAAAAGTGCTCAGAATGTGCCTGAAGTAAAGTTGTGCTTAAGGGTGTAAAAAAATCATGCAGAATTTTATCTAATTACTTATTTCATCAAGAAATTTGTGAATCAATTTAAAACTAGTCTTGCAATCTATACATGTACATAACTAGTTTTTTTATCTCTCAGAATCACTCTAAATCTAAGTTTCGTAATGCACAGAATTTCAACTATTGAAAGTATCATAAATTACTAAACATTTCTAGCAGTTTTCACAAAGAAACAGTTAACTACGAAACAATATAACTCATCTGTTTTATTAGACATAATGAGCACATAATGAGCACTTGACAAAATCAGAAGAAGAAACTACATGTACATTTCTCCTTCAAATTTCAGCCCTGTTATTTCAGAGTAATGACTAATATAATCTCTCTCTTATATCTACTATTTGTTACTGTCTAGTCATGCAGTTAGTATGATAATGCAATCTAAACTAAGCATTCGTTTATATCATTTGACAATAATATTTGACAAGACATCATTAATGTACATGTATATTATTGTAATATATGTGTTATATATAAACATAAATGTACTGAAAAGCAAATTTACTGTCATTAAACTAAATAAAATAGATTAAACAGGATTTCAGAGGACTATTTTTTCTTTTGAGAACTAATCTCTTTAAATAAAATATTTTCCAAAAAAATATTTGTATTATTTCTAGAGACAAAATAAAAACCAGACCAAAACATAACATTGCTATTTTAATGACAGCAAAGTTACAATTTAAACACATAACATAAAATGAACGTAAGTTCTTTGACACAGGACGCAACATTTTACGCTGACCGCACACTGCATTTCTGCACTTCACATTGGTTATCTGATGCATGCTGGGTGGCTTACGCAAACGCATTTTCATGTCACATGACATGCGACAAAGGCAACATACGCTCAGTGTGCATATTGCTTCATGCGCCAATATATTTTGCATGCAGAGTGACGTTTCCAAAACCATAAACATTAATAACTCATCTCTCAGAATGTTTGAAATGAGTTGAACAAATCATCTTCAATCATCAAGAAAATGACAGGAAGACCACAATTTGAACAAGATTTTTTTTTGAAATTCTTGATGTGTCAAAATGCGTGGGAAACACTTGCAAATGATTCATTCTCTAAGTGACTTTAAAACCTTTTAATCTGAGACACCTTTTGTATGAATTGTTTCTTGTAAGTGTGAATGTTTGACAATTCAACAAAAACACTCATTGCAAACAGTTTGATCATTAACCAATGTATTTTGCTAAACGATCACTTTTTGACCACCAACTGTACAAAGAAATTCTCAAATGGTATGTTTATAACCTCAAACTATAGCTTGTTAGCAGTCTAAATTCTAACATCAAAGATTATAACCAAATCTGCAGTAGAGTCACAGATGTCCATCAAACACGCTTTCCTTAGAAGGCCTATCTGATAAGCAATGATAGTCATGGTCACCGAGGCAACATCCAATCAGAAAGTATGAAACCCATCACCAACCAATCAGAGCACAGACAATACATACCTCCTTGCCTAGTCATCACTTGCACTGGTGTTGACAACGGGCCCTGACCCATGCTAGAATATGCTAGAACACAGATAGTATAGGTACTGTTGGGGATCAAACCACTGATGGTAGTCATCTTGTTATCACCAGTCACTTCCTGGTTCATCCACAGCACAATAGGCAGGTCTGGGTTTGTAGTGTAGAATACCTTGTATCCCTAAAATATTAAACAGATGAAACAGTAAATAATGAAGTACTAAATGCATGTCTTTTGCTTAAGTAGTTCTAGTTAGGAGTAAAAGATATTTTTTTCAGTCAAGCACATAGTATCTTACCATCAAGTGTACCAGTTCTTGTAGAGGTTATGATAGCAGGGGTTTGCATTACTATTTCAACATGTTAAATAATAAGCAACAATTTTGTATCAAGAAACATGAAAAGTGAATACACTTTATAAATTACATCAACAGATTTGTAACCAACATGATCTAGACATTTTATTCTTGTTTTCTCATTTACAACTTTACACTAAGTGCATAGTATCCTGAATGATGTTGCTATAAGTTTTATCCTAATAAAGTTATGATGACAAAATAATTTATCAAACCTGAATAAGGCCATTGGGTATTTCTGGCTCATCCCAGTCAATTCTAATAGTCTGCAGGCTGTGGGGCCGAGCTCTAACATTTCTGGGTGCAGATCCTGGGGCTGTAAGTAGCAAAATACAGATAATAAATAACTGGATTGAGTGTCTTCTGTATTCAAAGAAGCTGAAAAGATTAGATACAAGCTTTGTCAATGAAACAAATAAGAGGAAGGCACACTTGAATTAAAAACATTCTGAAATCAATTTTAAAGATAAAAAAGAAAAACTCAATTGTTTTTAAAGCTAAGTTGTTAAAAAAACATTACTGAATGTTAGTTTTATTGAGAATTGGTTAATTTTAATGTAAGTAGTGAGATTTGGAAAGAGAAAATTACACAAAGAATAAAATGTACTATATACATGCACCATAGAGTAACATGCTGCAGTTACAACAATCATGCTACAGTCATAGATAGGTTAAACCAATAAAAACCCTTCCTTTTTAATTTTCGTGGCCAATAAAAAAAAAAATTCAAAAACAAATTCCAGTGTAGTTCCTTACAATTTAAATTATATTACTTAAATATCTGTTAGTTCAAACCCTTGTCAGTTGTGAGTTCCAATGTCCATTTTATTATAAGTAGTCAAAACAGATTTTGAAGGAAGAGTTTTCATTGGCTGGAACTTTGAAGTTATATGTTATGGGATTTATCATGCAACTGTAATGAAAACCTGAATAAAATATATTGATAAATGAAATAAAGTGTTTTGAAGCAGTTAAAGTTAAGCAGTATTTACTAATCCAAGTTTGGTAAGCACTGATATATTAATGATCATATATATTAATCATTTATTCAATTCTAATGCACCAGAAGTAGTCAAAACAGATTTTTAAGGAAGAGTTTTCATTGGCTGGAACTTTGAAGTAATATTTTATGGGATTTATCATGCAGCTGTTATGAAAACCTGAATAAAAAATATTGATAAATGAAATAATATTGATAAATGAAATAAAGTGTTTTGAAGCAGTTAAAGTTAAGCAGTATTTACTAATATAAGTTTGGTAAGCATTGATATATTAATGATCATATACATTAATCATTTATTCAATTCTAATGCACCAGAAATTATATCTGCCATGAAATTCACAAAATTTCTCCAGAAATGATACCTCGAATGATCCAATGATCATCATTGCTCTCTTGTCCATCTAGAATGCAGATGGATGCAGGTGATATTTAGATAGAATAACACCAACTTCACTTAATAACTTTTATTGCTGTTCTTTTTAACTAACATTTCTTTTCTTTTAGATTTTTGCTCCAGGACAGTTAAGGCCACTTCTTCAGTGTTACCATAAATGACTGACAGAGGCTTAGAAGTAAAGCTAACATAAAATTACCAACATTGAAAAGATGGTGCTTTTACAATGATTAGCCTAAGTGCAAAAGTTTAAGGTACTAAAATTTCATTCATGCCTATCAAATTTTGATTGTAAGTGCATCTGAAGCCTAAACTGAGTGTATAATTTCGCTTTTATCATTTTGATATAAAGTGATGAAAATAAATCACATATCTAATGCGATAAAGGGCACTTGAACAGATAAAAATAAACAAACATAGAATCAACAACATATCGACTGGAGTTTGACCACTCAAAATGACAGGACACTTAGAATGAAAATTGTTTCCTAGAAGATTTACTCATTACTAAAAGCACTATAGAAATAAAAAAAATAACTTTGACATAAAAACATAAACATAATGTTACCCTTCTCTGGTAGATGATGTGGAGGGTATTTGAAATCATGGTTGGAATCCACAGTTTGCACTACAGGAAATAAATTCATTGTTACAAATAATCAGCAATAACCACATATATTTTGTCTTACCCACAATCAGCCCGAGAGCAATTTGACATTTTTTTTTTTTTTCACAAAAAACAACAACCATATTCATCAATTTAGAAAAAAATATGTTTCAGAGCACTGGTTTTCTTTACTGAAGGAAAACTCAATTCAGCTCTGCTACATCAGCATAATAAAGACCTACCAGTAAGTATGAAAAAATATAAAAGCCAATTGGCTTATCATACCTAACAACTTATAGTAAAACAAGCACTCAACATTTCTTTTTTTAGGAGATAAATAATCACAACACCAAAATTGTTGAAATTCTCTACAAAGATAAATTTCAAAACTTGAAATAAAAATCACTTCAAACTAGTGCAGAAGATCACTCTGATGGTCTATAAGACAGCAAGAGAGAAACTGATTGGTTCTATAGCAAAAAAAAAGTACTTATATGAGAAAAGAAAGACTTAATGGGTAAGGATGGCATTAAACAAGAAACCAAAATAAAAAGTTTTTTTTTTTTTTTTTACATGGACATGGCACAATTATCAAACAAATCCATCTTACTTCACCCTCTTGAATGGTCTAGCAATCAATTGTCAAAATACAACAAATCCATCAACAAAACCAGTTTCCAATGTCACCTTTAAATCTAGTACCCAGCTACATCATTTTGGCTTAATGGTACCAGTACCATACTACTTTCGTTCACTTCCATAAAAACAGAACATGAACTATTCTCCAGCTTGAAATATCTACAGAGGTTTTTAATGAGCTAAGTGTACTTGATGCCACTCTTAATTACAAGTCCTCTGTCACAAAGGACAAAACACCTTGCAAAGATTATGACAACAGCTTCTCTGGGTAATATTCTGTCAGCAACATTAAAGCTGATTAAGGAGAATTGGTTACTAATAGATCCAGGATTGCTATCTTGATCAATATTCATGCACTGTGAAAATGTACACTGAGGTATCAAAATGGAGACCTGTTAAGTCTTCTGTTAGTTGAGCAAGTCATGTCAGGAAAACAAGCTAACCATGCAAAATATCTAAAATGGACTTGTCAATCTTTTAATTCTGGCAGATCCAATAACTGTGTATAGGGGCGCTTACTGAAAATTTACTGACTGAATAGCAAATAATGCAGACCATGATCAGACTGCACAGATGTGTAGGCTGATCTTGGTCTGCACTGGTCGCAAAGGCAGAGTCAATGGCCTCCAGCAGGATAAAGGGATAATTATGTGGAATCTGAAGTAGACAAAAAAGATGGTTTCACATGACTTACTGAAACCTCTTTGCAAGTACTGATAAACGAGCCATGCCTTAAGAAACTGGCTTTTTAAAAATGTTTGTAGTAGGTAATGATTAACACTGCTACTTCTCACTAGTCAATAATCAATACCAAATATATATATACTGTGCCTGTTGGTACTTTTAAATTAAGTTAAATATTCTATTTGCTTGAATTTAGCTACATTTACAATTAGTCAGAACCACATCAAAAAGAATAAAATCTTTATTGCTTTTCTGATACAAGAATCTCCATGGCAATAACTTTTTTTCTTTTCTTTTTTAACAGGTTTTGATTCTTCCAGGGTTTTTTCTGAAACAGTGTTTGCAGCAGCAACCACTATCTTACCGTTTATACACTCAACCTCATTAAAAAATACCTCATTTCCATGCAGTGCATTTGTCTCAATTTAAGGACTGAAGTCTACCTGTTTCCAGGAAATTATAAATCAAAATCAGGTTCTAATGTTGGTATATATTATACTGAGTCAGCACCAAGGTATCATAATGGAAGAGGTTCTTGTAAGCAATTAATTAAACTTGAACTCCAATAATGTGCTCTGTGCATGTTCAGAAATGAAAACAGCTGTTGTCTGTCTCGGCAAAATTATTCAAAATATTTCTAAAAGGGTTGCATTTTTTTATTGAAGATAGCTACGTTGTAAGAACATATTTCTATATTGTTGTTTAAAAGAATAAGAAAATTTTAACATTAAAGCCACAAAAAAAAAACATTTTAAAAATATTTTCTTAGAAAAAAAAAGTTTGTCTGAAATTTCTTTCTTCACCTTTCTTACCAATAAATCATCATGTTATCTCACACTTCTACCTCGAAAACCCTGATCATGTTATCTCACACTTCTACCTTGAAAACCCTGATCAGAGCCAAGACTGCAATCTACATCAGTCAGGGTGGAGCAAGATATCTAAGTTTATCAGTTTTGTTGAGGATTGTCTAATCTAGTCTCCTACAGTTCAATGGAAATTCTTGCTGGGCCTCCCTGGAGCTCAACAGCTTTCATATTTCACAATTAGCATCTAATCAATTATGATTCTTTATGACTAATACACCCCCAGTTCCAAAATAGCAACCAAAGATGTCCTAACCAAATAAATAACATAGTTCAATTGAATTTGTTAAAAAAGCAAAATTAATGGAACACACCTTCCAATTTTTTTTTCACCGACAGTACATTCAGAATTTTTTTCTCTTAAATTAGCTTTGAATCAGATACATATATCTAGTCTCAAGTTTTGGATGATACTTGGTATTTTAATGTTCCATTAAGATTTCTGTCAGCATGCATAAAATATTTAGGTTGAAGGTCAAATTGGCATCTTAAGGTTGTGTCACAATTACATCTCCCATAATTTTCTTTGACAAAAATGCAGTGAAGGCAAACTACAGTCATCAAAAAGGTCAATAACCCTGCAATAAATGCCCTTTGATACAAAACAACAATGTCTTAATAGCCCTTCTGAAGGAAACAATTCAAATTCTGCTAAATATCAACTCACTTTGTCACAGCCGGCCTATTTTACAGTACTTATGCACCAATCAAGTCTCCCTGACAGTCAGAAATCAAGGAAACATTTCAGTTGCAAATTCCCTTGGCAAAACTTTGCAAAATATTCTCAGGGCAAATTTCTGCAATGTGCTTCTGTAAACTTGACAAATTGGCAATATCATGTAACCAGTGAGGAAACCCAGCTATTTAATAGTGATTAATATGTGTGATAGGAATCTTACTAGACCAAACATATGTTGTTAACATTTTAGGCATGCATTTTCAATATCATGCAACTATGCTTTGCTAACACAAGTGTTTCATCTCGCCTGAAATCACAGTGGTGTCTACAGGGAAACAAATCTCCAAATGTTGCTCTGATTGATAAAGCAGACACCTATGTAAATAATCACTTCAAACTGACTAGTTATAAATGCTATGAACAATATACAAAATGATGAATTTCATAAAATGTATAGGTATAGATAACTGGTTGTTTAAGGTTTCATATAAACATGAAATATTCTCCTTTGAGTACACAGTGATAGAAATAAACCTAGAATAATAGTTCTGACTGGCTTTATAAATATGAAGAACACAGATACAGAAAAAAAGGGCAACTGGAGCAAGAAGTAGCAAGAAAGAGGTCTGTGAAATAACACCATATCTGAACTATGGAACTCAACCATGCAAGTCATACAGAATACAAGAACATACTGTCCAAAGTCTGTTTGTATTACAGAAATCCTGAACAGCTATTAGATGCATGGGTATGCAACGAAAGATAAAAAGCTTTTTTAAGGCAAGTAAACAACTTATGTAAGACTGTATTAAAATGAACCATGTATTAAAGATACTGTCAGGGCCATTGACTGATAACAATTCTGTAGGCTAAAAGTGCTTTAACCTCTCTTAAAGTAAAACATTACACTTTATGACAATAAATTACCTTTAGAACTGTTCTGGAACATCAACTTTTCAAGGCATGTCAGGTAATTTCAACTTGTTATGATAATATCAGCTGTCTAATACACAAACCATGTTCTGGAAATTCAAAGTGGAAAAACTCTGTAGGACAAGAGTTTCAATGAACTACAGCCCAAACTTCACTCTCACCTCAACAGACTGGGCAAAGAATCAAAATGCTTTCCAGGGAAAATAATTATGATTAATTTCAATGCCGCTTCAAGAAGCTAGTGGTTTAACTGCAAAACATTTGGCAGGCCTCAATCTTATACATCTTAGATTCATAAACTTCTGGTTCTAGACAAACAACTTATTCCAATGGAGACTGAGAAGTGATATTTCAAATCAAAACATTCAAAATTTTCTTCAATGTGGTTAAAATTCTTTGCTTCTTCATATTTCTAAAATAGATGCTCAAATGTCAAAAACTGTAAAAATTCAAATGATGCTGAAAAGCCTCAATTAAAATATTATGAGCGGTTCTTTTCATTCCTCTCTCTTTCAAATTAATATCGACATTCACTTTTTTATAACCCAACTTTCACTTGCAAATCATTGTTCTTCCCAATAAAATTATTTCTTGTATTTCCTGGCTATTCTCTGCAAAAATGGAATTCATCTTCTGTTTTTCATGTTTACACTTTGTACATAAAAAGATTTACAAGCCTAGGGTAAATTGGTATATACACATGTAGGTCCAGTTACTCTCAGTCAAGCAATAATGAATACTGTTACATCTTTGTTATCAAATATCACACAAATATTAACTTTGATGTCCTTTAATAATTCTACTCTGTAGACTTGAGACTATCTAATAATTACTGAGTAATTTGAAGATGTTCTTAAAATGCTGTTGTAAATTTGTGCTGAGTATTTCTCTCAGGATTTGTTAATGTTCTTCTGCCTCATTAACTGAAGATCTTTCCAATAATTTTACCATGAATTTAGTTTACTGTATGAGTACTTTTATTCACAGAGTACTAACATTCGAGTATTCGCGGGGATCGCGAGTGCATGAATTCATGTTTGTAGGGAAAATATGTACACAAATCTTGTGTACGATCTACATAAAACCGGAAACTCGTTCTGATGATGATCTATAAATAAGCATTGAATTATAATTATGCTAAGATTTGTTTTTATTGTTTATTTTGTAAATAATGGACTTGCAAATATTCAAAGTTACTATTTTATTAGTTTCATAATGTCAAACAAAGGTATAATATTGCAAACTGAGATTGCACCAGTTAAATATTCTATTATTTTCAGATTAGCGCCTTCGGGTGTTTTCGTTCACCTGTATAGCTGCTATTGTATACATGCATTGTGTTAATCGGCTATATATAGCACAGTAAATTTGTAAAACTAATTATGAATACATTATAGAAGCGTACGTTTCAATTCAGCAAATCATTAGTTGATTAGAATGTTTTCAGTTATGTACAAGTTTTAAAGACTAATACTAATATTTATAAACACAGCTGCCAAGACTGTCACAAATTTGACAATTTTTCCTTGCACTGTCTATCGTATCCTTCAATCCCGACTTTTTCCAGCCATTCACTACCACATGTTTTGAAACACTTTCAAACGAATCTACCAACCACTGGGCATTCTCTTATTCATTTCTTAGACTGACCAAGAATTCCACTCAATACACATCGGAATAATCGAAAATTCCGGTAACTTTCGTAAATGGGACATGCCCTAAAATTAACTAAGGATATACTGCTTATGCATTTTAATGAAATGCATGTTCATTTATTTTTCTTTTAGGCACAAATCGCTATACTATGAAAGTATGCTTAAACGGCTGTCTACCCATAAATGGTACAACACTATAAACTCTCTTTATAAAGACTAATATTAAGGCATTCAATTGACCTGTTGTACTTGGAATTTTCCAAGCACCTTTACATTCCTGTAATTTATTCAATCAGTAACATTTACATTTACACGATTCTGAAGAAAACTGAATATATACCAAATTTTGGATTTTACCTCTTTAAATTTCTCTAATAAATTTATGTAGTTCTGTAAACCACAAGCCTGCAAGCAAGACAGCTCTTTAACCATTACACGACAGTTCATCTTTTCAGTCATTATGACTGATCTAGATACATCTAATGTAATCAAGGCATTTGACATGAATGGAGTGACAGGCCTGGACATAAGATGTAGGGCACTTCCTCCTCTCTCTGAACTAGACTCACTGCCTAGACTTAATAGACACACAAATGACTGGAGATTAGCTGGAGATTTCCTTTAAGACAAAAAAACCAGCCCAGCAGTCCATCTTTCTTAGATCCATTCAGCTGTTATGTATACATATTTCCCCCTAGCAATTTCAAGTTAATTTGGAAACTTGAACAGAACTCCTTTCAGGTCCTTAGAATTTCTAATTTTTCTACACCAATTCCTCTGTTACACCTGTTCTCTCTTTTCTTGCAGAATTTGAACTTTAATGCCAAATTCAGAACCAATAAATACAAAATTAATTTTTCCCCATTAAAAAAAGCTTTATTAATTTCCAAGTATAAACATGATGACTCAGTGCCCTCAACTTGAAGCTCTTCAAACTGGCTTTGAAATTCATCATACTTTCCAAGAAGTCAACCTCATTACACTCCTCAAAATTGTATTTGATTAGTTCTATTGTTCTTTTCACAAAGGTTATAACCACTTGTTCTATTCTTTCTACAGAAATTAGGAAGCCAGATTATTATCTTTAGTGTTATCTTTACTGCTCATTTGCTAGAAATTATTGTTCGACTTCATTCCAAATTAGAATGTTAATTACTCATTTTTTACCTCTTATTATTACAGCTAGTGTTTTTTTTTCACCTGTAGCATCAAGACTTATGTCTTTCAAAGCAAACCAACAGGATATTTGGCCACATCTCAAGATTCATGGCAACCACTTTACAAGAAGACAATGCAACAATTAACTTCTAAGCAATTCCGTGCCAACAGGGGGCAACTGTTCCATTGTGTTTTATCATAGCCATTATGTCAATTAGTCAAATAAATCCCTATGTACACATAAAACATAAGTTTAGTTAAAAAAAGCTAAGACTATTTTCTGTGTTACAATTATCACATCTTTTCAATACAGTGTCTGAGCTTTTTTCTCCACTCTGAAATCAGCTTATCTATAATGTAATTATTATCTCTTCACTTTGTCTACCATTGGTTCCCCTTCCTACACCAAAAATTTTTCAAAGGATTTTCTCTTCAAACATATTTCATCTTAACTTTCGAAATTATGTTGACTGGAATTTTGTTTCAGATCATTAAAAACTACAATAAAGAGGTGGATAATTATACTCTACAACAAATAAAAAAAGAAAGGAGGCACCGTGGTTCAGGGGTAGAGCGCATGGCTCCGGATCCAGAGGTCGGGGGTTCGAATCCCGTCTGAGGCAAGATTCTCTCATGATCTTCACATTCCTCCAAACTTTCTAAGAATAGCTGTCAGCATGTGAACTTACGGCACCTGAGTATTCTGACGCAAATTTATTGGAGATCAACAGAGTTATGCCCCCTGATTATGCAAAAAAAGCATTTTTAGACTCCTTAATGTTAAGGACAATGTTAACTAGCACCTGTAATTGTACAGGATTTTTTTGTGACAATACAGTGGAATGTGGGGGCATCCATGTCCCATAGACACATCTCCAGTTTTTCTTTTACTGTGCTGCATGGATGTATTTTTCTAATTAGCATACACAGAATACTTTCAGCCTGATTCTGAAGTTTTTCTTGGAAATTATGACACTAATGAATAGCTGGGCCAGTTGTTTTTGGTCACTTCATACCTGGAAACTGACCAACTCTGAATGATAAATGAGTGAACCCTGACCTCTTGACTCAGGCAAAAGCTGCAGAACTCATCAGAGGAAGGCAATATTTCAAAGCATGCTCTGCCCACTCAGGTGAAATATGTGGTCAGATGATGATGAATATCCCATCTTGAGTGACTGAATTATGTTGTTTTTGTATAGTAATGAGAACTAATCAGCAATGGTATGTTTCCAATCATCTCACCTGGTCAACATGCACTCCACTTTACTGTAGAAATTTAGTAAGCAATATATACAAACACACATGTATCATTTGCCTGTTCTTTCTCCAGTTAAGCATGCTCTGTTGTACCTTACTCATTACTGTCAGAACTTTGACAAATGTTCTCAATTCAAACCTAGCTTTGTAGTCACTCTTATGATGGCAATATTGTTCAAGCCATTTTAAAACTAACATTTATGCAGATGACCAAAGCATAAAAGAACCTCTGACAACCAAACATTGATGCTCCTGCAAGAAAAGAAAGGACATCTGAGGTTTAGCTTACAAAATTACAGCGGTATTACTACATTACTAATGAAGTTTAATATTTGGGGCATGTGATTCTAACTGTGCCAACACAATATATTATATACAGCAGCTACAAAGTAATATATGACTATTATGCAGAATAAGCTCAGAATCTTTCACTAAATATATTGATACCATTTCCTGCCTATACATAAAATGCCAGAATTTATACCCTTTTAAGAGCAAATTTGTACTCATTAAGCAATGGCATTGCTTGTGGCCAATGCCAAATGCTGTATTGCACATTAATGAGAGGTTGCTGGGAAACTGTCAATCATGATACCTAGAACTGTGATCTAGAATATCACACATGCCCTAATGGTCATAAGATGTCCATAGGCAAATACCAATACATCTGTGAAACAAAGTCTGAGACATTAAAGGCAGGTAGTGCTTGGATAATCTCTTGAACAGTACACAATACATGTTTTTTAGAATATCATAATGAACAATTGTAATACAATGGTGAATGCTAAGGTACAGTTTTTAAAATTTAGGTGATTATGATCAAAACATAATGATGGTAAAGATTCAGGGAAGAGAGAAAATTCCAAGAAGAACGTACCCAGGTTGAGTTTTTAAAATTCAGGTGTTTATGATCAAAACATAATGATGGTAAAGATACAGGGAAGAGAGAAAATTCCAAGAAGAACGTACCCAGGTAAAGAATTCTGAAACAATCTAGAGCAGAAAAGCTCAAAAGAGCAATTTTGACAGTCATCATGAAAGACGTGTAAGCAAAACACAGTTCTGCATGCTTCTCTATTCTTAACTCTGTTACTTCTTAGAACATTTCGAAATACCTAATATTTCTACCTTTTACAGTCTAAGTAAATAATATTGTCATTGCCTTGGGGATGTAACACCGGAAGTACTAGGCAAAGAATTATACACTACATCAATTATTCTGGAAATCTGTGACAATACCCTCAGGAGTGTTCACACATTTTTTGTTCCTCCATTGTTGTTTAAATGGCAACAGTTGATTGCCCAGTGATGGATGCTATCAGATATTTGGTGACAAGAATCAATTTAAATGGATATTTAATGTTGCTAGGCAACCAACTTTATACACAAAGAGGGTTGTTATCATGACAGTGCATGAAAACATCTTTTGAACAATGAATCAGTTTTAATGAACAATCCAAACCTTGATCATTTCCTTTTCAACAGATCATGCGCAAATTGATTTTTATATGTGGAGAACATCACAAAAGTAAACAGAACATTGCATTCAATGTAAAAGAAATAGCTGGTATTTCATTAAACACTAAGTGTAACCTAAGTGTAACCTTGAACTCTGCCTGAGTTTATCTATGATACTGCATTTCATGTGTGATCTTGACTTCTAAACTGAGTATTATAACTATGACATCATTTCCTAAGTGTGACCTTGACTTCTGACCTCAATTTATTCATGACATCATTACCAAAGTACAACTATGTTTTCTTTAAACAAAAATTTGTAAAATTAAAATCCTTAGATTTTTACATCACTGAATCAAAGTGAGCCTGAAGAGAAATGACTTAAATAAAACAAAACTATGGACTCTGACGACAAGGAAGCTGCAACAATTTCTGACTATGTAAAACTGAACACAGAAACATCTTTAATTCATGGGCAGCCATAATCTTCTCATATAAATAAGATTTAAACTGTGCTGAACATTTCACTTTAGAGAATGCAGCAAGTAAATTTTTGTTCAAGTCTTTGAAAATGTCAATTTGATTACTCCTGAGACATAACAGAAACAGGGAAGTGCTGAGCAGACTCTAATCTGAAGACTAGAGTCACTCCCTGCACTAATGAGCAAAAACAATGGCTTCAGTAAAATCAGGCTTACGTACTCTAGGAAATTAGCCATATCTGAATAAGACAGACTATCTAAATTTGACCTGAATAATAACTTAATTAGAAGAGTTCATACTCACTGTACTGAAATGTGTTTAGTTTGAATATGCACAACTTGTGTAGATCTACTACTTTTTAAACACTGGAGTAAACCAACCACCTCAATGTACCTAAATGAAACTTGTTTTCTAGTTGCAACATATTGCATGCAATTTTGTTCACACATAATCTGAAATAATACAAGGAATTGGTTCTGAGAAGTGTCATGCTGACTTGCTGTGGAATGCCATTGGTTCTGCTTTTAAAAGGAACAATCATGTGTATCAATTATATAAAATATTTTGTTGTATAGAAAACTCCAAACTTCTAAAAAGGGGTTTTAGATCTACAAACTTCTGCAGTCTTGCAAATAGTGCAAAAGTTTTATCACACACGTACACTGGCTCTTCAAATTTCCTTTTAAAGCATCTCAACACTTAGCATTTTGAAAGTTTCACACATTTAAGGAAACTGTTTTAAAAGCTCAGTATTATTAGATTTCCAGCAGATCTAGAAAAGATGGGCACACATTTTCTGTGTTGTTTCATAGTTCTTTGCACCTTTTTTCAATAAAATTACCCCTGATAAGCCCATAACTCTCCTGTTTTGAAAACCAGGTTTTTCTGATAAGAAAAGACTTATCTTTATTACTATTTTCAAAGAGTTTCCAATATTATTTGGCAAGAACCCTTTTACTCAGCAGGGGTGACCATTTCATGAAACACTCTTAAGAATAATAAAACTTACTTAATCTCCTCACATGGGATGGGGGATCTTTTCAGCTTCCAGAAAATTGAAAGAAATGAAAAAGATAAAGTTTATCATGTTTTTACTTGAAGCAGGGGTTTCACCAATATAAAAGCTTTTTTTCCGAGCTATTCCGATACATGCTTAGAAAATAAGCTTATTCTTTATTGTAGTTTTTAACCCTAAGCAAAAAGATACTGTACCAGTTTGAAAATTTATGAACAAATAATGGAACTAAAAATTGGAACAAAGTTAAAACGCAAAAAATAACTGTTTCACTTAAAATAAGTTCATGTTTTTGCAATTATGACCATTAATGGGAATGGAAAATGATCTTGGAGCATTATAAAATCTGCAAAACGTGACAATTAATCTGGCAATATGGCATCAAAATGATATGCTGAACATTTTTGCACTGAAGCCTATGCCATTAACATATGTAACAGAGTATGAATAAATGCACTGATATTATTTGCGATTGTAATGATAGGTACAACATCAATATATAATTATCGATGTAAAATGCAGGAAAATCGGCAGGGTTCATTCCAGCCAAGAATGCATATCAACACATAATGATTCCTATCACTGAAGTTTAGATACATATGATTTCAGGAAGTAAACAGGGCTCCAGGAATACCTCATCTATCTGATTGAATTACAGCCAAATCAAATCTATTACAATCAGTCTGGATTTTCAATTACAGCCAATTACAAAACTTAGTTAACAGTTCCATCATATGTGTATGATCTTGGAGTTTCCATGGCAAAAGCATTACATTAAAACTTATCAATAATCTTGGACCAATTGCCATTTGCTGTAAAACTTTGTGGCAAAATTTCAGTTTTTATATTCTCTCCTACTGCTACCTTAACAGACAGAAATTTTCCAATTTTTACTATCCTAAACAGACCTTAACTTCAAAGTTTTTCTCTTCTCTCAAGATTTTCAAGTTATCTCAAGATTTTATTTTTTTAGGAAGGAAAGCATTATAGCTGTGATTTGATAGTAACTGCTTCTTTCTAATGAGAAAAAGACCAAGCAACACTGAAGCAGTTCTAAAAATAGACTAAAAACAGCAGACTTTCTGAGCAATACTGTGCAAAGAGGTGAGAAGAAACTCCGGATTTATATCAATTTTTAACCCCAGTGTGGAGCCAGATTTATCCAAAGACAAGCTGATATTTATCTCCTGAAAACCAGGTAGGGGTCTCAGCCAGACATTGGCATTATCTGATAACACTGCAAGGTAGGGGTCTCAGCCAGACATTGGCATTATCTGATAACACTGCAAAGATTATCATCTTATTTTCACCTTATTACATTCTGTGTTACTTCATGAAATGCCTAAATACCCTCCCCCACCCCCCAAAAAAAGTTCTGCATGGGAAAATGATTATGACTTAAGGGTGTCTACCACAAGTCTTGGAGTGTTTAAAATTTCAGAAAAAAAATTTAGGATACTTTTTAATGCTGTATAAAAAGACTAAGATGATAAAGAAGTCTCGGAAACAAGAACTGTTACTGTTAGATGACAATGCCCCCGAAGTGGTGCTTTGACTTTGGGCTGAGGACCAGTCATTCCAGTGTCAAGGTCAAATAAATATAGGTCAGTGGGAAGGTCTTGTCCACAGGAGTATTGTGTCCAGTTATGAAGTAAATCTACTTTCTAATAAGGAGATTATAGCCAAAGTTAAAGTTTTTGGACAATTGGATCTTCAAGGTAAAGGTCATTCAGGTGTCAAAGTCAAATAAATATAAATCAGGGGAAAAGTCTTGTCCAAAGGGGTGTTGTGTCCAAGTATGAATTAAAGCCACTTACTAATAAAGAAGTTACAGTAAATGTTAAGAGTTTTTGGACAATTAGATCTTCAAGGTGAAGGTCATTCAGGGGTCAAAGTCAAATAAATATAGGTCAGTGGGAAGGTCTTGTCCAAAGGGGTGTTGCACAGTCCAAGTATGAAATAAATCCACTTACTAATAAGGAAGTTATGGTAAATGTTAAAGTTTTTTGGACAATTGGATCTTCAAGATATAGGTCAGCAAGAAGGTCTTGTGAAAAGGGATGTTGTGTCCAAGTATGAAGTAAATCCACTTATAAATAAGGAAGTTATGTCCAATGTTTAAGTTATCAGACGGACTGACAAAAAGACAGTTCAAAAAATATATTCCTCCCTTCGGGGGCATAAAAATACTTCAGGAAAAATATAAAATCTATTACATAGAAGAAACTAGAGATGTGTCCATAGGGCATGGATGCCCCAACATTCTGCTTATGTCATAAAAAAAATCCCTTACAATTACAGGTGTGTATAAAGTCTAAAAATGCTTTATCAGGGGGCATAACTATGCTGATCTCCAATAAATTTGCATCAAAATACCCAGGGATGTAATTTCACATGCTGACAATTTTTCTTAGAAAGTGTCATGGCTCTAGGAGTGACACTTTTGGATTTACATGCGACATGAGCCTAAAAATGCTATTTTTTGCTTAATCAGGGGGCATAACTCTGCTGATCTCTAATAAATTTGCATCAAAATACCCAGGTGCATAAGTTCACATGCTGACAAATATTCTTAGAAAGTTGCATAAAAAACCTCAAATATTATATAAAAACATAATGATTATTCTGTTTTATTTTTAAGAAATTTACATCTGTTAAACATTTGTTTCAAGTTTCAAGTTATCATGTCTTATCTTTAGGCTATCAAAGTACTCCTTTTTTCTTGGGGCTTGAATTTCTACCTAATAAAATAAGCCTCTGTTACCTCAGTTCACCTGGGACAGTTAACCATAATGATTCAATGGTAAATTAAACATGACAGAACCAGGCCTGACACCAGACTACTAAAACTGATAAGCCTATTTCTGCAGGTTGTTTCTTAATTGACAATTTTCTTCAAAACTGGGCGTAGAAAAATCCAATTTTTAACAATTACATCAGAAATGTAACAGAAGCTACAAGTCTTGTTCTATCAAACTTACTGACAACTACATCTAAGGAGATTTTAATGCCTTTATCAATAGAAAAAAGATGTCTGGCAAAATGCTGCCTTAATATTTCTCCATATTTTCTTGAATAATTACCCAAAGCCTGGATTTGAAACCTCCCCTTAGAGAACCATCTATCATCAGAATTTTATAAGAATTGACAAGGTATGTATGCTTTGTATGGAAACATTATAGAAGATGAATTTCATAATTTTGACAGCAATGGTACCGTCACTCATGTTACTTATGGAAATGTCTAACCTACAAAATTAAGAGAATATTAATCACTCAAACTAAGTAAGAAGTTGGCACATTTATCTTTAGAATTATCTGCGCTATGAAATTTATGACAAAAGTCTCTGCGCATATCATATTAATAACAAAACAAATTATAAAAAACAAAAATATGCTAAGTTTAAATTTAAGAGAAAAGCTTTACTTATAAAAAATCACTTCTGACATCTTTATTAGAAGAACTATAAAATAAATCAAGAGCTCAAGTTTTCTAAACAGGTAAACTTTTACTGTCTGAAAAGCAAACTGAAATTTAGCACCACTTTTTTCTGTGTTGTAGTTGTCTGATTTTTTTTTCTTTTTCAAAATCGGTTCAAGAACTTTCCTTACAAAAACAAAGTTTTTTGGTGTTACTACAGGAATGCACACACTTTTTTTGTAATAAATTGTACATTCTCTAGAACTAACCAGATTCCCAAAACAATTGTCCTTTGGGATTTTTGTTGTTGTTATTGTTGTTCTGGGGCATGTTTTTTTTTTTGGTGCAAAAATGGCAAATGTTAGTGTACAAAATGGAATAAAAAAAAGATCATAAGATATTGAAAGGAAACATTCATCCAATTTTTACTCAAAGTTTGCTAAAACTGTGCTTATTAATAATAAATTCAACAAACCTGCACTATTTATAGATACAATTAGCATTTCTGAACAGATTTTTTTCCTAATAAAATTTTCATTTCTGAAACCTTAAAACTATCAACAGGACAAAGAAATGAAGGGTTACTATCAGTTGGTATGTCGATAAACTTCGGGTAAAAGAAGCTGATTTGTTTAATCCAAGCTGCTTGCCAAGACTGGCTACTTTTACAAAATAATCGAACACCAGATGACTGGCTTAGTCTGAGAAATCTTTCCATCACTTTCACACGTTTACAAAGAATTGGAATTCTAACAGTTTGACATATTCAAAACAATGAAAATTATTTTCATCAATCTGATTTGCAGAGAAATGAGAATTTTCAAAAGAGAAGTACATGTCTGTAATTCAACACTCAGAAAGCATTTAAAACATTCATATCATCTGGTTGGGAGAACATGCTTTTACTCTGGATAATTTGTCAGAATTTTCTGGCGTTTTTGACAAATTAAGGTGTAGTGTAACATTCCAGGCAAGCCAGAGTCCTTTTTTATGTCCTTGGTATGAAAAAAAGATTTAAAAAAGAAGAAAATTTGATATCAGATGTCAATATTCAAGCAATTTGCACACATGTTGATATTTAAAAGTCTGTTAAAGTTTTTGTCTGTTTGTTTGCAGAAAATGGAGGAAAATCTACAGAATTATTTTTTTTGGAAATGGGCATATATTCTTTCTCATACACTTGAGCAGAAGGGTGACCTCAATAACTGCTTGAAAGATGAGATAACATAATTCTGTACTAAGCTGCTCTAAAATTAAAAGTCTAATAATACAGCTGAATTCACAGCAAGCTCTTTGCTCAGGTGCTTAATGCCGAAATAGTGTTGGGCTGCACAAGAAAAATCATTGTACTGCCGAAGAAATCATTATCAGCTTCATAAGTTAGAACCATACCAGACCCTGGTTTATTACAACCATTTCATTGTAAATGCATTCCAAGCAGAATCTTAGAAAATGTTGTACCTGGGTATTGATACTTTAGAAAATGTCATACCTAGCCGACTATGCTTTCATCATGTGCAGGAATGCAGTTTTCATGCATTTGTCAGAGTACCTACAGAGACTTTTTTTGCAGAAGAATTCCTATTAGCTTTTCAACAGATATATATCACTGAGTTATTTACATCTCTGTTGTGGTGATTTTTTGCACTAACTGCAGAATATCAGTTCAAGATACAAGCAAGACCTGTCCGGGGACAGCATGCTCCACTGGATAATAAATCATAATCTAAGTCAAACAAGACTGACATGTGAAAAAAAATTCGAGTGTGACAAGTACCTACTCATGTAAGAAAAGAAAGAAGATTTAAGCGGGCCGGGTGGTGGTGGTGGTGCAAGTCTCTTTCAATATTTATCAGTATTTCATAAATTGCACAAGCAACAGATGATTCAAATTTTAAATAACATAAAATAAGATTTTTGCAATCTGACAGTTAAACTCCATTAGTCAACAAGATCCTCAGAATATATATGATTTTCAGACATTTTTGTGTAATAAATGACAAGCAAGCTAAAACTCTGTGCTAGGAATCTGTATGCAAATCTTTGGCATACTCTTTCCAGAAATCTTTACCACAACTAGTAGATTTATGGATTTCTAATTAAAATAATTACAAGGAAACAATTTCTTCAAATGCAAGTTGCGGAAACAAACAATAATTAGACATAAAGAAAAATCTGTGATTTAATTAAAGTAACATCTGTATGTTCGATTACTGTGAAATCGAAGACTGTAAACTTGTCTCATAAAAATCAACACCACTAACCAGTATTGTGCAATAAAGTCAATGGAAAATTTTTCAACAAATAATTCTTATGATAACAAATATGCAAGGGTATACTGTGCCAAAAGCAATATAAACAAGTAAGGTTAACAATTCTTAACTCATAAGCATTTTAATCAATATCTGGGGAAAAGCCTAGAAATCGTAACTGAACTCTAACAGCAATAAAGAATGGCAGAAAATTACATTGCGTAAATAATTACTACATTCTATACAGTCTACCTATGACATGGCAAATTTTGTTGGAGTTCTTGTTTTCACAGAACATGAATAAAGGCCTTCTTATTTACAGGCAATAAAAACCTGATTCTCATAAAAATAATTCTAGCAAACCACTCATTTACACCTCTCCAAATAAAATGGAGTCGTAAAGCCTGGTGCCACACACAAGTACTATTTTCATAGAGATGACAAAATTTTGGAAAACATTTCAACTAAAAGCTCAGCCTGCAGAAGTATAAAACATTCAAAATTTAATGTAGCATGAAATTTATGACAGATTCCAGACTGGCAGTGTTCAATTTTCTCCCAATATTCCAGAGCCGGCTGCTTGTATTGTGTCAAATTAGAATCAAATGAGAGAAAAAAAAAGCCAATGAAAGGAAGCACAAAAAGTGTGGATAATTGAGAGTAGCTTTTGCTTAAGGCAATGCATACAGTGGCCAATTACAAGCACACCCAGGATTGTTAGAGCTTCTTGAAGACAATAAAATCTGACTATAATAATCATATTAACAATGCAAAAAGTACTATATCTAGGACAATAACACTGTGTTCTGCAGATAAAGAGAATTAAAATTTAAAATCCATAAAATCTGAAAAATTCAAAGCTAATGTTTTGAAACATAAACAATTGAATTTAGTATAGGTTAAAGTTTATTAGTACGTATTTACAAAATTAAATTGGTCAGGCGCGGCGCAGCCGCGCGACCAATTTAATTTTGTAAATACGTACTAATAAATTTTAACCAGCTTAGTGTTTTAAATTATTTTTGTACACTCTTAACATGTCTCTGCCCTCTTTCGTCACGCGAATTTGATTGACACTTCGAAACACCAAAATCATGCCTGTCATCCATGTTCCGTCGATATCGGCGAGGTCTGATCTTTTACCGCCTTATGCAAATTAGAATCTCCTTTCGCTGGCACACAGAAACATAACTTTAATCGAGAAGGCTGTTTCACAACAAAACGAGTGCAGATCAAGTCACAAGTTTTGACGTCTTAGGTGATTCGGGTTTCTTTAATATGCTGTACTTTTGCATTTTTGTTTTTGTTCTAATATTTCGAGTTGTGAAACTGATTTAACACGATCTTTGATGATACATGCACACTATAATTATATTGGCGTAATTGAATACTGTACTTTTCCGACGGCATTTTCACCTGCAAGCAGCGGCACGAATATATTATTTACCGAGTATGGTATATTTAATTTACATGCATGCATTACATAAAATGAGAGGATATTTTACTTTACTAGTGAAAGCCAACCATAATTATAAAAGATGAATTCAGTTCAATGTATTCTGTATCGCATGAATGTAAACAAAAACCCAATATCCCTGTAACTCCGCCTCCAAGGCACACATGCGGAATAACGTTGGTAAATCATTTCATTCGATTTACTTGGTTAGTACCACTGGTTGTTAAAACCTGATTTACTAAAATAAATTCTTTCAAAATTTGAAAAATGCTGCTATTTCATTGGACAAAAAATAATTTCAAACACTAAGTAACTAATATCGGTCAGCAACAAATATTAGCCTTATCTTTTTAAACAGGAAAACTGATTTTTTCACAAATACAAAATATTTCAGAAAGCAACAAATAGTTTTAAGGCACCTTAAATGTTATGTCATTAAGTAAATATTATATGGAACAGAAAAGAAGTCATAAATCTGACAGACCAAAATGATCATAACAGAAACACACCTTTACCAAGATAAAAACTAAACCACTTTTCTAAAATGTTTTATCAAACTGAAATATGTCGTTTATTTCTGAAAAACAGTGCTGTCTATTAATTGCTTATAATTGAAAATCAATGCAAGAAATAAAATTTTAAACTTGTCACCTGATTCTTAACAACATTTTATGCTTTACAATGAAAAGCAGGTTCTATGTTTTTACTTCAATATGAATGCTTGAATACATAGAATTAATTGAAATAAATGGAGGACAATCAAATATTATCAATGATGAACAAAACAGATTAAATTCACCAGTGCACACACTGCAATTATGAATCAACTGCAAATAACATATTGATCAAATAAACAAATCATTCGACGCCTTTTCACAAACATCAGAAAGCATTAAAACACGTTCACTAGAGTGGCTGGAAAAGACTAAAACGGCATTCATTCCAACTAATGGAATCCATGGGGTTCCAGATTAGATTAGTCTTTTTCAATTACTCAGGAAGAAAAGAGAGTAAAGAAGGGACTTAGAATGCAATTTTCATGATTCATTTTCAATCCTCAGTCCTAATACATTCTACAAATGCCGACTTTATTGCTATATTCTAGCTTACATATTCTCAACCTACTTTTGTTCAATCTTAGTAACTACATAATTTCATGAAATTTTACTTATCAGAATGTTTTCAGTCACACACTCTTTATTAAAACTCTGTAATCCAATAGCTGTTTTAAGCACAAATCTGTGTTTATCAGTCTTGTTTACAAAATTGGTCTATTGCTTTTCTTTTTTTATGCTTATTTTGTAAATTGTTAAATAACTCTGTAAAATTCTGACAAAAGAATTTATCTTAAGTCATTATCCTGCCCTCTTTTCCGCCAAGATAATTACATTTCTGCAGCAGACATTTTTATATTTACTTCTGCAAATGACATTGTCTCATTAACACTCTAAGCCAGTGTGTCATATTACGGCTTTCTCTTTTAAAATAGTCTCCTTGAGGCAGTGATTCTTAACGTTTTACTAATGCATATTTTCAAGTTGTTTGAGACTTATGCATGGAGTTATAATATACAATAGGCAATATTTCCCAAGCAGAACTTTACTGATACATTATATCTTAAGCACTGATTTATTTATACATCTAAGGTGTCTGGAAATGTTCTTGCCTACTTCCTGTATAGTCTTTGTATCAAAGAATCCAAAAAATACAATAACAGATAAAGCATACAATTACTTCAAATGACAGTCTTTTAGATGTAAAAACAATCTGACAATCAATATAATTGTGTCTAATAGATTTCATCTGTTCTGTGCATATTTTAGTGTGAACTGACTGGTTAACAGACTACTCCCCTGCAAAAGCATCTCTGTGCTCCCTTCAAATAAACATCAATTTTCTTTGATCAAATAAATTGGCTGTCAATTACAAAATTGATGCAGTGCTTCTTCAAGTTATAAGTGATTTAATAAGTCTGAAATGCTGAGTTCAAAGGGAGCAACAGCATGTTTTCAAAGGTTCAATAATGGTTGCCCCTGTCAATCATGCAACCGATCCCCATAGATCTACCAGACCATCTTCTAAACAGCTGTTAGTTGGTTATTTCCTGGTCTGAAAACTTGGATCTTTGCTTATCAAAGAATGAATTTATATACCAAGTCGGCCTAAGAAACTGTTTTTTTTTTCTTAAGTAAACTTGCAGGATTTTCATTGCACACCTGTCCCATATTTCTCACAGTTTCTAAAATTGTAAGATTCTGTAGCAACAAGTTGCCAGGTTTATTCATATTTAATGCATGTTTGTTTGTGTGGGTTCAATGCCAGCTTCAACTTCTTGTTTTAGTTTAAGCAAATTTTAAATGAAAATGAAAAGGCAATCTGTAGAAAACAAAATAAGTATAGTAGTTCTAATTGTTGATTACGCTAACTTAAGACAAATCTCGAGTTAAGTAAACCTGGTATTTGTCTTTCTGGCAAACCCTACACCTGCTCTACCAATATTCTGGTTCAAACCTTTTTCTAAAATCTTATTAAACTTGTACTTAACAACTTTTAAAAGGCAATCACAGAAACATGTATTTCAATTTCATTAACAGCAAGTTTCTACCAATAATCTGTAACTGTCACAATTGTACTGGTTTCAATCAATCCCACAATGCAACTACCATTCTCAGCCTCCAATACTTTACATAGGAATAAAAATAAACAAGCACTACTAACTTAAATTGCAGCAAACTCTCCTCCCCAATAGCCCAAGGCAATCAATTCTTCAATAACTTACAGTGCCCTAATATAATTATGTTCCAATTAAGGAAATTTATTTCAGCTCGGTGCTAATCAATTTTGAAATGTAACAAGGCAAAGCAAAGATGCTTTGCTTAAAAGTTTCAGACTGAATTAGTTACATTCTAAGTCCAGGACACATTTTTTTAACAAAAGTAGTTTCAGCAACAACAGACTTGTGAAGATTTTAACTAATGCCAACTTTAAGACAAGAGTCAATGAAAATTCATAAATGTTAATCAGTCTACAATAAAGTAATAGCTTTTCTAAAGAAGACAATAAGTCCCAATCTGCTTGTATCTCGTATCACAGAATGACAAACATCGCAATAAAACAGTAATAACAAATACGTATGTTCTTTTCTTTGCATAACATAAACACAATGTCATTTTCTTTCATATTTTCAATAACAATAAATAATAACATATAATGGCAGTATGTAACAAGCTTTATTAAGGAATGTAATAATACAAGGTGTTAATTTATTGCGTAAAGAAACAGATTATCTGACGTTCTGCTATAATTCTAAGACTACCAGGATTTATATATAGACAAAGGAATTACCACAGAGGATCATTACTAGATAAAACCAGTGTTTTTACTTTGAACTATTTCTTAGAAAGACAATTAAGTTGCAGTAGGTGTGGGAACACTAAATCTTCTCATACTTTTAAACTCCCTAAAGCCTGAATTCATTCTATAATGTCATTTTTACAAGATAAACTATAATGAATGTCCAAATATAATGAGAATGACAAAAGTTATTACTGCCAATCTAATTCAATAAAGTTGGACATTATGGTCAGTTTCTTCGCAACTCTGGACACTGGAGGCAAATCATTTTGCCATCTGCTGAGACTTTTTGCAGGGCAAGTAGATAGTACAGACCAGGAAAATCAAATTTGCACAGATTTGTGAAAACTGATCTATATGCTTGATAGACTATTAACACATGAGGTGGTGGTGTCTGTGTTAAGTAATGGGAAGACTGGACTTCTTAAACAAAAGCTAGTGTATCTGTGATGATTAGCTGTACAGTGGGCATTATTTAATCCTGAACATGCTGAAATTTTGTAATGGATTTGCCCAGCTTTGAATTTGGAACAGTCCATTCAAAGTTTAAGGGATTTCAATATCAAATACAAAAATGGAGCTACCAACAGTATAGAGCCTGGTCAGACTGCACGGATGTGCAGACTGACCTGGCTCTATATTGGTGGCAAAGGCTAATCACTTTCGGTTCCAGCACGTTAAGGGTTAATCCTAGCTATGTGCTTTTTTCACGCTCTTTAGCAGTTTTCCAGTAAGCAAGTTTACTTGCCAAGCTCCCACAGTACAGAATGGTCAGATCTACAGTCATTTTGTGAGAAATTGCCAACTTTTTAAGGTAAGTAATTCAAGTTTTGATGAAACTAGTAGTCAAACACTCCCATCTGATGCTTTAGTCTTACTCTCATAATTTTCATCATTTAAATGTCACGGTTACAATCATTACCAAGGACATGGAACAAAACAAGAAATAGTTGGTTTACACCAGTAAAAAAAAAGAATACAGAAGACACTTCCATTGAGAATTGGTCACTAGCAGACTAATTTTGATGACTATGGCATGATAACTATGATTTACAAAAACTCTAAGACATAATTATTCAATGTTATATCACAAGTTGAAAGGCTAGGGATGAATGTTAACTAAAATTCTGTTATTTAATAGTAAAGGTCAGAGTAACCTCTACAGTTAATAGCATGGAAATTACAAATTAAATATTATTTCTCTTTTAAAAAAAAAAGTTCGCGTCTGAAACACTTTACCTCAATACTGCAAAAATACATTCTTACTTATTTTGGTGACATAATGAATAAGAAAAACACTACTCATAAGAAAAATAAAATAACATACTAATCATTAAAATGTATAGCTTTTTTTAATTCAGAAACTCTACCTATTGTACTTCTTGAAAATTAGATTATCATCCCTTCAAATTGTAATTTAATTTACAACATGTTGAAGAGAGCAAAGTTTCTATGACAAAAGCACAAGTTAAAACAGACAAAGAGTATTTTGGTCAAATTTGATAGAACATATGCCGTGATATAAATCAAAAACACCTTTCAATTAAAATCAAGAACATCCTTAACTTTAAAATGCAGCACATGCTTACCAACAATGACTCTCAGAGCTTTTGTGAAAACATGCACATCTCTGGCATGTTGCATTTAGAATACAGAACAGGAAATTAGGGTGAGCAGTCATTACTCATAAAACTTCCTTCTTCAAAATTTGCATGTGGTAATAAGGAAATTTGGTTGACATTTGAGAATACAAATAGGAAATAGGTTCCCAGTTTGTTTTTTTCAGACAAGAAAAAATGGCAAGATAAATCTATAAGCTGCTTACTAGATAGGACAACATCTATTACATAAGAATAACCCATTATAACTTTGGTTGCTTCTCGTTATCCTTATTTTTACTGGTATACTTACTAAGTTTCAGATGGTGAAGTGCCATGTACAAGTAGTAATATTTTGATCTAACTAGATGGGTGTTCAGTTAATCACTTGTGTCGCCCTTGGACACTTTGTTAGAATGACTTAAAAGGTAAACAAGAGCCTGCTGGAAAAGACAGCAAGCTATTCCAAGTACAAACAGGCACTAAATGTGATCTTGACCTAAAGATTTTGCATCATCACAACCCTGTTGTCATAAGTAATATAATTTGAAAGTTTGATGAAGAAATGTTAAGAAATGGCAAAGTTATAGCAAACGTTATGTTTTTGTGACAGACGGACAAAGCGATTGCTATGTCATAAGCAATACAATTGTAAGCATTATAACTGGAAAGTTTGATGAAGGAACATTAAGAAATGGCATAGTTATAGCCAATGTTAGGTTTTTGTGACAAAATCCAAGTACAAAAAAGATGAGGAAATGTTAAGAAATGGCAAAGTTATTGCCAACATTAAGTTTTCATGACAAATGCCAAGTACAGTACGTGCCAGGAGGAACTCTCGTTTTCCTCGAGGTCGTCGCGGACTACCCATTCCTTAAAACGCTACCAGATCCGCCGCATTTTGAGGATCACCGCTGTGGACATGGTCACCAATATCGCGGCAGACGTCCGCTAAATGATTCCGCGAACTTTTTCACAGGTAAGAATTGACGTATCGAGGCTCACAAAGTTCCTGATTACACGCATTTCGGCGAATTTTACTCTTTAAAATATCATTTAAATGTATAAAACTGTCATTCTCATGCATTTGTTTACGAATGCTCATATTTGTTAACAGAAAGAATGACAATTCAAAACCGAAAGTAATTGCTTCTCGGAACAGCTGACCCTATTTTCAGAAAATGAACTGACTGGTTTCCGATTTACACGTGTTAAACTGCTTCCCTATATTTAAAGAAAACATACAACATGTAAACCCTACTGCGACATCTGTATCGTCTATGCGCTTGACAAAATTATTGATCGATGTTGCTATACAATAACGAGCGTTTTCAACGACGGAAGTACACATAAAACAACAAGCAGATGTATTAGAAATTTGGTTTTAATTTTACCAAATGTCACATACTTGACAGACGTAAAATGCACGGTTTCATTACGATCATTTCATTAAATGTTCAGCTTATCCAGGTGAGTTATGACCCTAATTATTTTCGCTCTGGTCGTCAAATATCGCCGCGATATTTCGCGATGTCGAGACATCGAGGAAATCCGTTTTTTTCCTCGATGTCGCGGCGGATATTTTTATTTCCGCGTCCGCGAAATAAAGCGGAAAATGTGAGTTCCTCCTGGCACGTACTGTACAAACAGGGGCATAACTCTGTTAAATGTGACCTTGACCTAAAGATTTTGGCATCATCACAACCCTGATGTCGGAAGCAATACAATTTGAAAGTTTGATGAGGAAATGTTAAGAAATGGCAAAGTTATAGCCAATGGTAAGTTTTTGTGACAGACCGATGGACAAAGTGATCCCTATGTATCACCGTGTCTTCAAAAGGGCAACATAATAAAAGCAGTGTTATGGCCAATAAGCACTTAGTCATATCTTCCTTCAACTATTAAGTTTATCAGCAACATAAAAGATTTCCAACAGGCTTTTACCAATAAATCACTTTATCAGCCCTTCTGTAAAAGACAAACCCTTTCTAGCAGGGCCCTTAATATTACTGACCTCAGCTGCATGATCCTTTCTCTGATCTCCCTAAAAGCTGAGTGAGGAACTCCTGGTGATCCCTCTATTTATCACCCAATTAACTCTGTCTGATTTGGACAGTTATCAGATGACACATCATTCAATTTTGTTACTGATCAGTGAATTCAAAGACTAGAAGGTGAATGGTCATCATTGATTTGACATCACTATTAAAGTGAAGAATGTCTGCCCCTGTGGGAAACAGTATTTATTTTGACAAGAAATATTTTCATCTTGAGTTTCAATCCCCTTATCAAACACTCTGTCTACAATATCTGGATCCTTACTTAAAAGATCAACATTTTTTAAAGTGTTTTGATGCCCATCAAAATCTTCATTGCAATAAGTATATCAAAAGTTTTGACTTGTAATAAATAGGAAACAATTCTGTTCAGATACTGAGGGTCAAAGGTGATACTGAGTGGACATTTCCTTTGGTGAATGAACTTGAGATTGTATCTTTGAATTATATTATTAAGATATTCAGTTAAGATAAAAATACATGTTTTGGAATCTCCTAGTAATGTGGCTAAAACAAGGGCCATCAAAAATCATATCTTTCGTTTGATCTGTATCTGAAATAAAGTAAATATAAATGTAGTGCCTGTCTATCACTGACTTTCAGCATTCTGAGTCACTGTCTGTAAGCCAGACACTTCTGTACATAAATAACTGTAGCAGATAAACAAGAGCAACCTAATTTTCTTGAATGGACTTGTCTGTCGTTCAATCAAGAAGGTTCCATTAATATTTCTAAACTAATTCTTGGAAACCATTTTCACAAAAACTGATGAGAATGTTAGCACTGAAAAAACCTTATACAAACAAGGATCTGGGCCATCTTTATGGGTGGTGGTGGAACAGTCTGGGGTGGCAAATGCACTAGCAGATCCAGAGGGGGGTGCACACTGGGTGCACCCCCCTAAAATTCCCAGACCATAGGTGTTATTGTAGGTCTATTTTGAATATGTCTTTAAATAATGTATACTTTATTGTTCAACATTGAATTGAATAATCAGAGGCCCATGTGATATTGCCAAATCAGTATACTCTAGCATAACCACAACTGTTGAAATGAGGTAGAAAACAGACACAAACTGGGCCAAACATTTTTCGCACCCCCTAACCTGAAATCCTGGATCTGCCCCTGAAATGTACATTGTATTAAGCTGTCTTGATGCGTAGTCGTGGAAAGATGTGGGCTTGCAAAAGTATGAAGCTGTCTTGATGGGTGTTGGTGGAAAGATGTGGGCTAGCAAAAGTATTAAGCTGTCTTTATGGGTATTAGTGGAAGGCTCTGGGCTGGCAAAAGTATTAAGCTGTCTTTATGTGTGGTGAAGAAAGGTTCTGGGCTGGCATAAGTATGAAGCTGTCTTTATGGGTGTTGGTGGAAGGTTCTGGGCTGGCCAAAGTGTAAAGGGTCGGGAGAGGGCAAGGTTATGAAAAAAAAACTGATCAACAAACAGATGGTCATCTAGTCAGTTAAGTATGTTAATCAATTTTCTACAAACATGACACCCTTGCCAGAAATTATCTTATCAGTGGATAAGCCAGTGTATCTCTGGAGTAGATTACCTCCCATAGGGCAGAGGCTCCATTCTGCCTAACTCTGGACTTAACAACACTTGTACATTATGATAACCTACATGTTTTTCCTCACAGCTAACTGAGAATATCTTTAAACAATTAAGTTACAATAAGGATTTTAAAGAAAGTCTACTTTAAGAATGTTCTTCAACAGCATAAATTTATTTACACTGACTATAACAACCAAATATTATAATGTTGCTACCATGGGTAAAACTGCCCCTAAAACATGACCCTTCACAAAATTGTTAAGAAAAAGTTGTACTGATCACGACATAAACAGAAGCTTGTATACTGTAATGATAAACAGGCTGGGCATATCATGTTTCAGAACTGACCGTTTACTGAACTAATGACTTGGCCTGAAC
Source organism: Cyclina sinensis (assembly GCA_012932295.1). Classification (NCBI taxonomy): domain Eukaryota; kingdom Metazoa; phylum Mollusca; class Bivalvia; order Venerida; family Veneridae; genus Cyclina; species Cyclina sinensis. The sequence goes on along the minus strand of JAAONU010000012.1, from coordinate 22,433,925 downwards.
AAGGTGGTTAGAAGGAGGGAACTTTGGAATTAGATGCGAAATTAAGATAAGTAGAAATTCTGGCAGAAAAAAATCCAGTAATTGGCTCTATTTAGTCATTAAATCATCAGGAACTAGCTTATATTTTCAACTAAGTAGCAATCCCTGCTATGAAGTTGTGAAAGGTCATGACAATTTCTAAGATTTTATTACTAAATTTGTGATGTATGGCTAGACACATAATATATTTATTGCCTTACATGTATGTATTTTACAATAAACAAAGCACACAGACTAGAGTCACAAGATCTCAGATTCTTTTTTCCATTGCTTATAATGTAATTTGATGCACTGGAAATTTTTTAAGTCAGGAAACTGTGGTCATCCCCAAGTGCTGCCAACATATGGCAAAGGTTACTGTTGATTTATTTGCTAAATCCACAATAAGTGATGTCCGGGTTATTAAAAAAGAACTATTTCAAACCAAGAGTTTTTCATTCCTATTTTAAATCTGTAACAAACCAAGGACTATCCAACTAGGCTGAACATTTCTTTACATCACAAAAAAAGCCATGTTATTTTCAGCAAGTCCATGTGACTAAAAATTACAGTACATTTAACATTGCAGTGGTAGGCGATTAAAAACAGGAAGTTAAGTGGACTGGTCAATACCACATTGCTGGAGTAGTCAACTGATTAACAGAGTACAACGAATATTAGGTGTACATCCAGTGATTTAACATTGGTCACTTCAAGAACCTCTGTTACCAAAAATTGGCTGATGGGAAATTGAACAAGTATGTTCTATTGAATTAAGATGTCTTTTCATTAACTCTTCCAGACAATAGAGGCATCCTTGCTATGTCTGGGGAAAGAACACTTTCCATCAAGTTCTGCACCAAATCTGTCTTCAAGGAGATTAAGGCACTGACCAATATAGCATTATAGATTTTTTTGACAGATGCTACAAATTCTTTAACTCCTGTAGTTCATTAAGATTAACTTGTTTATGCACCATTTGAAGACTGTTACCCACATTTCCAAAAAATGACTTCCATCTGACAAGTATCATGTAATAATGTAATTTATTTCCCTCCTGTCATTAAATCATTTTTAAACAAAGAAATAAATTCTTTAAAAAGGGTTCTTCACCTTTTCATTAAAGATTTTTAAATTATAAAGGTGAAATGTCTTCAAGTTCAGAAGATGCAAGGCACCTTTTTGTCACCAGTTTCAAGTACAAAGCCATTTCCAATGGACACAGGATGGTAAGCTGGGCAATAAAATCAGGAGTGTCGACTTTGATCTTTTTCTTATATCAGATTAGATTGATACTCCACATGCAACATTCTGCATTTTTACAACTGTTTGGTTCTAAATAATGTATACATTATTGCCTAGTTTTAGCTCATTATTGGGAAAGCCTAAACATTAAGGTGGAAACAAGTTTTTTTTTTACAGGTTGGTTTTCTTTTAAGTGTAAATATTTACCTTCTGGTTATGTGTTCAAAGTCTACTGTAAAACACATGATAACATCATGTTTGATGCAGCTTTTTTGTTATATACAATGTAACTTTCAAAAACTCCAGGCATTATGAAGACTGTACCATAATTTCAAAATGCAAAATTCAACATGTCTCCGTTACAAATGGTAAACTCTTATTCCTTTCACTTTAACTGCAATTTTTAATATTAAATGTTGGGTAAAATTAAATGCAAGGCAAAAAAGACCAGTCTCCAGAACAGCAACTGTTAAGCAACCAGTCTAAAATTCAAAATGACCGACTTCAAGTGCTCAGTTTACTTCACCAGAGTATGTTTGCTTTTTCCTCAATGTCAAATGTAGCTGAAATTTCTGTCCAGCTAGCTGACTCAGTCAAACCAGAACACTGTACTTTTTGCATTTATTCTGTCTTTGCAGGTCTATAATTCTGTAACATTTTTGAACAACATGAAGTGATGGTAAGATATCCATCAAGACAATGAATGCCATCATGACTGTGCTAATAAACAGACAATTAACCAGACATCATAGCAAACATACTCATTGTGTAACTTGGATAGATGTTCATGTCTGACCATTAATTACTACTCCCCTACATCAAATATGTGAATAATTATTGCTCCCCATGTGGTCATTAATAACCACAAGTTTGAGGGGAAGGCCCAAGTCTTTTTTATTCTGACAGGTTGCTTTAATCACTATTAAAGTACATTTAGCTTGACCTGAAATAACTGCACATTTTGCCTAAAAAAAACATTTGTTTAAGTACAACTTTACTTTTATGAGTTTTAAGACATTTTTGTTTTTGAAAAGATGTTGTACAATATGGTCACTTGCAGGACGGTCAACTACAACAATTACTGGCAAATGGAAACTTCTGAGTTTACACATTCCTTTCATGCTACCTCATTACTGCTTTCTTAGGAATCATCTAATATCAAAACCTGCTCATTTGAAACAGCTTCAATGCACAAAATAACATCTTGAAATTTCTGCTGGCAATTTTTTCTATCAGCTATTAAATTTTATTTCAAAATCACACAAACATGTGCAAACATCTGGTATCTACAATTAGACCTTTCAGAAAAAGTATTTCTTAATTTGTTGCATCAATTTAACTAAAACATCACAATAACAGTCAGATAACTGGAATAAGTTCTTGAGCATTACATTCAAAGCAAAGTGACCTTGTTTTTTCTTATGTTGACCTTGCATAATTTTTTATGCCTTCCGAAAAAGTTACTTCCATTTTATTCAGGCATCAAGAAAAGCAGCATTGCCAATATTACAGAATCAACAATGCACTTCTATAAAAATCTTCTTGCTCGCAGAAAATATTTTAACAAACACGGAAGCATTTGGCCACTGAAAGTGCCTCCCATTTAGTACAGTTATTTGGAATACCCTTTGGGTTTTAAAAGGCATTATATTATTGTCTTTCCCTTGAAAATTCATTAAGAGTAGGTCATTAAAATCAGTTGGAAGCCTAAAAACAATCAAGTAGTCAAGTGGACCAATGAAAACCTTACCTTGGCTGGCAGGTCAGGCAATCTGGAAAAAGCCAGGAGTGGAGCATTCAAAGATAACAACAGCCTAGCTATCAATCAAGGGTGAAATAATTCTAGAGTTTTATTGACCTGTAACACTTAAATGCTGGAACTTCTAAAAGATGTTTGAAGTAACAAGGCGATTTGTATGGAATAAATTGGAACTGAATGAGCAATCATGTATATTGGCCTCAAATAATGAGCTGAATAACTAATTAATGATGTTCTTTTTCTTTTCCTTACAAGGAAGCTTTAACTTTCCAGTGAGCTATTACACTGAAACAGAACAAAATCAAGAATACCATTAAAGCAATCAAATTCGAGAAAAAACAGCAGCAGTACGAGAATCAGAAGCTGAAGTGCCGAGGTGGACAGTGAGTTTGGAGCTGATCAAATTAATTAACGGTAATTGAAATATATAAATAATCTTTAAATGTTATACTAAGTGGCTTCAGGGGCTTAAAGGGAAACTAGAAACAGTTATTTCACTCCTTTCTTGTTGTCAGAAACTCAAACAAATAGAAGCCAAATATTACTGAAAAGACTTACAACCCAAGAATACAACGAACCCAAAGAATTTAACAATAAAAGACTACAGAATATGTGCACAGATGAATCACTGGACCACCAAACTTAAAAATCGTTACTTTGGAAAACAATTTTTCCATGTGGTCAGAAACATGAATATGGAAAAATGGAAATTACGTTTTCAACCAGACTTCCTCTCACAATACAATCACCTATGCCAGGAAACATGAATCATTTTTCCCAGAAATAAAAGAAAGTTACAAGAAATCACAAAATCATTGCAGAATTTATTGGTTGTAAAGTGAGCAACTGGCAATAAATGGAGAGATTTTTCAACATGAATGGGAAATTTTCTACAAAAGCCTTTGCTAATTGCTCATAAGGGTTTTCTTCTAATACATACATATGGTTTCCGCCATACATTTGATAATCAATCTCTAGCAGCTCAGAAATAAAACAGTCTGATCATTTAGTAAGGTAACATACCTTCTTTTTTTTTCTCAAAGAAAGTACATAATTTTAGTATTTAGTTTGATCATTAGCATTTAGCATTTCTATTTTTCTTTTAATGGCATTCAAACTGTATTCAGATTTCCTATTTCCCTTTAATGAAGTCAAAATCCTGAAAATGAGCAATTCTAACCTTTTTCTATATCATGTGAAAACTTTTTTAAAGGCTATCATATCAACCAAATCACACACCATGATCTGAACTTGTAAACATACACTAGTATTTATAAAAATCAACATAAATGTATCATGAAAAACTTCTTTCATTTGTTCTAGTACTATAAAACCTGGTAATAATCAGCTCACTGAGAGTAATAAGTGCTAAAATGAACAGCTAATTGGTTAAAGATACAAGTTATTATATGTATTGATTACTGAAATAGATACATGGGATTTCTTAATAGGCTGCAAAAGGTGAAAAGCTATGCTTCCCAAGATGGTAAAGGAAAACCTGGAAAAAAGCTTTTGTTAATAGGGAACAGTATAATAAGCAAAATCTGGTTAGTATATCAATCCCACAGCAAACCATACTATAATATTTCTGTTAACCTGGAAAGGACTACATGAGGTACTAATGTCTCAATGCAATGGTATCCAAATAATCATGCATACAATTGTTCATTTTTATGCAAAGTTTTAAACAACAAAATACTGTCGCTTTATGAACATTTTTTTAAGCTTAGAGTACAATGGAAAAGCAATGCATTGAGAAGTAAGTACATTTGAATGAAAGCTAGCAGCTCTCAAAGGATAGGTTAACCAACCACCAAACCTTTTGCCCGATTCTGAGAATATATAGTACCCACCTAACTCCCCAGTTATTATTTCAATTGTCGCACTGGGGGGACTCCGCCCGCTTTTTGTCACAGCTATTGTGCGCAACTGATAAATGTGATATGCCTCCATGTTTTCAATTGTAAACTCAGTTTCCTTAATTGATGTAATTTGCCGGAATTCTCCAGGATCTTGTTTTGCTTTGTACTGGACAATATATGAAATATCGTCCGGATTAGCGGGTTTCCAAGACAGCTTTACAGATGAAGGGGTAATTTCCGAGGCAATCACTTTCACTGGAGGGTTTGGCAAAGCTGCAGTAGTAAAGGACACTTGTTGCATGAAAATAGTTATAATCCAAAACACATGTAAACATACGGACAACATGGTGCTTGAACCCTGGTTAGGGATCGTGTTGTAAACACTGACTGTCATTTTGATGTATCACATATGCAAAATATGGGACATCCACAGGGGCACACACCTGTTTCTTTTTATCACAGAGTAACACACACAAAAAAATATAATTATTTAAATCCTTTCCCGTTTATTTCTGATAAAAAATATTTATAATTTATCTTCATTCCACAATGTATGGCATTGAGAAAATTTCCACAAAAACTCCAGAAGAAAACAACAACACCACGAAACAATCTCGTTATGACCAGGAACTGGAAATCCTTCTTTTATCGTCACTTCAATTGAACACCAAATAAAACACTTAATTATTCATCAAATAAAATAACTAAGACTGCCATCTGCAGTGCACTGCAGTGAAATACTCCATTTCAATAAATACAATAGTAACTGAGAAAACGCCAATCACAAATAATAAATCCAGTGTAATAAGTGAGGACAATTACACATGAAAGTACTGTAATGGTCTGAGCAGCTTCCAGAGAAATAATGTTCCACACTCAATAGATGTTAAAATGGACACTGCTATACAAGTAGTACTTGATGTATTTGTTCTAAAGCCGTTATCAGTTGTTTCTTGGAGGTAATTACAGCAACCAATAACATCCAGAATGAAGAGAGCAAATCTGATCTGTGTAACACTTGTTTTAAATAATTGTTAATCTCTGAACAAAAAACAAAGGCTTATTATTCAGAAGCGTAATCCTTTTTTTGCAAGCCAATTTGCTGCGGGCTGGTTGTGTTTTGATCAAATGAATTTCACAACACAACTTTTCAAGAAACTTTTTTGTGCCAATGGGACTGTTTATTACAAAATGCCTTAGGTTTCTACCTACTGAGACAGCATATGTTACAAGCCTGTTGATTGGATAAATAAACAAACTGGCTCCACCTGGTAGGGAATTCTTCTCATTAGAGTTAGCAACATTATGGTTACTATGGAAACAAAGATGGCTGACAAGGATAACACAACAGGAGTTCAACAGCATTTTCTACTAATGTTACCGAAAACTAGCTTATCAAAATAACCAACAAGTGAATGAGATATGTTAGAGAACCAAAGGAAAACATAAACTAATCAAAACATAAAACCTATGTCAGACAAAACTGGGCAGCATCCAATATTCAGTGATACAAAACACAACATTCTCCATGCCATACATTTTCTTGGATAAACTTAAGTTTTAATACTCTTCTGCACAAAGAAAAAAAAATAGGAAAAAAAAAATTTTAAAACCGACAAATGAAAATAAATCATAGATAGTTTCTAATAAATATTTTCTGCGAAAGACAAGAACTGGATACAGACAAGGAAACGCATAATCAGAAGCCAAGATTATAACTTAAACTTGGAACTGATAGCAAAAAAACAAACACAATAAACATGATAAAAAAATAATTATGAGGAGGCAAAAAAGAAGCCCATTCTCTACCATGTCAGAATTTTCTCTCTTATTCTGCTACTGTTAGTTCTATTTTTGGATATTTAAGTTCTCAGAAAATAAATTAAAAGTAAAGGTTTATTAACTTATTTAACATGACAGTTCTTTTTTTTTTTTAAGTATCTGAGATGCTGTCTTTATAAATGAGATGTCAGAGTCAGACCTTAACAAATGAGGTTTAAAGAACTAAATCTTATACCTTAAACAGCTGAGACTTGTATTCAGCTAATCAAACTAATAACTTGAAGTTCAATACTGTTAAGATTTATTACTGCACAGCACAGGAATTACAATGTAAAAGTCTTTCTTTCTTACAAAGAAAATTTTTATCTCTATAAGTAGTAATAATATTGCAACAAAAAAGAGGGTAAAGATTTCTCAATGGAGCAACTGCTGAGGAGAGAATGGGCTTCTTAGTAGGGAATGCATTGTGACATTTTATGGAGATTAAGTGTTATTGCTGTTATCAAAGTACTAGTATAATGTCTAAATGTAGGTTGCATTATTTTTTTCGAAATCAACAGACTAATCTGACATTTTGTGGAGTAAAAAGTTTTTTTTCCCCTGGAAAGAAAGAAAGAACTGTGACGACAAATATTCTTATAACGTTTCAAGACTTGCCAGTATAAAAAATATTCTGTCCTAAACTTATGTAGTGCTACTTTCACTATGAAATGTCACAATGCTCATGAAACAATTCATTTGTATAATAAGGTAGTTTACTGTGCAAGAGCTTTATATAAAGCCTTGCATTTGTTTCATATGTCATTTAAAATAGCTTCAACATGAAAACTTGATAAATATGTAAATAAATGAAACTGGAAATGAAAAACTGTTAGCAGACCAATAATTCAGTTCAAAATGGCTGTTCATATTCTGGTTTTCTGTTGTATCTATTTCTTGTTTTTCACTGTTGTTGTTGTTTTTTGGGGGGTGGAGAGAACAAAATGTTGATTTCTGAAGATCAAAGTTCTTTTTTAAATGTTTTATTTAAATACTGTAATCTTTAATTTATTATACCACTACAAATAGCAGGACTATTTCAAACGTGTGGTTTATTTTGTCTTCCAAATTTTCTGCTGTATATGAGGTGTGTCAGTACTGTTCATACTGTTATTGCAAAGGAAAGTGTCCAATTAATGACACCATACAGTCAATCAGTATGGGAAAAGGCCATAACCTGGCCTAAACCAATTGACACCATACAGTCAATCTGCAAGAGAAGTGTCAGTAACTTGCCCTAAGATCAACTGACACCATACGGTCAATCTGCAAGGGAAGTGGCAATTACCTGGCCTGGATCATTGACACCATATGGTCAATCTGCAAGGGAAGTGGCCATAACCTGGCCTGGATCAATGACACCATACGGTCAATCTGCAAGGGAAGTGGCAATAACCTGGCCTGGATCAATGACACCATACAGTCAATCTGCAAGGGAAGTGGCAATAACCTGGCCTGGATCAATGACACCATACAGTCAATCTGCAAGGGAAGTGGCAATAACCTTTCCTGGATCATTGACACCATATGGTCAATCTGCAAGGGAAGTGGCAATTACCTGGCCTGGATCATTGACACCATATGGTCAATCTGCAAGGGAAGTGGCCATAACCTGGCCTGGATAAATGACACCATACGGTCAATCTGCAAAGGAAGTGGCAATAACCTGGCCTGGATAAATGACACCATACAGTCAATCTGCAAGGGAAGTTGCAATAACCTGGCCTGGATCAATGACACCATATGGTCAATCTGCAAGGGAATTTGCAATAACTGGCCTGGATCAATGATACCTTACGTTCAATCTGCAAGGGAAGTGTCAATAACCTGACCTAGATCAACTGACACCATATGGTCAATCTGCGAGGGAAGTTGTCGTAACCTGGCCTAGATCAACTTAATCTGTAAATGAAGTTGCCATAACCTGGCCTAGGTCAATTCAATCTGCAAATGAAGTGGCCATAACCTGACCTTGATAAACTGACACCATATGGTCAATCTGCAAGGGAAGTGGTCATAACCTGGCCTAGATCAACTCAATCTGCAAATGAAGTGGCCATAACCTGACCTAGATCAACTGACACCATATGGTCACTCTGCAAGGAAAGTGGTCATAATTGGCCTAGATCAGCTGTCACCATTCAGTCAATCTGCAAGGGAAGTGGCCATAACCTGGCCTAGATCAACTGACACCATACAGTCAATCTGCAAGGGAAGTGGCCATAACCTGGCCTGGATCACTGACACCATACAGTCAATCTGCAAGGGAAGTGGCCATAACAATGCCTAGATCAATGACACCATACAGTCAATCTGCAAGGAAGGTACCCATAACCTGGGCTAGATCAATGAAGCCTTTCAATTAAAGTGGAATGTTACGTCGTAAAAAACAAACAGGTAACTCAAGTACACATTCAGTGGTCAAGTGTCAGAATTTAAGTGGTTGCTAAATGCATCTTCTTAAAGAAACTAGAGCTTTTAACAATTGTTGTGATGTGAAAAAGTGAGTATATCTGAGTAAGCATAAAACTCATTTTAAATGTAGACTGGTACAAACTAAATTTTTCATTCCCTCTTAATACATTCATTTCTGTTATGTCACCTGGTAGTGACAATGTGGTAACATTTCTAAACATTGATTCTATCATCAGAAATTTGCAGACAGGAAGAAGACATTATTATTTCTTTAATTCAAATTTCAATTTTGAACACTTGAAAATTTAGACACAAGCCATGCGCTAATCATTCCCATTGTGGCAAATAAAGATGACAGAATTTAAAATTTCCCTGGTAAAATGTTCCCTGTGGGCCCCCTGGATTATATTGATTTACCAGAATTATAATGGTCTAGTCACAGAAGTCACCATTTACAGAGAAAATATCACAAACTTTATACGAAATTCTGGAATGGAAAAGTTTATATATATATTGGTTATCAGTGTTTCCCATGAAATGGAATCATTTGAAACATTCAAAGTTATGAGTAACTGCTTGTCAAATTAATAAAGTGCATGTGGAAAATAAAATAGTTTCTTTTTTTTTTTCATTTTCATTTAGTTTCTTAACCTGCAACAACTTTATCCCTACCAATTTCACTTTGTTCTTTACTTTAATATTGTCTGACTCATTCACAAATTGCTTACGAATTACATGTTTCTTACGTTACATATAAGTTTAAGTGTTCCACATGGGTTTCAGAAATCAACCTTTTTTTCACACAAAAAAAAAAACAAAATAACTGAGTTTTACAGCATTTTAAATCTTATTAGTGAGCAGTTTTAAGAATACAGGGAAAATTCTAATTGTTACAGCGCCACATAAAATCAATCGTCTTAAAATTTAGCAGAAAACATTCTAATTCATTCTTAAACAGAAAGGAAATACGAGCAGCCATGTTTGACTTTCAGAAAATGTGTCTTCTATACTATCTTGTTAAAGTCTTGTTGAATACTAATATGTTTCAATTGTAGAAACCAAACAAGGAACATAAAATCAGGGTAACTTTACAGCAATGCATAGCATGCTTTGGGTATAAGAGAAATTACTGTACAAAATTTACACTCAAATGCTAGGTTATGCACAGCTGAGTATTTCAAAGAAAGACAGAGAGTATTTTAAAATTCACTGGACAACACTGAAAGTGACAAAGACATTTCTATATTTTTCATGCAGTAGGTTTTGATAATACTATAACAAATGGTCACAATTTTCGCAATATTTCAGATCACAGACATGACAGTATTAGAGACAAGGGTCCCCTTTTTACAATATCTTTAATTGGGTACAAATATGGACAGAAACAGAATATATATTAGTCATTCTTTTGCATTCACATGGTGTAAACTTTACAACAATCTTACCTTTGACCTGCACGTAAACGTCTTTCTCAATATTTCCTAATTCTGACTGGGCGACACATGTGTAATTCGCCGATTCCCGAACTTCTGTTAAAGTAAGAATGTTTCTTCCATGTGGGGGGTCTTCACGTTCATTAATTTCTTGATATCCCTTGCGCCATTTGACAACTGGCATTGGGGACCCAACAGCCACACAGTCGATTGTGACAGTCGCATTTGGTTCCACTTGCACAACATCATCTGGTGGTTTTGAAAAGTGTGGTGGAACTCTACGAACTGAAAAAAAAAAATGCAGAAAAATAAGTATGACATAAATCACCAAAAAACACCAAAATTTGTCAATCATAATGTTTGGTTCAAATATAGGGTGACAAAAATTTGATTTAAACTTTTCATGTCACTTGAAATCTTCATTTATTAACTTTGACTGAGTCACAATATGGGTTGGATTGTTTAAAATTTACTACTCAAAAGTTGTAAGACTGACGATACTTTCCAAATGTGACAACTAAAACATTGGTGTACAACTCAACCCAATAAACAGTTGTATGTACTTTGATAATTCTAGGAAATGAACAAAAAGTGTCCTAAATCCTAATATAAAAGGCCCTAAAACTGGCCAATTCAAAGGACATAATTCTTGTGTAACTGCTATTAAATTATAGTTATAACTCAACATCCAGTTCACATTTGTATTAGGTTTGACGACTGTGGATCAAAAAGGAGTGGGTGCAACTTTTATGGCCAACAAAATTTAAGGTAAGAGCCAATGAATATAAGCAAATCTCTTTGTAACATCCCTCAATACAAAAGAAGAAAAAAGAAAAAAATGGCCAAATACATGCCAGTATCACAGAAAATGGCATTTTAACAAAACAGGAGTGTCACAATAACTAAAGTATCTCTTTCACCACTCTCTTACAGGCAAGGTATGTCTTTGGGAATCACAGAACACATGAGGAACAATTAGTCTCCTGGGCAGTCATTAAACACCCTACACTTTCCAGTATGACAAGAAACTTTGTCATTAGTACATGATCTGTTCCCTCTAAAAGAGATAATATGATTGTCTAAAGTATAACACAGACTACAATCCTTGATGAATGTAAATGCATCTCTTAATTTTTCATAAGTGTACCAAAAAGCTCTTAGAACACTAGTACTATATATTCATGTGTGTATAAGTCACACTCTTGTATAAAATCAGACTTTTATATGGTGTATGAACTAATGAACTTAAAAAAGAACCTTTTCTTGTCTGGTTTTCTGTGTGCCAATAATGAAGTTTTTCACACTGGGGCTAACTCTTCAACAGCACTAAAAAAGACTGTGCCATAACCTTACAGTTTCTCCTTGAAACCCTCTACTCCATATATACACATTTTAACACATGTGCGACCACTGTAGATCCAGATCAACCAGCACATTCGTGCCGTCTGATCAGGATCTGCACTGGTCACTTTTTGGTCAGAAATAACCTAATGTATCAAAAGGCAAACAGTGTAGATCCTGATCAGATGGCACAGATGTGCCAGCTGATCTGAATCTACACTGTTCACCCAAGTCATAAAGGTGTATATATGGAGGAAAGGGTTAAACAGGCTACTTGATCTCTTTCATCAGCTCGTTTGAAAATTATGAGATTTATGTGAAAACATCTGCAATTCATCTGTTGTAGAGTCAGCAGTTTCCCAAAGAGAAAACTTGAAATGGCCATTACAAGCAGGTGTCAGCTTAACACAGGTCTTGCGTGTACACTTCAAGCTATCCATATCTGATGTTACCTGAGAAGCTGGTCTCAACATATGTAAATGGCTATTTATATGTTCAACTTTGAAATACCAATGACAACAACTGATAACAACAACAACAACTGAAAACCATCAGATCAAGTTGATGGCAAAAAACAGGGAATCATTTCTTCACACCAGGTGTACCTTATATTAAATACTGGAGATACCAATAGATTTTCATCAATACACAAAAATATCTTGATATATTTCAAACTTTCTCGTTAGATAAACAGTATCTTCATTATTTTGGCTTCCGCTATCTTTAGGTGCAAGACTTCACGCACGTAGGTACCAACATTTCTAATTTCACACCAACATCAAATAACAACTCATTCAAAAATTCATAGATCTAAATGCGCCTCTTAGTTAAAATTGAAGTTAATTAAATTGATTGAAATAATTTAGTAATGAGTTTCTAGTAATTTGCTTCCAGATTGGATACTGACAAGGAAATGGTGTAAACGACATATTGGAAAATTCATGCTTAAAGCAAGATAAGTTTCCTTACTAAACTTGTATGTTGAGAACCTTTAACAATACCAAAATTTCATCTCCAACCACTGGTTTGTCTGTAAATTAAGATCTGCCTAATGAATTACACTGCCAACAACAAACCACAATGTCATAGAATAAGGGACTAAGGTTTAAGCAAACAATCTACTGTCAGAATGTTGACAACTTTTTCAGAGCTGGTTCTTTTGAATTCCAGACAAAGATTTAGTTAATGGCTGCCTACATAACTGAAGTTTAAAACCAACAGAAGCAAAACAACCTTGCATGACTGCAAAAATGGAACTAAACCTTAAAATGGCCAATCTCATTTCTGAAAACAGGTGCAGAATGTTTTTGTTGTTGTTTTTGTTTCCTTTCTTTATGGCTGGAAATAAAAAAACTTCATGACGTGCAAAGTTTAAGTCATACTAGGATTGTTGTAAGTGGTAGGTGTCAAATCAATACTCTATATACTCAATACTGGTATGGTGCATTTTCTCATCAATAAATAAGCAGCGGTTTAGTTATCTCACAGGGTTGGGAAGGTGTAATATGTATGTACTAAGGTTTGAAATTACTTTAGTATTACATACATGCATGGTGAGTAGAAAGGGATTAGTTTCCACTGATACAATCTTTGAGGAGCTTTTGATGTTACTGAAAAATCATTTAGTTAGCTTTCTGTTTGTCTTTTTTTTAATACTTTCTGCATGTAAAAATTAAAAAAAAAAAGGAATATATTCACAAAAACCTAATATATTTATATCTTCTATAAATATTTTCACCACTTTCGAGTCTGTTCTATTCACATATATGATTTTTATTTGGCAAAAATAGGTGAAATAACATAGTAATTATGGATGTTTTAGAATCTAGCATTTACTTTGGAATGTGTTTATTCATGAATTATTCATATAATAAATGCTATCTGACATTAGAAGCCTGACATTGTTAACATTCATGCTCCATTTCATCATTAACATATAGTTTTTGTGCAATAAAACATTATTTGAATATATTAAACAGTTAACATTTATGCTGAAACACCAGATTTGTAACATATCAGTTAACAAAAATCATAATAATATTAAAGTAATTTTTGTCTTTTAAGTCACTTTTATTATTTCAAAATCACTTAAAAATCAGCAAATTTAAAGAACCAATTTTTTATGTTTAAAATTCAGAACAAAGCAGGTACCCTTCTAAGACTGATTTGTTTATTTAGGCAAGATTTTGACTCGTCTTATACTGAATGAACTTTACCAAATTCATTTTGATAAAAAAGTTCATTGGCATTTACAATCTAAATAATTTTCAACAGACAAGTCAACATAAGTAAAGATTACTGATTTCAATAACATTGCAAAGAAATTAGCAATAAGGGTAACCTTTAATTGACACTTTCCCTTTTATTTACCTTCTTGACCATGTGTCCCTTGATAAACCCTTAGTTAATAGGCCTGTTTTATTTTTTTTGAAAAAGTGAACAAAATAAACATCCTGACAAGGAAGAGGAATTGTGAGATTTTCTTTTAATCTCATAGAAATTTTTTTGAGCAGTTTACACTAACTGAGATCCCTTACAACTTGGTGTTTTCTTTGTTATAAAATGGCTCTTTAGATTGGCTTGAAAGTGAGTGTTATCTTTTTGGTGTTTGTTTTTTTTTACTTTCTGGTATCTTATAAAACCAAACTATACCTGTGTTCTTATGCCTTCCCACTCATACATTTTGAAGGTTTTAAGATATCTCATGTATTTTTGGAACGTGATAAAGCTTCTAGCAGGTTTGATGTATCTTTTAGCAGTGAGCTTTCGAGCTCCAGACCCGATTTCCTCGCGTTATCTGATAGCCAATGGCATTATCTTGATAAAATAAAATGGCACCACACAACCTTTAGCTACAGCAACAATTTTCCTACCTCAGAATACATGCAACAACAAATAAATCAAAACAAAAAAATCTTAAGTCTGGGAAGTGCCATGTGCGAACTACAAATTATGTTTTTGATGGCATTCAACTTGATTTTGTTCAATCATGTTTACTTTTTTAATTTTTGTTTATTCATACTACATGTGATTCAATTTTAATTTTCTTAGTATTTTCTATTCAATTCTCTTGATTTATGCCAAGTTATGGAGAAAAGGAAGTTAAAGACAATCAACTTTAACATGACATAGACAATTAAAGTACTTATTTTGCAATCTGCACATTTCAGGCACACTTAACTAAACACACATTGGCCAGACCACCTTGGCACAATATCGACAAATTCTAAATAGAAATGAATGACTTCAAGAACTTCAACACTATCAATGAGGGCCATCTTTATGCATCTCATTTTACTGGCATTTGATTGGATAAAACAGGTGCCACCTACCATTTGATAATGTGATATAAAACTAGTAAATCTTAATAACGTCAGAATTTGAGAAAAATGACTAAGAAAATCTACCAAAAATAATGCTTCAAACTTGTCAGTCATTCACTTTTGACTAATCTATATATATTTCTTGTCAATTAGTGTTTGCTGGTTTTGTTTATTTCCCACAGAAACCTTCTTTGGCACTGAAAACCTGTGATGAAAACATCAGTTTTGTATGTTCTTTTTTTTTATATACACAGCTTATCCTAAGATTTTATGGCACAGCGATACCATCTTAGATATCAGTGATAGTGCTGGTATAAAACGTTACAGGGTTCGGTGCTTTTTAGATCTGAGCAGCCCAAATCTTTCCAACTTTTCCAGCATCAAATAGATATTTTCTCTTTGCCAAGTAATCAGGATTATCATCAGTCTATAGGAAGTGTCCCGCAGTGAGAAAATGCTGAACTTCAACTACAAACCCATCTTTAAAGAAAAAGAACTAGAAAAAAAACCTTAATGAAATATGAAAGCACAGTTTTTCATCAATTTTTTATTGGCAGGGTGGAAGCAAAAATATCTATTAGTTTTGGTTATCTAGAATATGCAAACAATTTGAAGCCTTATATTCCTGCCTTTAATTTTCTTTTTATTTTTGGTTTCAGCTCCATCTAAGTTAAATTTAATTCCAATTACTTATTGCATGACTAACTATGTACACAGAATTTGGCTTATATTTTCAGAATTGATAAAAAGTTGCATACAACAATAAATCTTGTGGCCAAAAATACAGAGAAACATGCTAGTCAAATTTTGAAATAAAGAATTACTTCAGTTTAAAGGGGAAAAAATAGGAGTAATAAAATCCTGCAAGTACGATCCTGATTTAGATTGGTTCTGATTTAATTATTGCCCTACTGACACTGATTGATCATCAAATAAAGCAGGTGCCCTCCATTTACAGTGCTTCCAAATCGAGGCTCATTCACCCAGAGTTCATTCAGTGTCAGCTACAATGTAAAACTCAAGTTTGATCTACAAGGTTTGCTGGGAAAACTCTGGAAAAGTTCTCATGTTTTCTAGAAGTCACTGTTTTCCTTCTGTTTTTTGTTACTCTATAACAGTTCTGCTGAGTGTACCTCCCATACTTTAATTTAAAGTCCTTCTCACTGTTTCAGCAGTAGTACAGAGTCCTGACTGTTTCAAAATTGACTTACAAAATTCAAACCAGCAAATAAGGAAGATAGCAGGATAAAATGTTCTAAGGTTGACATAAATATTATGACATCATTTCTTCATTTTAAAAGCTGCACAAAACAGAATTAAACTATGTTTAAAGATTAAAGAATAGTAATGAATTTCGTAAAGTCATAGCACATGACTTTTTTCCCCAAAAGAAATTGTCTGAATGCATCATATCATGTATTCCTCAAGACATCCTGGAAGAATCTTGGATAACCAGTGAGACTCAATCAACAAATCCCGTCATTTGCTGATTTAACTATCTGCGTAAACTTCACTTATCAGCAGACATTAAAAACCTGCATACCTTTGACGCAACTAGATATTCAGTCAAATGTACTAACACAGAGGGTAAATGAGTTTTCCAATGAGGAAATACTTGTCATCAACGTCATTTTTCATTTTGATGTACTTTTTTCAACGCCTTTAACTAAATGATTTCTTGCCCTTTTCAACTACTGTGAAGATTTGTAGCTGTTTAAGTTCACCTTTGCAGCTTTACAATATTTTTTGGTTTCAGAAATTCCAAGATGAAATAAACAATTTAAGAAAATGAGAAACAAAACATTATCTCTCACTGCCAACTGAAATATAAGAAACAGGAAGATATTTCACCGCCAGTTATGTTTTTTTTATCTCTCATGTTTGGTGGAATCAGTTGAGAAAAATTTATGAAAGTTATACTAGTATGCTTTTAAAATCATCTATTGTTTACAGAATTTCTAGCATTTCAATAAGAAAATCAAAGAAAAATATGAAGGTTCTTTACGAACTTATAAAACTGATACTCATTTTTGATATAGGAGTATTTACAGTTGTTTACAAAATGTCAGTCAGATTTAAGACTGACACTTATAAGTAAACATCAATTAAAAACAGCACCTGTTATAATGTTGATAGAAGCCAACAAATACAAGTTTGTTTGAGACTGTGAGCCCCACCCTTTCCATGAGTAACACCTATCTTGCAGGTTAAACTTTTTTTAAACATTTATAATTCTTCAACATATTTGTCCAAAGTATTCTCAGTGTATTTTTCTGTCTTCTTTTCCTGTAAAACATCTAAGTCTAGCAATGCTTTAGAGTTTGGTCATGACTTTCTTGCTTTACGAGTGTACCAATTTGAGTAGACTTAGCCCGCCTTTTAATTGCTTGCAGCAAAGTTTTGCCTTTGTGACTCAAGAACAGACCATGACCTTCAGTTCTTAGAAGCAATCTATTATGATCTGCATTGTTCACTATTCAGCTTCTAAGTATTCAATCTATAATACCCCTATAAATGATGAATGGGTCTGTCTAAACTGAATGATGGACCAGTCCATTTCAGACATTTAGCAGGGTAAGGGTTTAGGAAGGCAACTTTGAAAGCAAGCATGTTTAACCTTGAAACAAAAACTTAAATGATGCTATCAACCATTTACTACCCAAACTAATTTCTGAATTAAAATTCTTTCAAAAATTCTGAATTTTGACAAAACGTTTAAACATTTCTTACATGTTGTATTTCGCTAAATATTGTTATCAAATAATGAACTCCAGATGTCTGCCTGCCAGCAACTTACTTTATAACTTCTTTCTCAAGTCTTTTCAATGTTAGGATTATTTTTGCAAGATTAAATTTGAGTGGAGTAAGATTAAATTGGAGAAATTTCTCCACAAGTTGCCAAGAAATCTACATAATTTGAAGTGCATTATATCATTTTCGTAAATCCATCTGTACAATTAGCCTCATTTAATGTTTCTAAGATTTTTTCATTTTTTGAAAACTTTTGTTTACTATATACAAGACAATGATTTATTCTGAAATCAAAATTTTAATGCACATAAAAAAATCAGATGACCTAGCACTAACTTCCCTTTTTTATTGCTTTTCTCAATGTTTTAGTCATTAGAAGTGCTGGAAAGAGAGACTGACCATCATTGTGTGGCAATATATGTACTGAAAAGCTATCTTTAAATCATAAAATGGCATGGAAATACAAACACAGAAATTCATTTCAACTACAACAGTGTCTTATACTGGCTTAACATGCTTAACACACCACCTCTTTGGATTTACTAAGTTTCTGTCATGTTCAATTCCGTTCAATTCTCCTAAGACTTCTGTGTAATGTTTATGAAAGAGTAATGTCAGTCAAGTGCCCCATACCTACAACCCCAACTTTGAGAGAGAACACAATTTCTACAAATTATGTACAATAACCTCTATATATTTTTTTTAAATTCTGGTGAATTCATCAGTCCTGTACAATCTTACCTTTCACATAAAGCATAGCAGCAGAAGAATAGGCAACACCAACTTCATTTTCTGCGACACACTCGTACTTTCCATGGTCACGTTCTTGGGTTCTTTCAATTGTCAATGTACCTGTAAAATGAATGACAGCATGTTATCTCTCACAAATTATCAGGTAAACATATTCTGAACAATGCAAATTAAATTCAGATTCCATTTTGTCCCTTTTTTAACAACAGAATATCAGTGTAGACATTAGCATTCACTACTTTACCGATCTATTGTATAAGGGAAACAACTCAAACCAATCTACAATGGATACAGTCAAGAGTTATCTTTCATCACAAGTTCTTATATCTAGTCCATATAGAATACTCATGTGAATATTTGAAATTTCAAACCTAGGTTATTTTCTTAAGAGCTTTGCAATACATGATATGTCAATTTATACCATCATCATCAAATTTAATTCTTGGATCTCCAGTTTCAAATGGTAGGTTGTCTTTCAACCAGTATATGGCTGGTGGTTCCTTGTTATCTGCTCGTGCTGCACACACTAATGTGGCTGTCTGTCCCTTTTCCACGTTCTTTAAACTTGGGTTTACTGTGATTATTGGGTAACCTTGAAGGTTATCTGTGAAAAAGCAAAGCAAAATTATGTGTTAATTTCTTTAACTGCCATATTCTGTTGCATGCTATACTCAACAAAATAATCAATAAATCTTTAATTAATCTGAGTTCAGCTGAGAACCCTAATATATATGACAGCAAACTTTTAAAAATCTGTAAGACTCAAAAGACACCCATGTACAGTGAATTAAAGAAAACAACATTTTAATCAATAATGATACTACAACAAGAAGTAAGAAGTTTAGACAATGAATAAAATCAATGCTGCAAAGCTTTTAAATTTAAATGCACAGAAGCGCCGTAATATAAGAGTAAAACATTCTATTTTATTTCTAATTTGACAGGTGGGAAACAATGTTATATTTGACCAAAACATTGGGTTTTGTTTCTTTTTCGCTCGTCATTGCCATATTGTGCCTTTATATACTGACAATTTGCTTGGGCTTTTTGCTGTGCAATGAAAACCACTGTAAAATTTTTCCGCTTTCTTACATAAGAAGTTCAATGGATTCATTGATATTGTTGTCAATGCGGATGCAACGAGACAGTGCTTCACACTCGTTGAATCATCTGCGACGCAAAAATCAATGCCAAATGTTTTTCAATGAGTCAGATGTTTTGAACGAATGTGGGTGGTAGCCAATTCAGTTTAAAAACACCAAAATAATTTTCAAAACTTTACAGTGTGCTGTGCAAATGGTAGCTGCAAGCAATTTTTTATCGCAATTACGCAGGCAGGAACTTCACTGTCGTATAATCTTATTTCTGAAACTATACCCTCAATAAATAGTGTTTTATTCCCTAAGACTAGTGTATGTGCAGAAAAAGAAACAATTTTTCACCTGACCATATAAATGTGTCCTGGTTGTAAATACTGAATTAAGTTTTATCAAATGATTTAACATTAGTCGCAGATCAAAGATCAAACCCTAAAACCGTAAAATTACATTCCATTCAGAGGTACAACCAAAGGTTAAGAATAATAATACTTTTAACAAAGACATAGAAATTTCTGACAAGATTTTACTGTAACTGATCAAAGATGACACACCAAGCTCAGTAGCAGGCTCTTTGGGATATAATATTTGACATGCATGTCATGAATATAAAGAAAAAAAAGATCTGACAAATAGGAAAGCTAGTATTGTTTTTCTCTTCTTGATAAAAATGTCCTTTTCAAGAGAAAAATGAAATTTTCTCAAACAGAGGGTATTAAAACATACTATGTTATTTCTAACTGAAAAATATGTCATGAAGTTTCTTTACACACACACATTCAAAACTGCTTCTCAGAGAGAATAATAAACTGTTAAAACTACAAACACATTGAAATATAAAGACACTTTTTACATATAAAGACAAGTTTACATGACTTTTCAAGAAAGAGAAGTGTATGTCAAAAAGTTCTATGAGGAATGATAAACAGTTATTTTGTACTGTGTGAAGTACCTTTTTATGTTGTTGTTTTAATTAACCTGTAATGCTGTAACTGACATATTCTGCAGTTATACGAAAGCTAAATATAGTTATAGCAAAGTATTCCTGAATGAAACACTGTTGATGAACTAAGTAAACTGAAGGATGAATGCAAAAAAGTCCAATCTGCTTCATTATTCCATAAAATAGAATTTTTCACATTCATCCCTCAAAATACATTCGGCTACATGAAACATAAACACACCAGAACACATTTTTGGTACAGGAACACTTGTTTTGGTCTGTCCTCTACAAAGGTAGGGAGGAAGTCAATGCCAGAATGGGGGGAAAAAAACTAAAATTTTAGTAATCTAACAATCAAAGACAGGGTTTGGGGGAAAAAGGGTATCAAATAAATTCTAGGTAACAGGTTTCTGTAAGAGAAAAGGGGTTAAAAAAAAGATGGGTGTGGGGTGTGGGTGGGGTTTAATATTGTCACAGTTACCTTTGTACACTAATATCCAATCTGGATTATGCCCCTCTGAAAATTCATGCAACAGTTTTTTTGTAAAATCTCTCTTGGGTATGCATGTTGTTAGTTCTTGAATATTTTCAAAAGAGTCATACAACATAATCTGTGTATTAAGCTTTTCTTTCTTTGTGACATATTTAAAGAACTTGCTTCGAAAACAATATGATTCTGTAATGCAATATGCACATTATTCTGAGCTTGTATTAAAAATCACTGAAAAATTTATATGCCAATATTATAGATTCTGAAAAAATAACTTAATTCATAGGATGCAATATGACTCTTCCTGTGAAAATAAAATCAAAACATTTTCAAACAAAGTACCAATCAATCAGGCAAGAATAAAACACATCTGAATGAAAAAGGTTGTTAAAAATAAATAAAATACAGATTAAAGGGTAAAGAGGTTAATAAAATGTGAAATGGACAGTGTAGTTCTCGATGCTTAGCTGCCGCTGCATATCTCACGCAGGCAATGAACATTCCTATGCTTAAGTTTCTTAATTGTATTATTTTGGTGCTATCCCTTATCATTTCAACTAAATTTATAGAAATATCTTTTGACTGTTTCAGTTATGAAAAACTTGTAAATTGTAACTAATATCAAGTTTCTCTGAAATATCATTTTTTTTAAAAGAAGAAGTTACCTGAAAACAAATGAAAAAATACTGGTCAAAGGGAGGTAACTCTTTTTATAACAATAAAATATTCTTGTAAGATTAGTTTCCCTTACTACAGATATCCACAGTCATTTTTTCTTGCAAAGGAAAATGGTTGTATTGTTATAATAACAACTATTTTTTTATAAACAGTTATGGACAAAACTATTTTTAATTATAACTTTTCGTGATCTATGGTTGTCCAAAGAATTAGGATTGACTTGTTTCCTATATATTTCATTACATTCTTGAGAAATTTTATGATAAAATCTGTCGGGTTCCACTGGGAAAGCTGATTCATTGACAATCACAGTGAGACACTTCCTTTTCTGTGAAGATAGTTTTTAATAAACCTACTGTTTAATATATTTTAACTCCCATTATATAGTAAGGACTATGCTGGTCAGGTTGGGAATTAAGCAGTATGTACTTTTAATATCACTTTGACAAGAAGTGGATTTGTTATGAAATAAAAAGATTGAAAAGTATAAGTTTCTTCCTGAGAATCTTGTTACAACACCTGACTATTATTCAACTTTAAAACAAGGATTTTTTTATAAAATAAATCTAAAGAAAATGTCTCCCTACAAAATACATGCATGTTCACACCAGATAAAGACTCATTTAAGAGACTGAAGAAGCCTAAAACTTTCAACCCTTAAACAAATGCAATACAAGTTTAAAAGCTTTGACTTGCATTATCAATTAATTTTCTTTTTTTGTAATTTGACAATAGGGTATGTTAAGAAATATTTTCCACTGTAACAAGAGTTCTCAGTTTGTCAACTGTGAAAAGTTAGGTTGCATTAGTTTGTTTTGCATAAGAAAAGGAAGAAAATATGTGAACCTGTAATCATATCAACCCTTTTAAAAATTTCAAATAATACTGCAGCCACAACAGTTCTTAATACAGCATCCATCAACAGTTCTTAATACTGCGCGCAACAACAGTTCTTATTACTGCGTGCAACAACAGTTCTTAATACTGCGCCCAACAACAGTTCTTAGTACAGCACCCAACAACAGTTCTTAATACTGCGCCCAACAACAGTTCTAAGTACTGCGCCCAACAACAGTTCTTAATACTGCGCCCAACAACAGTTCTTAATACTGCGCCCAACAACAGTTCTTAATACAGCACCCATCAACAGTTCTTAATACAGCACCCATCAACAGTTCTTAATACAGCAACCATCAACAATTCTTAATCCAGCATCCATCAACAGTTCTTAATACAGCATCCATCATCGGTCTTAATACAGCACCCATCAACAGTTCTTAATACAGCACCCATCAACAGTTCTTAATACAGCATCCATCAACAGTTCTTAATACAGCACCAATCAACAGTTCTTAATACAGCATCCATCAACAGTCTTAATACAGCACCCATCAACAGTTCTTAATACAGCAACAATCAACAATTCTTAATCCAGCATCCATCAACAGTTCTTAATACAGCATCCATCAACAGTTCTTAATACAGCACCCATCAACAATCTTAATACAGCACCCATCAACAGTTCTTAATACAACACCCATCAACAGTTCTTAATACAGCATCCATCAACAGTTCTTAATACAGCAACCATCAACAGTTCTTAATACAGCACCCATCAACAGTTCTTAATACAGCACCCATCAACAGTTCTTAATACAGCATACATCAACAGTTTTTAATACAGCATCCATCAACAGTTCTTAATACAGCATCACAGTTCTTAATACAGCACCCATCAACAGTTCATAAAAAATACAGCCAATAACAGTTCTTTAAACTGCAGCCACAACAGTTCTTAGTACTGAGCCGAACAACAGTTCATAAAACAAGAGGGCCATGATGGCCCTATATCGCTCATCTGAGTATGACTGCTTTTAACAAAGTTGTTATGGACCTGGTTAATTGACCCCAGATGACCCAAATTCAAACTTGACCTAGAAATTATAGTAACAACCTTTCTGACAAATCTACTGGTTATATAGACTGAAAATGTTACCTCTAGAGTGTTAACAAGGTTTTTCCATATTTGGGTGCTGTGACCTAGTTTTTTGACCCGAAATGACCCTTATTTGAATTTGAGCTAGAAATCATTGAAACAACCATTCTGACAAATTTCCAGTATATTTGGACTGAAAATGTTAACTCTAGAGTGTTATCAGGTTTTGCCATAATTGGACTCTGTGACCTAGTTTTTGAATCTACATGACCCATATTTGAACCTGAGCTAGAAAGTATCGAAACAACCTTTCTGAAAAATGTCCAGGATATTTGGACTGAAACTGTTACCTCAAGAATGTTAAGAAGGTTTTTCCATATTTGGGCTCTGTGACCTAGTTATTTAACCTAGATGACCCATATTTGAACTTAAGCTAGAAATCATCGAAACAACCTTTCTGACAAATTTCCAGGATATTTGGACAGAAAATGTAGCCTCTAGAGTGTTTACAAGGTTTTTCCATATTTGGGCTCTGTGACCTAGGTTTTGACCCAAGATGACCTGTATCCAAACTTGAGCAAGAAATCACCAAAGCAACCTTTCTGACAAATTTCAAGGTCTGATAATGTAACCTCTGGAGTGTAAAGAAGGTTTTTCCATATTTGGGCTCTGTGAGCTAGTTTTTGACCCCAGATGACTCATATTCCAATTTGTGCTAGAAATCATGGAAGCAACCTTTCTGAGAAATTTCAAGGTCATTTAGACTGATAATTTAATCTCTCAAGTGTTTAGATGGTTTTTCCATATTTTGGCTCTGTGACCTAGTTTTTGACCCCAGATGACCCATATTAGAACTTGAGCTAGAAATCATTAAAGCACCCTTTCTGACAAATTTCCAGGATGTTTGGACTGAAAAAATAGCCTCTAGAGTGTAAACAAGGTTTTTTCATATTTGGGCTCTGTGACCTAGTTATTGACCACATATGACCCATGTTCGAAACTGACCTAGAAATCATCGAAACAACCATTCTGACAAATTTCCAGTATATTTGGACTGAAAATGTTAACTCTAGAGTGTTAAAAAGGTTTTTCCATATTTGGACTCTGTGACCTAGATTTTGACACCAGGTGACCCATATTCGAACTTGACTTAGAAATCCTTGAAAAAAACCTTTCTGACAAATTTCCATGATATTTGGGCTGAAAATGTTACCTCTAGAGTGTTAACAAGGTTTTACCATATTTGGGCTGTCACCTAGTTTTTGACCCCAGATGACCCATATTCAACCATGAGCTAGAAATCATCAAAACAACCATTCTGACAAATTTCCATGATATTTGGACTAAAAAAGTATCTTCTAGAATGTTAACAAGATTTTTATATTTTTGGCCCATGCGAACTAGTTTTTCAACCCAGATGACCAATGTTCGAAATCATGCGAGAAATTAATGAGACAAACATCCTGACCAAGTTTCATGACAATCGAGGCAAAAATGTGACCACTAGAGTGTTAACAAACTAATTGTGGATGGACGGATGGACAACAGACAAAAGGCGATCACAAAGCTCACTCTGTCACTACGTGACAGGTGATCTAAAAAACAGCCAACAACTATTCTTAATACTGCAGTCAACAACAGTTCAAAATGCTACCCACATCAGTACTGAAATTTAAAATTATGCAATATCCTGCAGGAAGGAAAGATTTTGCTCTGCTAATATCTGCAAAGACAGGTCTGCAAATGGTTAACAATATTTAAGGATCAAGAATTCAAAAAACAATGTTCCCCATCTAATTAGCCCCATTTTTGTGTGAAATTCACAGGACTCAATTATGCAAAGTGCCTAAACTAATTGCTTAATGAATCTTAGTCCCTCTACCCACATCCTGTCACTATCCCCATGCCCTCAGAGTATCTCTCTATCCCTATCTACCCTGAACTACCCCTATCCTATATCCTATGTATATCACACTTTGAAGTTCACCCACATCCCTTTCAACATCTGCATCACCATGACTGAAAATAATGGCTGAAATATATGTAGTTCTCCCTCACCCCTATCAACATGTTCTTCACCCTGACTGAAACTAATATGGCTGCAGTATAAATAGTTCTCCCTCATCCCTATCAACATGTTCTTCACCCTGACTGAAAATAATAAGGCTGCAGTATGTATAGTTCTCCCTTATCCCTATCAACATGTTCTTCACCCTGACTGAAAATAATAAGGCTGCAGTATGTATAGTTCTCCCTTATCCCTATCAACATGGTTTTTTCTTCACCCTGACTGAAATTATTGTGGCTGCAGTATGTATAGTTCTCCCTTATCCCTATCAACATGTTCTTCACCCTGACTGAAAATAATATGGCTGCAGTATGTATAGTTCTCCCTTATCCCTATCAACATGGTTTTTTCTTCACCCTGACTGAAAATAATATGGCTGCAGTATGTATAGTTCTCCCTTATCCCTATCAACATGTTCTTCACCCTGACTGAAAATAATATGGCTGCAGTATGTATAGTTCTCCCTTATCCCTATCAACATGTTCTTCACCCTGACTGAAATTAATATGGCTGCAGTATGTATAGTTCTCCCTTATCCCTATCAACATGTTCTTCACCCTGACTGAAAATAATATGGCTGCAGTATGTATAGTTCTCCCTTATCCCTATCAACATGGTTTTTTCTTCACCCTGACTGAAATTATTGTGGCTGCAGTATGTATAGTTCTCCCTCATCCCTATCAACATGTTCTTCACCCTGACTGAAATTAATATGGCTGCAGTATATATATATTTCAACTTTGAATGATCACAGGTGACTGTTTATGTTGGAAGAACTCACCCACATAATGGAGGGCACCTGTCTTTGAAGCTATAAAATCAACAAAATATATGGTGTGTGCAAAGTACCTAATGTATCTGGCAATTCTTGTGATCTTTAGCTTTACATATTTATTTATGTTTTACAATGTAACGGCAGCAGCAGGTGCAAAATGAAAATAGTTACTTAGAATTTCCTATCTAAAATGCCTCTTCCTGAAAAACTACTTTTCATTATTATCACTTGTATTTCTTTTACTGGAACTTTTTGTTGTAAGGTATGTTTATGCCTAAAATTAAGCGTTTGTGTTTCTAAAAATTCATTTTTGTCACCAATACTATCTAATGAATGTCTCGGACAATTTTCCATTTTTATTACTTTTTTATATATATATTTTTTTCTAGAAGTTTCCTGGCTTCAACTTTAATTGCATTCAAAACTTAAGTATCTGCATGTCTGAAAATAAGTGTTCCAATGCTTTATTATAACTATTTACTATTTCTGACATGGAAAATTACCTTCCGTAAGAGTGAGAGTTGATAAAATAAAGCATGACAGGTTGATATCTTCGAGACACTATAATCACATTGACTAACATGTAATTCTCCCGTTTTCTGTCACATCTGTACATTTCGAAACCCTGATCAATGAAAACGTCCAAACAGAAAAGAAATATTTCCTATGTAGTCATCTGTGCATTAGCAGGGCAAAAGAGTCCTAAACGGCTATGAATTTTTCATAATAATGGTCTTAGCTCAGAATGCAAAACAAGTTTGGTACAAAATCATTCTAGAAGCTTTTGAAAGGAATTCTTAATGAAATGATTATGTCAAATTCCCTTTGTTATCGTACAAAAGATATAATGTACAACATCCTTGCTTTGAGAAGCAGAACTTTTAACAAATAAGGTGAAATACATCCGCAGCATACATACAGATGAGAAAAAAGGGGAATCAAACCTGTCCCAGAAAAGGGAATTGGATAAATAAGCACTGAAAACGATGGTGCAACATTTTGTTCAGGTTATTTGACTGCTCACTTATAAATATTTTCTGTACTAGTTAAGTATCTTTTTTTATTATATCAATGTATAAAAACCTGTTTTACTACCAGAACTATAATGGACAGATGGCTGACAAATTCCTTGGCAAACAAATGAAGAGCACAACGTTTACCTAATCTGATGTTGACCTTTATCGTGAGAGGACATCAAAGAGCCATACTTCCTAATGACAAAATATTGATCAGCCGACTCTAAATCAAATATTGAAGTCCAAGGTCTTTAGTGCTTTGACAACTATCTGATAGTAAATAATAACTGAACAATAGCCGATTACCTTTATGCGAGAATGTGATTGGAAAATCTTGTCTAGCAGTTGTCTTTCAAAAAAATTAATTGAGCAAATTTAGGGGAGGTAACTGGGAAACAGTGCCTTCAATTAGTTGTAATTGAGTTTAAATGGTTTTTCTTTTCATTACCCACTTTTTAAGTTGATCCTCACTATACTGAGTAAAGAAATAGATACGTTTAAATTATCATTTTGACTCCGAGTCAAAATCGCCAAGCCCTTATTATGTATTTACTGTATACATATTTCATAAACACAGCAAAAGATGAAAAAATCTCTTCTGTTTTTTTTGTTTTTGTTTTTTTTATGTGCTTGTGTTTTGGGTAGAATATGAATAGTGCCAACTATTCACACTATTCAAAAACTTGTACCAGACTAATGCATGTGCAAATCTTAATTTCTTTGAAAATTTCATCTGTGTTCAAGTGATTAGACAATTTCTTATCTACTATAAGCAGACGAATATGATACATCTTATTTGCATATAATGAAAAAACAATTTGGGCAACCTATTACTGAGAAAATGTTGCCAACAGATTGCCTCCTTATTCTGTAATTTAGCCTAAATAAAATTCCAAGGTCTCTGACTAATATGTAAATCTGTGAAAATATCCAGAGATAATTATGCCTATCATTCACTTGCAAGAAAAGGGAATCATAATGACCAGTAAATTACACTACAAAAATGATTTGTGTTTGATCCTCTGCTATTACTGTATACTTACTCAGTGTTACAAACTACTGGTTACAACATTTAGGTGAGATATTGTGCCTCAACTGTTTCAAAATTTATTCAATTTTGATCAAGGTACTGCTGAAAGCTTTTTCCTTCAGACATTTACTATTTTCCCAAGGTCTTTTGTAAGCTTTCACTTCAACAACATTGACAAGTCTTTCTCGTCTTTCAGAAAATCATCTTTTACAACCTTCATTTTTTTATTTTTTTTTTTTTTTTACAGGTACATTTCTTCATAGCAAGCAATTATTTCTGTGGGTAACTTTACTTAAGAAAGTCTATCATTTTTCACTTGGCCTGTAATTACATAAAGTCAGATACTACTGCAATGATAATATTTATGATGCTGTCTCATGACATTTTGCTGACTGTAAGAGTACTTTCTGTCACTTAGACAATTTTTTATGGAAGCCATGTTTGCATCAGCCACAATTAATACAATTGGAACAATCTATAGATAAGATGAAATGAAATGCTGACTGTATCTATATTTTTCAACAATTTAAACCAGCAAAACTGACACAGTCTTTGTTTTAATCTGTGTGACTGAGATGTTTGAAGTTCATTTTGGTTCTTTTTTTTTCTTTTTCTTTTTTTTTTTAAGTGATATGTTCTGATGTTTTATTACTATACTTTATCTAATCCACTTCAAAAAATTTGGTTTATATATGTTTTATAATTATGTTAATTTCAGGGGGAGTTTTTCTTTTGCAGTATATTACACATTTCAAGACATTTTCATTAAAAAGACACACTGCCTCACTTTCATGAAATAGGTATCTTTAATAAAAATTACATTTTAACAGAAAAAAATCCATACATGTAACACTTTAAAGAAACAATTTTCATCAAACTGCACACATGGGCATTTTTCTATACTACATTGGAATTCACTCCAGGAAATGTGCACAAAAACTTAAGAAATGTCTCAAACAAACCATTCTCAAAATAATCAAAGATCAGAAATCAAAATGAATAAATACCTTCTACTTCATAAACATGAAGCGTTGCATTGGCACGAGCCTCTCCGTGCTCATTTTGGGCAACACAGGTAAAGTATGTGTTGTCCTTTTTTCCCTTTGCTGGCTGTATACGAAGCACAGTTCCATGCGGCATGGGGAAAATATCGTAACGTTTCTTGTGCAAGTGGTTTATTTGTTTCCCCTCTTTTTCCCATGTGAATTCTGGTGGTGGGTATCCCGAAGCCTTACAGAAAAAGCTGACGATAAGGTCCTCAGCAACCCTCATGTTCTTTGGAGCAAACGTGATTCTCGGTGCAGCTGAAAGAAACAAAAAACACTTGTTAGCATCATTTAGAATATACGGATTTATTTGTATGTACAGTCCACCAAAGAATGGCAACCTTGTGTCAAACACAGCTCAATGATATCCTATGACCTATTCCTGAAGGTGTACAACAAATGTAAGCAATACAGAATGGCAGCAATATTTGCAATACCATTGTCTGAACAATAATGTGTTTGCAATACCAAATTTCAATTATGACTTTATTAACACAAATAGGAAAAGGCTGAATTTGTGATTCCACAACAGAAATGACCTGACCGCAATGATAAAAATAGATTCATGTAATTCAGACTTTTTTTTTAGTTTTCACAACAGACCAGATATGAATGTAGTATTACAAACAAAATACTTTAAATAACAAAAGATAGTAGTATGGTTAACAAAAAATAACAAAATTAAAGACCATTGCTATAGAGATTCTAAAATCCATGAAAAATGGGTCCAATGTGAGTCAGTTGAAATATATTGATTCTGTACCACCATATCACCCAAATAAAATGAGGATTAAAATGATATAAGATAACTTAAATAATTTGAAATGGTTTATCATTCTTTATTTGACCCATAGCCATAAGGGAGGTTACTCAGTAAATAAGTCTTCAACAGTTAAGGTTATTGTTTAAGAATATACCGGTATAATGAAAATGCTGTAAATATAATTACTTCAAAAGGACCTTATCATGCAAATGCTATTTCTGATGTGTGACACTAGTTTTTTTTATTCTTTCTATTTTTGTTTCTCTTACATTTTTTCTTAAAAGACTTTTCAAGACTAAATCTTCCTGTTTATACCGGTACCAAAATTATCTTCCTGACAAAAATTCAATAAATTTACTTTGCTTGACAATAGATTTGCCATGAAATATATCCTTGGGTCAAAATCAGAAAAAAATAGTATGCCTTGAGAAATTACTTAATGTTCAATTTCTTCAATTCATCAAAGGAATGTGCAAAAAGGGAGGTAATTCATGAAATTAATAGAGAACTATCTTAAGTGTCTTTGATTGCCTCAAGACAAAGATAGAATTGCGTTCTTTCAATCACTAATGAAATTCTTTAAACAGGGAATTCACATTTTGTCCCTTGATGATGATTTTCAATTTCTATAAAAGCTGTTTTCATGATTTGTTTCCCCTTGGAATGCAAGCAACAACAAATTTAATGCTACAACATTGAGGTACTGTAATATATTCAGTTTCTGCTTGGTATTGATTGAAAATGCAAAGATATTCTCCAAACAATTCTAATAAATTTCCTACAGTTTAAAGTCTAGAAAGGCGGAAGACAAAATACAACAGAAATGACCTCAAATGAGGCCCATTCAGCTGTGCTGGGATGCAAAAACTGATGTATGAGTATGGTGGTAAAAAGAATTTTGAATATATTCTTGTGAAAAAATAAAAACTTATTAATACTTAGCCAAGTATTTCTATAGTCAAATAAAGTATTCTTAACATATTCTTGTGAAAAACTGTGTGTTGATACTTAACAAAATATTTCTGAAGAAGTAAAATAATTTTTTACCTTAAGCAATGGCAATCAAATAAATGTCATTCTGTAACGCTCATTCTATTATTTAAGGATTAATATTTTGAAAACATATTACTTTCAAAGATGAGTTGGGTCTTTTTTTAAGGAGAAAATATAATAAATTATTAAGTTATTAATCTGTTTTAGTTTAAAAAAAAATACATATACTTTAGTGCAAATTAGTAAAATATCATTCTCAAAAGCAGGAAACAAGAACATGAGTTACATCCCTTGAATCTTATAAAATGAGACTGTTTTTAAAAGGGGAGGCAGAAGGAATTCATAAGTAATGGTCAGCTTACATTTCTTGTCAAGTCTGAACCATCAGTTCTTTCCTTTTGTTATGTTTATGAGCATTTTCTTGACTGACAGAATATCTTAGTGAACAGAATATTAACCTTACTAATCTTTCACTACATGATTACTCTTCATGTTCCTTCTAGCATAAAGTCAGATAAATATCTATGACTGGAACACTGGTTATTTTCGTAACTTTGATATACTGGCGACTTTTACAGATGACACTTTCATTTGAAAATTTATACAACAATTTACTTTAAAACAGTCAAAATTGTGAAAACTTCTGTAAGCAAAATGTGCAGAATCCCAGACTGACAAATTCAAGAACTATATGACATGTGGACATATGCACTTATACAATATGTAAATGAGTCATACCTAAACACATTAAAGCTGTCTTGCCTCCTGAAACTTCAATTTAATTTAACTCTGCACAGCAAACTAATTTGTGAATGAGCCTCATTTGAATTTGAAATAAATTTATGCAACTGTAAAATTTAGAACACAAAAACAAAGAGTGCTTCAGTGGCTAGTCTAAAGATATTTCTTTTAGATATATTTCAAAATTTTTATTTTTTCATTCTTAATTTTTGCACTTATGCTACCTCAGCAATTTTTTTTTTTTTTTTGGCTTTTTTTTTTTTACAAAACTAAAGAGTGTAACATAACCGAGACAACATAATAAACCCAAAATTGGAATATTAACCTAGGGAACTCAATATTTAACCCTACACAGAAATGAATACTTGGATATTCATTACGTTCCTATCGCAATTACTTACGAGATTCGGAATCGTGGTACTCGAAAAATTCAAATTCAGAATCAGCAGACATTGTATGATTTCCTGGAATTCAAAATGTTAATTTGTTACCAAGGTTACAAAATACAAGGTTTAGTAGTAGAACTTTTCTTATCAATTCTTCCCAACTGGACCCATGACGGAAATTCTAAGGCGAAACCGAGCTTTTTCTAACATTGCTTTTTTTTTCTTTTTGAATAAATACAGAAAATATCAAAGTCACATCTTCAAATCTACATCATTTTTCTGTAATTTTACAATACTTTAATGCAACTCCTCTAACTTAAACCCTGATACAAAAACCCCACAAACTTCCCAAATATGCCCCTCCTTTGTGCTCCATTAATTTTTATTTTGCACTAGGAAAAAGGGAAGCTTACCTTACTATCTACAAAGTTACGAGTTTGTTTTCTTTAGTAAAAGATCTACTAGAAATACAAGTTCAGTACATGCATATAAAAAGAGTTGTATAAAATTTTGAATATCATTGTGTGATTCCATTTACTTACGCGTTAACTGATCGAAGTACTCGAAAAATTCAAAAGTAGTTTCAGGAGTATCGGGGATTTCGGGGATATCTGCGGAAAAGTTTGCCCCTGTGATGAAAAAATTACTGGTTAGAATGATAGATTGGCCACTACCGAAGTAATTAACTAGAATTGCTTTCTGGATCAACACATCAAAATGTCATTTCAACTTTCAGTTTTGTTTTTGCTATGGTATCCCTTGTGACTGAATGCCATTTACTTTTTGTTCCTTTGGAGTTGCTAACTGAAAGTTTCGTCATTTGGCAATTGTTCTAATAGAAGCATGAAAACTTTACAACTGGCTTTATAAAAAAATCCAAGAAAATTGTTGCCATTTTCTCCAAAAGGTATTTTCATTGAATATCTCAACTATGTATTTAGAGATCTTGACCTTGACACCTGAACCTAATATAAACTTTAAAAAAAAACATGCAAGGTGAAGTCATAAGCAATAAGGAACTGAAGAAATGTAATTCTGTTGTTTATATTTTGTTCCAGTATAATTATCATTAAATTTTGTAAAATCATGACATTGCAATGTCTTTCCAGAAAACAAATCTCTCAGCAACACAGCTGCTCCAGCAACAAGGCTGTTGCCATAGCAACAAAGCTGCCATGAATTGCATTCTGGGTAGCTTAAATATAAGCCATTTTTAAAGGAAATACGGTAAGAGGGACTGTCACCCATTTAGTTATTTTTTTTCTTCTTCTTCCTTGAATATTAATTTTAGAACATTCATTATATTAATGCTGTTGATGTTTCTTCTTTGCCTCTTTGTTGTTGTTGTTTCAGTTTGTAAATTCTGTTTAGTTTTTCACTACCTTATAGTATAAACTCACAAGAATACTCAGAACATGGCAGCTTTGCAACCATGCTGACAGTCATTTCCTCAATTAAAGAAAAACAGAAATTATGATATAATGAAATTAACTATCAATTTAAAAGTAAAAAGTGAAATAAATGAAATACAAATCAGATGTTTTTCTTTTTTTGAAATGAAAAGAACACCAGTGAGGGTTCAACAATGGGTTAGCAAGGACATGTCTTATGTAACTGTCTGTTTCGAGGGGCGAATACCAAAACATTCTAAATGCTTTAAATTGGAATAAGAAGCAAACAGCATTTTTTGCATTAATTCAACCCTGGATTTGAATTTCTCTAAACTTAGTATTTAAAAGAGTTAAAGAAAATACTGAGGTCTTAGATACTGCCAATTTTACTGAAAAATGTGCTTAGTGCTCATAATCACTGTTACATGAAAGAAAATATTTGTAAATACCCAAATTTGAAACTAACAGCCTTGAACTACTAAGCTTTAAACACAATTCTGATATATTTTAGAAAGAATGTGAGAGAATATTCAAAATATGTTGTTGTATTCCAGACTTTTTTTTTCAATATTTCTCAGTGGCAATGAAGGATTATTTTAAATCTTAAGAAATCTTTAACTTAAGTAAGTCAAAAAGAAAAACTTGAAAGTATTGCTGTATTTTCTATGTGACTTCTTACACAATTTCTTGAAATTTCAGAAAATGCTTCAGAACAAGAGTTTAAGTTTAACTGATAAACAATTTCACAGACGTTTTTTAAGAATAAAGAATTGATCTATTTTCCCCTATGTCTGGAAATATAAAATCTTGTTTTCTTTAGAACATCGTCATTGCCAGCAACTGTTTCCACAAATGTAATTATCAATTAACCAAAGTACCATCACCTTTCTAGCTGTATTATTCTTTACAGTATCAGTACTTCTGCCATAAGAATTATAATTTTTTCCATGGCTAAACAAGAGGAATTCAGATTTTTACAAATGTATATACCTAGGGAAAAAAAGTATGTAATTTCTCACACACATATACCCATACTTCACAGGTATTGGCAGTTGAGTTATACAAGGAACATAAAAAATTACACAATTGCCTGACTTGAATAAGCAAGCTGATACAGTTATTTCTTCAGTCGCCAACGATTTTATTCAGAAATCAATATCACTTGCTTCCATCTCTCTAATAAGCTTGAAAATTCACTATGAAAGCATTCCAAGTAAAATACAATTGACGCCAACTGTTCCTGTCATCTTTTCAACATGGTCATATAACCTGAATATTGTTCTACACAGAGCCAAAAATTCCTATTCAAGCGCACCAAATATGGCTTCATTATTAATCAAACGAGTTTCTAAAACCAATAAAATTTTGCAGATTAATGCATCAAATACACATTCTAAACAAGAAATAGGCTTAGAATTTGCTAGACATCAATACAAAGCTTGTAAAATAGACATAAAAGTTTTATTACACTAAAAAATCATATCCAGATTTCCACAATCCCCTGAGACACAGTCATGTTTTTCAATTTTAAGTTTTCAAAATTGGAAAGACACTGTTTTGGATTATACAACAGTAACCTTGCATAATTTGTAGTTGTCTTTGAAAATTAAATTTTAATTTCTGTTCAGCTGCAATATCCAAAATCAAATATAATGAGCAAAGACCATTTAGTACTAAAAACTTCTCCTCTGAGCTATGTCAAATAATATCATTAATCAAAGATTTTATCAAATTTACCTGTAAGCTGCTGTTGTTTCAAAGATGAACAGTCAAAATTTAATGAAGATATTCTGTGTAGATCAGAAAATCTGCAAACTGTCACTGAAGTAATTTAAGTACATGCTAGAACAGACTTAAGTAAATAAATTAAAAGACCTTTCTAAGCTTTTTCCAGACCCTTTCATTCTGTACGGACATTTCAAACATGTCTGAAACATGTACAAAAAGGTGAATGCCAAAGGTTGTAACATAATCTTTAAAGTTTGAGCAAATTACAACCCTTAAAAAACTACCTGAAAAAATAAACAGTTCAGGTTATAAATTTCTCTCCCTGAATCTCTGTGCTGCAACTGCAATAGCTTTCTGTTTGCACCAAGGATTGATATATTGCTTGAAGTCTGTTTGCCATCATCAATAAATTGGAAACAATAGATTAGGATCACATTCTCATCTACATTTAGATGAGACGTTCAAAGATGTCTCCTCTATCTGTAAGGAAAATGCTTCCCTTGCTGTATGACTCAGTACTTGACATATAGCCACATGATCTTTGCAAAAATTATACACCAAACTGCAGAATTCTCTGAGAAAGAATAATATGCAACAATATAACAAAAAGCTCTTAACAAGTATTTAAATTTTGAATTACGATGTCTTGATTCTTTGATATCTGATGCTTTTCTAATTAAAACAGAATTTCTCAAGAGAGGAATTTAGCATTCCGCCATGTTCTGAAATATTGATTAGAGTAAGTGAACCATCAATTTTACTATTACTGTCAGCATTCCTGCTGACACATTTCCAGTCCTTTTTTAGTTTCACATTTAAATTTGCTAAATTTGGTATTTCTATAGCTGCATACAATTTTGCTGGCATTTTTTTGTGACATCATCCAGTTGTTACCAAAAATTAGAGCAAATGAAGGTTTTTGTAACAGTAACTCAAAAGTCAGTTCCTCGATCTGCAATAGGTGAGAATGACATTTTGGAATATTATTCATGTCTCCACATTATCCTGTAAGTGTCCGAACTTTGCCACTGGCAACATAAAAGCGTGACCAACAAGTACTGCATGGACAACTGAATTATATGTTCATAATCCACTTTTTTTGCAATTAGCTGTGGCAACCTGTTAATTTGATTGTGTTTGACACGCCTGTACTCCTTTTCCTATCCATTTATATTCAGATTCCCACTGATGATTGAATTTTGTTTTTTTATTTTGAATTTTAGCTTTTGGACCCGAGTCCTTACACAGGGCTCTTGCTAGGGTCAAAATTTTGGGAGAATTGACTTCTCCCTAAGACAAGATTTGGGAGATGTCGGAACTTGAGAAGACTCCTGGGAGAAGTTAGTACTGGCAACGCCAGTTCCATTTGTGTAATGACAATGACAGACAACAAATATGTGGAGTGATTTTTTATTCAAATTACTGTTAAAAACTAATGTATCTGTGGCATCAAAATACAGTAAATTTTTTCAACAGATTTTTTTTTTTTAAAGAATTTACAAACAATTGTAAGATGTAAATTATGTTGATTCATTATAACTGTTGCTTTCAAAAGTAACTATGACAAAAATATTCAAGTCTTAGAGAAAAGGAACTTTTTTCACTGTTTTCTATAAATATTAAAATATGGCCGGGTCACAAAATATACGACAATCGCAATTTATCCGAGATTTTCACTCGCTGCTTCAATTGTTTAATGAACTAAACCTTAATTTTGCTGAAATTGGTTTCCTTCAATTTGTTAAGCTCGTCTTAAATCTACTTGACCATTTCTTATAAATAAATCCGAGAATTAAAACAAAAATACCAAAAAGTATTTCAGCCATTTTCATACACTAATTGTGTTAATTATGTATCGAGTGTCAACACAGGATTAAATCAATGGAAGTAGTAAAATGCGCTTTGACTGGTCAATGCTTTGAAGATATGTATTGATCAACAAGAAACTGGGAACTTACTGGACACAACTAGACATTTTTTTTTCAAACTCTTCTTAATTTTCAAAAGAAAACAGTGTTCCAGAAATAGCAAAGGTTTAACTCAAATAATAAAACACAATTTGAGGGGGTCAGTGAGATTCTATTTGTATCTTATTATTATTTTATAAGTATTGACAACGGTTTTGCTGATAATCCTCAAAGTCCAAAAATGTTTGAGACAGTAAATAGTCAACAAAACTATAAAACACAACTTTTCTGTTGCAACCCAACCTGCAAATGCATACGATTCCAATGGAAAGTTCAAACTGACTAATGCACATCAATGAATAACATTTTACTGTTTTTTGGTTTTCAAACTGAGATCTTAAGTTAACACTGGGATAAGATTTTTGATAAGACAGAATTTCATGATTCACATAAAAATTACAATTACCTCCCTTTATTATAAAAACAGCATTTTTAGCATTTCATTTAAGTTCCAGAATCACACTGATTTTCATTATATAGAAAAATAAATGCACTGACAAGATAATGATCAAACCATGTTCTATTCATTCTAAAACAATGTTGACATATGTCTTTCTTGGTATTCAAGTCATTTCTTCATGAAAAGCCTTTCTTAATTTCTCTGTAATATCACTGAAAAACTATTGTGCTGTATCTCTAACATGTCCTTTGATTTAAAAGTAAAGTTAAGAATGGTTCTGGTATAAATACTAATCATTTCTGCTGGTAAGACATGTTAATAAGAACTATTTGTAGCTGTGACTGTATGACTTTAAGAAACTCTTCATTTCAAACAAGAGAGCCATGATGGCCCTTGATCACTAACCTGAGTACAAAGCAAACGTCAAAAGCAGTATTACATGTTTTAATTGAAGATTTGTAGTGCCTATAAACCAAATATCTAAAATATCAGTCAATAAATAAAGACTCTATGACAGAAAGTATAAAAATATATTATTCGCTCAGGTGACCTTGACCTTGACCCAGTGAACTCAAACCCCATCAAAAGCTAGAGGTCCATGCAAAGAACCTTCATACCAAATATCAAAGATATTGGTCTATAAATGAAGGCTCTATGAGGTAAAGTTGATAAATCTATTTTTAGCCTTGGTGACCTTGACCTTGTTCCTAGTGAATGGCAGATATTCATGCAAGGTAACTTACATACCAAGTATCTAAGATATCTGTCAATAAATTAAGGCTCTATAACAAAAGTTTGAAAAGTCTATTTCTAGCCTTGGTGATTTGGAGGCAAGGCCAATTTTGACCTCTACTAGACAATACATTTTGTAAAATATAAGAACTTAGGGCCTTGGTGTTTCAGAAAAGAAAATTCCTAAAGTTTTTCCTTTACATTTCTATGTAAAACATGTGACCCCTAGGGTGTGGCCAATTTTGACCTCAGGTACATAATTTGAACAACTTTGGTAGAGGACCTCTAGATGATTCACCATGCAAATATATAAGCTCTAGGTCTTGTCGTTTCAGACAAGAAGATTTTTCTTCTGGTTGCCATAGCAACCAGAGTTCTGCATGGAACTGAATTCTTTGAACAACTTTGGTAGAACTTCATGCAATGAACATCCCTGCCAAGTTTTATTAACTTTAGCCAAGTGGTTTCAGAGGAGATGTCGTTTGACTCAAAATCCTGACACGCAATCACGCACAATGATGGATGACAGACATCATGTGATTACAAAAGCTCACATGAGCGTGTTGTGCTCGGGTGAGATAAAAATAAAGAAGTGCATAAATGGACCTCTGTTTACTCAGTGAACTCTAAAAATGGAACAAAGAAATAAAAAGGGTCATAATGACCCTGTACTGCTAGAGGAGCAAATCAGTGATCCAGTGGTAAAGCCTTGGACTGGTAATCCAGGGATCACATGTTTGATCACCTGCTACTCTACTTACATTACCAATTGTCTTTCGATGAGTGGTTAAACAAAAGTCCCATGTATCAATGCTATACTCAGAAAACTGAAAAGAACCAATGATGTCCCTTAAATAAGATGCTTCTGGTATCTTGCACTATTCCCCATTTAATGTTTTCAAGTTTCAATGTTAAGCCCATGTGAGCCTACTTCAAGTGAGAAGTTGGGTAAAAATATGGCCTCTAGAGTAATCATAAGATTTTCCTTTGATCTGGCTGGTGACCTAGTTTCATGAACCCAAAGTGACCCAATTTCTAATCTGTGTGAGAAATCATCAGGTCAAACATTCTTACCAAGATTCATGATGGCAAAAAATGAGACCTCTAGAGACTAATTACCAGTTTTTCCACTGGTCTGAGTTGGTGACCTAGTTTTTACCCAATGTGACCCAGTTTTGAAATCAACTAAAAAAATATCATAACAA
This sequence comes from Cyclina sinensis, assembly GCA_012932295.1. Lineage (NCBI taxonomy): Eukaryota > Metazoa > Mollusca > Bivalvia > Venerida > Veneridae > Cyclina > Cyclina sinensis. The sequence continues at coordinate 22,393,822 of JAAONU010000012.1, read as the reverse complement.
ACATTCTGAGAAAATTTCAAGAAGACTGGATCTCAAGGTTTTCTTTTAATGTTGTGACCTGGTTTTTGAATCCACATGACAGTTTGAACTCATTGAGATGCCATCAGGAAAAATATTCTGACTGGATTTTAATACGGCTGGCTATATATTGTGACCTCTAGGTGTTCACAAGCTAAAATGTTTAAGCCCCATAATGGATAAAGTGTGATCACAACAGCTCATCCTGTACTTTGGTGAATTAAAAATAAAGTCTGTCTTTCTGTTGTAATGTGAAATAAGATAAGAAAATATGGATGAATGATTTGCATCTCTAAGACAGCTGTGGTATCTCTTAAGGCAACCATAAAATAAAATGTCATCAGACTCATAAAATAGTTTATTGTCAGCTAGTCTACAGGAGTCGAATCACTTTGAAATAAAAAACAAAGATGGTATAAAAATACTGTCATACTCAAGAAAGAGTTAAACTTAACAAGAAAAAATCAATGCCAGAAGTTTCTATAGTTACGGAAAGGAGAGTTGGGCTGGTTTTAGTGGGTGTAGATCGATGTGTTTTGGTGCAAGAGGTGGTGACAGTGATCCAATATTAAAAATTGATGAAAAATCAATACAAAAGTCAACAACATTCAATAAAATCAACAGTTAATACTGAGGTTTAAGTGTTAATTTTACCACATGAATTACTGGAAAACTGTCATGAGAGCCACTGACTTATTGCACTCAAGTCTATATTTATAAAGGCATTGTGCAAAGCTACCCATTGCCAATATTGATTGATCAGCAAGTGTGAGTTAGTCATTTATTATTGCAATCCTTTGATCTGTCCCATGTCCTGGAGTACAGTTGTTAAGTTGGTATGCTTGGATAGTGAACAGTTTTATGCCTATATGACACTGTCAATGAAGCACCATTTCCTGACGATGTCTATGTTATGTGGTGAACTCTCACAGGTTTTATGGGACAGCAACTTCCAGTATGCTTTGTGCATGCAACTCTCAGAGATGAAACAAACAGAATGCCATTGATGTATATCTGTTAATTGGCTAAAAAAAGTATGAAATATACTTGATGCCTACAGCTGAAATAGGGTCAAATGAGCAAATAAGTCCTCTCCTGTGTTGAAGAACAGTCATGACTTGCTATTTGTTTATTGTATTTCAGGTTTTAAGGTATGGTCTCACAGAAGCCTTACTGCACATGGTTTCAGAGGATGGGACTGCAAGAGCTTTCTTGCACAAGTTTTCAAAAATGGTTCTTCCACATGATTTCGAGGGAATGGTCTCACGACAGCCTTCTTGCACATGGTTTCAAAGCGGTCTCTAACAGACTTTTGCACCACCTAATTAGGCACTGTTTCATAGGAGTCTTAAAGCATATGGTCTTAAGGCCTGATCATATACTAGCCTTACAGCACATGGTTTCAAGGCATGACCTCTTGTTTATTATGCCCATCATGGGCAATGCATTAAGAAGTAACATACAATAAGATGATCGAAAAAGGGTGAACTTTCAAGGTTTGAGTCTAATAACAATTCTGACTTCTTTAAACAGTGGGATTGACTTCTTTTACTCAATGTCATGTTCCTTCCTCCTATGCTTGTCTTTTTTTTAATTTCTTGTAATCCAGATTTTGACAGGAAAAATGTTGACTTGACTAAAGCACTGTAAAAAACACATAACACATAATGTTGCACTAAAGCCAAAAATCAGCATTTATCACTCGCCCTTCCATTAGCTCACTTGCCAAAGTTGACAGACTGTGTGCCTTTGCATGCTGAATGCTCCAGGTTCAACAGGAATTTTCTCTTGCTCACATTTGGTGCAAAATGGGAATCAAGAGAGACCTCTTGCTTCAAGCTTGATTTAAACACAGGACTTTCATCAAGTTGAGTATTTCAGCTGTAAACTTATACCTAGATCTATTTACACACTGGTGTTACAAAAATATATAAAAACACAATAGAAAGTGTTGTTGTTTCGGTCTTAGTGATTTCCATTAAGTTGCTAAAGTCTGTATTTTGTAGGATTAATTTCTACTTTAACTCACTAAAATTGAAGATTACCTCTTCCTTGAAGCAAATTACCTTGTAAGAGGGAGTTCTCTCTCACTGGTACACACTGATCTTCAAAATCATTCCTTGTTCAGACAAATCATGCCTGATACCCCTCATTCATGTCAATATCAAACTAAAATTTCATATTTATTTTTCAGTGTTGTTGGTTTCATTGTTTCCAAGGATTATAGTAAAAAGAACTACTGTTTTTTTTTAATTTTGGAACGTTAAAATGTCCAGCTCAATCTATCTTTAATAATGCTGGGAAAATGCTTAGATTTACAGGATATATCATATGCTTCTTACATGCTTGGAATGCTAAATTACAAGTGAATGAAAAAATATTGTTATGGAAACAGAGCTTTCAGCAAGAAAGTCGGCATCTCACAGATGGCATTTTTCATCTTCTTGATTATCTTCTTTTTTTTTTTTTTTTTTTTTGGGGGGGGGGGGGGGGGGGGGGGGGCAAAAATTCATGCTGGTGCGTTAGAATAATGAGACTCTTGCCTAATACAGTGTACACTCAACTAGAATATAATGTTACAAGGGAGACAAATTAGCTGTTACTCAACGCATATTGGCACTTAATTTGTAAACAGACAATGCACGAAAAGAAATGCATTTGCATTTTAAACCATATCTTGCCATTAAAGTATCACATTTATGATATGATATAAACAGGGAGAATGACATCATATCCTTCTTGTAAGGTAAATTATTACAGTACAAAATTTAATAACTGTAAACTTAATGATATTCATCCTATAAAGCTTCCTTGACAAGGTGTTCAGGGTGTAGTCAAGCAATGAATGATAATTTATTTGTGGGGAAAATAATGGTACATTTGAAGTCTTAATATGAAATTGAAATATAAAGAAGATAGCTGTAAGATTTCAAAGTGAATTTCAGAATTAAAATTGAATTTGAAATCAAAGAATATTTCCCCAAATCAAAAAGAAATCTGAAATCAAAGCTGATTTCCAAATCCATAGAACAACAAAAAAAACCTGAAATTAAAATAATACAGTTCTATTTTAACAGTATTATATCTCAGTATGTGAGCTGTTTTTGTTTTTGTTTTTCTTAATTTTTTTTTTTTTTTTTTACAAATCCCTCAAACTTGCACAAATAATTGTTGGGAGGGAAAGCGAAATTGTTCAAATGGTGTTATACAATAAAGGAGCAGACAGAATCTTTTCGCAATCAACCCTCAGTGTTAACTTCCTTCAGCAATCAGAAACATTCAGAAGTATGAGAACATCTAAGAATGAATGTAAATTTAATTTCCAAGATTGAAAAATAAAACGATTGTCTTGGAAATTAGATTTGCTTCCACACATCCGTAACTGAGAAAAACTTGATTTACTTGGGCTGAAATAAGTTTATTAAAGATTTAAAGCTGCCCTGTCTAAAACTACAGACAGACCTAGGGAAAAGGTGTGTTCTAGAGTACTAATTAACAGGTACCACAGTGTAAGTTTCGAGCTGTTGACCTCTGTATGCACAGTCTGAAAACATTTTATACAGTGAAAAAGAATGGCAATTGCAATTCAAAATTAAAGTTAAGTATTAAATCAAGGAGGCAGTCAAGACTATTGAATCAATCAATCAATCAATCAATCAATCAATTTTCTGTTAGACTGTGTTCATTTCTTCATTCATTCATTAAATTATCATTTAAGGATAACCAATTTAGGAAGCAAACCAGCTTACATATTGCCAACTTAACCTGGCAGACTCTAAGAAAAACCCACAGATGCCCTCATGCTAACTTGCAAGTTATGCAAGTCTTCCGAAAGCTCATAAAAAATATAATTTCACACAAACATAATTTCTAAATAAGGTTTCCCTAAAGACATTCATCATGAGAATCCCGCATGTCTCCATTTGGTGCAGCTCTTCTAGAATTGTAAATATCAGAAATTGGAATCCATTATCTCGGGATGGAATCGGACCCAAGGAAAACAAAGATGTTAAATTTGCATGTCATTTGCATACCCTTGTCTTCGTCACCACTGTCTAAGAAATCCTACATAATCCCGTGAGATGCGCGTTTCTGGAGACATCAGACTAAAATGCCATAGGAATGAAGTTTGCTGATTCAATTTTTACATGTTTGTGCTCTGTGTACATTATATTTATTATCATTTATAATATACATATGTCACCAATCTTTAGAAGCTGAAATCAATCTTTTAATGTATTTGACAAATACAAGTTAGCACTACCTTTAAATGTAGGTTTCAGTTACTCTGATACAATATCACAGTGATACCTGATGTACATTGCACAGAAAATATAACTTTTATGAAAAATCAGGATAGAGAAAACTGAGGTGAAAATGAATACTGGAATCCATCATCAAATGTCTTTGGTTATTCCTTTATTTGTTTCTTTTTTTTATTCAGATCAGCTTTCAACAGAGCAATGAATGTGAAAATGATATCATGGCAGGAGACTTAGTGCAATGTCTGTTATCCAAGTCAGCAATGTTTACAACACCTTTCTACAGTATGGTCCTTCTAGAAAGACTAATAAAACTGTCCACCTACCAAGCTCAGAAATGACATTAAAAAGAATAAAAACTGTTGAGGAACTATACTTATAATTATACAAGCATGAAGAACACAACATAACTAAATTGTTGAGTTAGAGACTAGGAACTAAAACAGAATTAGTTAAGCAATGGCTCATAAACTTATCAGTCACACTTGTGAAACTAATTCAGTTACCCACATTTCAGAAACCGCCCAGAAATCCTCCTGTTTGTAAATCTATTGATTTTAACAGAGAAGGTAGAAAAAAAAAGTTCTTCTATTTTTACTGAGAGACTGTTTGGGTGCCATGCTGTGAATTTCTGAGTCATTTTACTGGCTTAGACATTCAGGAAACAATGTCCTGTTTTGAAAACTTAAGGCAAAAATACACAAACTACTCTACTTAATTATAGCGTAACAGTTTACTTTAATTGAAGCTATAATATCTATCTATTAAAAGTAAGGCCCTTAAAATACATATTAATAATCATGTTTGATTACCTCCCTTTTCACCTCTAACACCATTTGCAATGAACACAATACCTGGGTCTCTTAAGACACTGTGGTTTTGCTTCAATTTTTCTCATTCTGTATGGAAAGTTTACAAAGGTTCTTTCTAGAGTACATCTATTGTCTAGTCTGGAAGTTATTCATATGTTCATCGAAGGACTTGTTTTCCTTTTTTATAACATCTTTAATACTTCACAATCAACTTGTAATGCCACATGCAGTATCAAAATATACCAATCCTTTTAACAGAACATGAAAATTGATGGACAAGTGACAGGAGAAAGGTGGATTCAATTACAACCTTGCCTTGATTAAGTTCAGTTCAAATGACAAAAGAATCTCACAGGCCCTGAAAGCGAGACTGCCTTTTCCTTGTATGGCATGATTATTCTTCACTCTCATAAAAATTGCAAGCATTTGTGAAAATGCTTACTTGAAGTACTCCTGAAGCTAAGTCTGGGTTAATAAAGCATGGTAAATATAATTTTATTCCTTACATCTGTCCAAAGGCCAAGAAGTATAATAGATGCTACTGAATTATTAACTGAAGTAGTTCGCTTTATACCTAAAGGTGATAGCAGTCATCTACACTAAGCACTTTTCTAAGACATAAACAATTCTGTGGCTAAATGGATAAAAAAGGAGAATGTGAGAACAAAAAAGAGATATTCATGAGCTGATTGTTGCAACCCTCACAATTGCAAGGACAGTCCACAAAGCAAATCCATTCAAAGACTTTTGAGCAGAAGGAAAACCAGCGCAATGTGTATTATCTATATTTCAGGCTTTGCTCCCTCCAAAACAGGATTTCAAAAACAAGTTTTCTGAAGGTGATTAAGTGCAATAGAAAAATGTTTGATTTTTAGATTGACCTTTTCATGCAGCGACCTTTAGCTACTTAAGCAAAAGCCTTATGACTCTTTTTTTTCCAGCAAGAAATATGTTTCTAAGCATTTTGGTGCAAAACATTACAGAACTAGATTATATGAAAAGATGACACTTCAGTGCTGCAGCCAATCTTTAACACATGTAACAAGATGAAATACTTTACACAGGACGAGAAGTAATTTCTTTTGCAGCCAATTACATTTCACTGATTGTCACTGATGGAAATTGGTCTGCGGCTTAAGTGACATGCGACTGGAAAAACCATGAACCTTCCAACACTCAAATGGTTATATTTTGGTTATATATTTTCAAAGCAGAAGCAATCTTTACTTAGTAACTACTGGTTAATAAACTGTTGGTGTATTTAATAGAATAAAAAGACTAAAAATGGCAAAGATACAATTTTTGTTTTCAAAAGGATGTTTCTAAATGTTCACAGTAATAAATAAATGAATAGCAACATGTTAAAACCGACTGTGACAAAAGAGACTAAAGCTGACAAATTCATACAAAAATCTAACAATGTGACAGACATGACAAAGTCGAAGTCAGAGAGCCTTTTTCCACAGCTCTACTAGTTGAAACAATTTCCAACTCATTCAAGAATAGTATCTCATAATCCTTATAAGCTTTAAAATCATTTTGAGTGGTTAACAGAAGTCAAAACAATTAAGATATAATGATTTTACACTTATAGACACAGGCGCAGAGTTGAAACATAAACAAATATGTATTTTATGGCTTAATTAATATTTACTCTGGCAAATGTGTTCCTTCTTCCTCCTATTTACTCATGTATTTACAGAAAATGACTGAAACAACAAGTTTTTCTCAGTGGGCATGATTTAAAGTTTCATTCTTTTGCTGAAAGTAATTTCTGACAGCTTTCCATTAAACAGAAGAGCAGAAATGTAAATTAAACCATTAGCGTACAATCTCACTTTCTCCATTTTTCCATTTGATTTATCAATTTTCTCATTTCTTGAAGACAGACTCTTGTGCAACTGTTGCTACAAACTGGCTGAATTTTCTGCCATGCAATCAAGATGATGCAAACATTAAACTGAAAACAAGAAAATGTGAATTTATCCAATATCAAATGTTCAGACTTTCTTCAGCCTATCAAAGGTAAGTTTAAGGAAACAAATCAAATTAAAACAGCATACACACTTGGAAGTATAAATGTTTTCAAAGATAAAAACAAAACTTCTTTTCATCTTGTGGAAGTTTTTAAGTGTTTTGGGGCATTATTCAGCTTCAGTTACTCAACCAATGGGGGACATTAGTGGATTATCTACCCTGAATATTCTCTAACATTACTTTGGTCCTTCCATTTGGATTCCTCTGCTTTCATCGCTATTTTCTCTTTTGGTATGGTGATAATTAAGCTTAATTATTTGCAACATTGACAGCCAGATTAAACATTTAGTTAAGCAACATTTTTTGCTAACACCATAATGTTGTTTCTTTGTTAATCCTAACTTTTTATTTAATAAATAAGTGACACTTTTCACAGCTAAAAGTCAAGACTATCACATAGAGAAACAAGGATAATGTCAGAGGATTCCAACTGAAAGGACCAAAGTGCAATTTGGTCTACCTTTGATTTTATCTGAGTAAGGGAGATAATTTGTTATCAGCAATGTCCCTAATTGGGTAACCCAATTGCCTCAGTTCCTCAGACAGCTGGGTAACCCAATAGCCACAGTTTCTCAGGCAGCTGAGTTATCCAATCAGCACAGGTTCTCTGGCAGTTGGGTTATCCAATCACAAAAGTTCCTCTGGCAGTTCGGTTATCCAGTCAACATTTTTTTTAGTTCCTCGAGCAGTTGGTTACCCAATCACCAAAGAAGCCCTATAAGGTGCATGATGCAATTTGTTTTTTATTTAACCAAAACTACAATATGAAGAATTATACTTATGTTTTACTACAATTTATAACACCTGTTTTAAAACCCCAATAAATCCTACAGATTATTCTGTCGCTATGTTATCCAGTAATTGAAACTTGAACAGTTATGTTACAACCAAATAAACATTCTTTGAATTCCAATTCTGAATATACCTTATATAAAAACATCAGCTGACATGTTATTTATGTCATTTTCACCCATATCATCAGCTAAGGACAATGTTAAGTGCTTCTTATAAAAGAAATGTTTATCTTGAATGCACATGGGCCTCTGAGACAAGTGAAGTATGAGTTACTTCCCTTTCAATATTTTTTTTTCTTAACAAGTATGCATTTTCTTAACAAAAATAAATGTGCAATAAATACTGAGACACATAAAAGAATATAATAGAGGCACACAATTTTATAGTAATATTTCAAGTTCTGTAATTTAAATATTGTCATATTAAGATTCAATAAAGGGAGGTAATAACACCAATTAAAAAAATATATTTTCTTTCTGTCATATATCTTTCTGAAATTCATAATTGTTTAAGACACGTTATGCACATCCTGTAATCCTATTCATTACATAAATTTCAGGATGAACGTAATTTTGTAGCTGAAATTATTCAATAATTAGCCTTCTAAATGTTAAATATGACACTGCAGAATTGAATAATTCAGTGTTTGAATTTTAATTAGTCATTTGCAACATAAAGTTTCTTTTGTAGATGTTAAATCCCTTTAAAATGATGACAACTCATTTAACTGGCAGAATATAAAAATGTCAAACTGAATGTTACAGAAAGTGAAGTGTATGTTTGTTTAGCAATAACACCCTGTCGACTGACAATGATTGGCCATGTATAGACACAGTTAAACACATATAAGTCTGACCATTGTTTGACCAGGAACTTAGTAATTTGAGCACAGCTGCAGAATGGTAAATCCATTAAAGAAGAAAAAGTTAAAAAACTCTGGAACATTTGAGCTACTAGCATAATGCTGATTGTGACCTTGGCCATAAGTGACCACCATCACAAAACCATGCCTTAACTCTGATTTGGCAAATTTTGTTATTTGTTAAATAGCATGGTTAAACCTAAGTTACAGCCTGATAAAAAAAATACGTGTGTCCAAAGTCAAACATGATTGGCAGTGGTTCATTTTGCAGTGGAAATTTGCATTTGGAAAAATGCAAGCTTAAAGATTTTTACGTACATAATTACTTCCTCAGCAATATCCTTACTTCTATGCACCAAACATGCAGGCAGATGGTTGAACATGTTTCTTGGGTAAGGTATGAGTATTTTAACTTAAAAATTCCTCTTTTTATCAGTAACTTGTTACAAAATGACAAAATTAAAACTGTTCAGAAACTAAAAGAAAATCTTACAGATGTGATTGTGTTCCTTTTATTTTTTTGATTAACCCTGAACCTGCTGAATTTTTGTAATGGATTTGTCCAGCTTTGAATTTGGAACAGTCCATTCAAAGTTTAAGGGATTTCAGTATCAAAATACAAAAATTGAGCTACCAACAGTATAGAGCCTGGTCAGACTGCGCGGATGTGCAGGCTGGCCTGGCTCTATACTGGTGGCAAAGGCTAATCAATTTCGGTTCCAGCAGATTAGGGGTTAAAAAAAGAACACAAGTTGAACTTGGCAATACTGACTGACAGAGCACAGTGCAGAGATCACCAATATACTTGAATATCTTCAACACTGATCAGAGGTTACTTTTAATCCAGTGATATGTTCCAGCTAAAACAGACCAGCTTAAATTTTCTTGGTTTGGGCAAAAATCATTTCTTTGTCTAATTTAAGACTTTGGTTCAAGTCATTCTGCTGGCGCTCTCTTCATTTTATTACAGTTTTCAACGTAACAGTCAATTTAAGTTCAATTAGACGTATCCGTGTCCCAGGAGATTTCGAATTCTTTTCCGTATATTGATTAAAACTGAACTGCAGAAAAGACAAAATCAAATTACGCTTAATCATGCATTCCTAAATCTAGCACTTCTAAATCTACCTTTGAGCTTTTGGAAACAGTGAATAACACCAGGGTAAAGTTGCTGCGCCTAAATTAAAATCAAGTGTGACAAAGTAGTAGAAACTTAGCAGTCTGTATAACAATTTATGCAGATATGGTACTATTTTAAATCTTTCCTACACAAACAGTCTCCTAAAATAATATGTATGATTCAATTATGATAAGAGATCTGAGAGAGAATAAGCTTTAAAAAATATTTGATATGAAATATAGAAAATCTGGTTAAAATATTGATCACAATTCTATCAGACGGACTGTGATTTTTTTCTTGTCCTTGGACTGTATAGTGCCAAGCCAATCAATAGCATTTTCCCATCACTGGCCACTTTAAATAGTAATTTTGGCTGAGTTTCTGACAAGGGGATTTATTTGTAAGTAAGCTCCAGGGCAAAGGAATAATGGCTTGCTAATCAAATATTGATGATTAAAGAACAAGACTCAAAGGATTGTGGGTAAGCTGAAAGTTCTAGCTTCAATGATCTGTCGCAAGCATTGATCCTAGAGGATGGCTCGGTGAACTGATTCAAAGACTAGCAAAATAATTATCAAACGCAATAAAATGTCCATGGGGAGTTGTTACTGTACTTATGTCAATGCAGTGTGACACATAATCAACACACATGAGTTCCATGAGAAATGACAATACATTTTTTGCCTTCTAGAAGGGAGTCAGTGTGAAACAATTAGCATTTGCACCTGAAGTCAGGTGCTTTTAGTACAAATACACAAATCTAAGCCTTTAATTGTCCCTTCCTTGTATCTTATTTTTTAAAACTGATTTTCCACTTTGCAATTTTTTAACTATTTGTATTTAAATGATTAATATGGGCAAAATATATAATATTATAAATTACTTTTTTGCACAAACTACTGCAAACATTTCTTTTTTTTGGGGGGGTGGGGGGGGGGGGGGGTGAAGATAAATTTTTTTTTTCCAATTCAGTTTGTTAAACTTTACAATGAATTCAGAAAAAAATCATAAGAATGAGAATAAAATAGTTTCCATTGTTTTACCTTTGTAACTTGACCAGATGAGAAAATCTTGTATTTCTAAAACGGGAGACAATCTTGTAAAAAAAAAATTATCTTCCTTCGCTTTTTTGATTTAGTAACTTTCAAGGAATTCACTGGTAGAAAATTGATGGCAGTACAGTGGCTTCTACCCACATGACATGCCTACACTGCAATATTACAATGTGATGATGACACAACTGAGGATATATGATACCCTTATAAAAATAATGACTTTTCATTTGAATACACAGGCATGCCTCTACTTACAATTAAACACTTTTTTACAAAACATGTGAACGAAGATTAAAACTCCATTTACGGGGCTTTCTAGATCATGTTGTGATATGATCTAACATTGATCATTCATCATTGTCCCCATATCTCTGCAAGGTTTAGGTGTGGTCCAAAAAATACCTGTTATCCTATTTCCTTTCCTTTACTTCATTATGATAATACGATGTTATTTCTGACCACTGAGATTTGAAATTCTTTAAATCACCTTTATTGCTTTAAATATTTATAATTTTTCTTTAAGAAATATAGATTATATGGGTGGGATACAATCTGTCAACATGTGCATTTATACAAATGTTACACACTATTTGTTTGGATTTTTTTCAAGACTTACACATCTATACTGTTCAAAATGAATTTTTAACAACGTGGATTGTCATCAGTTGGAAACTAATTTTTTTTGCTCTTCAAAAATGAAAATTCAGAAACTCTACCAGGCTCACTCTAAAACACTGCCTGTACGTTTTTTAAACGAACCTGTTACAACTTACTTTTCCAACCTTATAAAACATTCATAGCAGAGTTTAATCATCATCAATTAGTGTGTGTTTAATTTGGGTTAAATGAGACTAAAAGAACAGTTAAATGACATTCTAGCAATGACTAAAATCAATTAAAATGTCTTCTTCTCAGGAAATAAACTTAACACACTAAAATTCTACCAGGGAAGCATGGTTTGTCTGAATGAAAATTGAAAATGTCGTCTGCTGCTTTCCTTGTTGTTTACTAAGCTCCTGTTTTTAGTATGACTTCAAAATTTCCATGGAAATGTTTTCTCCAATTGAAACACTTGCAGCAGCAGTTACAACTGACCTTGAGATTAACTTGTCAGTTTAAGGTCACTTTGCAATAAAAAGCTGCCAGCTTTCTTAAAATTAGAAACTACTTAAGATGCAGAGAATTATATTGTCTTCTGGATAAAGCATCAAGAAAAGCAGAAAGTTCCGAATTCCGGGTAAATATTTTAACCCTGTTATATCTTAATCCATGGTCATCAAATCCTTGGTACCTTTGTCTGAAGTGAACCTGATGACATCTAGTATATACCCTGTTGAATTAAATGTTTATTTCATTGATTACAAAACAGTAAATTTATGTTGTTCAAATTAGAGCCAATAAAACATGAACATAAGTTTAGCTGGTATTGCCCTCAGGAAAAGCTGTTTTCCTAATAACAGTGATTTCTCAAGGGATGCAAGCTTATTTTCTGAAACAAGCAAAAATACTGGGAACAATAAAAAAGCAACTGATTACCATCTACCTTTAGGAATTTACTGTTTTAAGGACGAATCAACAGACAATAAGGAGCAAAAACTAAATGCTATACACTTTTAATGCTAAAAATTAGAATTTGTACAGAAGTATACAAAATGAAGACTTCTTGCATAGCATACAGTATTTTCTACTGTTTACAGCAGTGCTAGAAATACTCATCTTACAGCCCCCCCCCCCCCCATGCTACTATAAGAAAAAAGTGCCAAATAAAAATATTAGATTTTCGTAATTTCCATCAGAAATATGACTTACATGTAATATACAAGAAAAAGAATCAAACACTGGCTATTGTTACAAACGGGAGTATCTGGCTCTCGGGTAGCTGTTTAACGGTAACTCGGCAGAGCCTCGTTACCATCATAAACAGTTACCCTCAAGCCAGATATTCCAGTCTGTACCGGCAGCCAGTGTAAGATTCTTATAGTATGAACTAAGACATAGTACCTCTTCATTTTCCAAAACTCTTCAGTCTTACATCAACAATATTCTTCTGTTGTAATAACAAATGATTTGTTAAAAAAAAGAAAGTATTCTGATTGTCGACTTATCGGCACAGAAAATTATGAAAGTGACTAATAGTTTATGAACACAATAAGTTCATCTTAATTCTACCCCATATAAATATATGATCAACGGAAGTTCATTGGAATAACAGAATTCATTTCTAGATAATGTGAAGTAAAGATATTCAATTATTTTTATGAGATTACTGATTTAGATACGAGGAAAAAAAAAAAATTTATTCATTTGAAACAGACTGACCCTGAGCACTAAATGACAATGTTAGCCAATGGCATGCAAACAAGAATTTCATGTAATTCAACAATAATAGAATGTAACACTGAAGTTAATGAAGCTCAGTCCAATTAAACCTGCACCTATTTTATGTTGCAAAAACATTAGCAAACTCATTTAGGTAAAATAATATGTGTATTGACTGGATATGGAGACGTTACCAAGTTCATTTGAATTTCCTAATTCAAACTAAAAAAAATTGAAAATGCTACAACTGCTTTCAGAGCTACAGCCGACAAATTGACAAATCTTTCTGAATTCTTCTCCATTTATTTGCCAGATAGTAGTTTGCAATATTGTAGAATCATTTCCTTTAAATATGGTCCTTTTTTTCACATTTTGTGAAAAAAGAAAGAGGAGCTGGATCGCTCACCTGAGTACTTTGGCTGAGGGTCTGCTGTTAAAGCAAACATCAGATGCAATATTACAATATTACGTTTTCTAACTGAAGATTTTCAAAGATCTTGTACTTTATACAAATAAAACCAATGGGGCAGTGGCAATTTTGAGCTAGCAGCTTGTGAGGAGACAAATATTGCCAAAAATCTATTTTTAGCTTTGGTGGCCATTTTGTTCAATGGAGTAGAACCTTTTTAAAAATTTTAATAGAGGGCTATGTAGGAACAATTTTCTGTGAAATTTGGTTGAAAATCACCTTGCCATTTAGATGGAGATGATGTTTGAATTTTTAGCTTTTGCAGTCCTTATATGCAATGGATTGGAGTGGTTTGAGCAATTTTAGAAATGGGCAATATCAGGAAAATTTCTGTAAAATTTGAAGGAAAATGGCTTAGCAGTTTGAGAGAAGATGTCATTTGAAGCCAAATATTGACAAAAATCTATTTTTAGCTCTGGCAGCCATTTTGTTCAATTAAGTGGAACTTTTCAGCGATTTTATTAGAGTGCTCTGTAAGGAACATTTTCTTGAAATTTGGTGGAAAATCATATTGCTGTTTAGGAGATATTGTTTTAATTTTTTTTTATTTTTAGCTTTTGTATTCCTTATGTGTAATGGAGTAGAACGGTTTGAGTAATTTTATAAAAGGGCAATATAAGTTTGGTTTAAAATGGTGTTGTGGTTTTGGAGGAGATGTCATTTGAAGCCGAATACTGACAAAAACCTATTTTTAGCTCTGGTGGCCATTTTGTTCAATGGAGCAGAATAATCTTAGCAATTCTAATAGAGGGCTATGCAAGAAACATTTCTGAGAAATTTGGTGAAAAATTATCTTACCTTTGAGGAGGAGATTCAATTTCATTTTTTTTTTCTATTTTTAGCTCTTGCAGCCCTACAGTGCAATGGAGTGGACCAGTTTGAGCAATTCTAGGAAAGTGTAATATATGGAACATTTCTGTCAAATTTGTGTGAAAAAGGCCAAGTGGTTTTGGAGGAGATGTCATCTGAAGCCAAATGTTGACAAAAATCTATTTTTAGCTTTGGTGGCCATTTTGTTCAATGGAGTGGAACCTTTTTTGCAATTTTAATAAAGGCTATGTAAGGAACATTTCTGTGTAATTTGGTGGGAATAGGAGGAAATATTGTTTGAATTTTTTTATATTTTTTGCTTTTGCAGCCCTTATGTGCAATGGAGCAGAATGGTTTGAGCAAATTTAGAAAAGGGCAATATAAGAAACATTTCTTTCAAGTTTGGTTAAAAATAGCTCTGTGCTTTAAGAGATGTCATTTAAAGTAAAATGTTGATGATGGACGTAGGACACAGGGTGATTACAATAGCTCACCCTGAGCAGTTGCTCAGGTGAGCTAAGAAGCTAAATTAATTGGAATGGTTATCATAAAACAGAATACCTTTCTTGGCAGAAAGCCAGAAATAAATACTTTAGCATTTCATTTCCAGAATGTCCACCAAAATCAAATCTCCATAAAACTTAAATGATTCTACATTTTTAGAAGGCTGTTGGTTATGCAATATGGGTTATTTTTTTACGTAAAAGTAAATTCTTATAGTAGTTACTTATACAGGCAATATATATGTTTCTTACAGGGAAAATTACAATTTTTTATAAACAAGTTAAAATTTGACTGAAAAAATCCATTAGAGAATGTCCTCCTCTGTGTCGTCGTGTACACTTGTGATTTCGTCAATAAAGAAATCACAAACACTGGATCAAAGGAGAAGTTAATTTCCCGTGGGCATTTTTACAATGCAAATGTATCTATTTTATTACATACTCAAATCCAACAAATATATGTATATGTAATATACTTGTCAATCAATACCACCGTACTTTATTGACTCTTGATACTATGATGAACCTTCACTGGTGTTCTTCTGTTGCTATGGCAACTGAATCTTGCTTTAAAACAGATATCTCTTGCAGAAATTGGCCTTTTATCTCTCTAAATTCTCCTAAATAGGTTTCATGATATCAAAAGCATTTTTTTTATTGAATACTAATAATTTTTTTCTAGAAAGAGTTATTTATAAATTCTAAATTGGGTGTATCATAGTTCTAAAGCAAAGTCCAGCTGCACATCTTAATCAACATGAAAATAATCTGAAAACTTGAAGTAATGACCAGAATAAAGAAATTCAGTCAGATGAAATGAAAAAGAAAACATACTATCCTACAAATAAACTACACTACAAGTTACTGCTTACAAGAAATTTGCATTTGGTACAAACGTCTCTATTATAGCTTTCTGTTGCATACTTTATTCATGTATGCCAAGTAGATTTTTTAATAAAAAAAAAAAAAAATCAACAACAACAGTTTAACTAAAAATAGTACATTTACATGTTAGAAATGAAGTTAAAACTGTGGATTCTTTTAAAAATGTAGAGTAACTGTGCACATACCACAATCTGATGTATGACAACAATGTGAACATGTTTATTCTTCCTAAAGTTACTCTGTGCCTTCACGCTTGGACACATAACAAAATGATTTGATTTTGCACTGTTATAAATTACATTATAATTTCCATAAATATTTTGAAACAATAAAGTGATCATGAACAAAATTGTCTCAATTTTTATAAATTATCACAGACCATCTATATCTGAGTTTTGATGCAGCTGTAAGCAATAGATGGACTAACAGAATGAGAGTTTTTAAATAAAGAGCAGTTTTTAGCGAAGGATATATTCTGGTTTTTGTGAACATTTGTGAACTGTTACATGTTTAACCCTTAACATGCTGGAACCGAAAGTGATTAGCCTTTGCCACCAGTATAGCGCCAGGTCAGCCTGCACATCCGTGCAGTCTGACCAGGCTCTTTACTGTTGGTAGCTCCATTTTTGTATTTATATATTGAAATCCCTTAAACTTTGAATGGACTGTTCTAAATTCAAAGCTGGGCAAATCCATTACAAAATTTCAGCATGTTCAGGGTTAAAGATGATGATATTGTGTATACACTGACCATCTTTCTCACACTTCTGAGATAATTGTGAACAGTAAGAATTGTGACATCTGAATTGTGACATCTGATTATTGTGATGGGCAATTTTTTGCTGCTGAGCAAACTGCAAACACATCTAAGAGCAACTTTCTCACAATAATATATCACCCGTAACATGTAACTTGACAATAAAACCTCAGTCAGCAATCATAATTTGCAAGGTTTTTAAAGGACAAATGGGATATATGTATGAAAGCTAGTGAAGGCAATATCTTCTCTATGCCTTATTCAATCAGACATGATTGCAATAACCAATCACTCTATTAATATCACTGAATCTCTTTTTCATTGCTTATGACAGACCAAATGCAGGGGAAAATGAGTGCTTGAATTGTAAGAGGAACTCTAGTTTTCATATTCTGCAGCAATATCATACAGAGTATTGTACGACTACATTAAAAGAAAGAAAAGTTCAGGCACTTTTTTTAAAGGAGAATTTTGAAATATTGTTGGAATACCTTATATCTTGCAGTTGCAATATCATTTAAAGAGCCGATTCGTTCGAGATCTGTCATTAGACTTTCTTCAGTATTTTGTTTTGTGTTTTGAAAGTCAAACAAAACAGACAATGAATC
This sequence comes from Cyclina sinensis, assembly GCA_012932295.1. Taxonomy (NCBI): domain Eukaryota; kingdom Metazoa; phylum Mollusca; class Bivalvia; order Venerida; family Veneridae; genus Cyclina; species Cyclina sinensis. The sequence goes on along the minus strand of JAAONU010000012.1, from coordinate 22,376,510 downwards.
TAGCATGGTCTTACTATATTTCCCTGTGAGTTAGTCAAACCATCTCTTAAAAAAACTATTAAGACTAATTGTTCTCTAAAAGCCTATCAACTTATACAGTTTTGTGGCTGAGTTCCAATCAGACAGTGATCGATTAAAGCTTCTCACACTGCCCACTTCATCAAGAATCAAATACACTTGTGTTCACCACTGCCTGCTGGTCATTTATATTTTATAAGCCACCAGGTGATTGGGCCTGAAGGGTGAAGTGAAATTAGTACACTTAATCCTGTCATGCAATTTTCTCTTCACGGAATTGTCCCACGATGCATTTATTTTGAAACACAGCAGAACCAGTAGGACAGATAAAAAGCTCATTGTGAAAGAACACAATTTGCTTAAATAAATGGTGGTCAATTAGGACATGATACAGTCAGATTATATCTTTATTACTAAGACATTAAAACAAAACTGGCTAGGTGATGATAGATCAAAATAACAGAAAACAATGAAAAATGTTTTTTTGGTCCCCATCAGTACTAAAAGAACAAAAAAGTGATTCTGTAAAAAAACAAAAAAAGTTCATGAGGAACCATTGCCAATTTGGTACATTTCTATAATTTCCTGAACTTGAACCTGTAAATTAAATTTAATGCAATCCTCTTTTCACAGTCACAGGATTATAAAGAACAAAAGTTACAACAGGACAGGACAGGACAGACAGTTTCAACTGTCATTCAATGTTTTCTACCTAAAACATTATGCCTTCCTTTCAATGTTAAGACATAATGAATCAATGCAGAAGGATCAAATGCCAAATGCTTAAGGGAACTTAAACTGACTGGTATGTTTCTATGAATGGGATGAAATGGTTGGAATTTAGTGTTACATTAATCATTTCTTTTCTGTAATAAGTGATTTATAATACAGACTGTGTATTATATGTTACTGAATAAGTGATTAGGAACAGGACTGTTACACTTAAATTTCATTCAATAACGATCAATTATAAAAAAAAGTATGGTTTGCTTTAATAATGTTTAAACATAATTAAACAGATTACTGTACTACTAAACACTTCATGTCTATATCATTTCAAAATTAAAAATATATAGAACGCATTATCGATCAGACAGCACAATGGACAATGGGGTCATTTAATCACTTTTTAAGCCCTGTCATATGACCTAATCAAATGGCTTCATATTACTGCCAATAGAAATATTATGTGGTCCTAAGGCTTAAGAGTGTTATTGATATTGACCCTATAATTACTGAGATGGTCTGTCTGGAATTTAGTATATTAGGAGCCTGAAAATTTGGGTTCAGCTCAAAAATATTTTGTACGATTTGGATTAATTAGTCAAGGAATGTTACTCCTCAGTGCTCCAGCTAGGATTTGAAGAGGGGCCAGGTTCAAGCACCTAAAAGGGCACTCTGAGGTGTGTAGCATTAAGATGGGGGTGGGAGAGGTTGGGAATGACCCCCTCCCTCGGGGGGGATTTTGGGGGCCTCCCCCAATAATTTTTTTTTTTTAATATTTACTCTGTGGAAGCCAATTTCCTGCATTTTAGTAAAATAATTTAGCTTTTCAGCAGCTGTTTTCAACTTTTCTAGATTCTTACAGTTTTATTATCTTTAATCCTTGGCTTTACCCCTTCATAATAAGTCCAAAACTTTCAATGCTTTGTTTGACCTTATGTTAGTGCAAAAGAATAACAGTTAAATTGTTACCTCCGCGCCTTTTTTTATTTAATGCAGAAATCATTTGGATGTCTTTGGCTAACACTGTGAGTTAAATGTAAAGTGAAAGTAGAACAGTTCTAATTATAGAATAGGTGTTTGGCTGAAGTTTTTTTTCCCCAAAATGCGACTGGACGCATAGGTATGTTTGACTTTCATCTGCTTTGATTGACAAGCCTATTACAGTGTAAGGTGTGTTCAAATGAATGATTCTAACAGAAAATTATCGTCAGCATTAATAGTTAAGCTGGAGGTGGAGTTTTAAGGTATGTCCCTTTTCAAGTAGATGGCCTCTTCTCAACTTTAGATCGATAAACGGGGATACGCTAGAACATATTGGCACAGGGAGTGAAACGTGTTGACACAAAGCTGTGTATTGTAATTTGTGGTGTAAATTAATTGACTTGGTAAAGGGCACTTGCCGTTAAAAGGACCAGGCAATTTCCAACAAAAGGCACATGCCAGCTGGCACAGTGGAAGGGCAGGCGGGCGCTGCACCCAGCTATTTCAGTTTATCTGGGGCACTGCAGCCCTGACATGGCTTGCTTAGGGCTAGCAGAGCAATGTCAGAAGTTTTCAAAGGCTTGGGTCCTTTCTTCTTATATCATATTACCTTCAAGAACACAGTAGATATACTTCAGATATACCAGGAATTTTATGCTACACCTTCATGTTATTGTTAATGATTTATTTGTAAGACTAGACTTAGGTTGAGAAATTGAATTTTTTATTCTATTTGGCTTATAAGTCACAGTTTAATTGTGGAAATTTGTGAAGGTTAAGAAATCTGACGGTTTTGTGTTAGTCCAAGCTTCATAGTTCAATCATTGTACTTTCACTTTAATACTGGTGTTTTTTTGTTTTTTTGTTGTTGTTTTTTTTTCAAAATAATAGGATAACAGCTAAAGATGGGATATTCATGTAGAAATATAAGAAATAACAAAGTTATCGAACATTCTGTTGTGCCAGTCTTAACTAAACCAAAGTCAGGCGTAAAATCTCTTAACTAATCATAGTTGTAAAACTTAAATAGTTGTAAAAATATTCTGAGCTGAACCCCTAAGATAATTAAATTTTAATCATTTCCATAATATTTTTTCTTTTCATATCAGTAAGCACTAACAGCAATTTTGCTTTGGTCATTTTTACATCAAACATGCCCCGGAAAGAATGTATCATACATTTTTCAAAATGTTTTACACCAAAATAAAGGCTAAATACTAATAAGTTTATGCAAAATGTGACACTTCTTTAATGAAGTCTACAAAGTTTCAGGTTGACCTAAATAAGGTGTAAAAAAACTCGCAAGACTTTTCAGTCAGTACTAGAATACTCCTTTACTGCATTAAGTGAAGACACGTTTTTCTCTTACCTAATCTAATACATTCAAATGAGTGATCTATATGCAGACATAAATAACACGTCTCGGTCCCACGACACCAGGCAATAGAGAAAAAAACTGTCGAATACAACCATTGGTGAACGATTTCTTTCATGCTTTTATTACTGTTTTCCCAAGAAAGCTGGAAGGTTTGACTTTGAAAATGTTTTGCTTAATTGTGACAATTGGGAATGACAGGTCCAAGTCTGGTGATATTTACATCAGAATATTATAGCTAGAAATAGAACAAAGGTTTTTTATGATACATAATAAATAATGTTTTTGGTCAAAAGGATTTGTTTTTATTGAAAATCATACTTAAAGAGACCTTTTTTTTCAACTATTAGTTTGAAAATCTCTCTGGTAACATGATCATGTGCATTTTAAGCACAGGGAACCTTTTCAAAACTCAGGTCATTTCATTAAAGACAGATTTAATCTTTAGAATCTGTTTCAATGATGATTTTTCACTTTTGCAAATGCTGCAATGTTGCTATTTCTATTAAAGCATACAAAATTTCTGAAGAAAAATAATTGAATTTTTGGCTCGAAAATATGGCAAAATTTCTTATGTATTGTGCATAAAACTCTCTCACTTGTGCCTAACGAGTAACTAAATGGACCAAATTGCTGGAGTTAAATTCTGGGAAAATCCTATTTTTAGACAATGAACTCATTACAGACTTGAAGCAAAATTTAATTACAACGTTCACTTGTTTGATCAATTTCTCTGAAATGGAAAAGTGACAATCAAGTTTTCAAAGAACAGAAACAGGCTCAAACTTCTGAACTTCAACAATGGGTTTTGACTAGGTTTCAAAAGTAACTTGCATTAGTTCTTTATTATTAAAAAAGCATACAGACTTCTCTAGCAGAAACTTGATGGATCATCTTAGTTATTGTGCTGAACTATCATACCTATAGCTCAGTTGTAGTTACAATATCTTTATGGTGGTTAGTCATCTGTGAATCCATTCTTCAGAAAACAAAGGAGACTATGCCCATTTTTAGCTTGATATAAAAATATTTGCTTCGTTACTGTTTTGGGGAAACTGTATGAAAAAGTGGTTGTGCTGCCACTGAGGAGTGTGTACATGTGAGCATTGTCACAAGCCATTTCCATCACATGTCTCCTTTTCTTGTGATCATGTATGAAGTGTTGACTCTGATGACCTTTTGGAAAGCATGAAATTTGATTATGCAATAGAAAGAGAAGTTTGACATTAATTTTAGTCTTAAAAGAGTACAAACAGTTTAAAAAATACATTGTTAATCTGTGTGTGGTTAGTTTCATGATCTTTGAGTTTCTAAGAAATAACATTATTATTTCTCCACAGTCTTGGACTTTTGTGGATGGCTTATTTCTTGACAACAAGTTTTATCCCTATTCAGTATACTGTATTGCCAAATCATTTTACCTACATTAAACTACTATTCAACTTCACAACATAACAATGTGATAACATTTCAATAAACAGCCTAACATTAAACCTTCCAAAGTAAATTGACTTGAAAACAGAATGCTATTTTGCCAAAACAGAACAAATACAGTAGTAATATTGTAACGATGACATTATAAATCTGATCAAAGGGAGACTTGTTTTAAGAAGTCATTTCAATAATGTGATTAAAAAGACATTTCAGAGGATAATGTTTCTCAAGAGTAACGACTGTTGCAGCTATGGTCATATTTTGGTGGGAAAATTAAATTATAAACATTTATTAAACGACATCTTCACATTTGGTCTTTGCAGCTGAATTTAAACTAGCTTGTAAAACAGCATCCCTCCATGTTTATAAGACCATGCATGACATCCAAATTGAGTATATTTATACCTTGGAAGCAAAGGCTTTGCTAAGAGATTTAAAGACATTTTTAAAGCAACGGCATTTTAAGAAATGCCTTTCCCACTACAACTGTTGGTAAGATGTTCATTCTTTTGTTCCAAAATAACCTAACGACATGGTAGATATCTGTTAAGTTTCCCGTTAAGTTTCCTGTGAAGCATAGGGTTTGAGCATTGTTAATGCAATACATATGAACTGTCTAGATTTTTATCAGAAATGTATCAACAACTGATCTTACATAAAAACTGTATATACAAATGAGACCTGATGCAAAAAAGATAAAAGTCTTGTCAAACAATCGAAAGTTATGTTACTTCCTATTGCCCTTGGGCCTATTAGTTTTACTGGACAAAGAATTAGCTCCCAAATAATAAATGTCAAGGCTAGGCCTAAGGCATCAGGGGGAATTGAAAAATTACAAGGCAGACCAACCAGTGGACCACTAAATTGATCAAATATTGCTCTGTAAGTTAATAATATGACACTTAGACTTGTTTGGAGTCTGGAAATTACAATAACTTTTCTGTCCAATAAGTCCTTTTACAGTTCCCTTTATGCTGCTGAAGATGTTTATTGTTGCCATAACTGTTGCATAAGAAATTCCCTCAAAAAAATTATGTACCAAATACAAATTTCTCCACTCTTAACCAGTCTAATTTTTTTGAAAATTGATAACCAGTCAACTTACCATGCTCCTGTGCTGCTGTTGCTATGACGACGGCTGCCAGCAGCCATACAATTGATGAACATTTCTCCATTTTGATGAAATTGTGTTTCTACAGTATAAAATCCATGGACATCTTACCTAAAGGAAAAAAACACAGACAACATTTATATACCAAACCAAGATACAATGGATGTATGCCCGTCACCACTTGATTGGAAGTCTTCGGTTTTTCAAGATCTCCAGTTATTTAGAGACAGTGTTATGGAAACCCAAATCCTTGTACTGTTTTGAAAACTGGTTTACTCCTCAAGAATGTGAGCTTCTGTTTTGAGCAAATAATGTCTATAAATAACAAAGTATTCTTTAATTTTCAAAAAGTCAAAATTCACAATGAACTGTTCGAAATTGATGTCTTTTTCTTGTTATTTCTGGTAAATGTGGTTACACGTGAGTCTAGCATCAACTACAGGTCAGAGTTAGTAAGTCATCTATTTCACAGGTTACTGCTATTGCTATGCAGGAGGTGAAAGCTATGGTAAGAAGCTTATCTTTGCAGGAAAGAAGGCACAAAGTTATGTTGTCAGTAGCTAAGAATGTCCAGCACCAAGTTAGCGGAAGACAAAATTAAGTATCCAGAGGTGCAGCAGATGCAAGCACTTCAAACACCTGTGCGTTATAAATCATGTACTGCATAAATTTTAGCTGTAGAAAGCTATAATGCAAATTTCTTAATGTTCTGAATTCTTCGTTCTGTTCAATGCCCAAAAGTCCCGAGCATGCTGAAAATGGTCATATCATATTATTTTATCTTTAGTAACTCGAAGGGTTGACAAAGCTGGTTTACATCAACATTTCAGACTATGTTTAACATTGCTTAAAGACTATGCCACTGGAAGGAATAATTGTGTGTCATTACTGGCCATGTGTTGGTACTTGCTAAAAGATTTAATATGTTGATACTCAGTAACTGCACACAGAAATTCTGTAAGTTCACTTTGCTCTTGGAATAAAAATAAACCAAACTCTCAAATCAAAGTGACTAGAAAAGACCTATTTCATAAATATTTCAATCTACCAAAGTAGTCCTGTCAAATTTATTTGCTTTTTTCAATTGCACTACATTCCTTACATGTGTTTCGGTACTTATGACTCAGACTAGAAATATCATGCAACCTGTTTTCATGTTTACTTGAAGTATTTTGGACTATATTCTTTGAAAGGTTGAAACAGAAATTCACTTTTATCTTTCTATTACATGAGAGCTACCTATTGACATTAACTTTGTCAACCCCTATATCTCAATCAGAATTCCTTCTCCATTTTGTGTGTGTGTGTGTGCAAATACTTTGAAACATTTTTTCTTCAATGGTGTTTTTTTTAACTTTAAATCAATGATGACCTGATAAACACTTTATATAATTATCCAGAGTTTTTTTCTTATTTCAAAAGGTACTGTTTTGCCATTGAGCAATACAAGACTAATGCCCCCTGAAGAATTTGGCTGTTATTATGTTCTCTTCCAGGACTGCAGAACATGCATGAAAGAATAAAATGATACTTGAAGAATAAAAGATGCAGGAATACTTTTTATCTGTTATTTCATACCTGCAAACTATGAGCATTCATATATTGTGTTACAAGTGAGAATACTTCAATCCCCCACTTTCTTTTGTCTCACATGAGACAATAAATGGAACATTTCAAAAGAAGTACATTATAAGTTCCCTCTGTATTTCGAGACAAGCCTTTTGTCTGTAATAGAATAATGAAAGTGCCTGACAACTCAAAATGTATGTCATTATTGTCATCTCAATTTCTGAAGTGACCTCATTATCAATTTTAATAACTGATTCATTATACTGTGTATCAATCCCAAAATAGCACCTTATAGCTAGCAGCTTGACTTGGTAAAATTACCAAACCTCTTATTACATTTAGTTCAATTTACTGTTGTTCTGAAATCTGACAATTTTTACGCCAATAAGAAACTTTGTTAATTGGCTAAGTGTTGCTGCCGACAAGGTAGTGCAAGTACAAAAAATAAAACCTGAGAAAGATGACAATCAATCAAATAGTAGAGTGGCATGAATAGACCCCCGTACAGTCTGGAATGTCAAGTGCGGGATCTGTTGATAGGGTATCATTGCTTTAAGAGGTTTTAACACAAGGTATAAGTGTAAAATTACGTAACAAGTTGCACCATGATAGATATACAGGTGGGAAAGGTTGGTCACATTAAAAAGAGCATAGTAGTGCCAAGTTCTTCAATTTGTCTGAAGTAAGACGCAAGAATATTTCTCAGTGGGGTACAGTGACCGAGTACAACTGATAAATATTTTGAAATGAAAAAGAGAAAAACACTGACAGCTTACAAAACATCTGAATTTTTTAAACTAGAAAGTCCTACACTGTCAGTGAAGTTGTATTCAAACATGTCATGCATTGCATAACTCCTATCTCCCAGAAAATCATGCGCTTTTTTATCAGGCAAGTGCAGATTTTGATTCTGTCCCCACCAAAACGCAAAGTAAGCTTGGCATTAGAACTGAACAAACATGTTTGAGGTGGGTTTTAGCTTAAAACTACTGTCAGTGTCAGCTATGGCCTAAAATTTGTGAGCTTCCCTAATTCCTGACGATATACACCAATATCTCCTGTGGTTCCAAATAAACAATTCCTGTCATATGATATTTTCTCAATGTACACAATCATGTCCAAAAAATATTTCTTAAACATAAGAAAATACTGGACCAGTCAATGCTTACAAGTCTTCAATGACAGTATGAACCTGGTCCCCACATTTAAAAAGGCTTCGACAGAGGTGGATCTGACGACCACTTCATTGAATTTTTTTTGTTTAGCGATATTATAATCTATGATATAAATACATATACTGTTAGATCTTAAGTATGATCTGATTGAAAAAATCCTACAAACGCTTGATGTTGCATGTATTGCATTATCTTGGTGTACTCTGGTACTTGTTAACTCTTTCCACCTGTTTCTCAATCTGACAAACATACCCATTATTAATCAAAAATGCACCATAACCATGCATAATATAAGGAAATAAATATGCGTATTATAACTTCGAGTTAAACCAGTTAATGTCAGGAGAATATGAACAAAACAAACCACTGTGCAAAGTGTGACTCACTGTAACCAAAATGGGAGTTTTTGTCATTTTAAATGTTGTGCTTGGAGTCTGAACTTTTTTTCTCTCTCATATTTTTCTGCAAAATCAAGCAATACATCTTGAAAGAAATTGACTGTGTAATTGCCAATAAGATGCATCTTTTTAAAATCCTATAATTCAAAATTAACTTTTTATGAGGTTTCTGAATGTGCTGTTGGGCAAGAAATTTTCAGGCTGAAAACCTGCTAGAAATTAAGCCCCAATTTTGCAATTTTTGTCTTATGTTATGCAAAGGGAAAAGTGGCATTTTATTTGGCAACAAATTTTTTCAGCATGACTTTTTCTAAATAACTGCAACAAATTTACCAAGAGACAACCTGAAAATCCAAGTGGCATTATATATATATTTATCACCTCACCTTCATTTTGATGTTACCATTTTTCTTTCCAAACATTATGTTTCCCCCCACTTTCAACACAAACATGTTTAAATACACACAATGTGTTAACACTGAGACATAAAACAGTTTCATGTTAATGGCCGGAAAAACATTTTAATTGCATCACTCAGGTCTTGTTTCTTGACTTAAATGGAGACAAAAATGTCTTTCATGAAAGTTTTTGAGTTGGTTTTGTTTGTTTTTATGAAAGCAAGGTAGATGACTAATGGAACAGACCTCTGTTTTGTGCCTAAGAAACTAATTACTGTTAATTAAAGAATACGGTAGATAAATGAAATGAAAAATAATTAGCTAATTTAGGTTAATTCACTTGCAGAAGCAGTAAAATTACAACTCAGTTTAAGAATGAACAAGGAACATTAGATCCGCATTATGTTAAATAAGTGTCTGTTTTTATTTATAGTCAGTCAAAATGCTATCTAACAAATCATGGTGTATTACTAAAATAATCATTAGTGACTATATCAGCCACTTATTCCAACGGAAAGAAAGACGTGATATGTACAATGAAAATATGTGTGCTTCCATGAAACAGCCATCATATAGAACCTATTTGGAGCATCGTGCTTTGAATGTATTAAAAATGACGAATACAATAGCAGACTTATTATGAAATCAGAAATGACAAATGAAATGCCTTCAATTAACGAGTAATGACTTCAAGTTATAGCCCTGATAAAACAGAATTAAGAGCACAAACCATTGTTTAATACACATTAATTAACAACAAAACACCCAACAAGATCAATTTCATTCTTAAATGTTGGATTAACTTCCTATTATCAATCATAATAAAACTGAAACTATTTGTATTAATCAATGTTGCATATATTTACAGAATGTCTGTGTAATGTATATAGCGTTTTTTTTATGATAATAATGTGTCAGAATAATTTAATTTACTGCTTACAAGTCATAGTTATTTGATATGTCAAATTCATTATGATACTGACTGAATGACTGATTTGATAGTATGCATCAAGAGTTATCTCTGCTGTGTATGATAGCTGATGATATAGCATCTAGATAAAATTTTCAAACAAATTGTATGTCCACTTTTTTTTTTATAAACAGCTGAAATCTAAAACATTGCTTCACATTGCAAGTCACATCTAAGATGATGAGATAGTTTTCATTAAAATCAAGATATCTTATTACATAAATTTTATACAAGTTTATACTACATTAGATGGATAAATTTAAGGAAATATTTGTGAACAGAAATGTTCATCCTATTAAAAAGAATTTAGAAAGAAGAGTTAAAACCCTTTCACCGGATCACTTATATAACAACTTATTAAGTCCTGTAATAGTAGTTTTTCATTCTCTCTGCCTGCTTAGGATAACTAACCAATTTCTGCCCGACGTAACTGTCAAATTTAAAACACCTGGTCAATGCTACTACAAGCCAAAATAGGTACTGGTGACTTAATCTATAAATGCTGGTAAAACTTTTTTAAAATGATGTGTTTTTGAAATCAATAGAGTTACATTTGGGCTAATAAGTATTATATCTTTAGTTTCAACCTAGGACATGTACTTCTTATGACAATTATTTGTGACTGTATACTACGATTTTAGTCTTGGATCCACAAGCTTTTGTAATGCAAACATTTGGACAAATCCATTTCCAAGTGCTCAGCTGTCTTTCCAAGATAGTAATTTCTGTCGAAAATTTTCCTAAGATAATACGTAAGTACATGACATGAAAGTATGAGCAAAGGATATTCCATTTGCAGTAATACTGGTGATCAGTGATCAATCTTGCAATATTTTCAAGAATGCATACTTATATTTGGCAAGTCAATATACAGACACACAACAGCTTGCAATGAACTACATTATCTACTCATTGAAAGATAATATCTTGTCTGCCAGAAAACTATGCTGTAAGTTTAACCTTTTTTGAATAGAAGAAAATTTGCATTTCGTTTTTTTTTCCCTTTTTCCCAAATACACAATTCATTGGCTCTAGTGTTTCATCACTTTTAAAATCCTATGTTAAGCTATGTCTACTAAAAGACTTTTCATACTGTCATGGAGATCCAATTTATTGCAGCTAACTGGTTATGGAAAAGCAACTGGCCATCAATATGACTATGGATAATTATGCCACTTGATGTCTGGGTATCCTTAGTTGGTAGCAACTGAATGCCAAAAGGGAATTTATGGGTAGTTGTCAAAATGGTTATGGAAAAGCAATTCATTCATTGTCCATAATTATGGTTATGGGGAGCCAATATTACTCTCTGTCCAACTGGTTTAAAGGATTTACAAAATAAAACGTCTATATGGTTACAGAGATTCAACTCACTGTTGTCATGGAGGCACAACTGACTATCAGGATGATTAAAAAAAATGCAATTTACTGATCGCAGTTTTAAGTAATTGCTTGTATGGTTGCTACTGCACAAACTCTCTATTTTTATCAGTAATTTCTTGTATGGATGTTATCGCACAAACTTTTTCACTTTAAATGAAGTCTATACTGCTTAATATTTATTCTCAACCTTTGCTATGACAGCAAAATGTGTTCAAAAACATCAGACTCTTAGAAAACCAATGAAAGACCACAGTGAGTGTCAAAAGGAATATTGACTGTGAGAATGGTTTTCATCTCTCCTTTGAAAATGGATTAGGTGTCAGAATGATTTATTTCTTAGAATTTATGCCATGTCTTCGGAACTAGACTATTACCTAGACTATTACCGGTCTTCTAAACTGAAGAGTACACTGGCAAAAAAACAAGGATGGTCCTAATTATTCAGCTTCGGAAATGTAATTAAAACTCAAACTTTTAGTGTGTCATCATCAATAACTGAAATGCTTTAATTCTGACTGGTTCAGTACATGCATTGCAAAAGTAAACAAAACAGTTTTGTTGAGTGGCTTACTTTTTCACAATGACCAATCAAAGAACTTGTTTTAACTAATTCACAATCTAGAAAACTATATTGAATTTTTTATTGATTAGCTAACTTGTGAAATTCCATTTATACAGATTATCTCTTGAAATTTAATTCCAACAGTGGATTTAATGTAATTAGCTCTCTCTTAATTAAATATTTCAGATATCTTCAAACTGTTTTTTAAGAAAATGACTCAGCACTCTGTAAAACCACCTTATTCACAGGACAGCTTTGAAAGTACAACTGTTCTATCTGAACAGAAACATTTTATACATTGTTCCTACAATTTGAAATTACATGTCCTTGGTCTTCTAGACAAAAACTTCAGTATGTGTCAGATGTGTATATGGCAAAAAGTGTCTGAAAGGTGCAATTCAAGCCATAGCTGAGATTTCCTTATCAATAACTAAGTCATTTAGATCCACACAAAAAATTGCTGAGAAGTACCAGTTTCAAAGACTGTCTGATCACTACAAGTATCAAAGACAAATTCATTGTATTGGCTGTTTCAGAAGATACACTGACCAAGTGGACTTAAATATTCTTACTTTGCATAGATGTTCAAAATGTCTGCTTGTTCAAAACCCAGCCTATTTTGAAGATTGTTCTAATCTCTCAATAATTCTGAAGTACACTTTAATTGTGACAATATAATTTCTACTTTTTTAACTTAAGACATGGCTTTCATGTCTACATGACTTAGAACATGTGTCAATCACCAAGCTATACTCAATTTATCTGAAAGGTGACAAATGAATGTTCTATCTTAAGAGAAATTGGAAAAATCATTTCAGAGATTAAGACTTGTATTGACTTAGCTAACAGATTAAATCCAAGTTTTCAATGAATTTTAATATCAGGCAAGCATTCTGCATAACTTTTAAAAAAGAATGTTGACAATGTTTAGATTAATGATTATAAATTCAACCATTAGACCAGCCATTTGAAAATGCTATAGTCTCTTTCTCAAATTTTCATATTACAGACCAATGTTATACAGAAAGTTTGTGTGTGTATTGGATGGGGAGGGGAAAAATTCACAAGAATGTGAAAGGAGTCAGACATCAAATTTCTGCAAAGTTATCAAGTTTCTGAAAGCCAAAGCAGACTTTTTTCCTTTGCTGCAAGCAGAATTAGTGGTACATTAATTTATTTTCATGACAATATGAGAAGTTCCCACCAATTTCAGCTCTTAACTTCAATGCATTTACAAAAATCAAAATAATAACAAAATGGAATGAAAAAGGTCTCCACAGAAAAAAAGAATTTTCTAGAATTGAGAAAGATACAGTATAATCTAGCATCAGAATCCTGTTGATCATTCTAACTCACTGAAGTAAGGGTCAACATTTTAGACTTCTGTGAAGATTGTCCAACACAGACTTTCAATAAACACATTTGTTTTTCTTGCTTTTTTTCAAATTGAAAATGTGTGTGGAGGCAATTGGCACAATTGCTCTCGCAATGCTACCATGTTAAAGATCAACACAAGAGAGCCAATATTCTTTACAGCAGTGGGCCAAGCTGAGACAACACACTTTTGTGTCCAGCTCCCATATTTTGATGTGAAATTTAAATCAAGTTCTACCTTTCAATCTTAAATCTTCTTCTAAGCTACCAAGTTAAATTTGTGAAATTTGTTTTGGCTGGCAAGTTACAATGTGAATTTGACTGAAAACATACAGTTTTGCAATGAAAAGACTGTTTGAATGTTTGTCTTTCATATCAATGCCTAGAATATCAGGACATTTTACAAAAGAAATGCCAAATGGTTACGTCACAGCATTAACAACTGCTGAGAGCACTCTTCAGACAATGGAGGTAAATAAGTAATAGGAAGAAAATAAAATAATGATGAATATAAATAAGTTACAGACAAAACACTAAAGGAATGATACTCATTTAAAATTTGTATAAGGAAGAACTCCCCGAGGACACATGGGCGCCCCTTATCTAAGTAAGTCTCTTAAAGAACACAATTCTTTATTTGTTTTCATTGTCTTTCAAATGCAAACCATTAACAAATAAGATAACATTTCTTTAATCAGAGAATAAATCTTTGCAAAAATTAGTCTGCTTTTGGAACAAAACTGAATCTTATCTTTAAGTCTGCCTATGCCACAGGTAAGATTTTTTTTTGTTATTGATGGACAAATTACAAACAGTTTACCCAAATGATCATAAAACAATCTAAACAAACATGTAACAATAAATAAATAATTAATCTGGTTACTCCTTTATTACCTGCAGAGATCTAAATAAACAAACAACTGATCTATAAAACCTTCTATCTAAAAATGTGTCTGTCATCGAACTATGTATATATATCACTAAAGCAACTTGACAGCCGTGTTAAAATTTGGTATCTATGTGTCCTACTTTTACAACAAAATAAGAAAAAAAACAATGACCACAGGTATGCATACAGTCCTGATACATTTCAAATCACCGAAACCATACTTGACTTTTTTACTTACTGATATATTTTTCGCATTATTTACAACCTGTGAGTAATTTATACATTAACATGATACTTTTTATATTTATTCTAATTTGCTAAAGTTAAGTTAAATAGTTGGTTATTAAAATGTGCTTAACGTTAAACACACAGGGATATGACTCATTAATGTAACTTTGTCCCAAAATTCAAACAGAAAATCCATACAATTAGATGGCAATAATACCCTATGTTTTGAATGCTAATAAATGAAATTAATACTGCAGATAAACCTTAAAACTCTGAAATGTTGATGTAAACTTAGATGGGGAGAAAAATTTATGCCACAAGGTATTTTTAATGGGTAAAAATGACCAGGTGCCAACTCATAAAAAATGTCATCTAGATTTATAGTTATTTCTTAAAGTTATCTTGCTTTTTAACTAAATCTGAACTCCATATATAAAGTTTTGCAAATAAAATTGCCATTCCAAAATTTCTTAATATCTGATTAAACATTTTACACACAACTAAACTATTTGTTAGTGGTCACACATATTAGCTAAATTTCAAACTGTTTCATTTTCACACCTGAGCACCTCACTTACTAAAAACTCCACAAACTTTTATTTCATTTCCAAATATGAATAACACATTTTTATTTTCACATATTCCTGAAGTTTTTGATTAACTTTCACTATAACAGTCCAAAATACTGGTAGTTATATCCAACTTTAAATTATGTCCAGTCTCTGGTGTGTGTGACACACTACCATTGATAGTAAGCATATAAACAGTCATGCCCTTTGGAATAATACAAGCTTTTCTAAGCCAATCAAAAGTGTCGTTACAAACTAATGTCATGATCGTCTTGATTTTGGACAAAGGGACATAATCCAAATACACCTGTATATGGCAAATAGTTCTGAAGTGACTAAATATAGAAAAGTGAGCTAGACAGAGTTCTCTTTCTTCTGTCGAAATACTTAGTTTAGTCTAGCTGAATATATGGGTCCCACAAATCACCAGCTTGTTAAGTAAAACTGTGATTACCTGAACCATTAAATTGCTTTTAAAACAGGTAAATATAAAACTGAATAATTTATAGAAAATAACTGTGAAATTGGACAATTTTATTATATGTAAAAATCATTCGACAGTAAAGCAGTTTGCAAACTTAATTTTTGTTCATTCATAAAAATGAGACTATGTGACAAGGTTAAACTGTGGGGTAGTTTTTATTTATGAAATACACACTTGACCTGACCAAAGAATGTGACTGTCCCATATTTTTACCGTCTGACATACCTGTCTATTGTAAAGAAAGGCATTAAAGGATTGGTTAAGAATTTCAAAACCACAAACTTTTTGCTGTCTTTTCATAACCTTAAATTCACTGAATCAAGATATCTGTTTTTTGGGTTTTTTTTGCATAAATACCCATTTATGATAGTAAGCAAAAATAATGATACTTCTACCAAAAACAAATACTAATAACTAATGGATTTAGTTTCCTACCTATGACAAAATTGTAGAATGGTAATCTATCATAAGGTGTGCATTTACAACAACAGCTGCAGACATTTGTAGAGTGACTATGCATTTCTTTGGGAGTTTCATTCTTAATAAATTAAAAGATGCTTCAAATCATAATTTCATAACTGACATTTTTTTTTTTGACAAACAGTACTGTTACATTAAAGTAATGAACTTAATATATAAATAAGGACCCTTTAATTTTTTTTGTATCTTTCCTCCTATTTCTTTTTCTGTATACAAAACTATACAGAGATGGAATTCCTTGGGTAACCTACTGCTAATGATAGAAAAATATGCATAGTGTGATGAGGCATTGTTTATACCCATCAATGTCACTTTTTGAGGTGAATGTCCCTAAATTTCTATAACTAAAACGTGATCAGTAATGGATCAATCAAAATTCACATCATTAGTTTACAAGTCATATAATAGTTGTATCCTTTTCCCATAAGAAGTTGACCTGGACAGTAAATGCATTCAATGAATGCCATTCATGCATGATTTGGTCTGTTCAATAAGCTGATTCTTTTGATTAATGTCTTTATGATCACTTAGGCTTGGACCATAGGTAATAGATCTTCTCTTTGATCAATGAGGGTCAGTATGCATTTTAGAAATTTTGTGCAATTAATGCATTGTACTTTCTGTCTATTATACCTGTACTTTAACAAAGCTTGGACACTACAATATGAAGCCAAAAAAGTTCTTGTACATGTGAATACTGTGCACACTAAGACTTGTTAATTACAATATAATTTGCAAAACTAAAAACAAGAGGGCCATGATGGCCCTGGATCGCTCACCTGAGTACTTTGGCTGTAGGTTTGCTGTTAAGCAGTATTTCATTTTTTAATTGAAAATATATAAGTGCCTTCAAACCAAATATGTAAAATATCAATCAATAAATAAAGGCTCTATGACAGAAAGTAGAAATATCTATTATAAGCTATGGTGACCTTGACCTCGACCCAGTGACCTCAAACCCTACACATGGGTAGAGGTCCATGCAAGGAACCTATATACTGAATATCAAAGATATTGGTCTATAAATGAAGGCTTTATGAGGTACAGTAGATAAATCTATTTTTAGCCTCCGTGACCTTTATTCTTATCTAATAATGTGAACAACCAAACAAGCTTTCTGACAAACTGCCAGGATATTTGGACTGAAACAGTAGCCTCTAGAGCCTTAATAAGATATTTCTATTTTTGGGCTCTGTGACCTAGTTTTTTACCCCAGATGACCCATAATCGATCTTGACCTAGAAACCATCAAAATAACCTTTCTGACATAATCCAGAATATTTGGGCTGAAAATGTTACCTGTAGAGTGTAAACAAGGTTTTTCCAAATTTAAGCTCTGTGACCTAGTTTTTGACCCCAGATGACCCATATTCGAAATTGGGCTAGAAATCATTGATACAACCTTTCTGACATATTTCCAGGATATTTGGGCTGAAAATGTTACCTCTAGAGTGTTAACAAGATTTTTCCATATTCAGGCTGTGTGATCTAGTTTTTGACCCCAGATGACCCATATTCGAACTTGACCTAGAAATCATCGAAACAACCTATCTGACATATTTCCAGGATATTTGGGCTGAAAATGTTACCTGTAGAGTGTAAACAAGGTTTTTCCAAATTTAAGCTCTGTGACCTAGTTTTTGACCCCAGATGACCCATATTCGAAATTGGGCTAGAAATCATTGATACTACCTTTCTGACATATTTCCAGGATATTTGGGCTGAAAATGTTACCTCTAGAGTGTTAACAAGATTTTTCCATATTCAGGCTGTGTGATCTAGTTTTTGACCCCAGATGACCCATATTCGAACTTGACCTAGAAATCATCGAAACAACCTATCTGACATATTTCCAGGATATTTGGGCTGAAAATGTTACCTGTAGAGTGTAAACAAGGTTTTTCCAAAATTAAGCTCTGTGACCTAGTTTTTGACCCCAGATGACCCATATTCGAAATTGGGCTAGAAATCATTGATACAACCTTTCTGACATACTTCCAGGATATTTGGGCTGAAAATGTTACCTCTAGAGTGTTAACAAGGTTTTTCCATATACAGGCTGTGTGACCTAGTTTTGGACCCCACATGACCTATATTCCAACTTGAGCTAAAAATCATCTTAACAAGCTTTCTGACAGTTTTTCAGGAAATTTGGGCTAAAAATGTAGCCTCTAGAGTGTTAACAAGGTTTTACCATATTTGGGCTGTGTGACCTAGTTTTTGACCCCACATGACCCATATTCAAACTTGAGCTAGAAATCATCAAAACAACCTTTCTGACATATTTCCAGGATATTTTGGCTGAAAATGTTACCTCTAGAGTGATAAAAAGGTTTTTCCATATTTCGTCTCAGTGACCTAGTTTTTTACCCCAGATGACCCATATTCGAACCTGGGCTAGAAATAATCCAAATAACCTTTCTGACATATTACAAGGATATATGGGCTGAAAATGTTACCTCTTAAGTGTTAACAAGGTTTTTCCATATTTGGGCTCTGTGACCTAGTTTTTGACCCCAGATGACCCATATTCGAACTTGAGCTAGAAATCATGGAAACAACCTTTCTGACAAATTTCCAGATTATTTGGGCTGAAAATGTAGCCTCTAGAGTGTTAACAAGAATGTTCTATTTTTGGGCTCTGTGACCTAGTTTTTGACCCCAGATGACCCATATTTGAACTTGAGCTAGAAATCATAGAAGCAACCTTTATGACAAATTTCCAGATTATTTGGGCTAAAAACATTACCTCTAGAGTGTTAACAAGATTTTTCTATTTTTGGGCTCCTTGACCTAGTTTTTGATCCCATATGACCCATATTCGAACTCGTCCGAGTAATTACTGGGAAAAACATCCTGACCAAGTTTCGTGTCAATTGGAGCAAAAATGTGACCAGTAGAGTGTTAACGAACTAAATGTGAACGGACGACGGACGACAGACGACGGACGACGGACATTCATCGATCCTAATAGCTCACCCTGAGCCAGCTCAGGTGAGCTAAAAATTGTTGTAAATTAAACTTACTTTATTCTAACATGATCTTCATGAAAGGATAATTTAGGAAACCATTTGTGTGGGAAATAATTTCATTTATAAAAAAATCATATATCTGACCAAATGATAAGCCACATCTCAGTTCATCAAAATAATTCATGTAAAAATAAGATGTCAATGCCAATGGTTTCCTAAGTCTCATGAAAAGTACCGTAATATACCTAAAGAAAACTCAGTACTGCTTGATAAAATATTGTCTCCAAAACCTACAGTTGTTCTTTTCTTCAAATAAGATGTCAATAAAACTTAAATCAATCAGCCCTAAGTGATGAGTACACATCTGACAGTAATAACCTATCATGGGTAAAATGTCTGCTATTCTGCTAGTAGGTAGACACTCATAAAGGAAAATTCCTATTAGAGGATCAATAGCCTCTTCCAAAGAATAGCTAATAAATATTGGTCTGTGAGTCGGTGTGCACATTTTTGTTTAACACATTTTACACAACTGCTGGAAGATTTGAATTCAGTTCAGAATATTCCTACTCACAAAATAGAGTCCATCAAATATTGTACATAGGAGCGTGTAAGAGAAAACTGTGGCTAATTTTCTACAATAAACCAATGCAGTGTCATGTCAATGTATACAAACCCAATTACTACACATAGCAAACACTGGAGCTGATCAGCTTGGTCAAGTGGTAATGTGCTGGACTGGTAATCCAGGAGTCACAAGTTTGATTCCCTGCTCTTCTACTAACATTACAATTGTCTTTCAGATGAGATGTTAAAACCGAGGCTTTATGTATCAGTGCTATACACTAAGCATTGAAAAAAACAAACAAACAGGGGTGTCTCTGAAATGGGCTGCTTCCTGTGTCTTGCACTATCTCCAACAACTTAAAATAACTAACCATTGAAGGGGGCGTCAGTCATATAGGCAACAGGTACCAACAATAAATAATCTCAAATAGATAGAAAGCAAACACTAGGGCTGTGTATGGTAGTGAAAGTGACCTGAACTAGTACTATTAACTAGTGACGTAGTTGACATGGGTATTTACGAAGGTGAGTAGATGGCGCTGGCTGTCACTTGCACGTATACCTAACAGCTTAACTGCTGGCTGATGAAACAAGTCTGAAGTGATTGTTAATTTTTCTGAAAAGCCCAAGCCAGGGAGTGAGAGCTGAGTACACTAGTGGATAAAAGTACAAGAAGTACATGTAGTTGTTATATATGCACCTGGTTGCTCTGGAAGGTACTGGAAATGGGAGGGTAAAGTCAATCATTTCAGTGGGTAAAATGGTTTAGGACATTTTATGTGTTAGGAAATATAGTTCACCACATTACTTTAAATAGCAGAGTAAAATTGTCTAAACATGGCAGAAACCATATTGGTATAAAGTTTTGGTTGATAAATGACCAATGGCTTGTAATAGCAGTCATTTCTAAGGGTTTTTTCGTAAATGTGCCATACCAATGCAAAACGGTGTGGGTTTGGTTAGAGTTTGAGGCTCTAAAGGCTTGCAGTTACTTGGATGTCAGTTAGAAAATCTAGGAACCAAATATGGGCATGAAATAACTCATATACTTCATGTCTGATAACAATTTTAGAAGCAACAAATACTTATTAGAAAATAATTTCAGGGCATTTCTCATACATAATAGTGTTAACATATCAAAACTCTTCAAAACAAATAATAAACAAGCTAGCAAATAATAAACTTACTTCAGAAAAACTGTGGGAAAATGTCAACATAACGTACTTGAAAGGATAAAGTGCTAATTGTTGCTATCAAATTAACAAGTTTGTTAAGTGTTTCTTGTCTTTGTTTCAATTGATTGTAACAAGACCTCCTAAAAAAGGACATTAAATAGACAAGTTCTGAAGTGTGATCAAAGGTTGCTTCACTTTTCATCTGCTATAAGACAATACTGACCTATATGATACAAATTAAAGAATAATTTAGACTTGTTTCATCTTGTGAAAAGATGTCTTAAGTCTCTTGAATTTGTCAAAATATTAACATCTGTCTTCAAACAGACTGCCACCTGAGTCAACTTCAAAGATTTGGACACTTATATGACACATATGTTCAGGAAATGAATCCTCCATAACATGTGGCACCAAAAGTCAGGCTGTGAAGAAAGAGTCATGAGAGTTATATATTTTTTGTTAAGAGTGGGAACTCCCTTTTTAAAGTCTGTATATTTCTAAATCAGATTTCTGTCAAATTCATGAGGCCATAGATAATTACTGTCTGGCAACTGTGCTCTCTATGGCAATACAAGAAAGGTAACTGTGTTTGACTTAAAATACAGTCCTGCAAGCATTACTTCCCTTAGGTTTTATTTGCAGTCTGACAGTACAAGTAAATGAGTTTCCAAAACAATATGAACCTTTTAAGATAACCTAAGAAGATTCTGTCTTAAAAAATACCATCATTAAAGTTATAGAAATAAACAAAAGACATTATTATGAAAGTTGTGAATACCTTACTTTAAGTATTCAATAAAATATTTATTTCTATCTGATTTTAACTACTGCTTTGTTTGTTGACTTAAGAATTATTTCAACATTATAAATCGTTAGTGTATAATTTTTGATAAACAGTTTCTTACATTACATGTTTCTTTTCAAACCATGGCCTTATTCTCCTCACACAATCTTCTTTCCAACTACAGTTACTGTACTTCAGTGGTCTGAAATATACAGAAGACCAGCATTGTGAAAATGATATGCAATTTCTTCTCAACTGAAATACAAAAGACAAATCATGAATGATGCAGACTGATCTGTGTGCACAAAGATGCAGGCTAACATGGCCAGCTTGAGTTGCAACAGAAAAAAGAAATGTTGATAGCTGGATAAAGCTTAAATAGTTGTCTTTTATAAAAAAAATAAAGGATGTACATGCATATATTATATTGCAGCAAACTGAGATACTGATAGAGAAAATAAACTTTATGGTGACTTATTTCAAGAAAAAACAAGAGTATACATGTATGTGCATTCATCAAATCTTGTAGTTTTTGAGTACAGTTTAAGTCTGAGAAATGTGTAGGCCCAAATCAAATTCTGTAGGTCCAAATAATAAAAGCTAAGACCTTTTGACTAAATTCTTACTGGTCCATTTGGTCTATTGAATTAGCAAAATTTGTAGGCCGCACTAGAATTTTACAAGCTACAGGCCTTGGGCTTGTCATCTATTTTGCAGTTTACAGTTTGCCAAATTTCATTCACTTTCATTCCACATGGTTTTTACTAATGCTTTTTTTTCTTATGGAACAGTAAAAAAAAAAAATGGTGGGTGGCAGTGGAAAATGCCATGTATTTTACAACAATGCAAACTAAAATAATACTTTTTTTATTGTTCTTTTCCTCTCATGCTGCTTAAAATCTAATACATCTCTTTTATTGTTTTGTTCAATATAAATTCAAACAAACAATAATCCCAAAATACAGTGAAGACTGATTTTAAGTGTTTATCCTTAACATTTTCATAAGAATACCAAGTATGCTAAGTCAATTTACTTGTATAAAATGACCTTCACCTTCTATGTTTCTAATGTTCTCTGTCAACTTCCCTGACAACGACTCTTTGAATGTTCACCTTTGGGATTAACTGCCATTAAAAGAGAAACTTAGCAGACTAAACCTTCATTGTAAAGCTAAAAATTTAAGTTTGAAATTCTTACTAATGCAAGAGACATTTCCATTACCCAGACCCAGACACCAATCTAGATTTATTTGTTTTATATAGTTAAGTATAGTGAGAAAGGTGAAATGTTCAAGCAGTCTCATAATTGTCTGATCCAGTATGCATCACTATACTAAGTAATTAACCTTTAAAAAAATTCTCTGAATAAGTGGATGATGTCCCTTTAATGCTCTCCAACAAAGGAGATTACTTAAGACGTGGTATTACTAATCTCCTTCAGGCCTGAAGAGCTTCTATCCAATTCCATGTAATCAATCAGTACAGACAGAAATGGGCATTAAAATATCTGAAACAGCTTGTGTTATTTGTTAGAAATGATTCTCTGTCTGGGTTTTGTATTGATTGACCTCCATAAGGTCCAGGATCAACTTTCTTACTATAAAGGATAAGAGAAGGAATATGGGAGCATAAATATTATTGAAGGCATTTCTACATATTTATGCACATTCTTTATCAAGGCCAGTTGTTAATTAACTCCTTGCACAATGACAAGTAAAAATGTAAAAGAAAAAAAAAAAAGCATGAATTCTGAGTTTCCTGAAGATACCAACAAAATGTGGTGTGTAACTTTAAAATTACCAACTCTGCAATGCTACATGTTTAGTGGGTTGGATGACAAAGTTATTTGTAAAACAATAAAACAGTTATAACTGACTTGCATACTTATTCAAAATCTTGCCCATCATACTCACGCATGCTGTGCTAATTTTAGAATGACTAGCTCACCAATAATGTGACTTATCAGCCCGAATATTAGCTAAACAGCATCATTCAACTCCCAATCAATGAGAAGTTACTGGGTTTTGTTTTGTTGTTTTTTTTTCATTATAGGTTCATAAATTAATTCTATGAATGAGCCAGAAATGCAATTTATGGTAAAACTCTAGCAAGTGTAATGAGATATAAAGTTTACAATCAAACTTTTTATATCACAATTAAGCCAGTTTAGAATGAAATATGTGTTGAGAAAGATATAATCTAACTGATCATAAACACCTCATTAAGTTTAATGCTCACAGCACAATTAATTAATAATTAGCACTTGCCATCTCAATCTACTTTTTCTTTTCAAGGTAGGTAATTCTGTAGCACTACTGCAGTTAGAGTTTTTGAATTCTCTCCCTTACATATATTTTGTTATTTCATATTAATACCGGTAATTATTGTAAAACAATTTCTTGCATATGACTGCTACCTGCAGTTCTGACCAGTATGCAAGGGACTGTGGTAGTCAGGGTCATACTCTGATAACATGTGATCCCATAAGCTTCGAGTCAGAAGTCTGAAAGTCTATCCAAACATCACTTTATTCTTCCTAATTTATTCATTGAACACCACCTTTTTATCACAGAATCTGGATTTATAAAGTATATTTTCAATGTAAAGCCTAATGCTTATCAGTCATGGAATCAAGAACAAAGCAGTAGAAATCATTTTTTTCTGATATTTGGGATTTTTTCTTTCAATAAAAAAGACAGATTTCTCAGCAACACCCCTAATCAAATAGATAAGAATTCAAGCCTGCACTGGTTATATATCTGTAAAAAGATTACACTGAAAAAGGTAAAATTCTGGAAGGAGCTACCAGTCTAATGACTTATTTATTTTATATCAAATTTTTTATACACTAGGAACTAATTAACATTCTTTTATTTACTTCATTTTGTACCCTTGTCAATATCTTACTGAATTTAGGCCATCATTTTTTAATAAATAGTTTTAAGGGACCGCCAACCATATTTTATGTCAAAATGAAATGAAAATAAAAGCAACTTTCTGCATTTTTATTTTCATATATTCTGCCAATAGCCTCCGTTTACCTCACGTAAAAATACAAGAGCTGACAACAATATGCGATCGAGACTTTTGGTTTTGATTTTAATAACATCTTTAGGTGGGACATAGTAATTCTGATAGTCATGTATTTTTGTTGTTATATTAACCCTACTGAAGAAAATCACCAGCGGTCCAGTGCATTGGGTAGGACTAAGGTGTCAGCAAGCAACCAGTCTCTGCTTGACTAAAGAGGCAGTCTGTGCCTATCATCTGCATTTTCATTCAAAGATTTAATTATTTCAAAAGAAAATTGCATGTGCAGACTCACCATAGATAGACAATGCATCTGTATGTATTCTTAACAACCTAATGCTTGCACTGTTTTTTAACTGACTGCCTAAACCATTACTGGTAGGAAAATGCTTGTTTTAACTGGCTGTTTAATCAAGGTGATTTTCTAACAACCTTACCTGAAGAAATATCAAGTAAAATTTGACCTGTTTTATTAAAATTAATGTATTATAGACTATGAGAAGCACTGCATTTAAAGCTTTATCTTTTGGGAGTGTATAAAAAGAGAAATTATGAAAGGTTACATTCTATCTCACAAATTTAACATGAAGGTTCCTCCCAATCCGAGACAATAAGGTGCAAGAAATTTCAGACATGTTTTTAGATGCTTGTATTAACTTGATTCCTTTATATGAATGCCATAAAGATGTCAAGCTTTCTTAGAAACTTTTTAAAGCAATTAAACCATTCACTACAGTAATCTGCTTCAGTATTTCCAAAAGCTTTGCCCTAGGCACAGCAAAAAATCATATTGTCTTAAGACAAAAATAAAGTATAGGAAGTCTCAGCTCAACTCAGACTTCCCTTTTTGGTAAATTACGAGTTTTTCAACTAAAGAAAATGAATTTCATTGCCAAAGATGACAGCTTTCTGCAACACCCATGGATATCTGCAATGATCCAACAAAGCCTTAGTCTTTCATTATCACTATGCCATCCTGTTATCACCCTGTAATTCAATTATTGCCCTGTCACCCTGCAATGTCAGTAGCACCCTGCTATTCTTTTATCAATATCAACCTGTGCTGTTGTAATGAGGATCAAAGTGATTTATCAGAATGCATAACAAGCTTCTGTGGATTGTAAAACATGCATCACTTAGAGAGCAAGTCAACCTGATCAATGTAACTAAAAAAAACAATCAACACAACTCAATGAATTTGGAATCATTGCAAAACTAACATAAATAATGCATGTTTCTTTCACCTTGCTGGCTTTTCAATTAGGACTTCAGGTATGGAAAATTCATTAAATCATCAAAATTTCATAAATCAAAGTGCTTCACTGCCTTAAAACAGAAATATGTGTGTTTAATAAATAATAACATCTGGTTAAGCATAGATTGAACTAAGTTTTTGCCTAGGTTATAAATCAAGAACATCCATACCTTTTTGACAAAATTTTTTGGTGGTAAGGTGGGGAGAATATTTGATTTTGTAGTAACATGCTGGACAGGTAATCCATAAGTTACGAGTTTGAACCCCCACTCCTCCACTAACAAATTCACTGTCTTTCAGATGAGACATTAAGCAAAGCCATCTATTGCTGCTATACAAAATCAGTATGTATAAGAACTGTGAGTGTCACTGGATTGGGATGCATTCTTTATCAAGAACTATGAGCCAGGGGAACCAGTTCTGATGATAAATAAACTAAAATAGAGGGATCGGCAAGCTTTGATTAATCAGTGCCGTAGCTACCTTTCTCTAAGAGTAACTCCCAGTAACTTTTCTAATTTGCCTTTTTCCACCAAAAACTATTCCAGAATGCATGAAAAATGAAAAAAAAATTCTGGGGAGCATGCCCCCAAACCCCACTACACGCATTCCGCCTCAGTGTTTTTTCAGGTCTGGCTACTGCACTGTTAATGTAAAGTCAAAAAGTTAAGTAATAAATCAAGCACATTCAGATTTTTTAAAATTTAGAATCCATTGTATATAAACCAGGCTTTTTTGTTCATATATAAACTGCCATTTGATTAAAGTCAAAAGGTCAGCAGAGTTAATAATGGTGAAACTACACTAATTGTTAACAAGTCAAAATAGAGCTGGATCAATGATAGATCAATTGAATCTAATTAGTCACATAAATATCCAATAATAGATGGTAAACATGACCAATTAGCAGCAGATGTTGCTGATTTACCAACTGTATTACAAGACTTCTAAGCAGGTGTAATGTGAACTGACAAGAAAAAAATACTAACTGCTGGGGCTATTTTACCAGTTTGCCAACAGTTCTGCATATACATTCAAAATGTGATCAAATAATTCAGTGTTATCAATTAACATTGTATATCAAAACAGTCTTAGTCTTTAAGTACTTATTGCTACAAATGAAATATATTTTTAAAAAGTGCTTGTTAAAAAAATCACACTTTGAATATATAATTTTATGATACAAATTATCAACACAAAATATGCTTTGCAAAATATGATCATTCTCACAACCCGAATCTGAAGTCAAAGTTAGGGTAGTTTTCTACAAGACAGTACCGGTACTTTAATTTTACCAGTTCCTCATGGAAAATGAATTTGTGGACAATAAAATAAAAAAAATATGCAAGATTCTTTGAAATGAGCTGTGTTGCAAAAGTGGGTGCATAAAGTTTACTCCACCAGTGAAAAGTGCCAGATAGTCTGGCATTTGATGTGATCATTCAGAAACAATTTTAGTTACAATTTGTTAAGATATTCTCAGAGCACACTGGAACTAAGAAACATCTTTATCTGCCCCTTATTAATTTTCCATGAAAGAAAAGTAACTCTGTAAGTTCTGTCTTCAAGTAAGAGTTACCATTACTTACGGATGAAGCCTGTGGCAATATAACAGCCATTTTGCTGGATTACAACACATTTGTATGGGGGAAAAAACTGGCCTTCATTGCATCTGAATTTAGAATATATCCTCCTCTGATAACTCGTTAACACTCTTCTAACAATATACTATCTCTTTCCAAAAAGGACAAGAAAACAAGAACTTGATGAAAAAGAACACACATTTTATGTTAAAAGCAACAAAAATAAACCACAGTCTGCCAGTTGATAGAACTGATTTCGAAATATTTCTCCTAGATCCTGCTTGAAAATAAGAACATGTTTATTTGTAAACAAAGGCGCTAATATTTTGAACATTGCCTGCATAGAGGATTTGAGTTAACAGTTTATTTTAGAAGGTTGTTGATGCCAGGGAGATAAACCCAGCAGGTGTTGACATATTAGATAACATGCATGACACAACTAAGCTTTTTAGTGTCTGGAAATATTACTGATGAAAAATTATTTTTGGATTACATTTTTTCCAAAACTTTGAAAGGCTGGTGACTGATGGTTTGAAAGCTTCAGGATATGCATAAACTGGGACAAAGCCACTCAACCCTTGTGTTTTATAATTTAGTTCAGAACAATCAAGATGGCTGCTACAATATCCTGTTACAACAATGAACTCTTTTTGTCTTTTGATAACCGTATGAAACTTTTAAGATTCTGGTCTTGAAATAACACCGATAACGCATCTTACTTGATTGACTGCTTTGTATTCAAAGGAAATTTTCTTTTTCCTAAAATATCTTAGTGAATGCTTAATTTGATTTGTTTTAGTTTTATTCAGTATAGGGGTTGTTCATTTCTTACAATTACAAGGCACCAAACTTGAAAAGAAATATAGTACAAAAATTAATATCATGCTTCCTCAAGATCGAGTCACA
This sequence comes from Cyclina sinensis, assembly GCA_012932295.1. Taxonomy (NCBI): domain Eukaryota; kingdom Metazoa; phylum Mollusca; class Bivalvia; order Venerida; family Veneridae; genus Cyclina; species Cyclina sinensis. The sequence goes on along the minus strand of JAAONU010000012.1, from coordinate 22,348,114 downwards.
ACAAATACCCTCTGAACTTTTATACAATTATTCCTTGAGAAAAATGACTGAACAGTCTCAACTGAAAATATAAAAATACCACTATGGGAGAAATGGTGTAGCTATAACCTGCATCAGTAAGTCATAAATAATGGCAGATTTATTTTCCATCATAGAAGCATCAATCAAGCAAGGCAACATTAGTCTATCTTGTATTTCATCATTATATCCATTCTGGAGATAATTTTCTCCTGAACTCCTTTTGTTTTCCTTTTTACCTGTGATCATTATCCCACTGACAGGTTCTGCTACACAGTTTTCTTTGCTTCAGCTCAATTACAGTTTTATCATGGCCTTGTCAAAATTTGGATGAGACTCTGTTACCATCAAGTGCATCAAGTGTCAAAGATTCGATTCTGTGGCTCAGTGGTACAGAGCATTAGTTTTACATCTTTCTCATTATGATCAAGTGGCTAATTATCCAGTGGCCATGAGTATAAATACTCATATTTTAAATTTCAGATGTTTTCTTTTTTATGATGCTTTACATCATGTCAGCTATAACAACTGAAAGATAGTTATAGAGCCTCAAAATCATCATGCAGCTCTTTTCTTTGTGCTGTTTATGGTGTCTGACCAAAGAATTAATTGAAAATTCAGTCATAAATTTGATAGTTTCGTTAAGCAGGTCATTAGTGGTGTTAGACAGCTATGCTAGAAAAATATATAGATATATGGAATGCTTTGTATTGATGAGTTTCATTCTTTGACTGAAAAGGTGGCCTATGTCAGAGCTGTTTGTTTCAACTTCGATATTTATTTATATTGGAACATTCACAACTTGTACAAGTTTCTATAGCGGTCATTAACCTGTTGGGTTTGTTCCTTATCTACAGAAAATATTTATTTTTAGTTGGGTCATTCTGCAGGTAACAAGGCTATATAAAATATCCAAGACAGAACATAGATTTTTTTTAACAAAAAGAGGTGATCATTTTGGCCACAACAAGTACAAAAATATGGCTAGTACTGCCAAACTTGTAAAAATTAGTAAAACTTAGTCCAAAAAACTTTACATGATTTTAGAAAAGTTAGATAAATGTAAGTTCCTGATAAATTTTATCAAGGAACCTTTTTTCCAGTGCACTGAAACTATCTGTGTGGCTATCAACAAGATATGCAGTTATTTCAGTATATTATATTTCCTACAACAGAACTGAATATTCTACTTAGAATTTTTTCTCACTGCTATAGTGTTCCAACAATCACTTGCAGCTCTTTTTGCTGACCATAGTGTTCCAACTATCACTTGCAACTCTTCTTACAATATGGAACTGTTCTGTACAACCATGTCTAAACTGTGGAATTCAAACCTTCTATACATGTCAAGATTTTGGAGATAGTTGATCCAATTAAGAACAGCAAGGCACTGGAACACTGGATGGCCATTCAACAAACACAACTGTCAATTACATGAAATTCAATTAAGAATCAAAGGCAGTGTGGCCAAGAGCAATCAAAGCTCACATGACAGACATGCTGTCTTTGTAAAGCTTTCATCTTTGATAGTCTAGCTGAAAAAAAAAATATCTGAAGGATCTTTGAAAGACATGCCAGATACTGGAAATTCAGCAATATGATAAAGGAACACAAACTCTCTTTTTTAAAAAAAGAAAAATCAAAGCACTGACAGTACTGAAAATACCACTAAAAAAATCCTGGAAAGCACCACTTGTGCATATTTGAGAAAACTGTTCAAATGCAGCACAACAGAACTACATAAATGAAAGATGTGATACCAAAAATGTACTATACAAAAAACAAAAACAGTAAGTTAATCCAAATTTGAGAGATAGGGTTTCAAGTGTATTTAAAACAAAATGAACACTGTGATTTTCTATACATTTAAAAGGAACAAAGTCAGTCTGCAATTCTTAAATTTGTTTTTTTCTAGAAAAAATGATACTGAAATATATAAACAGGACTGCAAGAAGAACTTAAGATTTATAAAAACAGATTAATACATCATGTTACAAACCCCCTTATTTTGTAATAAACCTGAACTCACTGCCATACCTTTAAAAAAAAAAAGTTTTATGACTGATCCTATTAATCGAAAAAACCTAAAATGTGTGACAAAGTTTATTTGAACATAAATTAAGTCTGTAAGATGCAATAACCATCCTAAAAGAAATCTGATTTAAGACATCCAGATTCTGCCAAAAGATTTATATCTGAATTCAATTGTGTCTGGATTTTGCTACAATAACGATTAAGATACAAATTCAAACTTGATTTTTCTGCTGGGAACTTGTGCATGGACTTGTTTGCTATATTGATTGACCAAGGAAAACCATTTGTTTAACTGTAGCTTCAACTTGATTATCATCAAAATGTGACAATATTGAGTCTGGGCTAATGTAAAAGGCAAGCACATAGGAAAACAACAAAATCTCTAGAAACACTAAATTTAAAACATCAACAACAAAACACTCAGAGGAATTATTGAGAAGCATGTGTGACAGGTGAAATGAATCACAGTTTTCAATGAAGTTACTTGAACTACCATGGCTGACAGAGCCAATGTCACACAATGGTTTACCATGTTTTGCTAAATGTCTACCAGCACAGACAGTGTTTCCATGGTTAATATTTCTTATCAGCGCTAGTAGCATCTTAAAATAATATACCATACTGTTTCACTAAAGAGATTTTAACATTAAGTTTAAGCTATGACTGATCAATTTCTCTTTTTTGAACTGTAATGGAAAAATCTAAAATACTTCCTCAACATGAGCTAATGGTACCATTATTACTAACTTTTCTATATTACAAAATACCCAACTAATAAAACAGAGAAACACTCCCAGAAAATCTTCTGCTTTATTAGACACTGTGCTTGATAACCCTACTTAAATGCTAAAACCCACAAGAAAATTCTTAATAATGCCATAAAAGGAAATTGCATGAGTTTTACATGCACCAGTCAACTGGCATATTTCCAGGCGTGAGCTTCTCGTGTAAGCCTTAACAAATGTGAGTAAATCTGACAGATAGTCAATAGGATGTTCGATTTAGTTCCAACTAGTTTAATCAAACTAGTCACCAGGAGGCAGACAAAAGAGTGGAAGAATTTTTTACATCAGCATTGTTTTTATTCATTCATTTGTATTTCCCATCATGTTAAGATTTAAAGAGAAACTATAACATACATTCTTTCTTAATTGGTAAACCCCAAGGGCTGATGGAAATTTAACTTGTTCTGATAACAACTGATTTTGTAAATTGCTTGCAGCAATACAGGATTTTTTATCTTTGCATTTCAGAAAATTCACGCCTGCTCTAAACCACAAGTCCATCTCTGGGCATTTGTTATTCTTAAGACCTTTAAATGCTACTGAATGCTATTTTCAGTACATATTTATTTTAACTTTTTATCAAAATGTGTTTATAACATCTACCAACAAGGATATTAAGCAGTTTGTACTACCACTAACTTTCATACTGGCAACTAGTATAAAGTGATTCATTCTGCTATCAGCCTGTCTCAAGTCAAACTGACACGGCTAGGGTATCATGACCTTAGCTCCAGAAAAATTGCAAAACATTTTCAGGAACAATTTTCTTTGCATTCACTGGTTTTATTTCAGTACTGAATGAACACATTTGAGAAGTAACACCCTATTGTTTTCTGTATCCTAAAAAAAATTATCAGTTCACCTTTCAATTTTATAGAGCTTTAGATTATAATCACCATAACATAAGCCACTAATCTGCAATCACAACAAGAAACAAACTTTAAACAACCTAAATATTTGTAAAGCTCAGAAGAAAGCTCAGAAGCTTACCTTTTTAGTTTATATACTCCTTCAAAAATTATTTTTCATGAGCATCAGAACACTAGTATAGAAAAAAAAACACTACTTATTTATTTTTAATCTTGCTTTATTTCCAGTTTGTGCGAATTTATGTAAATTCCTGGTTTAACTGACCTTTTTGTTAAATTCAACCTTGAACACACACACACTCACACCCATGAATTCAGACAATGAAATTGACAATGGCCTAGCTTCTAAAGTCCTGAAATCTGATACATTACACACAGACCAGATGTGAATCAAGCCACCCACCTTCCAGGCATGAAAATTCCCTAATGATCAACTTGATTATTCATGCTCCCGAGCAAATCAACAATGAAATATTTCATTTATATTGATTTATATTGATTCATGCATTGTCAGCCATATAAAATCAGTATCAATACAAACAGAGACTGTTTTGGTCATTACTAATTAACTGGTATAGAAAAATAAAAATGTACCAACTGGGATATCTGAAATTGATTATTTTAGCTTAATCATTTTCCATGCAAATTACACCAATTAGTATTTAATTTTGTCTGTATGGAATAGATATCAAATTAAACTAGTCTAATATCTGTATAAATATTTCATCTCTTAAAAGATATCTAGACTATTTGATCTAGATAATTAATTGTCTTTTTCTTTTCAAATAATACTTTATATGAAAAACCTTTGATAACCTAAATTTACTTTCTAACATAATGTTTGTATTGTGAATCACCTTTAATTACAAGAAATTCAATTAAGAAGTCATCATTAAATTGTTGTCTTTTGCGGTTACATTTGCCATTGTCTAATCTTCCATCACAGCAGTTACTTATAGTTTTTATAAGTCACTTTTTTAATCTTCTTTAATTTTCTAATTATTATTGTTTCAGTTGTTGGTAGTTTTTGACAATTTTACTTTCAAATATTGACAAAAAATAAAGAAGTAACTGGACTTTGTTTGAAATAAATAATATTTGGTATTTTCCATCTTAATATAATATCACCTTAAATTCCTACTCTGTTGTAACAACATTATATTTCAAATACTTCTCTTACTTTAAAAACATCTGTCCATTTGTCGAGCTGTCCTACCAATCTATTGGTTAATAACTCTTTGTCATTCCCTGTGACCAATTTTCACCTTAGAATGTTTTATATACATTCACCATGCAGATGACACCTGTTTATGCCTTTTTAACCAGGGCAGAACTTTACCATAATGCACATCCATGCAGTCTGTATTATCTGTTTTCTTTAAAGTCAGTAGTTTTCTGTCAAAACTGAATTTTAACATCAAACCAGGGCACAAGCCCATTGAAAAAACTGCAGGGGGTAAGGGTTAACAATATATCAAACAATTTTCAGTGCTCTTATTAGCTCATTTAAACATTCAAAGCAGAATGTCAATTAAAACTTGTTAGTTTATTCATCTCTCTGTATTTCCAACATTGGAGCTTGTTATCTTCTTTCCCAGAAAAAAAAAGCTTGAAAAAGAATAGAATGCCTCAAATGTGGTCTCATGTTATCTTTATGAGATTAAGTTGTAAGAAAATAGAAGTATCATTCCTTGTTATTCAGACTGTCTGCCTTAGTACACATTTTATTATGGACTTTAAGGTCTGTCTAATAGAAATTTTAAACCAGTCAATTAAACTTTAACAGGGAAAACTTTTATGGATGTAGTTTCCAGAGGAACACATTTAATGAAACTCAAAACTTTTTCTTTTTTATGTAAGTTTCCCTTTTGGAAGCACAAAGTATGAAAATGTGATATGGTCTGTGAGCCAAATGAACTGAATGAGCCTAACAACACCCGTTCCGTGCAGGTTCGAATCCCACCGGGAACTTTATTATTTAAAAGAATATTTTTTTCTATTAAAATGTCACGACTGTATATATTAAACTGGACAAAAGAAACATCTCCACAGATATGATATTTCAGACAAGCTGTAAGATATATCAGAACCAATAAAAATTATTCATAGATAAAATGTTATTGTTTGAACCAGCCACAAGTTACAATGAAGAAAAAAAAATTCTTCATAACAAGAAAAAAAGTCATTTTCAGTCTTCAAAGCCTAATCATGTTTAATGGAAAGAGTGTGGTAATTTATGAAGCAGTCTTTAGTAGGAACAGTATGGTATATGCAATTAAATTGGACCCTAGTTTTCCTTCCAGGAAATTAAACTTTACCTGCTTCGCTTAACTCAATCACTGGAACTATAGAAACTGGAGGAAAAACTCCATGAAATTTTAGAACATCCATTCTCACTAATGACAGGATCAATGTTCAGAAAATACCATAGATGATTAATGAGACATCATGTGACCTACATGCCTTCCAGAACAAAAATGGCTGAGAATCAACCATGTAGGAATTTTGTCAGGAAAATTGCAGAAAATATGGCATTTTATGAACTTTTTTTTTCAGATTACACTGTAGTCAGACAAATGTTTCGATCTGTTTACTTGTGGAAAGGGTTTCAGTTTTCTAAATGTATGTTTTCTATTATAATTTCCTGTTTTGAAATGTCATAAATTCTGAACAAGGAAAAGATAACTCTGTAGGAAAGTACTTTGGTTTTAGGTTACACACAACTTAATCAAATCCTACAGTATTTCAATGAAGCTTCAAGCTCCAATTTCATTATATTAGCTAATATCTGAAGATGTTACCTATGCCAATTTCTGGAAAGAAGCAATCATGAGAATCAATTTCATTCAGATTTTTTCATAGCATCACCAGTCAACTTTTCCTGGTAAATGTTCTCAAAGGAGATCTGACCCCAGTCATTTAAGTATTTTTTATTTCAATCTGTCCAAATTCCCTGCTTATTTTAAAATGATAAAAATTAGCCAAGAAATGCCTGGCAGTCACTTTTGCTAAATTTCAAACTGTTCTTCAATAATTATATGTATATTGCTTTCAAGTAAAAACGATTTTCCGAACATCACTTTCCATTTTTAACCAATCAGATAGCTTTGTAATCTCATAGCTCCACACAAACCCTACACAAAATTTACTGGTTTCCGACAACACCGATATGGTGGGGTTTAACCTAAAGAGGAAGAAATTTTTAACAAAACTAGCTTTAGATGAAGATTCTGTTTACTTTATCACAGCCTGAATTTGAGAAAAATCTAGTTTATACACTAGATATTTAGAATCTTTAGCAGTAACTGCAAACTTTGACTCACTTATATAATTTGCTCTTTTACTAAACTTATAAACAATGTATTAATAATATTTTGGAAAGCAAACATTCACAAGTGTTTCAGGTTGCTTCAAGATCTAACTGATTTGCATGATATACTACTGAAATGATTCCATCCTTGATTTCCTCTCAATCAATGATTTATATAAAGTGTTCCAATACAAATTAATATCTGAACTTATTATTTCTTATGTGTTACCATTAATTGTGAAATTCCTTAGGACCATCAAAACTGAATTGTTTATTAAAGTTTTATTTTTTCACAAAGAAGTTTGTTTTATTTTTTTTTATCTCTGAAACCAGTGTTTGTTTATCTAAAAGCATTGGAACATTGGAACAAATTTCTGAGACTGTCTTTCTATTGTCTGATTCATTTTCATCTTTCTCTGTATTTAAAGGAGTTCTTCAAAAACTTTTTCAAACATAATCCTAAAGGAAAATTATTATAATCTTATTTAACTATCCAAAACTCAAAAGAAACATAGAAAACCATGAAGCATATCACATAAATTTAACATGCATCATAATACAGGCTGCATAATTTGCAACAATGACAGTAATCATAATAATCAGGTCAGATTCCATAACAATGACCTTGTTACCATGGTAACCATGACAATCTCAGGATTACAGATGTTATTAAAGAAAAAAATGACATTTCCCCTGACATTGCCATAGCTGTAGTTATCTGACTCATGCCAAAGACATAAAATACAATTAAGACTCTGAATCAATTTTTCTTCCAATAAAGAAAAAGTTCTTGATGGAAAAATTGTGTGAATCTTCTTTAAGTTTCTTCTGCCATGTTTAAGAAATGACAGGAAACAATTATGTGTTGTGGTTTATGTAATGTGAAGTAAACAAACAGTGAAAATGTGTTTTTGTTAAAAAACAACAGCAGACATTAAAAGAAACAAAAACTTTCTGACATTATCTTTGACTGACAATAACTGACAGGGACTGTCTGGCAATATTAAATAAATATGAAGTAAGTACATCCTACATCTATGAAATGTTTTCCTATTTTCAAGGAAAATCTTAAAGCGACTGACTCACAATTGGGCCGACGATGAAAAAAAAGGAAATGTTCTTACATCTTGAAACTTTTGCTGCCATTGTGAAGAACATATTAAACTAAGTTACTGATTCATTTTTTGATACAGAAAAACATCAAAATATAAAGTTTTACACACTTTTATCGGTAAAAAATTTACCCCGTTAGTCACGGGGTAGACACTTTAATTATAAGATTAATCTTGATGCAACCTTACAAGTAGGCGCTATGGCTCAGTGGTCTAGATCGTTACTGTGTATTTTACTGACCGAAAGGTCATGGGTTCGAATCCTGGTTAAGTCAAAACTTTTTTTTTCAGTTTTCATGGTGTACAGAAGCATAATATTATGTTTTTTCCATAGTATATTAAATTCTCTTAAATTTTAAAGAAAAAAAATTTTCAGCAAAATTCTGTGAGTCAGTCACTTTAAATCTAAATGATCAAGTATTTAATGCTCATATAACATTCATTGCCAAATACAGATTTTAAATATATTTATCTTTATTTATGATGCCAAAGTAAGACAAAACTGCATCTAAACCTGACCAAATACAGCTGCATCAGATTAGAAAAAAACTACTGTAGAATTTTTTGTGCACTGCCTGTAGACACTTGAGTAACTTTAAGCCTGTTTATCAGTTATCAAAATAGTTGGATAATCTTAGATTCAAATGAACTTCTTGTATCAATTTCTATGAAAATTCTTGTAGCTTTCTTCTCATTTGTTTGAAAGAAATATTAAGACCGACTTCTTCACCCCTTTCACCTTATATCCATCCCAAAAGATATTACTCAGTTAAACGATTTTTACAAACATTTTACATGCAGAAAACCTCCTTCCCAGACAGCTAAAGCCATAATATTTACACTGCAACTTGGCAAAGAAGTCTTACAATGAATGTAAAATAAATGAAACAGGGCTGTTTTTCCATTACTTTTACTGCCGTTTACAACCGACAGTTATTCCAAGCTCCCTACGCTATGAACCACTGCACTTACATTGATGACAAACAAATGCCATTCTTCCTCTTGTTGCAACCTTCTTATGTTTCACTATTACAAAATTCATTTCACTGTAAGATAATTCTTTCCAAAGCTGCTGCATTACTGTTCTTTATTGAATAAGATTTATTACTACGTATGTTTTTTCACAGTACAAAAAGAAAGCACCTTTAACATGCTAGTTATCAAATTAAAGAATTCTTTATACAAACAATTCTAGGAAATATTAAAGTTTCAATTAGTTACAAATTAAAAAAGTTGAAAAATGTTTGAATTAATTTTGAAATTTTAATTTTCAAGAACAATCATCTGCTAGTATTTAAGTAACTTAAAGAGCCAATTGTGTATGAAAATTGGTTTTTTGGTTTTAGTTTTATTGGGGTTTAACACCAGTTTTAACAGCTAAGGTCATATTCCGGCAGTCAGTCCACCTAACCAGTGTTCCTTGGTATCCAACCAGTTTACTAACCAATTTCTCCACAAGTGAATGACTACTTCCTCACTTGCTTCAGAGGTGAGGGACAATAACCTATAGACGCATTGTCTGAGATCAATTATCATGGAGAAATTTTGCCAGCCCTGATGGGAACTGAACTGGGATCATCAAGATTGACAATCCGATGCTCTACCGATTGAGCTAGCTGGGCCTTAGCATAGATCCAAAAGTTACACTCTTCTAATGCCAAAGAATCTTACTTGGTTGATACTGTTTTTCAATGCTATTCAGAAAATTTGATGGACAGCTGACCATTTGGGTGAAATCCTAAGTTGATTCATAGGTGAATTCCTGAAAATTCTAACTTAGTTTCAACAAATGCAAAAAAAAAAACTTCTGTCAAAGAGATAATTAAGTCAGCTTGTCCTGTCAAATATTGCTTGAGTATTTGGTAACATTGTTTCAACCAGTCTGAAGACATGTTTATGGTGTATTAAGATACCCAACCTCACTAAAGCTAGGAATTTTGTCAGAAGAGCTTAAATGGATCCAAGACCTACATGTGAATGCAATCTGTGTCTGCAATCATTACCTTAGAGGGAGTTTGGTATTTTAAAAAGTAAAAAATGTCTTCAGAAAAAAAAGCCTAAAACAAGAGAGTTGCATTCTCAAGAGACTGTAAATTTTGCATCAAAAGTTGATCACTGCCAAGAAAACATGAACTTTACTCAATAAATCAATGTATACTGCAATGCTAGAACAACCGTGAACACGCAAAACTAAAGTTTTGATCGTTTGCAAAAGCGGACTATAAATACTGGAGGGCCTACAAGAGTTTTCCTTAAACTAATTAGTTCACATCTCACGGGGCAGCAAGCATTTCATGTTCAACATAACGTCGGAAGTCTTCCAAGATGTTATTGATTCTTGGAAATTTTCCTTCCCTTTTCTGTCTGCGTAAAGCAATAACTCGATAATAAATTATGACAGTGACAATGGCAGGCATAAGGAAAATGTGAACAATTCTGGTGGACAGTTTCAAATTACAATTTCATGACATTTTTTCACTGAATCTAAATAAATGTGACAATTTTGCAATTCCTTTTACGTCAGTTATGAAAGTTATTAAAATGTCTTGTCTCTGGGAATGTCAAAAATGAAATGTTTTGTATGGTGAAAAGAATTAAAGCTTGTCTATTTTACACTGATTTTAGAGAAAAATGCTTGTAACTTACAGTAAATCTCTTGATGCCTCAGGTTATTTAACGGAGATGGTCTAAAAGAGGAATTGGAAAGACAATTAAGGTCGGAATTTACTGACGAAATTTGTCCCATTGCCCAGATGGGATACCTCCTTAGTTGATTTATTCAATTATATGACAAATAAAAGTTTAACATAGCTTAAATGAGGCTGTCTGCTTTCTGTTGTAATAGTAAAATATGTTTTATGGACAAATTCAGCAAATTTGAATTTTTGTTCCATCTAAACATAAAAAATACAGAAATGCTGAAGATATGCATAGCTATACTGAAAGAACCATTTGTATGGCTATACTAAAAGTACCATTTATGTTAATTAGCTTCTAACAAGACCTCACAAATTGGGGACATTAGTGGATTATCTACCCTGAATACTCTCTGATATTACATTGGTCCTTCCATTTGGATTCTTCTGCTTTCATCGCTATTTTTTTTTTTGGTGTGGTGATAATTTAAAGCCTAATTATTTGCATCAATGGGACAGATTACACATTAAGTTCAGCAGCATGTTTTGTTAACACAAATTATGTTTGTTTTTTGATAATCCTAACTTTTTATTTAATATATAAGTGACAATTTTCACAACCAAAAGTCATGACTATCACAAAGAGAAACAAGGATAAAGTTAGAAGATTCCAACTGAAAGGATCAATGTGAAATTTGGTCTACCTTTGATTTTATCTGAGTAAGGGAGATAATTTGTTATCAGGAATGTCCCTAATTCTATTCCACTCCTCTGCATGAATTTTGTCCTACAAAAAACTGTTTTATGCTAATGTTTTTGACTTACTGATATACCTCCTATCAAGTTAGCCAAAAGAAAAGCTATCGTACAGTTTTCTCCCCCATGAAACATAATTTGGTAATTGCCGCAGACTAGCTATTTGGCAATATTATTGATGAAATTCAGAGGCATCCAATCTTATTCAATTATTATAACATACTGGCATTAATAATTGAAGAGTTGAGTCTGACATAGTATCAATTATGGTTCAAATGTTTCCCTCTATCCTCGCATCCCGCTTTCCTATCTGCTAGTGATCTCTGTTTGCCATGCTTCCATACCACTAAATTGTGCATGGTTTTATACCTTCTAAATAATTCACTGGAAAGTCATTCAATAAAACAAGCTATGGCTTTTCTATAGCATTTAAACAAGAGATGAAACAAATGCAAAACATTGTAAATGTATTTCTTCTTTCAGGGGAGTTAACTCTGTTTCAAGGATACCTCAACAATTTAATGCTCTTCAATAATGTTAACAGTTTGTTTACATACAATATTCATTTAAAAATCAGTTTTGTGGTTTAATCTCATACTAAATACTTGCACATACATTCTAAAATCCACTTTGTGTTCAATTGTTTTTTATACAGATTTAAACATAGTAGAATTCCTTGTTTATCATATTGCTCTACACAATCTTGACAATATTATTAACAGGCCAGTGTTTTGCCTTTTGCAACTTGTGCAGTCTACGATCACAAGACACATATGCCAAGTCTATTCAAAGTCTACACTGTCTGCTATTTAGTGCACACCTAAAGAGGTCAATGGCACCATCTGAACTGAATGACTGACAAGTCTATAAGGCACTACCAAATCCTTCAAAATCATCTATATCTAACAAACAGGTACTAAAGTTAAAAAACATCATTCTTCACAAGTTATTACTTAACGTGAACAAAAATATCAGAAACAAGACATAATTATACTTTTGCAACATGACCATCTCTTTAAATAGTATGTTTTTATCTTGTTTGACAAAACACAAAGACACTGTCATAATTCTTTTGTATAATGACTTTAAACTTAATCATTTCACATCAGTAGGAAAACAACCTCTTGCAATTCATCCCACTAGATGACTGCTTCCTAGATGAAAAGCAAGAACTTGCAATGAAAGCATGGCATGAGGAAAGTGACTGGAGAATCTCACCACCAGTTGAATTCGAAGAAGTAAACTACAGTTGAGGAATCTAATGCTTAGAAGTGAATAACCCTTGAACACTGCTCTTCCACAGGAAATCAATAACTTAAATCACTTGCAAAATGATCTGGTATCTGATAAGGTATTCTTAATACAGTTCATTTTTTATAATCATTCTATTCTTGACATGATTTATACTGTTTCTCCTATATCCCTAGCAAATGAATTACATCCCTGATTTCTTCAATATCCCTTGTATGATAATTATGTCCATGACAAGCTTCTCCTAAATCTTATGCCTGACAAGTTTCTCCTAATTGTCTTGCATGTGGATCATGTCCCTGTCAAATTTTTCCTGAACCCAATGCATGTTGATTAAATCCCTGACAAGTTTCTCCTATATCCCCTGCATGTAAATTATGTTCCTGACAAATTTCTCCTATATCCCATGCATGTTGATTAAATCCCTGACAAGTTTCTCCCATATTCAATTCATGTTGACAATGTTTCTCTTATATTTCTTGCATGTTGATGACATCCCTGACATAAGTTTCTTCTGCATCCTTTGTATGTAGATAATACCCCTGGCAAGTTTCACTAATATCTCACTCATTCTGATTTTGCCCCTAACAGCAAACTGTTATGATTACTTTTATATTCTATTCTTTGAAGAAATTTGGTATTACGAACATTAAGAGTGCATTCCTGACTAGATATAGAACTATTAACTTGTATAATGGTTGTCATAGTAACAATATTTTTGTTCATGTCTTGCAGCTATAAGTTATAGTTATATTGATCATCTACCTTTTCATGTTTAGTACACTGATACTGACATATAATTCATCTTTCGGGCACTAAATTAATTAAGTGTAGAATACACCATGGCTACAAAAGCTACTTTAAATGACCACTGAACAAAGAAGTAAGAATGGCTTAAAATTATTCTTGGCTTAAATACAGTTATTCTTTGATGGCTCGAAGTCATCAGGACTGCAAGAAATACTTCAAGCCTTGAATAATTTTAGCCATAAAATTAAACATAATTGTTTATACTGGCTCGTTATTATGAACTATACATCTTCTGATTTAGTTTCTTTTATCTTATCTGTTGTTATTTTAAAACTTTCCTGAAATTCTGTCTCACATTTAATGATTCTAAGTTTCTTTATAAAGGATACACCTATAATATTATAAGAGTGTTTTCTTAATTGCTAACTGGAAAATGAAGATTCACTCATAAAGGAAATGATAGGCTACACCACAGGCAAATATACCCAAAATATGGTTATGGTTTATTGTTATGATGATAACATACCTTTTTCTGCGATATTTGCCTGATAAACATTTTAAAAATGGTATCTTTGTGCTAGTTGCAGTGAATTTCTTGCACGGGACTGGTGACACTATACTGTGGAGTCATAAATTGCTTTTGAATTATTTATTTCTTCAAAAGACAAGATCCGCCCATGTTAGGTTATTTCAATTAAAAACTGTTTTAAAATTAACATATTGTTGATTTCGCATTGCAGTTAAGCTGAAAATCAATTAATGGATCAAAAGTGCCATTTCACTGTTATGACAACCAATCGAGACCAAGCGTCAATTTCGAGCCATTGAGGAAATCAAGCGAAGTGAGTTCGAGTCATTGAGGAATAACTGTATGTGCCATTTCCTCTGTTTTCTGGCATAGCCATATATCTATAATCTATCTGTATCCTGGCTTTATTAATATTGATTTCTCCACTAAAAATTAAGATATATTCCTCCTGGTTTATCTCTGTATCTTGGGTCTGTTTTGCTGTCAATTGTTGCTGCTCATTTGTTTACTTTAACACATTCTGTAGCATAACTGAATCACTGCTTCATTGAATTCTGGCTGTATTCTTTCTGTTTTTGGCTGTATTCATGGCAATAATTTGGTCATATTCCATTTTGTAATGCATCTAAATCTTTGTTTGATTGTACAGACAAACTAACACTTAACAAAGTTGTTGGGTTGTGTTTGATCTGACTGTATTTCTTGTGCATTATGGCAATCTTTTCTAAGCTGTATCTTCTTACAAGAATTGTTACATTCCTAAAATTGACCACATTTTTTTTTAAGATCATGGCTATATCACTGCATGCTTTTCTTTCCCAATTTTATCTCAATTTTGTGAGAATGACCTTCTTTATGTTTCTTAAATATTAACACATATGTCATTACAGACTAATACTGAAATATGTCTCTTACATTTCAATCGAACTCAATACTAAAGAAGGCAGTCATGTCTATTCTTTATTGTATAATGTATCTTAGTTTACAAGATACTGATTTCCACTCCTTGATAGTTTCAAGCCAATTTCAGGGCACTGACTTTGTTGTAACAGTTGCAATATGCATAGTGAGAAGATAGAGGAGAAGTCATTTAAGTGAAATTGTTGACGACACACTACGCACACCACACGCCAAAGCATGCCGGACAAACTATGATCACAAAAGCTCACCTTGGAGAACTTCATGCTCAGGTGAGCTAAAAAGTAATGAAGGAACAGAATATTGTTAGTGTAGTACACAGTAATTTTGTTCTATAGCTCAAGCATGTTTTATCAGCAGTTACAATGACTACATGAAAATTGCTCAGTTAAATACTGGTAAAAACTCATTTTAGGTTAGAGCAATCCCACATGCAATGTTTTTTTTTCTGAATAGGCTATGGAAACACTTAATATGCTACAAGGTTTTGAAGATGGTATAACAACACTAAATATGCTACCCAGCCTTAAGAAGGTATGAAAGCACTAAATAAGGCACAAAAATTTTGAGTGAAACATATACGTTCTTGAGGTGTTTTAAATTGAAGTAGGTATAAAAACATAAAATACAAGCCTACAGTGAAACAACCTTTGAAAGTATCTTTGACACTAATTACACAATAAACTTTCAGTGAAACAGTCTTTGAGCTAGAAAAGGAAAATCCTTACTTTATTGTACATGCACATCTATTTTTCCAATTATGTAAAACCTCGTTGAAATTTACAAGCTCAATCATACTAGCTATTTAGGAATCCAGTTCTTTGTAATTTAAGAGAAAATGTCATCTATAATTTACAGACAGAAAATGCTACATACCTCTTAGAGACTGTAACTTCCTTGTTTCTTTCTTTAAATCCAATTTACGTAATTGCTATGAATCTTGGAACTGAAAGTAAACAAAAAACAAGTTAAACAATGTCAACTTCAAGTGTTTATCCAAGAAGCTCGCTTTTTTTCCTTTTACACTTCAATATGCTTCTTTACCAAATTAAGTTATAATCATGATAATTATATTAACTAATACAATTATGTTTGTAAATGGTACAAAAGGACCTTTAGGATGATACTGACTTCTTAATGAAACATTTTTCCTCCATCAGATCAAATTTTTCATTAGCTGCCTAAAAAGAATTCACCTTTGGTACCACAAAGCAAATCCTGATCAAATACACTATTTTTATTCCACTTCTGAAATTGTGTTTTTTTGTTGTTTTTTTAAGAAATCCACATGAGCATAAAAATCCACTTGTTTTAAACAGACAAAAAATATATCATGAACTGTTCCCTATTAGGAATGAGAATTAACAGTCGTCCAATCAAGAAAACATGGCCAGTCTAATGTGATTTTCTCGCACATTTCATATTTAATCTATCCTTGTGTAGTCCATGAATTGTTAATGCCAGGGTGATCTCATCCAAACAAATTATTCCGATATTCCGTCAACGTCTACAAGACTTGGAAGTCCAACTTAATAATTACGGATACATTTGGTGCCAGGCTCGGTGAAGGGATACAATGTTAACCAGGCTCCAATAATCAATACGCTCAAATCAAAAGGCCTACAAGAATTACAAATAATGTGCTACAACAAAATCCAATGGCTTTGTTCAGATTTGTGGACTTTTTGGCAAAGAAAAAAAGATCCTGAGATGTCAGTGTTTAATGGTTACAGAGAAAGGAAAAGGAAAAGAAAGATCAAAGAAAAAATAACATGAACGAAAAAAATGTCAAATGGAAAAAATATACAAAACAAAGAAAGAATGTGAAAAGTGGAACTGAGGAATCAAAGAAGGCAAGAAAGAAAGAATGAAAAGAAGAAGAAATGAATAAAAGAATGAAAGACTGAAAAAAATATACAAAAGAAAAAGAAAGAAAAAATAAATATGAAAAGTTATACTGAGGTATCTACAGAAAGAAAGAAAGAAAGAAAGAGGTCACTCTGACTTAGAAGCAGGATGTATTAACGGTTTATCTTGATAATTTAATATTACAGCTTCAATGCTTCATCAATATTCTTTTGTCAAAATGATAAAGTAAAGAACAGTAGCTGTGAAAGAAATGAATAATTAAACACTCAATATTAACTGTCTTCTCCCCAATTTACAAGTTTGTGTGAACAATAAACATTTACCGAACAGTATTGTGTTCACAATAAAATTAGTGTAAATTTTTCAGTATTTTTAGCAACCTAGGCATTCTTGTTAAGGTCACCAGTACTATTCTAGGCAGTGCTTTACTAGAAAGTGCAGGCAGTATTCTTTATAATTTCAATGCAACTCTTTTTTTTCTCCCAAACCAAACCTGATACATTTTCTCCACGTCACCTTTACCTGTAACAATTTCTTTTGTCAATGTACTTTTTGTTTGGTCAGCCTGAACTCTGACCCTTCAGATTCACAGGAAACACTTTCAGAAGTCTTGTACACTTTCAACCTAATGGGATGCAGTATCATCACAAAGTGCAAAAGTGTTTATTGATATGAATGATTTCCCCGCCTGGCAACATTTATTCAGTGAAATGAAAATTGATTGTCACGGCAACATAACATGGCCACCACAGATTATTTGATTTAACTTGATAACTGTTACATCACTATTTCTAACTAATCGTCCTCATCAGTACAAGTCCACAAGGGAACTTGAACCTTCAACCTGTCAAAGTAGTTCATGAATTAATCTAAAACATGAAGGTTAAATGGGATAAATACTTGAAAACTTCTTAACTCCTTTTACAAACTGTGTGAACTATCCATAAAACATATATCTGAGCTTGAAGAAAGTTCATGTTACTGCTGAAAACAATAATTTTTCTCTGTATGTACAGGAATCATATTTCATGAATAAATTAAAAGTACAATTCATAATGTTCATGTACTATTATCTAGAATTCTTTAATGTAAGTTCATGAACTCTTAGAAAAGTTCATACCCGTTCAAGTCACAAGAAAAACATTTTGTTGGGAAAGCAAAACACTGTTTCAAATCAAACTGCTTTAATTAGTAGTTTTAAGTTAAATAAAGACCCACCACAGTCTGAATAGCATCAGTTTTTATTGATCAATTCAATTTAACTTAATTTTGACTCTTATCAAGTTGTACTTGAGAAATTTCTTGAAACTGGTGTGCTCCAACTTCTAATTGGAATCAATTTTGAAATGTGAGATGTTTATGAGAAATCATGCTACAACTTGCTTTACAAAATCCATGAATTCACAGTGGACTAAATTAGTAGTAAATGATATTAATTTGACATAATTACCTACAAATATTATTTTATCATTAAACGAGACTTTAAAATAGACAAGCCTCTCTCTATTCAGCCCTAACAATATCTGTAAAGGTTTTTTCATCCTTGTTTCTTTACTTATTCTAATAATTCCCATTCCTCAAACAAGTCTTTCTTCACTGGTTAATGTATTTTTCATACTATGCAGTTACTGCAGATTTAATCTAGCCATAGTGTTACCGGTACCTCAGAACTGTGCATATACCCAGCATGACAATTAGCACTACTTGACCTTTATACTAGGTGCAATGTCATTTAATTTGAATTATGGTACAAAATATTTTTAGCATGAACTATTTTCTATGTGCAATCATACCATATTGCACTGACATTGCACTTATTGTACACAATATTTTTATAGCATGCATTATCTTTTATATGCATGCTGAACATTATTCTGTACCCATTTCCTTTCTACCTGCTCGAAAAATGATGAATGGTATAAATTCATACAATCATTCAATGAATATAATATATATTTTATTTACTGATTACTGATTTAGTTGATTTTTTAATTGTTTTTTTTTTTTTTTTAATGGCATGAGCAAATAACTGCAAGTTGGAAAGATTATTCATAAAATGCATATATGCCAATAGCACAAAGTGAAAAAATACGAATTTTAACCAAAAAATATAAAAAATTCAAAAACCAAATATTTCAATCACTGGAACAATTCATTTCATAATATTTTCAAGTTAATAGCACTAAGGCATGAAATCTTAGAAAATTCAAGAAAATTTCATGCAATTTAATCATTGCCAAGAGACACTGAAACAGACAGGGGATTACACTTTTTCTGCTTCAATATTACCTTTTTCTGTTTTATAGGATCAACAAAAAAATGAACAAAATGGTGCTTAATATGAATCCGAGACACTTTCAGCACAAAGAAAAACAATAAAAAATTGATTTTGTATTGTGCATGATGATACAAATTTAGAAGCAGAATTTTGTTTATCCAACATTAAGATATATTGCTTTGGATGTTAACACCAGAATTTTGTGCAATAAATTTTGTAAACTATACACCTTAAATTGCCCAAGTCTTTATAGTTTCATACTGTTATAGTTACTAAGATTTACTCCACAGCACAGCTCAGTGCAGGCTCAGATCTGTACTGTTTGCAAAGCTACCAACAATTGTCACCAGTGTGCTTCTTGGTTAAAGTTAGTTTTCTCCGAATATCTTTATAGCCGTGTCTGTCAAAATTACTGGTAAGTGATGAAAAGTCTTTTGCATATTTTTAGCATAGTTTTTAGGCCTATAATTATCAAGATAATGAATAATTGAAAAACATTATCGTATGACACACACACAAATCACAGCATTCATGCTGTCCACAACATTCTGTCCTTGCTCTCTTGATAGAAAAGTCAACTTCAACT
Source organism: Cyclina sinensis (assembly GCA_012932295.1). Classification (NCBI taxonomy): domain Eukaryota; kingdom Metazoa; phylum Mollusca; class Bivalvia; order Venerida; family Veneridae; genus Cyclina; species Cyclina sinensis. The sequence continues at coordinate 22,328,413 of JAAONU010000012.1, read as the reverse complement.
TATTACTGCCAAAGTCAATACTGACTATACTAGGCAGGCGAAAGAAAGTCAAAGAAAAAATAATTATGTGAAGTCCCAAACTAACATTGTATAGAAGAAGTTGTGCAGCTAAATGATTGTCATAAAAATTTGGTCATTTAAGCTGACTGGAGTGAATTAATATTTAGAATTCAAAAAGAAAAAAAAAGAAAACTGAAATTAGAAACTAACATCACTTCTTAAATGTTCTGTTGTGAGGAGACAAGAATCTGATGTGATATCTATTAGAATGGTCCTATATAATCCAAAGAAATTCTACTGCTTAGTGAAATCTGTTCTGACATGCTACAGAACATGAAAAATTCTCTATGTAAATTAAGGTTTATTTCAAGAATGTTTGAAATGCATTTAAAATGTCTTGTAATATGCATTTTTCAGATAAAGTTGTGACTGCATGCAATGCAAGTCTGTACTGGTTAATGCTTAACATTTATGTGAGTTAAATGTACAATATATGTCACAGATAATTTTCTGCCAAATGATTATTTTCATGAATTAGATAATGAAAATATATTGAATTAAATTTTCATGTCAAATTTCAATTAATTGCTTTGGGATCAATAATGAATTGTTTTGTATGAAACTACAATATCAATAAATAAGAAACCACATGATCTGTACCTGAATATCCTTTCTAAGTCAATTTCCATTCACAATATATATTTGACTTTTGTTTTACACAGGATCATAAATACCTCTTTTAATCAATTCCATTTAATCACATGGGTCTGACATTTCAAATACTGTTCTCTAGAAAACAGGAAACGAGAGACAGATTAACAAAAGAATATGAGTGCCTGAAATATCTTATTTCTGGTCTAAAATAATCTTCATTTCTTAATGGTAATATATTGTTTCAACCAGACAAATTATTCAAGTTATTGCATTATAAATAAGGTAGTAAATCTTTGATATTGGTCTAGAATCTGTGAGACTTATTACAGACAGAACAATGCCCTACGTTCAAATGAAGACCATGCCCCCATGCCCCTAATTGGGTCTGGCAGGTAGAGCTCATCAAGGTGCATGCACCTGTGAAGTTTGGAGGCTGTAGGTGGAAAGCCTTCCATGTTATGGTCATGGTTAAAGTTTTGTGACAAACAAACAGACAATTAACAAACAGACAGACAGTCCAAAAACAATATGCTCCCTCCAGAGAGATAAAAATTAGTTTGTAAATGATGAAACACATCAAAAAGTAAAAATAAAATGATATAAGAACTAAACTGGAAAACTTTAGAACATCGAAGGGTCCATAACTCGGTCCTTCAGTTCCATTAGAGCTGATTTTGCTATTTCACATTTTACTTTTTCTGTTTTATCTAAACTGCTTTTTTAACCAGAGATTAGTTATTTTATGTTGTGGGGGACAGTGCAAGATACAGAAAACATCCCATTCCTGAGACACTAGTGGTTATTTTGCATGGTCAGTGGTACAGCACTGATACATGGGACCTCAGTTTAATGTCTCATCTGAAAGACAATTAGTATTGTTAATTGAGTGGGGGATCAATCTTGCATCCCCTGGGTTACCAGTCAAACGCATTACCACTGGACCACTGATCTGCTCCAGAGTTGTGCAAGGATATTTGAAAACCCTTATACCTTCAACAAGATCATGAACTGAGATCCCAAATTCCAAGGTGTCAAAATATGACCATGACCTTCAACCATTAAATGACATGAAGGCAAAGGTGAAGATGGTGCAAAATAAACAAAAAAGAAATATATCAGAAGAAAGCTAAACCCCAGCAAATTTATAAAGGTACAGATAATCAAAGATGTCAAGATTTGACCTTGTCCATAACCTTGAAAGACACTACAGAAATGTTCATGACACACCATCAGCATCTGGTAAACTAACTGACAGTGAACTGGTGTAAGAACATGCTGACTGCTATACATGTACATGTACACCTTTAAGCTATTTTCTGAGACAAACCTGTTAAATATTAGAAAATCAAACAATTCTAAGAAACACATCTTTATAATTCTGTTGAACTACACCTCACTGACATTTGCAAAGAGACAATTAACATTTTTTGTCACACTTTATGTGACAGCATGTTATATAACTTAACCACTTGTTCTCAAGAGTCTTTGAGAGCCTACCACAAAAATAACACTTCAGAAGAATCAATGTAAGTTCTTCCTCTCCAAAAACCTTCCATTAGACAGTCCAGCAAACATAAAACTATCACGCCAGTCTATTATAACTGACAGTGAAAGTCATGGGTCTACAAGAACTGGTGTAATTCTCAAGAAAACATCTTGGTAATCCAATTTATGGTTGACACAGTTAGAAAAGACAGGGACAGGACATGACAAGGCATTATGGGATTACAGATGAGCTAAGAGTGAGCTGGGAATATACCATATACAAAATCACCAAACAGACCTATTTATCATCCAAAATATTACTGGAGAAATGGAACTGTTTTCAGCAATAAAACAAACCATACAGCAACTCTTTTTTTCTTCACTATCACCAAACAAGAACTTAATATATGGTATTAGTGACTAAAATGTGTTTTAGTATTAAGATAAGATAAGATAAGATAAGATTTATTTTGGCATAATGTACATACATGGTATTTAAACACATGAAGTGAGAAATAGTACAACACATACATGAGCACAAAAACCATGACATGTACACCAACACCAGGGATAACACAAAAAAGGGTAAACCCTTATTTCCATTGTGGTCCCTAATCTATTGCAGCAAGAAATAATAAACTTTAGTTTGCAGATTTTCCATTGATTGTCTAACAATCCAATGTCATAAAGGATGTCAGACTACTGGCCAAAGTCTTTGAAATGCATTTCTGTCTGCCCTCTCTATATTTTCCATTATTATACTTGCCAAAGTAAGTGCAAAGATTCATGTTACTTCCTTTTATGCTATTTTTAGAATATAAAAGAATTTACATCTGCTAGCCTTTTTGGGGTTTGTACTGCATGGTTATGACCAGGTTAAGTTACCAAACCATATAAACAGTTTATCATCTTATCACTACTGGATACATCCTTACATTACAAGACTTGAATGAAGAGCAACTGGCTTGGTAAAAATAAAATTACATGGTATAAACTTAGCTGCAGCTATGATTAAAAATATTCTGTCTTCCTTCGAATTTTACACCAACCTAACATCGACAACATTTTACCTCTCATGTTTTTGTTCAAAGACATTCACAACATTGTGAAAGGTAAGTTTTTGAGGAACTCACATGTGGTTCTGACTGAGTATCAGCTAAAGTACCTTGTACAGTGGTATGTCCTGTTGCTGAACAACTAATTCTGACTCTTAAAGTAACTGATCCAGACATACAGCTAGAAATGAGTTAATATAGCCACAGTGTCTCTACAGTGATGGATCCTTGCTAAAGGAACTTGCATTATAATAAAGCTCTGATATTGATTTCAACTAAAATTTAATACAGTCGTCAAAAGACTTGGTTATTTTCCATAAAATTACATTTTTTTTACTGAACTGCTTCTCTATTTCCCTGATAGAAAGTACCAAAGAAACTGAGGAATGTTTCCAAATAAACATTATTTTGTTCTGTAGAGAGTAGTTTATGTTTTGACAGTGAAACACAAAACAATGAAAAAAGATGGTTTTACTATACATCAAATGAAAAGAACAAACCCAATATTTGTAAATTTTTCTGCTTCATCAAATTTCAAAAGTGTCAAAGTGTTAGCAAAAGGTACCTAAGACAATATTTTGGCAAGATCCCTGTAAACAAATACTATCAAATATCAAAACAAGGGTTCTGCAAAACTGTTGTTTATTAGGCTAAATGACAAGGCAAATTACTCCTTGTGACCTGATAAGAAACATTCTTAGGTACCGAATACTATATAAAATACTGTAACAGCATTTTCTTCTAGACCTAAGTACTGAACTATTTTATCAAATGATTTAATATGTACTGGAAAGTTGCAATACTTTTGCTTCAAACATTTCAGTCTAAGTTTTGACAAAGGTTTTTGCCTTCTGTAAACATTGATACAAAATATTTGTGAAAAAAAACAAAACAAAAACACTTTGATGGAAGTTGGGGAGATAAATGAATGCCAGAGTACAAGACAACAGAAGCTTGAGCTCGGGCCAGAACAATTAATCAAACAGTGATGACATAATAATTAACCATTTACTACAAACAATAGAGCTCAGAAAAAACAACACAAGAACATGAAACTGAACAACTTAGCATATGCTCATCTCTAGGAAATGCCAGGAAAAATAATCCTTTTTTTGTGCCTGTCATCATGAAATTTGTACTATAAATTTCTAGAAGTGAAAGCAAAAGGAACATATCTGCTGCTGTATTTAATAGAACTTCAATTATAATGTTTCTGCAGCCATCTCATAAAAGTTGCAGCTGCTAAAACATTATTACCAGTTAAACTGTTAACTGTATTACACCTTTAAGTTTTTCTGCTGTAATTGCATCTGTAACTATTGTTTAAATATGGAAACTTTTTACAACCTTTTTACAGACTGTCTAACCAAAATGTTACACTTCCTTTGACAATAACATCTGTATTTTAAGAAGTGAAAGTATTTCTAATTTCTTTTTAATAACTTTTTAATTCGATAGATTGATTGTTCTACTGACTCAAATGAGACATACCAGTTTGCTATATGTTGTCAATTCGTATGTTTTCTAAACTTTTCTGAAACATTAGACTAATGTTTCTAGTTCTTTTTTCTTGTACTTAAGCTTTATTTGACACTTCGGATGAGATATAGTGGGAAGAAATTCACTGAATTTTCTTACATGAGGGCCTTGTCACTCTAAACAAAGAGCATACTACTATACCTCCGTGTTGAAACATTTTCTTACATTTCTAACCATCATAACTGTGTCTTCCTCAATCAGGTCTGACTAATTTGTCCAATTATGACAGACAATAACTCCTGATACAGCTTCCATAAAAAAATAATATAATAGCTCTAGACTTCCAGTAATTGCTCCGGCTTCTATTTTTTTACACAGCTGGGAACCAGGCAGGTTCCAGTAATTGCTCCGGCTTCTTTTTTTTTTACACAGCTGGGAACCAGGCAGGTGTATCTTATATGAAAACACAGAAAAAGAAAGCTCAGATCCCTTTCATACAGATGTTTCCAATTTTGTGTTTCAAATCACTATAGAAAATACTACAAGAAAATAATAGCAATATTTAAAACTATGAACACAATCATAACACTTGCAATCATATCTGTGTTAAATTCGAGGATAACACAGAAACTTGGAATATGGCAAGTTTCCTTACAATTAGATTGTAAGACAATTTATCAATAAAAAAACTTCACATACATAATGCATTATAATATTCAACAAGCAGATATATTACAAAGTTGGACAGTGGGATCCTATATTTCAGCTTCAAAGCATCAACATATCATATGATAACTGGTCTGGTGTTGGCAGTGTTGTAATATTACTTCTAGCATTTACACAGAAAAATACCATGTGCTTTAAATAAGTTATCCCCCTTTGAAATGTTAAGACCATTTGCAAAATGTGTTTGCAACAAGGTGGTTCAACAAATCTTCCTTTCCTCTGCATTTTTATGTTGTTGTTTCTGCTGCTTTAATGAATTTCTAAGTTAATGTGGTTTTTTAATTCAGCATGACACACTTCAGAAAAAAGTTAATCTGATTTTTTTTGCTGATAGACTGATTATATTAAAAGGAATGTAACAATAAAATTCTGAGAGGAATCTTTATCATCAATTACTTTCAGACAGTTCTATCACCTACATCAACATAATCTTACTAAATTGCAGCAACTTATCCTTTGTAACAAACTCAATTCCTGACTCCACAGAACAAGGCTAAATGTCTCGGTGACACAAGTCTGATTTTTTTTTACCATTTTATGCATTTATATAAGATACACGAACAGGTTCTCACTGTGTTATTAGAAAAAATTCATTTAGTGCTATCATTCCATGATAAATTTTCTCAGGTTATCGTTATGTAGATCGGCGTCCCATGAAGAACCGATAGTTTTACATAAGCTGATACGGTTACCTAGGATTAAACTCCAACTGTGACACCACTTCTACTAAACATCTCTAACTGTGAGATGAACAACCTCTTTTACATCAAGAAACTCTGATAAAATTTCTTCCATCTACAATTAAATGTTTCAACAAATTTTCTTCCCGCTGCAATTATAATGCGGCCATATATTTAAGTGGAACCAGATCTATCGACTCTAACAAGATATTTAATTACAGAAGTGACACTAACTTGAAGAAGATGCTAAAGCACCATTGCGGCTAAGTATGAGACTATTGTATCACCTTTTTTTATTTATATGCAGTTACACGTTTCTCACTCAACTCTTGCAGTGAATATTACAACTGCTTTACACATACAGCAAAAAACAAAGCAGAAAGTAAATGAGTATTCTGGCATACCTAATATCAAGAACATGTAATTTTGACATCTAGAAGTAATTTATGCATAAGAATGACTACCTCCATAATTCCTACAAGATGTTAAAAAAACATAAAATGTGTAAATGTATTTTTTTCCTGCACTCAGTTACAAGTCAGGGAAACATAACATTAGGCCAATATAAAGTTGACGGTTAATTACAACTTTCACTAAGTACCTGGGACCCAATAAGCCACATTAAGCCATGTGTTTTACAACTTTGATTTGTTTCATAAATTCTCTTTTCAGTGCAATAATAATTATTATGTCTTCATAATGTAAAATAGTTTAGCTGTCTTCAAAAACTTTAACTATTTATCAATGTATTTTAGGAATAATCTTTTGTTTATTGTTGGATACCTACATCCAGGATATTCCATTACTACAAATTCATCAGCTGACAAAACACACTATGCTGTAAAATGGTGAAGACTACATATAAAGAGGAGGCACTGTTGTACAGAGGTAGTGCGCAGGGCTCTGGATCTGGAGGTCGCGGGTTTGAATCCCATCAGAGGTGAGATTCTCTCACGACCTTCACTTTCCTCCACACTGCATGAATTATAACTTGTATAGAACCCAGAAAGCAGTCATCAAGCGATGATTCTAAGTTGTAAGAACTTGTATTACAATCGATTTAAAATAAATGAGTCTAATTTACTTAAAACTAAAACATAGTGCTCTGACTGATTTTCTAAAATTCTTTATCAGTTTTTAACATAATACATGTATCCAATGGAAAAAATCAAAACTTTCAAAATATTTCCAAAATGAATTTTTCCGAATGTTTAGGGTCTGTGCGTAAACATGTAAGATGAAAGGTCTACCATTCTTCAAGAAAAATAATCTGTTGATATAAAATGGAAGAATGCTGGCTCCAGGAATATCCTGCTAGCCTTTCAAGGCATGTGCAAGTTTTGAAATGGATCCTTAAAACTTCTACAAGATCAAAGGCACTGAAAAAAAAATCTTTACCAAACCCACTAAAAATAAGCTTTTTGTAAATATAATGTGAAACAGAAAACAATTTTTGAAAATGATTTTTTAAAAGCCTTCCTTAAAGGACTCTGAGAATCTGAAAACTTGAAAAGAAAATGCAAAAGAAACACTTTGTGAACATCAGAAAGTTTGAAGAAAACAGAACAAAGGTTTTTCAGTGACGTGAACAGTCTTGTAAGTCAACAAATGAAACGACATGTAATTCAGTGACCAAGAAAACTAATATTTATTTACACAGCCATATCAGCAGGCTTCAAGATCTCTTTATTTACTCTGAATTACTTCAAGTTTGACAACATACAATGCCCCTTTAGGTGTTATATTGGCCATTTTGAATAAAAAATGCTCTATCAGTCAGCTTGTTTGCACAAAGCACATTTTTTGTCATAAATCATACACATAACTTAATGTTACTTTGAGTTCACATAATGATTTGTGAAACCAGCAGTCTAGCTGTAGTGCGGGTAATGTTAATCTTATATCTTTGCTACAGAAAGAATATAATGGATCAAATTCCTTATCAAAAGGTCTATTCGAATCAATAAATAAATTTGTTTGTCTGCAACATGATACATTTTTCTATATTGGATATATCTAAACATATATCTGTAGAACATAACCGTAACTGTTGTCCGTATTTGTACTCGTCAATTTCTGCGATGAGGTAGAATGAGTCAGAATCGGTCAATACATATAAATGTCCAGTCAATTCTGACATTTATCATTACCCCCTAGACACTTATCTATCTGGAATATTGTGTGTAGTGATGAATAATAATTTCATAATCCCATTAGACTCCCACGTTATTCTGAGTTTATAAACACACAAACATATCATTTTTTTCTGTAACGGTTTGCAGTAAAATCAATAACATTATTGAAATGCATAAACTGCAAACATGAAGATAACAAATCAATTTTCCCTGGCTCTTTGTAAGTGAGCCTACCATGAAGTTCCATTCTGCAATTTATCTTGTTCGCTATAAGTTTTCTCCCTAAAAAATCTAGCCATTGAAAACTTTAAGCAATTATGAAAACAACGCATTTTTCTAATTCAGAATTGTCATTTAAGTTTTATTAAACGATTATTGAAGGTTTAAGAATAGAAGTCAGGATTAAACTTTGGCACAAACTTTTAATGCATATTAAATTCATAGGAAAAATAACCACCCGATAAAATGATTTCTGCCAATGATTTTAAATTTAAAAAAAAACACAAAAAACAACAAACAAACGAAAAGCTCCTATATTTTCTGTATAAATTTCCCATATTCTGCAATATTGATCAACTGTACAAAAACATGATAATATCAATGAAATTCATCCTGAAACAACTATCAGTTTATCAGTTGTTACAATCAGATCATAGAGATTCCGTCCTTGTAAATACAAACATCGCCTTCATTGCTTATATTGATTATTCTGACTTTGTTATATCCCAGACAATAAAATCATCATTTTTCTGGTGTCCAATTGAGGAGATATAGTGTGAAAAAGAGAAACAATGAATAGACAATCAGCAACAATGAAGCCCCAAACATCGCCAGAATAATCTTTGAGAAATTATTTTAGCAGATAATTACCATATCTGGTCGAGAAGAATTTGTGTGCTTACATTAAACACTGAAACAAGATAGTATGGTTTTGATTTTGGCATCTTTCTAGAAATTAATTTTACCAAATTTTACTCTTACGAAATAAATTTCACTTTCATTTTAATTGCAAAGGTGTAACATGATGGCTATTATAAGCTTCAAACGGTAGTGTTTATGAATTCTAAAACTCTGAAACTTCAATATTTATGTAGCTTAAATAAATGACTAATCATCAATCTTGATTTTAAAACAAATTCAGCTTCTAAGCGGATTCTACAGTTTCAGAAAAACTCAGAAGTTACATCCTTGACCTTTTCCGAGTTTCACTTAAAACTTCTATAACCTGAATGCAAGCATTTACAGGAGAAAATTTATGACTCAATCTCTTGAGAAATGATATGGTTTCCTTCAGGATATGAAACTTTGCCTCAATTGACAATGAGTGATATTCCTTTTTTACTTGTTGTGACTGTATTACAGGAAAAATCTTAACGCAACCAAAGTTGCTGTCACTGCCTCTATATGTAATCTGATTAAACTTTAGCTCAATATAAGAGATGAACTTGGTTCCTCTATGAATTCTTAGAATTTTTATACTTTTATTTCACCTTTCAGACATGCAAATTCAAAATGGTGCTAAGACATTTGTGACTTACAGAGCTATTACAGATGAAATGCAAAAGAACTACTTTATTGCACACTCTGTTTTTTTGCCTGACTGTTTTCAGTGCTGAAGTATGAATTATCATTTTCTCGACATGTTCAGACAACAAATTCATAGACTGTTTCTCAAAAACTACAAGCTAGAAAAGCATGAAACATAATTTTAAAGTTTCTGAAAACATTGGGTAATATATAATTCATCAAATGCCGTTATTTACGGAATTCCTGTTATCATTTCAAACTTATGTGTTTAAACCTCTTTTAGTTGGCAGTAAGATCAATAGTTCGCCATGCTTTCTAACAACTTTTAAACTTCTCATTCTGTAATCGAATTTAACCTAAAAGCTTTAGAAACCTGATTAAGCGACCATAAACCACCCGTCTTCTTAAATAACAAAAAATGTCTCCATTACAAAATGCGAGAGACTGTATCATAAAGCTGCAATTCTGTCCCATGAAGCTCTGCTGTTTGTTCATGCAAATTTAAGCATTGTATGAGTTGAAATGAGGGAAAATGTGACATTCAATGTGACAGAAACATTCAGAATTACAACAGAGATTAAGGTTCATTTCACATAAAGCACGCAACAATGTAATCGCTTTTGTGATAAAATGCACAATATATTAAAATTTTGCATTTTTTGTTTGAAAAACTTACCAGAGAGCTTTGCTAAGTTCCTCTTTATGGTTTTCAATCAAGAGCAGTAGGAACGTTGTGGTATAAGCACATTAATACATCAATTTTTTATGTTACAAGAATTATAAATCATGTGAACATTTACTGTACTGAGTGTTTTAATTAGTGATCTAATCAGAAAATCAAACATCATTTATTTAAAATATTAAAACACTTGGTATTTAAATTGCAATTTCATATGGAAATTTCAAATTTGGCAACAAAGCAATGCTAATTTCAACCTGAACTGTTTTCCGAGTACCTGTCTGGTAAAATAAATTAAAATGAAATTTAACAAATGAAAATTGATTAAAGACTGATGCATATTGTGAAATTAAATCCCTTCTTGCCTACACCTTGTTGGATCAATCTAATGGAGTTTTCTTAACTATACTTCTCTCTATAGTGATTCAAATTCTATTGTCTAGGTTCACCCTAATGGTCTTTTCAAATGCCTGTAGAGAGGACTTGGTTATTACATAAATCATCAGACTGGTGCAATTTAATGGAACAGGTACATTAATCACCACCTATAAAATACCCAGTCTGTCTATCATGATTATCCAATAAAACCTTTCATGATCTCTGGTCAGCTTAACATTTCATTTGACTGCTAATGTAATCACTGAATATCACTTTCAAAAAGACAACCAGACATTTTCAGCAAGTGATTATTAAGTCAACATTTCTAGAGCTTTTTTTTTGCAATATCTGATTTAATGTCACTTTCATTTGAAGGTGAGAACATGGTTATATTATTATTACTCTCAAAGTCATTTAAAACCACAACAACAAGACTTAATTCTAAGATCGCTATTTGAAAATCATTGAATTCCTTTCCATCAATCTGTTACGCATCTCCATAGACATTCAAACCCATGCATTCCATAAGACCTGGATCTTCCAATCCCCGTCAACGACTGTTACTGCAAGACTGATGTCATTTTTATCCCCTTTGTATTCTTATGTAAATTAAATTAAAATCAAACCAAATCTGAACTGACTGTTAATGACAGTTTCAGCTGAAAGTAGCCAAGGGCCAACCTCCATAGCCAGTAAGACACCTCTTAATTTCACACAAGCACATTCAGTCTTCCCCGTGAAGGTGTGATCCTTATTCTAAACAGCAGGTACAAGGTGGACAGGCAATCAGTAACCATCTTTCACTTAAGCTGGTAGCTCACAAAAAAGTGTGACCATCAGAACACAACTCAATTGAGACTTGAAACTTAACCCATTGAGCTGTAGGCAGATGTCTTCTCCAGTTGTCCATGGACACCACATGATACATGATACATCATACAGAAATGCTCTGGTGAACAGCAAAACCATTAAAAATGTTAAAAATTACTTGAATATTAATCACCTGAAATTTTCTTTACAAGCAAAATATCAATTTCAAACCAGCTAATGTAAGCGTAAACTTGTTACTCTTTGAATCTTAAGACAAACTTGCAACTTTTGATTGGTCATAATTTTTAGTATACTGTCAACTGCAGCCAATCAGGTTCAAAAGATAAAGACTAAAGTGTAATCTTTCAATTCTGAACTTGGAATAATACAATCTGTTGCCACTTTCATGCTTTTGAGAATTTGTGCACAAAAACATTGAAGCTACCAGTACTGAATATTCTTATTATCTGTAATAAATGGTTGGGAAAAATTGGTGCTTACAAACACTGTTAAAATTGATTACAGAGAGCTAAAACATACTGCAGTGAATTGGCCAGATCCCTATAGCGTCAATCGATGCCGAACAGGAATATTATGAATCGCTTGGAACATTCTGACATTTCAAGCTGCGCAATGAGTAACATCTTTGAAAACACAGTCTGGAATTTTCATTTCCCAAACTGGCTTTCGGCTCGCTTTAATAGCCTTTAATAGAAAAATCAATGTACCATGCAGCCCAACTCTGTACAAATTTATGTAAATGGCATATTTACCATAGACTTCATAGATGATATATGATTGTGGAGAAGTGCTCTAATCAGCCGAATCAATAATATCTGCGTGGTAAAGGAAATGCAGAGTGTGCGAGGAAATTGCATGATGATCCCAACATCGATAAGGGGTGACAATCTAAACAATAAGCGGAGATTTTCTGTAAAGCAGATATGTCTGAAGACTGAAACATAGAACCTTCAAGTTAATGAACTTTAAACCTCAGGGAAAAGAGTTATGATGGCTGAATTTTCAGTATATATTTTCACACCATTTTACAGCTTATGTTTGATTTGCATAAATACAGCCATGCCCCTACTTTCAGTTTGCATACCTCACTATCATAGTTCAATTTGTATTCATGAATCACTACACAATATTTCACAAGAATCTGAAACTGTCAATTACAAGCCCCTCAAAAATTATCAAATAATGTTTTCTTGAACACTACAATTAATGAATTTTGACCAGTGATCATTATTTTTAATTACTAGGTTCTTTTTAACCCAAAATTCAACTGGCCTATAATATTGATCTAAAATTGGCTGACATTGAGCCACACAGAAAATATTTTTCTTTCCTATCATTTTCAGTACATGATTTTTCAAGTCTGCAATCTAACTTTTTGTTTTCAAATTCAATTTTTAAGTTATTTAGATTTGCCAAACTTCCTAAAGTATAATGTTTCCAAGTAACTGATATACATTAAACTGGAACCCAAATTATTCCTGCATTTTGATAATTTGGTAAATTAAAACTTTATATATGACTGATTACTTCATATGATAAATTATTCATTTGCATTTTTTTTATGTGCATGTTCTTGGCAGCTTTCTCATCTTTTGTGTGAATTTTTTCGAACAAATCATTGGAATATATTTTTGTATCTTGTAAGATCTACACACATAAAACAAAGACTTGTCGTTTTATAATAAATTAAAGCTTTCATTTGTAACAAAGCTGTAGTTTTGAACAAACAGAAAACTATTTGCAAATTGCTTTTAGAAAATTGAAAGAGTGGGATATGCAGAGATGTTTCCCTCTTGGGACACACTTTGATCTAGCTCTATCATAACAATTCCATGGAAATATTTTGCTTTCATCTATTTGTATTTCTCAAACTGTCTTGTATCAGTCAGACTGTGATTCCTTTCAACATAAGATAATTTCATTAGTCCACAAAGGGTAAATCAACATTCAGGTAGAGGTAACATTCATTCAACTGAAGAGAAAATCCATCCTCCTCATAAGTGACCCATCTGGCACCAGTCCCAACAACACCCACCATACTCCAAAAATGTTAATATATTAAAAAAATTAAAGTACTGGTGAATCCATGCAATTATGATTAGTCAAATTCTTGAAAGATAACAAGTTTCATGAAATGGTGATTCCTGAAGTTAACCAAAAAGGTTGCCTGTGCATATGACTCACAGTGATCCTATTCAATCAAACATGCTTTAAAAAACAACTAAGCTATCATTATATGTGATAAATACCCCCGCGAGACTGCTTCTGAACTGAGGAAGTTATTAGAAACAGAATACTTTGTAAAAGAATTGAAATAGAGTAATGGTTGTGGAAAATTCAAGATAGTTGTGGTTCTTGAATATTGCATTTCCAGTCATTGTGCTTGACCATTGTATGAAGTTGTACTGAATTCCAACCAGTAGTTTTCAAGTTATACTCCGGACAAGGAAAACCAATAAAGGGCAATAACTCTACAAATAGTGAAGATGGAGTTATGATTCTTGAACACTGCACTTCCTCTTTTTGTGCTTGACCATTGTATGAAGATGCACAAAATTCCAACCAGTAGTTTTCAAGTTATGCTCCAGACAAGGAAAACCAATAAAGGGCAATAACTCTGCAAATAGTGAAGATGGAGTTATGATTCTTGTACACTGCACTTTCTGTTATGGTGCTTGATCACTGTATGAAGTTGCACTGAATTCCAACCAGTAGTTTTCAAGTTATTCTCTGGACAAGGAAAACCAACAAAGGACAATAACTCTGCAAATAGTGAAAATGGAGTTATGATTCTTGATCACTGCACTTTCTCTCATTTGTGCTTGACCATTGTTTGAAGTTGCACTGAATTCCAACCAGTAGATTTCAAGTAATGCTCCGGACAAGGAAAACCAACAAAGGGCAATAACTGTGCAAATAGTGAAGATGGAGTTATGATTCTTGAACAATGCACTTTCTCTCATTGTACTTAACCTTTGTTTGAAGTTGCATTGAATTCCAACCAGTAGTTTTCAAGTTATGCTCTGGACAAGGAAATCCAACAAAGAGCAATAACTCTGCAAATAGTGAAGATGGAGTTATGATTCTTGAACACTGCACTTCCTCTGATTGTGCTTGACCATTGTTTGAAGTTGCATTGAATTCCAATTGTTAGTTTTCAAGTTATGCTCCAGACAAGGAACAACCCGACCAACCGCCCGACCGACCAACCAACCAAACACCGGGTGACTCCTATATACCACCCATACTTCGTTTCAGGGGTATAAATTACCAGGTAAACAAAAAAAATTACAAACAATAAAATATTACATATAAAACAAGTATTTACAAGATAGTGACATTTTGTACAACATTGCTAAGTTCTCTGCACTATTTTGTCAGCTGCCCTTTACTAGTATGCACTCAGTTTTTTTGCAAGTAGTCTTGGAAAATGGTAACACTGTATTCCCTGCTGACGCTGTGAATACAAAAATGGCATCCACAATAATTTCTAAGTGTTTTTGTTCACAAGATGATTACAATCACCAACAGACAATTTACATTCAAGTGTGATTCTAGTTAACTGAAAAAAGGTATACAGAGTTACAGTTTGCTATAAAGTTTTAAAATATCAAAAAATAAATGCAATCACTCACTTGTTAAGAGTCAAGAGTGAGATGAATCACCTTTGTCATCTGGCAACTGAAAAACCAGTCACCATGTGAAGCCATGCCTGTTAGAAAAGAAAAATGTCAATGTTTCATCACCTCTATGTTTCAAATTATTTGCAGTGGTCTGTTGCCAAAATTTCAATTATAGTAAGCCCTGTGACCGAACAGACATCCAGAAAAATAAATATACATGTATCAAGATGCTGTCAACACTTCCTCCATTTATATATAAATAAAAAAAGAGAATATATACCACAGATGTATACTGAAAACTGTAACAAATACCATGGATTTCTTCCCCCAGAACATGTATGATCTAAATGCCATAGTAGCAAAGACCATGGATTTCTTCCCCAGAACATGTACATGTATGATCTAAATGCCATAGTAGCAAAGACCATGGATTTCTTCCCCAGAACATGAACATGTATGATCTAAATGCCATAGTAGCAAAGGTACTTTTTATATGTATATTTGTAGGGACTTTCCATGCACAAAATCTACTGTTGCTCAGGATATACATTGTAGTTTGAATTATGTAGTGTTGACACTGGTCGCTTTTCCTTGGCAAATATCTACCATTAAAAATGCAAAAAAAACCACTGCTTCAAGTTCTTAAGGCTAAAATGAAAGATCTGCCATAAATTGTCACAAAAGATGGGCCTGTTACTTTACACCCACAGGTCACTTTAAATCGGTACATAATATATTTACTAGTTTAATAACTATGCTCTTATACTGAATACAAACAAGATAACAGTCCATTCTAGAGAAAAATTTCTGCATAGAGTTGTAAGTGTTTTCATGTCTTAAGGCTTATTGAGTTAGTATTCAAAAAAAAAAAAAAAAAAAAAATAGTCATCCTTAGTGGGGAAAATTTTAGGTTACTTTACAGAAGAGTTCTGTATAACAGTTAATAGAAAATAGTTACATGAATACTATTCCTGTTCCCAGAAAATAAATTTGTATTTTTGATATTTTTTTTACCTTGCACAAGCTGTATAATGTAAGTCGAAATTTCAAACAGCACTAATGATAATCTCGAAGCAAAGGTTATGTCATTTACTTCTGTCAAGTTTTGTTTTACCTTCTCCTATGGCATAATGTCACTATGATCAGCAAAAGTAATTTAAACGTTCACAATAAGGCTTTTGAAAAGCCTTTCTGTTCATTTCAAGTGTAAGAAGCGTCATGGGATATAAAACTGGTCCAATTTTCTTGAAAATTGATTGTCATGCTTCAATAATTGGTTTTTGGAAAATTTATTCAGAATTTATTGATTGAACTGACAGCTTCTATTGAAAACCAAGCTGACTAATCCATTTTGTGTACTCCTCATGCCAAAGAAAGTCAAGTTAGTGCTTTTTATTTCTTTTACAAATTTGAAGAACAGTTTGCTGCACATTTAGAAGATTTGGGGCACTTTCAATTTTAAGCAAACCACTAGTGTTAATTTGCCTCCTTCTGTATTAATTCTCTGAATTATTTAAGTAATCATTTTAATGTTTTACCAATCAACTTACAACCAACTGACATTAAATGTCAAAAAATAGCGTAAATAAATATTTTTTTTTGTAGATATATTAATTTTTTTAATTGACATGTATTTATGTTGAGGTTAAACCTTTACCCTGCTTGAGGCAACTGACTCTGCCTTTGCAACAATTGCTGACCAAGATCAGTCTGCACATCCATGCAGTTTGTTCATGGTCTGCACCATTTGCCATTGAGTCAGTAAATTTTCAATAAACACTAAAAAAAAACAATAAATGGATCTGGCCAAACTGAAAGATGGATAAGTCCATTTAAGATATTTAGCATGGTAACTTATTCATAGTTACATGATTGGGAAGCAAGTTTCTCTTTATGTACACTTTGAAGTACTACAGAAATATGTTAAGCTAGTTGAAAAATGGATTACATTGTCTATAACCATTTTTGTCTGCCCAAAATATGCTGGTTGGTTTACAGGAAAGAATATTTGGCACATTAGCTAGGAAAGTTCTTACACATTATTAAAGGTTTACCACATGGCCTTCTCTGTTTGTGGTTATTGTCAAACCTTTTTGTGAACTTTGTATACAAAAATTTCTTGGTTGGTTACATGTGTTCTGATCAACACCATTGTTTCAATAATGAGTGAAAAATTTCTGGTTAAATTCCTGTAGTATTTCAAAGTGTCTAACCCTAAACTGCTGAAATAGAACTTTAACATTCCTTTTTTCCAAGTGAGTATGGTTGGAAATCAAGCAAATTGCCATTAAGAGTTGTGTAAATAAGGTTAAAGATCTTTCTTTGCAATCAAAGCAACAAAACTGTTTTATTGGGCATTTGTGGTACTCAAAATATCTAAAACAAAATATTTACATAAAGCCTCTTTCTCATGTGCTAGCAGCCTTTTGCCCTTCAACATTTTATTTAACACTGCATGATCCCAAGTCATTCCCAGATATTCTG
This sequence comes from Cyclina sinensis, assembly GCA_012932295.1. Classification (NCBI taxonomy): domain Eukaryota; kingdom Metazoa; phylum Mollusca; class Bivalvia; order Venerida; family Veneridae; genus Cyclina; species Cyclina sinensis. The sequence continues at coordinate 22,310,677 of JAAONU010000012.1, read as the reverse complement.
CAATTTGTTTTGAAGTGTCTCCCTTATTCTCTTCTCCAACAAAAACCAATTCGTTTTACATGATAATGATATATTTACAAATACAGCTTGATATTCTAACTTTTTATGAGTATCTCTCTCCCAGCTCTCTATGGAATTCTGTTAAAATAAGACTGAATGCCTACTGCTGGAAGCCTATTGATTTTCAATGAATGTTAAAAAAATGAGGCTCTAATTCTATTCATAGCAAAATGAAAGGGTATCATAGAGACACGTAAGCCATTTTATTGATGTTTTGCATAGCAGATTGGAACTTTATTCCTTGGGAATTGCTATTTACTCAGTGGTTGACAATTATTTGGTTGTCAATAAATTGGTATGGCATCTAATAAAATGTCAGCAGTGGAGTACTACAGGGCTCCAGCCAGTTTGCCACACAGATTATAACAGAAAACAATGTTTGCACTGTCTAATGGAGCAATTAATTCCATCAATATCCAATCAATGACTCAAGGTATAATGATAATCAGATTAGTAACAGTTGATGGAGACAGTGGAGTGAGTCAATTGTAATGAAATGGTACCCACTAATTATGTAAGGTCAGTATACTGGCTTTTAGTAACTTTGTGAAAGCATTTATTTGCTCATGAAAAAATCATGATAGCACTATTATTTTTTTCATAACTAAAAACCTAACTAAACAGTGGTATTTTATAAAACTCATTCTGATCTAATCATACTCCAACATGTAGTTTCAGACCAGTCATAGATATTAACAATTTAAAAAATGGAAAGCTTTATTCCAGACTTTTGTAGTGACCCCATAATCAAAATTGTATAAAATAAACATTCAATTAGGAAATCAATTAACACACTCATTTTCAACCAATGATCAAAGCTCTTTTATTAACCTCTTCAGGTGACCCAGAAATTCATCCAATCAATACTGAGCCCAGACTTCTCACCTTATCAGTTGAGCTATGTTTGTATCATATGTCTGGTCACATCTGTCTCCTACCATTTAAATCTATATGAATACCTTCAGAACTTTCTCATGAATGATTCACAACAGTGTAAACACCATACAGTGAATCACAACAGAGGAAACACCATAAAATGAATCACAACAGTGGAAACACCATAACATGAATCACAACAGAACCACCATTATGGTGTACTAGCTATGCAAATAGTCTTCATACCTGACAGTACATTTTGCTAGAAACAAAAGATGCAATACAACAAAAAATGTAATTTTATGGAAAAAACATATAAGGTCTGTTGTTGTCTCAAAATCCCATTAAGACTGATATATATTTCGCTCCAATTGCATCTGCTTTAAAACTGTTGCCATAAACTGTCTTTCTGTTTGTTTAAATTTTCTTTAAAAACAAATAGAAAGACAGCCATCTTGTTATTCAAAAGTTCTCATTAAATAAAAGCTTTTGTTATTTGAAATTGCTAGGATAAAGAAATTTGTTTAAAATATACAGGGTATGCAAAATTTTCAAAGCTCTGATCAGGCTGGGCCCAAAAGACATGCTGAAATTTACTGCTCTGTTAGAACTTTTGGAAGTTTAAAAAAAAGTGAAGTCTGACTGATCAAAAGTACACTTTATGCAATTTAACATAGCAATCAGACACAGTAAAGTCATATCTTAAAGAAAACTGCAAGTTCCATATCTCTAGTCAATCCAGGCTACTGTTTCAGTTTAATACTAGATGCTTTTTAAATATTCCTCATTTTTCCTGATGCAAAAAACTCTTTAAAACCATTAATATATTTCAGATATAAAACCCCTATGATCCATTAATTATAAGTGCTTTTTACTGCTTCTGTACTTTTGATGCTGACTTAACATTGCTTTCATTTTCTGCTAGATGTTCTACCCTGATCTGTAATTAAGCATCAAACACATTCATTTTGCAAACTCATCAATAACTCTGCACTCTCTTTTCCTGCTTTCATACTGGCCTGAGGAAAGTCAGTACATGTAGCATTCAAATCACTAATTGATTCATAAATTGTCTGAACTCTTATGTCCTTAATGAATAGAGGTCAACACAGTTCAGCATTATTCATTCCTCCATTGATTCTAGGTTCAACAGCTTTACACCTTTTACTAATACAAATGATGCCTTAATTCAGCATGCAAATCCTGCAGGACCTGGAATTTTGTACTCAAATTTACTGTGACAGTTCAGGGGGTGTAAGTCATGTAAATCTCTGAACTAGCATTGTCCATAACCTGGCCAGACAACAGTCATTGCATGGGCTTGGGTAACTACATCGTCCCACCCACATCAGACCCATTATGTTACTCTCCAATATAAAACGTAGTGATAACATAATAAGATACTGTGGATATTCCATGGTGGGGTAATCAGAACATTAGTGAAGGTGATTTAAAACCCGGCAAATAAGTACTGACACCAACCAGAGACCATACAATAATCACATCTAAGTATAACACCAGAGTACACAAGAATGGTACTACTGAAAGTGTAGCAAACTTTCAAAGTACATTGCATCATACACTTACAAAAACAAACTGCAGAACCAAAAAATAAACCAATCAGTGATGTCTTCATTTTATATCTTGATCCCTGTAGTATCTCCTTGAGCACAAGTTATGTCAGCCCTTTGAAAATCTTATTTTTTCCTCTCAAAATAATTATTTTAAATATGAGCACAAGCCTACTGTTTTGAGTGAAAGATACTGTCTGTTGCAAGCAATAAATGACAAAACCATGTGAGAAAACTAGTGTCTGATTTCTAAACATTTCTTGCATGGAATGCATAAGATATGCACAGAAGAATTTATGCACAATCTTGTATAAATACACCAACTGTCATACAACCAAACTACTAAATCATTTTCCCAATTTGTTAAGGATTTTCTGGGCAAATTATACAAATAACTGAATTGTGAGAGTAAGTTATCTGTAAGTAAGTTATCTGGCACATTTCAGTTTCTTTATTAAGAGATCTTAAAGGGCCAATATGACTTCACTGGACAGTCATTAAAAGCATGTCTGACTACTAAGAATGAAGGGTTAGTTATAAGCCTAAAAAGAGCAAATTTTAGAGTTCTTATTTTTTTCAACCCTCTTCACTAAATTCACTAAAAGATCATTCAAACATATAGATACAGTAGACAAAAACATTTATTAAAATATAACCTGAAAAAAGTTTGAGGCTTGAGTGGTTTTTTTTTTTTTTTGCTGTCACCTATTGACCTTGACACTGCTCATCATTCTTTTGCCAGTGTAATATAATAAAACTTTCAGTTCAATAATAATTACTATGAATTGTGAGCAATAAAATGAAGCCTTTAACAATTCAAAAGCATCCATTCTCTGTGGATCTGCAAAGCCTCCAGTCACATTCTTAATGTATTATTCTACAAGAAATCTAGCATGTGTTGGTGTTACAAAAATAAACATGGCATGGTCTTCTGTCATCTCCTCAAAATTAATTTCATTGTCTTAAAAATGCTCGAAATTTTACTTTCTCTATCTATGGGTTTTTCTAAGAAAGTAATGTTCCATTTATTAAAGACTCTACATATATATAATACATCTTCTTGAGTAACTGAAATAAACACCAATATTTCAACTTGTCACAAAATAACCTCATGTTGTGCAATCTAACCACCCCTTAGTGTTCTCAGATGTGAAATCTCAGAGAATGGCATTTCTGACTTAATCTAATTCTCCAGGAAGATCATAAATCAAAATTTAGGAGTTTCAGACTTCATTGTTTTACAACAATATTTTCCACTCTCCTTTAAGCACTTATGGTAGATTTGAGTATTACAGTTATATATACATGTTATAACATTATTCCTTTTCCATCCTTGTAACATCCAGTATAAAATGAACTGATTAAAATGGATGTGACTCTAAAGATGTTTGCATTTCAACACAACCCAAACTAAACCCCAGGATGTACCTGCGAGTTGTTGTACAACATACTGCATAGTTCAAACTACTACATCTTACCAAAGCACTATATGTTTCATTTGGACACAAGCTGTTCTTTCAAACTGCAGATACTGAAGACTAATAGACACAAAAAATGTAGCATTTTTAAAATACATTTGCATTCTATTTTCAGCTTGTTTTGGGCTCACTGCTTTTAGAATGCCTGGCTACATGTACATCCTGTTTCTGATATCAATTCTGCAAGAGGGAAAAATGGCAAACTCCTTATTCCTTGTCCCACTTACATGCTTTCTTGCACATCTTTCATAACCTAAACATCTGCAGAAGCAGTGGGATACTTTTCATTAACCTTGTTACACATACTGAATATGTTCTTTAGAAATATTCAGAATTTCAGCTATGTCATTACCCTAACCAAACCAAACAAAAAAGATATATCCTGCAGCCCAGTGGGGTGGCCATTTTCACATGGAATGAAGCCAGATGGGTAATTGTACATTACCTAGAAAACAATAATGGTATAGGTGTTTCATTTTTCCAGCTGTCCTTTGGACATGTATGGAATGAGGTTTTCCATTCCCTCACACCTGAGTGCACCCTCACAAAGGATAATTGATTTGTCAGACAAAGATATACATGGCAGTTTAAGTGTCTTCTTTTATTGTCTCTCTGATTATGTTTGAAATGGAAAAAGAACCAATAAATATTCTGGTTTTAACTGGCACAATAGGGTAATCAAATTCTAAGTTTAAAGCAAAAAGTAAATTTTAAGACTTTGAACTTTGTAAATTTTAGCAACCCATTTAATCTTATACACAACCAGATTCATAATCTATAGCACAACAGCATATCTTAGCAGGTTTCACACTTACCATGCTAAATATCTAACGGGACATGTCCATATAAAAAATTAGACAGATTTATTAACTGCTTATAATTGGGGTTGGTTATTGAAAATTTACTGTTTGATCAAGGAATAGTGCAGACCATGATCAGACTGCACAGATGTGCAGGCTGATCTTGGTCTGCACTAATCACAAAGGTTTTGGTTTGGTTTTGGTTTTATTGGGGTTTAATGCCAGTTTTAACAGCTAAGGTCATATCCCAGCAGTCAGTCCACCTATCAAGTGTTCCTGAGTATCCAACCAGTTTACAAACCAGTATCTATTTAAGTGACCGACTAGTTCCACACTTGCTTCTGAGAGGTGAGGGGCAAATGACCTATAGATGCATTGTCGGAGATCAATTATCACTGAGAAATTTTGCCGGCACTGATTGGGATCGAACCAGGAACTCCAGGATTGACAATCAGATGCTCTACCCATTGAGCTAGCTGGGTCAGCAAATCACAAAGGTAGAGTCAATTGCTTCTAGCAGGGTAACTTTTCTCCAGCAATTTACAGCTTGATAAAACTGAATATGCAAATGTTTTGAGGAGCATGACAATTTTATTAGCTGCACATGATTGCAACAACATTTCTGCCAGTTGCAAATGACAATAGTGTCATTTATCACTTCCAGTATTTGAAATAATCATTTTCTGGAAATGATGTGATCCAATACTTTCTCTGGATTTAAATTTGTTTTTTTGTTCCAGAAACTAAACTATTTCTTCACAAAATTTTTCCTACAGTAGATGGAGGCAGGCATGGGAAAGTAATGTTTGCAATTAGGCAAGACATTGAACTTTAATTATGAAAATAAAAATAATTTTGTTAAGAGTTAAAAAATTCACATAAAAAAATTCTTATGAACATTCTAAATTTATCTTCAAACTAACTGTAACTGTTAAGCTTTTATATATCAACAATATTTCAGATTCAGTAAACCAAACACTATGGAACCATACCTGTAAAACACTACAATAATTTCCAGAAGGCATGCATTTTACCGAATGAAGCATCAGATAGGGTTGGACTTGTATTAGAGTTTTAATAGATATGAAACAATAAACATTACAACGCAATGTCTTTAATTAAACTAATGGAACTGTGGCAGCCATTAACATTTAACTATGAACTAATGCAAAGTAGTTTTTAACTGATTTTATAATTATGATTATTACTTAGATAACTAGAAATGGGTTTTTGATTGAACAAAAACATATGTCTTCCCCCAGCCAGTTGCTGCAGGTAGTATTGAGTCAGACGATTGTAAAATTTGACATTTAACCTCCAAGTGTGACCTTGACCTTGAGACACCGCACCCGCAAAGTGGGTTCTGCACGTCACCTTGATGAGGTGAACATCTGACCCAAGTTTCATAAAAATCCTTCGAGGGCTATTGAAGATAAAGAGCGGACACGATTTTCTGGCATTTGACATTTAACCTCCAAGTGTGACCTTGACCTTGAGACACCACACCCACAAAGTGGGTTCTGCATGTCGCCTTGATGAGGTGAACATCTGACCCAAGTTTCATAAAAATCCTTCAAGGGCTTTTGAAGATAAAGAGCGGACACGATTTTCTGGCATTTGACATTTAACCTCCAAGTGTGACCTTGACCTTGAGACACCACACCCACAAAGTGTGTTCTGCACGTCGCCTTGATGAGGTGAACATCTGACCCAAGTTTCATAAAAATCCTTCAAGGGCTTTGGAAGATACAGAGCGGACACGATTTTGTGGCATTTGACATTTAACCTCCAAGTGTGGCCTTGACCTTGAGACACCACACTCGCAAAGTGGCTTCTGCACGTCGCCTTGATGAGGTGAACATCTGACCCAAGTTTCATAAAAATCCTTCAAGGGCTTTGGAAGATACAGAGCGGACACGATTTTGTGACGGACAGACAGACGGACAGACGGACGGACAGACAACCGGGGGAAAAACAATATGTCTCCCCCATTTTTGGGGGGAGACATAATTCAGTCTACTTACCTCAGTTCAGCCTGTCAGTAGGTTTATTTAGGTGAAATACTTCTAACCCTTACCCTGAATATCTAACATGGTCTTGTCCATCTACAGATCCATTAACTGTTTATGGGGGTACTTACTGAAAATTTACCAAGTGGTAAATTATGAGTACAGACCATGATCAGACAGTATAGATGTGCAGGTTGATCTTGGTCTGCACTGGTCACAAAGGCAGAGTCAAATGCCTCCAGGATGGTAAGGGTTAAACACTTTTAGGCCAGTGTATGATGTAAAACAAACATAAATAGACACTTGTACTCAATTCCTTTTTGTAAAAGCATTTACATAAAGGCTCCTTTAGCATGTTTGTATATAAAGACGTAATGGCGAGGTTGTGCATGTTCTGTGACTTTTACCAGCTGTAACCATAAGATAAGTTATAAATATTTATGCCTTCCTAACCTGTTATATAAGCAAAGAGGCTGGCTTTTGAACGTTTTGAAGAAAAAAAATCAGTAATTTTATATCAAAGTGTCTGAAACACATGTGCCTAGGTGATGAAACAAGTGGATGTGTAAATTTAGATTTTTTATCAGCACTCAGATCATGGACAGCAATGAATACTTTCAGTCAAATGTAAGCAGATCTATAATTCTTATACTCATTGTTTCCTTTTCAGTATATTATTATGCAATAACTAACAGTGAAGTCTCATCATAATTGAAATTGGGAAAATCGGACACCCATTATGGTGCTGCTATTTTTATTTGAACTACTTCAACTTACAAACCTGTTCAAATGGTGAGAATGCCTTTTCTTTAAAGTTCTGCAAAATTATTTTAAAATCCTGTACAGTTCAAATGAGTAAAAGGGTTATAACAAAAACACACATTTCAATATTATTTGGCTGTACAGACAAATGGACAGACAGACAGATGAACAGTTTGTGACACATTACCTTAAAATGCCAAATTATTTCAAAATTCTATCATGTTCCTGGGAGTTACAATATGAACAGGAACATTTGCAAAAGTAGTATTCTGACATGTTGTATGGCAATACTGAAGAACAAACAGATGGACAGATAGACAGTTCCTTCTAATCCTTTGATGTTACACAGAACCAATGAGTAGATACAAATATAGAAGCTAACCTATCACAGACTGGTCACCTATTACAGCAACAATGATTCACTTTTTATTTCTAAATACAACTGTACTTTCTTTCTACTGAATCGATTTCATCTCTTTAGTCATAATCAGATACTTTACTGCTAGATTAATTTTTCATTTCCTTAAAGCCTTATCAATGAGTACAATTATCAGAGATACTGCTTAAGAAACATTTTGGGTAATATTTGAGATAATAGACAAGGCAAGTCATTGCAGAATACTAGTATGGAGGTATTGTGTTTGCGGAAAAAAAATTGCAGCACAAGAAACACCAGATCCTCTGTTTCTCTAGACTTTCATATCTTGAAAATGTCCGCCTTCAAACTATTATGCTCAGAAGTCAGTCTTTTTTCTGCATTCATTTAAAACAAATATTACATATTGCCTCTTACAAAATGAAGAAAGGTAGAAACTACTTGTAATAATAATTACCCTAATGCTTGCATGTGTTTAAAACATTTACAATAACGCATAAAACATGGAGCCATCATTTGTGTACACACTGTAGATATATTCCATTATTCCGCCACTCTGTTTACTTAACTTCAAAACAACAGTTTTCCTAACAATGTAATAAACTGCAATTTTGACGCTTAGGCTCAAGTTTTTGGAGCCGACTGTTTCTGTTACGCAGGCATGATTAACTTATGCCAACACTGCACATCGCTTTGGCTGCGATTATACTCTTGATCTTTTAATTGATGAACAAAGTAATTCAAACAATTGATGTCTATAGTCTATTGCAGGAACTGGAAATACTTCACAACATCATTCATCAATACTTTACAACCATGTGTCTGCTGCTGGCAATATTTGTTGCATATGCGCTTTTCCTGTCTTTTATTCATTCTTTTTTTTTTATTTACATCTACCAATATGGTAACATTTGATAGGCTGTCTACATCACTTCATTAACATACCATAAAAAAATTATTTTAAATCATGGCAATTGATAATAAAACATTTTTTAAAATCATTTTGTACATACATTTTCTTTCAAACAATTTGTAACAAGACAGACGTCTCAGTTTTAGAATTTGTGAATAAAGGATGATTTATAAAGTATTTAAGCGACTGACTCAGAATTTTAATTTTTTTCTTCTTTTAAAGTTAAAGAGAAGTTAATATACTGTTGAAAAAACATAATTATATGCTTCTTTATAATACAGCATGAAAACTAAATGAAAAAAAAAAAATTCAATTCATGATTGAACTGATGCCTTTGTGGTCAGGAAAATTTAGGACAATACTTTCCAATTGTCAATATTAACAATATAAACAAAGAATCTACCCCATCACTAATGGTGCAATTTTTTTACTAATAAAACTGTGTAAAAATTCATATTATGATGTGTTTCTGTAATAAAAAATAAGTCGGTAAAATAGTTCAGATGTGTTCTTCACAATATGAACTAGAATTTCTATAAGATACATTAACCCTTAATGCATCATCGTCCCATCTGTCAGTTCCTTTAATATTTGAATTTGAAATATATCAGTAACAATGATGTTTCTTAATTCTACAAAAACGATTCAATTATTTTGTTTTTTTGATATTTACAGTATGTGGTAAATAACTATAGTAATTTTTCGACCCCACACATTTCCACATTTAATTTCAAATTTCTCTTGAAATGATAATTGATTCTTTTAATGTTTAAAAGCTACTATTTCAATACCCATCTCACTGAAACTTATAGCCAATAAATTTTGAAAACTTGCAAAATCCTCAACAATTTTCACTGGATTAGAAATTAAAATATTAGATTTCTTAATTTATCGAACAGATGTCACTACTTGAAAATGTGGTGCAAATCTACCGGTAAATGCAAGACTCACTGATGGCCTTTTTCTGACTAAACAGCTGTTTGTTTGCATCTAGATTTAACTAATCACTGGTTTCTGATGCACTTTTGAAATTAAAGGCAGTTTTTTTTAATTGTTAATCAATGGTTTAACTCTTTGAGTCACTGTGATGATGCTTAAAATGAAATAAAATCGTTAGGAGTTAATGTCCATATTGTGCAATGATGTTACAGTGTGATGCATCAGTTTTTCAGTCCTTTTCAACTTCCATATGTGGCAAGATACAGACCATTTATTTTGTGAACAAGATACAGCCAAAGCCTGATTGAACAAATTGCAACAGAATGAAATTCTGGTGAACCACTGTTCCCTTCTGTGCAAAAAGCAAAGGAATTGCACAACAGCAAAAACTGTGGTTGTAAATGAAAAAGTTAAAAGGTCCATCTCTGATTTAAGAATCATTTTTCAACTGTACTAAGAGGCTAAAGCTTTTTTTTCTGTCCACAAAATTGCTAAGCTACAACAAGTTATCAAGCAACCCTCCATGGGGTGAAAAGACAAAAACAGCAAATGATATATGTCAAGTTTCCTAATTACCTGTTCATCAGGATGTTACTAACAGACCCTGCAGTAGAATTTAGAATTGAAAATGCATGCATTTTTTTTTCGTAACAGAAACTAGAGCTGATTATAATTAGTAGAAAGCAACTATTTCTGAAATGCCAATTTTTAAACAAGGCAAATAAAATAGAAAACTGACATATTTTTTGTCTTCCTCATGTGAGCACATGTGTTTTTTATCATATTTAACTAGACAGGCAGCCCTTAAATCATAGAGTGGATACATGGTCCAGACACAATGCACACTCCACCTCATTAAAGCCACTTAGAGGGCCTAATGGGCCTAATTTGTGGCAACCAGCATGTGTACACTGAGCTCTTGAAAAACTTGTTTCATTATCATAGTAAAACATCAATCAATTTTTTTCTGGTAACATCATTCCATTTTATACTTAGTCAGTGGTGTGCTTGATTGAAATATTGTATAAATAGCTAAAGTAATAAAATATAGTTATTATTGAAAGCTCTGTGTGAAGATTATTATCCAATTAAATTGGTATAATTAAGATAATTTCTAGAGAGTTAGTGATAGAAAATATAAGCAGAACAAGATAATAACATAATGTAACATATATTCCGCAAATAAAAATACAGCGCTGTCTGAGGTTTTCGTCAAAGAAAATGAAATAATAATTATTCCTCTACAGCAGAGGTATCTAATTTCAATAAGTACGACTGTTTCAGTACATTCTATGTAGTACTGTTCCAATTTGTTGTTGTTACTGTTGTTTTTGAAGTTTTGTCATTATGTATGTTTAAAATACTCAAGGGAGAAAATAGAGAAATACTTAAAAATGTAAGCAGTGTTTAACTATAGATGCATTAATGATAATACAGTAAAAGTCAAATTTGCAACTGTTTTTCATGGCTTTTTTTAGGTCATGGGAGTGAAAACTGAATATGTGAAAGAGTCGTTATTATGACAGCTAGACTGCAAAACAGAGACCCCAAACATTTCAGTGAATCTCTGTCTTAATAATAGCATCCTGACACTAATGAAAGTGCCACTTATATTCCTAGCAGAGAAATGTTTCCAACATTCCTTCCGCATATTTATACATTGCTTACAGGACAACAACAGATTCTCTGACAACTACTGAAACATACCTCATGTATAATGACAACCTTTTATCAATTTGTTTAATCATTTTCATAAATTTTTTTTTTGGATTAATTCTTATGCCATTGTCAAAATATTCTATGGCAAAAATATTTTGTCAGATAAATGTCAGATAAGTACACACAGTAAAACAAACTATAACTACCACTAAATGTGATTAATACCCCCAAAACACCCTACAGAACAGAGGAAGTTATCAATTTAGTAACAGAATACTTCATAAAACAATTGAAAAAGAGTTATGGTTGTGGGCAATTAAAGATAGTTGTGGTTCTTGTACATTGCATTTCCACTCAATGTGCTTGACCATTGTATGAAGTTGCATTGAATTCCAACCATGAGTTTCGAAATTATATTCTGGAAAAGGAAATCCAAGGAAGGGCAATAACTCTTCAAATAGTGAAGATGGAGTTATGATTCTTGGACACTGCACTTTATCTCATTGTACTTGACCATTGTATGAAATTGCACTGAATTCCAACCAGTAGTTTTCAAGTCGGCTCTGGACAAGGTAAACCCTGACCGCCCGCCCGACTGACCGACCAACCACCGGGTGACTCCTATATACCCCCCAAACTTTGTTTTTGCGGTATAACAACTAAAAAAGTTGTATAGTATGGAAGGATAGTTTTAGAATACAAAAATGATCAGTTAAAAGTTTGTTACTGGACATGTTTTTCACAGACTTCATTGATCTGATGATATCATCAATTGCCTTCAGATATCTTTTGATGCTGTTATTATCTGCCTTCACCTTTTGATGATGTCAACAACTGCCTTCAGTTAACTTATGATGACATCCTCAACTACCTTTAGATAACTTTTGATGTTGTCATCAACTCGCAAACAATACCATATGCTTTTTTGCTACATTTTTGTTTGTGGTGTAAATGTAACTGTACTTTGTTACATTTTACAAATGTGAAGTGTCAGGGATTTATCAATTTTAAATTACCAAATTACAGTCTTTTCACAAACCCAGTTACGTGTTTAATATCTGTTTGATGACAGTTAAAAATTCACCAAACCTAAATTTCACATGCATATAAAGGTGAATTTGCTGAACACTGAACTTTTTTTTTCATTTTTCAGGGATTGTTAAACTTTAGTTATAAGCAACTTATGTTAATGTCACTTGATGACAGCTTCTTTTTTTATCCATCTACCACTGTCCTGTAAGTCCAGCATGCTTGCTTGGAAACCAATTTTGTCTGCTGATAAAAATAGGTGTGTAAAGCTATGAAATAATAGGCACTAATATGTTTACCAAGCATTCTCATTGTAATTTTCATGAGTAGCCCAAACTACATAAATATTATCTCCTTATATTTATCTTAGATATAAGCACTAAACTGTTAATTAGAAACACTGCTGTTAATTTATGATAATGAGCAATTCACTTATATCAAACAAAAAATGCATGCAAAATTTACTTGCCATGCAAAAACTTCCTATAAAAAAACTTCAAAAGTAATCACTAAATCCAGATTTCATATTACACAAAAAAAGTAATCCAACTTATGAGGAATGTACAGCACATGAAGAGAAATTACAGTAATTATCAAGTACAGGGAATGTACAGCTCATCTGCATGTGTTACCATTTTTCCATTTTATATCTAGAATGTTTATAAGCAGTGTAACTGCAAAGCACACATTTAGGACCTTTTCCTCTTTTTGTCAAATACTTCTTAAAATAATGTGAAACTGAAACAAGGTAACTGCCACTGTAATCCAATATTCTGTTGCTAAAGTTAAAGTTGATACAAGCAAATGTCAACAACCATAACAAGAACATCACCTAATCAGCTGTTGAAACATCTTGACATTCTCACTACTTTTTTACTTTAAACATAGCATATAACTCAGAGTAACTATGAAAAACAGAACCAATTATTTCCTTATTTAGAAGTCTGCTCTTATTTAGAATTCAACAATACCCAAGTGTAGACTTCAAGGTGATATACATTGACTAAAATAGGTACCACTGAGTGATAATGTTCAGCACAATGCCAATGGAATTGTTGGTTGTGACATCTAAAACTAAGGAAATCAAAGCACTGAAAGTGTGTATGTTCATATTGATTTTTTGTGTGCTCTTATTGATTTTTTTCAGTGTAGCTGTATTAAATCAGTTTTGACCTACATCAATTTTATAATGAATGAAATTGTTAGATACAAAATCTTTAGCTGAAGAAGGAAGTTTGCAATTGTTTAAAAAGTGTTGCTGTTTAAGACAGAATTGGTAAAGCATTTATTATAATAACATTAATACAGCCATAAATTAAATATCAAAATGTTTAACTATGAAAAATTATACTAAATAATAATGATGACTAAATATTCATTATTTTACTGAAAATGATTTTGTCACTTGTAGCATTAAACTCAAAATATTTTGTTTATAGCCTAGACTGTTAAGGAAATAGGGCATTCCATTACCGATGTCTGAAAAACTATACACTTATGAGGCATTAATTTTGTACTGTATCTATGTTGATTATTTTTTTTTAAAAGATATTTCTTGTTTGTTTCATCTTGATTTAATTGTTTGATTCTTTTTACTTTAAATCCATGGTTAACAAACTAGATTATGTAAAGAACAAGTGTACAGTGTTAATGTTTTTGTTAATGCAAGCTTGAAAAGGCTGAGTTTGTTCCACATAGGACTAAAAATACTGCAAAGAAAAAAGTTAAAACATCTGGAAAGTTGCCTTCAGTTTCTTTTATTCGTTAATGCCAGTCTATTTTGTATTTTTGTAGCAAGCATGCTTTCTTGAAATGTTTTGTTAATTAGAAAACTCAAAACCCCTGATAATACAATGGAATAAAAGTTGAGTTACTGAAGAACTTGTGTGTAAAACAAAGAATAGATTCTTTTTGCTTCTTTCTAATTCCAGAGAAAATTAATTCTCTCCACATACATTTCCCCCTCCTAAGTTATTGGGTTTGGTGATCCAAAATTTTGTGGACTATAGCAAGATATTTTTAATAGCTCTTAACACCTCTAAAAGAATAGAGATTGTTAATATGACATTTTCTAATTTGTTTACAATCACTCTGTATAACTTTTAGTGTGGTATTTTAGGAAATGATTCACTGCAAACAGAAAATTATGACTTACTCAATTTGAGGTACGGTAAGTTTTTAAAACATTATTCAAGGCATATGTTGAAGCCTTTTCAATAGTAATTTTCAAAAATTGTCATGGCCTTTAAATAAAACTACAAGGTAATATCTGATAGACTACTTTCAATAAAATTAACGTTTTAACTTTTCTTGCTCTCAAATTAGTTAATTCAAATCTGCCTCAATTTTCATTTAATTTCAACTGTGAAATCAAAAGAGACATGAGCACAAAAACATTTATCTGTTATTTGTTCGGCTAGACCAATGTCACTCATTATGTCTGCAGCCTTTATAGGATGTAAACAAGCACAGTACCCCTAACATTTTGATGAATTGATAGCATCTGACTGGCAAGAAACTTACTAAAGCAGTTATTAAAGATCTCACTATGGAACAGTACTAAAAGAACAGTACTATGAAATTTACCATTGGAAAATGGTAGTAGGAGAATAAACCACAGTACAGACTTACCAGGTAAGAGAATTATTATGAACTAAGTACAGTAGATAACTTACCACAGTACAATAGAAGGAGAATTTACTGTAGTACGGTAGTAGTTCAGAGGATCACCACAGTAAAGCGGTCCGAGAACTCAACAGTCATTATTAAAGAATTCACCACAGTACAGTGGTAAAAGGATTTTCCACAAAACATTGCAAAGAGAATTAAGTGTATTACACAGTACAGTACATGTATATCATAAGTACTCAATTCATACTGGTATTTCTAGAAATTTCTCATTATCTGGGTGAAAATGTGATAAACTAAATAACACAAAGCTCAAAAGCCTTTCTCTTCAACCTACAACAAAGCCCCATTATAAGATCTTCACTGTTACCTTTGTTGCTGATGGATCCCGCTGTCAAAGAAATCTAGCAATTCAACAGAATCTAAACTATCCCCAAAATTTGTGAAAATTGTTAAAAATTACTCACTATTTATCATCAACTCCAACGATAAATCAAGCAGCAGCAGACGTAAAATTTCCTGCATATGTCTGGAGTAATTTGAAAGTCACTTCCAGTGAAACTCTTGAAGGCTAAAATACCATATTTGGTGGATAATAACAAAGACTCTTCCTTAGTAAATTACCACATTCAGACTGGACAAGAAGCAGAATTTATGCATTACAGGAAGCTTTCATTGCCTGCTATATACTTTTCCATTAGAAGAAAATAATAACTACGCACTTCAAGAAATGGTTATTGTTAGTAAAATAACTGTTGTGATGGAAGTTCAGAAGCCAGACAAGTTTTTAAAAGCAATTATGAACCAACAGAACTATCATACTGGTAAAAATCATCTTATTTGAATTAGAAAATAATTAATGCATCCTATCAACACATTTCATGAAATTTCTATCAGACAGGTCTAAAGGCTGTTTGGGCAAAAGGCGCTTGGTAGGTGGATGGTATAAAAAGTGGTTACATTCTTTTCAAACCCTGCTACAGGCTTAAAACAAACAAATTAGTCATAAATGCTCCAGAAGCAGAGCTTAAATTGATAGAAAATTAAGAACAATTTACCCCATTGGCACCAAAGACTGCCATGGAAAATATGAAGAAATAATTCCATCTTTTTTCCTAAGAAACAAACAAACAGAACAAAAAACAAGCAATGACATTTATGGCAAGTTTTAAGAAAGAAGACTCAAATTTATTAATGATCACTAATGAAATAATTCGCACACTGGCTAATCAATTGATTAATTTTTGTTACTTCAATTTGTTAATTAAGTCATTTCCATAACTAACCCTAAGGGTTAAATGAAATTTTCTATTACAAAATTCTTGCTCAAATTTAATTAAAAAGAAACAGTCAAGAATTTTGATGAATTTTCTACATAAAAGGCAAAAAACTTAATTTGGAACTAGTATAATAAAACTACTGGCAATGTGCATGAAGGGTTTTCAAGTTTCAGGGAAAAAGTCTATGATTGCACAAGCAATAACCAAATAATTCACTATTAACTAAGAACGGTAATTGTTGGTTATGGTCCATAGT
Organism: Cyclina sinensis; assembly: GCA_012932295.1. Classification (NCBI taxonomy): domain Eukaryota; kingdom Metazoa; phylum Mollusca; class Bivalvia; order Venerida; family Veneridae; genus Cyclina; species Cyclina sinensis. The sequence goes on along the minus strand of JAAONU010000012.1, from coordinate 22,294,041 downwards.
TTGGGTATACAAAGGTATACAACAGTTTCATATTCCTATGCAAATTAATTCTATAACTGTAATTAAGTCAATTGAAAAGTGATGAGCTTTATTTGCTTGTTAGGTATCCAAACTCCTTTAAACATTGTTAAATCAAGATAAGAAAATGTTATTTCTTAGATTACAAAACAGCAAGATGCACTGTGATACAGGTAATACCTGTTTATGTGTATTTTTAGGAACATCAAGATGTACCTGTGAGTTATGGGGATTATCAAAATGGATGTTTTTATTATCAGAGCAGTATCATTGTTTTACATAAGCCAGGTGCCAGGCGATGCCAGTAATACTATTGTTCATCTAAGAGATATGTTTCCTAAACTCAAAGAGGAAACAGTTCAGAGACTGTAAGGTACCATTATATTTGTTTACAATCATTGCCAAAGAGGTGTTTGCCTTGTCAGTGTCAGGAGCAGAGAGATGGAAATCTGAAGCCTTTAAAGTAACACTTTCCTGAACCTGCTAGTTGTCAACTCTAACTCTGCTTTGTTCAAAGGGAGCTTGTAATGTATTATAACACATGGTATCAGTTATATTGTGATTTCTGACATGTTTTTACCACAGCTGTCAAAAAATAATCACACTCTGCACTGTACCAGTCCACTTTTGCATAGTCCATTTTTTTGGGGGCGGTGCCGGCGGCATCCCATTTTGCTTGTCCGGGGCATAACTTCTGGAGGTATCAACTTGAAATTACAAAGGTGAATACATCTCACTGTGGGGAGGTGCAGTGCCAAAGAACCATAACTCTCTTTCTCACAATTTTTGAGTTATTGCCCTTTGTACTTAATTCTTGTCTGGGGCATAACATGAAAGGTATTGAAGATATTAACTTGAAACTTCATAGGTGAGTAGATCACACTGTGGAGAGGTGCAGAGCCTAAGAACCATAACTTTTGCAAATTTTTTTAGTTATTGCCCTTAGTAATTTTTCATACTTCAGGCTTGTGCAGGGCATAACTGGAAAGGTTTTGAAGATGTTAACTTGAAACTTCATACATGAATAGATCTCGCTGTGGGAAGGTGCAGTGCCAAAGAACCATACTCTCTTTTGCAAAATTTTTGAGTTATTGCCCTTTGAATTTTTTCATACTTAATTCTTGTCTGGGGCATAACTTGAAAGGTGCTAAAGATATTAACTTGAAACATCATTGGTGAATAGATCTTACTGGGAGAAGTGCAGTGACCAAGAACCATAACTCTCTTTTGCATAATTCTTTAGTTATTGCCCTTTGTAATTTTTCATACTTAATTCTTGTCCATGGCATAACTCAAAAGGTATTGAAGATCTCATCTTGAAACTTTATAGGTGAATAGATCTCATTTTGTGGAGGTGCAGTGCTTTAGAACCATAACTCTGTTTCTCACAATTTTTAGTTATTACCCTTTGTAATTTTTCATGCTTAATTCTTTTTCTGGGACATAACTTGAAAGGTGTTGAAAATATTAACTTGAATCTTCAAAGGTAAACAGATCTTACTGTGGAGAGGTGCAATGCCCAAGAACATAACTGTCTTGTGCATTTTTATTTAGTTATTGATCTTTGTAATTTTACATACTTAAGTCTTGTCCGGGGTATAACTCGAAAGTTTTTGAAGATGTCAAATTGAAACTTCATGGGTGAATAGATCTCACTGTAGAGATGTAGTGCTCAAGAACCATAACTTTCTTTTGCATAATTTTTGAGTTATATCCTTTGTAATTTTTCATACTTTATTCTTGTCCGGGGCATAACTTGAAAGGTATTGAAGATGTCAACTTGAAACTTTATAGGTGAATACATCTCATTTTGTGAAGGTGCATTGCCCAAGAACCATAACTCTATTTCTCACAATTTTTGAGTTGTTGCCCTTTGTATTTTTTCATACTTACTTCTTTTCTGGGACATAACTTGAAAGGTATTGAAGATGTCAACTTGAAATATCATAGGTGAATAGATCTCACTGTGGAAGGTGCAGTGCCGAAGAACTATAACTCTTTTATGCATAATTTTTTAGTTATTGCCCTTTGTAATTTTCATACTTTATTATTGTCTGGAGCCTATAAATTCCCCATTCCATAGCAAAAAAGTTAAATAACACATAATATATGCTATCATCAGGTGACCCATCCGACTTGTGGAGTTCTAGTTTTTTAAACCCCTACTGGACTAAGATGGTTAGTAAAACAGAATGATTGGGCCTTAGTTCCCAAATTCAACATAAAACTTCTTTTCCATCTTGCAATATAATAGGAAATCTACTAGAGCTCATAAACTTGCAAACAAGCTGAAGCTGTCTTCTTGCTGGTAAATGAATCAAAAGTGAGCACTTTTCATGAATGTTTAAAATGGCCATTACCATATCAGAAGATTTCTCTCCCTAAATCTTTATCTTGCTGAGACAATTTTGTGAATGCAAAAATTAACTGAAAAGGAATTAAACCTCAGATCTTAGAACATATGTACACTTTAGCAATTGTACCTGAGTAGTAAACCAAAAACTTCTCTTTTCTTAGTAAAACCAAAAGAAATGAAACAAACACAAAACTTGAAAACTATACCTAGTACTAATGTACAAAGTACATTAATTTTGTACAGAAAGCCAACTATATAACAAAAGAAAGCAGGTATATAAGATGGAAGGTGACATATTTAATGAGTGGAGAAATTACTGATTAATATAGACCAGAATATATTATACCTACCCCCTGGCTAACCTCTCAGGGCTTATCAGCAATTGGCCTGTACCTGTCACAAAGTATTAGTAACAAAGTTATACATGAACTGAAAGAATACACAATCAACAACATTCCAGGCAACCGCAGGTAAGAAAACAAGAACTGCACCTTATCATCTTGTGTTTCTGTAACTGCCTATTGTTCAAAAATATTTTTTTACTTCATTTTACATTTTGGAAATATAAATCAAATTTCCCCGTATAGTCCAGATACTAATATTGTACCAATGAGAGAATAATTTTATCAAAATCTGATCATTATGGTATCATTTATTGTGATTTTTCTTTGATTTTTTTGCTAATATACCTCTCTGCATGTCTGTTTAAAAAGTGAAAAATTTCACTTTTTCTGAAGAAAAATTCTTCATTTCCCAGCCTATCCTTTCAGTTGTAATGAACAGGTCCATGGCTATGTGTATAGAAACAACTTAATGAGATTACTCTGTAACTTCCAACATTTACAGCATATTTTCACCCTCTGCCATTAGTCGCTTAATCTGATAAAAGTTGATCAATACAGCTTACCAGAAAATGATTTATCATTTTCATACAATATCCATTAGAAATATTGATTCAGTTCAAGTGTGATCTTAAAATCTATTATAACTGAAATTTAACCTAAGGCAAGACATACTTCCCATCTGAAATTAGATTTATGTACATTTTGTAATACCAGAATAGACGAGGAGTTCCATTTACGGGAAAAGAAAAGCAGTTCTTGTAGATTGGAAACTGTTACAGTGCAAGCTAAAATAGACTGAAATTATTTTTATACAGAAAAATAGTAAGCTTGGAAGACAGAATATATTATATAAGTTTTATTTTCAAAGTAGTTTTGTTTGAGTCTTAAAATGCATTCTGTAATATTTATGTCTAAAAATATTTGTCTACCTCCCAACAGGACTTTTACATCTCTGAACTATCAGGCACTCTAACAGCTCAAGTATTTGAACTCTAGTTAAGCAGCCACTTGCATATAGCGAATACTTTAGTTGTGCAAAACTTACTCTTCATATATGCTTCAAGTACACTCTAAAATCAGATTTTTTATTAAATGCTCAGTTCAAAAACACATTTTCACCTCAGACATTGCAATAGTTTTTTACTGGTTTCAAAGGATATACTGAATGTCTAGACTATTAAAACACAGTCTGCTGTGAATGATTGGGTGTGAACAGGCAAAGTTGCCATTAATTTAAAGGTTGTGACTTAAGTTAAGAAATGAAAAGAGGTCATTAATCATACTGCAACAACATGATAAATAGAAGTTCAATTTTGCTGACAAGAACCAAGTAAATTAAAAGAGTTTAAACCCTAGTGAGTCTGGCTATCAATTGTAACAGTTACTAAGTGTGACCAGTAACAAAGTACTTGTAGATTTTTTTTTCTAAAACATGAGATGCTCTTTCAATAAATGAAAGACCTGTAAGTTGAACTGAATGACTAAATCTTCTAACTTTCTAAAATGGAATTTTCCATCATAAAATATGGACATATCCAACTACTAAAAGGAGCATCGGATTGTCAATCTTGACGATCCCTGTTCAATGCCCATCAGGGCTGGCAAAATTGCTCCGTGATAATTGATCTATAGGTCAAAAATGTCCCTCACCTCTGAAGCAAGTGAGGAAGTAGTCAGTCACTTGCGGAGAAATTGGATAGTAAACTGGTTGGATACCCAGGAATACTGGTTAGGTGAATATGACTTTAGCTGTTAAACTGGGGTTAAACCCCAATAAAACAAACAAACAAACTAAAAGGGGCTATAATATCAGATATTGACTGAAAAGCAAAATTATCAGCTGTCTGATCATGGTCTGCAGTGTTTGCAATGGGAAGAACAATTCTGACAGCATGGTTTGGTTGACTGGTTAAAGAGAAAATGATGTGTATAGTGCCTGATAAATATTGTTACACCACAAGGATGTATGCAGATATACTTGATAATTTGGGTATCTTTGATTATCATTAGTTACAAACTGACAATCAATATCAAATTATAATCATATTAGTACTATCATGTTACTGAATCACAAACAGCATGGTCATGTCAGCTAGCTACAGTAGATCTATAACTACTGCTACACCTTCAGTCTATAGATATATCTTTGTTGTTACATGTTTCCATGGTTACTAATTACTATACTGTAATATTTTCTTAGAAGTGATAAAAACAATGTGACATCACTGACATTTAAGTTCCAGTGACCTGTTCAAATAAGCTTAACATTGACAAATGGCATATAATATAGTAGTCATATATAAATATAATTCCACATTTAACCTATTTTCTAAGAATCTGTGAAGTATTTATCAAAATTAAAACTTCTTAGTTGAAAGGTTTTGCTTGTATGTAAGAAAAATTCTGCTACAAATATATAATTAATAAAATAATTTCCAAAACAATCATGGAAACACTTGTCACAGACAGTTTATTATTCATTATAATTATTGTTTTGCCTTTCTGACCTTTCCTAAATATACTTTTTGTTCTAGAGTTCAAATTTATTCCAGAAAGCAATCAGTGTTCACCAAGACACTCAGTAGGAATCATTTACTCAGAGCTGTCTGTATAACTTAACTTAAAAAAGTTCAAAATCTCCCCCCCCCCCCCTCCTACCCCAATTAATCCTCACTTTAACTATTTACAGATCATAATACCTTGATTGCCTGAAATTCTTTTCCTCCTCCAACAGCATCCCCTACAACACACTGACACCCCAAAATTACACATTAAAAAGCCAACTATCTCAAGTTCACGGCATTAAAAGTCATTTCGTATAAACAGATGCTTTCACAAATGTTCTGTGTTTTTAAATTCCACACTTTTTCACACCTACCTACTGACAATGCATGACAGAGTGAGTCAGTCAATTCCTGCAAACAAAAGCTACATGATTAATAATTAACGGCTTCAGAACAGCCTGACTTTTACACAACATTAAGAATCTTTTAAACCACATTATATACTACCTGGAGACTTATTCCATCTTAACAATTACAACATGCAATCATATTTTATTCATATATTATGATTCTTCTCTATTCATTCATATTGTTGATGATATGCCGTTATAAAGAGTCTATTTCCATACCTACCTTGAAGAAAATTGGTCCACAGGGAATGATAATGATCCAGCACTGATATTCTTTTTACTGAAATCTGTCTTCTGGATAAATGATGAGTAGAATATATGTATGTATTTTTTAATTCAGATATATAATATACCAAGAAAACATATTATAACTTTGAACTTTCTCTTTTCAAATGAAGACAATAATGATTATAATAATATGTGAAGATATGAATAAAAACATTGCATGTTTTGTACATGTGATGAATGAAAAAGAGACAATTATAGCCCCCTATCATCTTTTACACCTAGGGCAAATTCGTTTCAAGAGATTTGTGAGTGGACTATGATCTCTGGCAAATGGGGCTGGTAGTTTACTTTTGTTTTGTATAAAATAAGCATAATCTATATCTTATTCAAGTGCAATTACTTTGACTACATCCACAGTCCTATAAGCCCCTGAAAATCACAAAAGACTAGCTGCAACCTGAGGCAATAAAATAACCCTGAATTCTTTGTCATAACTAAGAGCTAATCAATGCATATTCTTGGTAATTTTTCCTGATTTTTTTATTCCTTCAACTTCTCCCTGGATATCTTACAGTAAATTCTTAATTAGCTTGCATGACAACGCCACATAAAGAAGTCACATTTGATTTTACTGGAGGAAAAATCCTCAAGGAAGAAATTTAAAGACATGTAGAAATGTAGAACAAAATAAAATGTTAGAATCTTTTCGAAGGTTTTTATAACCAGGAAAATCATTTCTGGTTTCTTAAATATAGCAGGGCATTTTACTGCTAAGTATCTTAAAGGAAAAAGTGTAAAAAGCAATGCAAACATAAAAACAACACTAATCCCAGATTTTGCACAGTTCTTAATTCACTAACATAAATATATGAGAAATATAAAATTTCTGTACATAAAATACATATATCATGGCTGATATATCAACGCTAATGTGAAAGAAAAAAATAATGTTTACCTTTTTGCACAATCTGTTTACATAAATCCAGATAGAATTCACAATTTCTTGTCACAGAGAAAAAAAATTCAGTAAGGTATATAGTAAAAACAGCACTTTTATAATATCCAATAATTCCAAAGTATTAGTAGCACTAGGAGTTAAAATCTCTCCAAATTGTTAAAAATCCAAATTTTCAAGAAAAGAAACTAAATCAAAAAGAACTAATTAACAGGTTTAAGAAACAGCAGATCCTAAATGATCAAAAAAAGCTTGGCAGATTTGTTTCCAGATTTAATTACAGAACAAAGAGAGGTTCATTTTAATCCAACATAGAGTGGTTCAGGGGTGAAACACTGACAGTTATAAATCTGCAGTTGATACACCTAAGGAGATTTTTGCTGTGATTAGTCGCTCATGCCAACAAAGCAAGAGAAAGGTTCTATATTCCCTCCGCTTGTAAACAGCATGTCAGTGGCAGCAGCCAAGTGTGAAAGGAGCTGGGTGGACTGGTTATCAGGAGAGTTTATTGGAATTATTGATTTCTCTAGAACCAAGATGGACTGAAATTTTAGCTGCATAGTCTGTTTTACTTTTTTTGGTATAGGGTTTCATAAATAGCTTGGACTTGTTATGCAGGTATGACAAACTCTAATAAATAACAGTAGAAATAAAAAAAGAATGGAATGTTCATTAAATTAGTTCAGTAATAATCATAAAAGGAAACAAGTTTACCATTGTTATTATCCAATAAACACCAAAAATACAGTCTAGCCAAAATCATTGACTTCCTAGATGTCATAAATTACTTTAATGGCAGACTTTGGAAAAAAAAATCTGCAATTTGCTTTATTCTATTAACAAAAGGTAATGTAGTTAAGCTTTTTCAAAGTTGCAATGAGAGAAAGACAGAATTTCTTCCAACAAAGAAGTTTTGACTTTTGTCTACTTTAGTGTATTTCTCTTTCAAAAATTTAAGATATCACCTCTGATTTTGATTGGCTAAATAGCCAGTTTATTTTACAGCTTTGTTGCAAACTTGAATGATTTAGATAGTATTAAGAAATGCTGGTTTTCTTCAAGATATTAATGTACCATTATTAGAATTCATCTGCTACTAATTTCCCCACCCAGTCCAAAGATAAGACTAATACCATCCCCACCCCAACCTCAATGAGATGACAAGTGTCCCCTGACCCTACCTCAATAATATATAACTACTGTACCCACCAAAAAATAATTTAATGTTTTCAGTTGTAGGTGATATTATGCAAGATACAGAAAGTGTCACAGTCCTTTAGGTTTTTCTTTCCTAATGCTCATCTTGTCTTCCAATGCTACAATGCAGACCTAGTTGGACTAAATGCAGACCTTATACTGATGCAACAAGTGAATGCCTTCTGATGCAGCACTGATGCAACAAGTGCAGGCCTTCTGATGCAGCAAATGCAGGCCTCCTGGCTATGCAACAAATTATCAGCTGGAAAATCTGTTATGTCAGGAGTGCACCTGACCTTGGTGGATTTGTGGTGAGCACTTTGATCTGTAAGAGTCAGGAGATGGCAGTTCAAAGTCTAGCCTGTCCTTATCTAATCATTGTTTTTGAAAGGAACCTGAGTTCACTAACTGTGCTGTCTGGCTTATGATCTGTACTGTTGGCTCTTTAATAATTTTCAGTGAAAGCCATTTGAAGTATAAATAGTGCAGTCTAGACTAAAAGACAGGAGAGTATTAACAAAATAATAGGAACAGTTACTGATACTTTCAGTGTAGTATAGGCATTGTTACAACACATGCAAATCTCATCCCAAAGACTTCTAGTATTGTTGTTGGTCCTAACTTAAATTGAATTATAACAGTCTATAGCACATTATGACTTGACCGTGGATCCTAAGCTCCAAGCATACAAGTTCAGCATGTATCAAGTAACAAAATTAGCTTCACTAAAAAGTCACAAAATTATCTCCCTTTACAGATAACATAATATCTCTTGTAACAATACTTCATCAAAACTTTCAGACAAAAGAAAATTGCAAGCAGAGCAGAATTTATACTTGAGCTGGCCATTGTTTTCCACTGGATAATCCTGAGGGAATTCAATTAAGTTTACTGGAAAGCTTCAATAAATCTTCTGCAATCACTCTGGTTTCATTTAGTGCCCAAGATATTGATAAAATGGTTTCAAGTTTCCAGGGTACTATAATTAATCACCAATGCAGCCAAATGTAATCTGAGAAAGGCCAGTGAAATTTATTCAAGAAAATCAATAAAAAAGTACTGCTGTAAGAAAACCTTCTACAGAACAGGCTGTGAACCTACTGACTAACAATAAAGTGTTCAGAAAATGTGATTAAGAAATTTGTGTAAATATCTCTGACACTATATATAAGGGTCATTTATGTTTTAATTATGATCCTTACAATAATTCTTTAATGTCCTTTCTGAAGGTGTTCTTAAGTAACTGATAAATTACATCTTATTAAGAAAGACACCTTGACCTTGAACTTTGATGCTACGACATATGAATTATAGAGTATCAATTAGTCCTGGCTTTTCTTCCTAGCAAATTTAAGAGTTATTAGGACCAGTTCTTCTTAGAACTTAATTATTAACCCTTTTTAAATTAAAGGTCACTAGGACCTTGGCACTGATGCAGTTACCTTAAAATCAAGAGCAGGCATTTACTCATTTTGTTTAAATTTCTTACGAAACTTTGAATTCTATGTCAAATAGATTCGTAATATTTTTTATTAGTAAAGGTCATCCTGACATTGCCTTTCATGCAGTGGGCCCAGATAATCTACTTATCATCAACAAACTTCAATGAAGTTTATTGTTACAAGATAGTGGTGTGCCTGAGTTATTGATCGGAAATCAAGTCATCATGACATTGAATTTTATTATGAAAAATAAAAGGGGTCACTTACTCTTGAAAAGCCGTTTTTAAAGTAGAGGTCACTGTGACTTTGACATCTGAAGCAGTTGCTATTAAAACCAGTAGGAATCACCAAATTATCATGCCCATTTTGCCTGTCTGAACTTTGTCTCAAAGTCCCATACGTTCTTAAGTTGTTGATAGAAAACTGATAGGTCAGCAACAGATGGAATACCGATAAACATTTGGAACAAAACAACCACCCTTCTTAAAAGGAAGCATATTAAGACAAATATTAAGACAATAAGCCACTCCCAGGGCCAAACATATAGGGCCATGTTGAATAAGGACAGTCGAATGAATTGGGCAGAAGGCGGACATAGTTTTACTATTTTTAAGCTGCTAAAAATGCATTTCATTTTCTAACAATCTAAGGTACATCCCCAAATACTAAATAAAAGCAAGTGGCAAAAACATAACTAATAGTGGTTTGAGTATACTGAACCATCAAGACATCTGTATGTATAAAGATATAGCTTACGGCAAAGTTATATTCTTACAGTAATATCCGTTTGAGTATAAAAGCCTGATGAGGAAAGACCTTCAATTATTCTAGGTAATGACTACTACTGAATAAACGATGTATTTCACCATTATGACGGCCATATTGCTTTTCCTCTCAGAACAAAGTCTTTAATTGTATTGTCTAACACATTATCTTAATTGGCACTGGCAGAAACTAAAAACCAAAATATCATAGAGCAACGTGTACCATTATTCTCATTTTAAACTAATTAACGTTTTCCATTGTTTAATATTTTTTTCTTGCAATTTAGAGAAAAAACTAGTAAACATTTCATTTTTTCTGCTTATTATTTTTAAAGTAATTAAAACTCATTTGTCCCTCTAAAAATGCATTTTTTTCTCAGGGTTTGGTAACAACTTGATCTGTAGGCCCTAAATACTGGCAGCTTTATAAATTATCAGGCAAGATGCTACTTCTCGCAGGAAACGGATATATTTTTAAGTGTTAATTTTGCAGCTGTGCAACAACATTTCAACATGCTTATAGTTGATAAAGTAACATATGAAAACACTACAATTCTCTAATTTTTCCCTTACCGTCTTTACTCCTCCCAAGCACAACAAACAGTCATAAAGTCTTCTGGCTCAAAATGCTTCCATGGCTAGAAATGATATATCAGTAGCAGCCGCTGTAAAAATAGTTTGGCCAACAACAATGCAAAGCTCAAATTATGAATGGCGATACAAATGCTATAACGTTTATTTGTAAATCTGTCACCCATATTAGCAGCAAAAACTATGCACTATTGCAACATTAGCCGAAAACGACAGAAGAGCAAGAAATACTGTCACCCGGACAGACTTAGATGGCTTCCGGCATCATACCTATACAAACTGGTTCCTATTCATACCTGTCTTGATAAGCTAAAATGTAATTCACTTATAACTTTATTCAAAGACACAAATGGATGAATGGAACCAGAAAAAATATGCTGTGTCTCTGGGAAATGAAGGCATCCTCTGAAGTTTAAGGGCACTTCCATTTCTGATCACAAAATGAAACCCTTCGTCTGCAGAAGACACTCGGGTGAGTATATTGCCTCAGGCAACAAGAAAATTCCAAATGGAAACTAAAGCCATAAGAATATGGGGAAAAGCCAGTCTGGCAAATTGTTTATGACATATGATTCATCGCAGACTAATATAATGGTATTGAACTTTCGAACACTTCATTCTAAAAAGAGATACTACTGAATAGGAAATGTTTTCTTCATACAGGCAGCCAGGTTTGTTCCAGACTGAGAATAAATTCATGGTTATGTATTATGTAGCTTCTAAGAATGTGAAGATAAAGAGAAACTTGGTTTCAAGCAGTACTCTGACTTCTCTAATATTATATAATCTTTCTGATGCATGGAAGAAACTTCTATTATAGATGTAACCATCTGTAAGGATAAGTTTCTGATGCACGGAAGCAGGTTTATTATAGATGTAACCATCTGTAAGGATAAGTTTCTGATGCATGGAAGCAGGTTCTATTACAGATGTAACCATCTGTAAGGATAACTTTCTAATGCACGGAAGCAGGTTCTATTATAGATGTAACCATCTGTAAGGATAATGACATAAACAGCATTTTGATAAGTCTCAAAATACAGTACTTGGATGGACCTTAGAGGTACAAAAATGGTTTGTTTAAGTTTAAATGGAATAAGAAATATTTCAATAAAATGGTTAAAAAACATTTTCAAAAATGTCATTAATGCTAATTCCAAAACCTGAAATTTTGAAATACCTTTGATTAGCACATTTGTTAGATACAAACATTAACAGGAATAAATACACTTATAGCGGAAAAGCGTAGGTTTCTCATATAAATATTTATATGAAAAAGAAATATGCATGACAACTTCAAGAAGAATTTTCGATATGGATAGACCTTCCATAAGCAACATATCTAAACCATTTTAAATATGGACGTGTATTTTGGCCTTTTTTTAAGCTTTCATAGTTGAGTTATTGCAATATGCAAGGCAACACATTATATCCCTTTGACCCATTTATATTTTAACTTCTTCAAAACTTTAAAGTTTCATTGTGTACTGATAATATTTTTTATTATAATATATATCATAGAAATATTATATATACATTATAATGACGTTGATGCCACTGCACTTGTAGTATTCAAGAGGCTTACCAGTTGTGTAAATTTAAGTTAAAACATATCTGTATTTATGAGCAAAACAATTCAGTGCTTTCTGATTCTGAAGAAATTCGCATGTAGTTGTCTAATTATCATATTAACATTATAATGACGTACACTGTTGCCACCACTCAAAGTGCACACTGCAGTATCATAGAAGTTTATCATTTGTCCACCCAATACGCACCGTGAAAATGTGTCGAGGTAAGTTTAGTTCAAACAGATCTGTATTTCTGAGCATAACTCTCGTAATTAATCTTGTGCTTTCTGAATCCGAAGGAGATCGCCCTTGGCCCTTTATCTATTTGAGTTTATTTATCGTCGGTACCGGTTGCCCATATGGCCGACGCTCCCTGCAGAGATTAGTTATTTTATACAGGGTCTTTCCTATTTGAAAGACCCTGTTTTATGTTATGGGTGATAGTATAAGATACAGAAAACATCCCATTTCTGAGACACCCCTGATACTTTTGCGTGCTCAATGTACAGGACTGATACATAGGACCTCGCTTTAACGTCTCATCCGAAGGACAATTAGTAATGTTAGTGGAGGATCGATCTAGCGACCCTGGGCTACCAGTCCTACGCTTTACCAATGAACCACTGATTCGACCCTAGAAGCATATGCAGAAATTATAGCCGAGTGTAATAAATGGTTTTTATAGATAAGCAACAAACTGACCATAGGTTTCGATTGATAGGAAGTCACAAAGTAATACTCATAAATCTCGGCAGAAAGACAGAAATAATTAGAAATACATAAAGTTTCACTTCCAGTAATCAGTAGTTTTCCATTAATTATCATCCCCTGTAATAAAGTTAATGGTCTCCAAAAGATATGGACAAATCATGTATAGTGTCTGCCATCAAAGCAATGCCAGCCATTAAATAAAGATATAATCTGTAGGTAAGTATCGGCGCTCCAATCACACTTTACATACACATATACACGCAATAATTTATAATGTTTTATTGACAATCACGTATTATAATATTTTCTGGAATTATATATTTTCTTTGTTACAGTTTTCTTTGCATGATTCTAGAAAAAGAATCAAAGGGCAGTTTTAGCGATGCTTGATTTGGAGTCCAAAATTAATAATGAAATGCAAGATATGACACATAAACATAACGCTCTATGACACTTTGCACAGGAAACTGCTTGAAATTGCTGCCTACTTATTTTTTTTTGCAATTTCCGTGTAACACTGTAATTATTCGGCATTATGTCGGAACATGTTATGTCTCATTCAATCTCCACGTTACCTGTCCTTTATATCACTAGATTAGTTTTATTGATTGGTCGACATAATTCACTACCAGGTATCTCTGCAGGTGAGGCAATCAGCACCCATTGATAAAATCTGTTAGAAGTCTTTAAAACTAAACTCTACAATAATTGAATTCCCAAAGGAGTTCCACCACATCACTGACATTCGATAACTATTCCATTCAAAATTAGCGAAGATGATATTTGATTTATTATTGGTTAGGAAAGAGGACGTAGATACAGTTATACTGTACTAATGAAAATGGGTGCAGTGTTAAATTCAAAGGGTAAACAGCTATTACTAGAAATCATTCGAAATTCAAATTGTCATGTGAAGTTATTGGTGCAATAACTTACAATTACAAGTATGCAACGCAATATATCACGTGCATAAAAAAAGTCAACAAAAATACTAATTGCCAGTATAAACTACGAACACATTTTTCTGGCTCAGAAAACATTGTCCATTCTCAGGAGACGTTGGACCGCAATAACAGTGATCGACGAATCGTCTCAGATGAATCACCTTGAATGCTATGCTTATAACCTAGTCCTGCACTAGCTTATCTGTAAGTTGTCAAAATATGATACAATTTTTTAATGAAATTCCTAAACACTTTGGTCGACGTCTTGACCAAATGCAAAGCAGACAGGAAGGTAGAACTCTTCTTTGGTACAATTGTTTTGTTTCTAGTGTGTGTGGTAGACATAATAACTGAAGAGCAATAATTCCAAGACAGAAATAGTATACTCCAATGCTTAATACTCAAGAAGCCTGAGTACACTTATCTTCAAATTAATTCAAGGGTATCATGGCTTCATGAATCTAATCAGAAATCTAATCACATAAATGATTATTTATATAACCTCTTCATGAAATATGTGAATAACAAACACTCCACGCTTTATGCTTTAAGTGGAGATCGTACTAGAACTAAAGGTACGGCAGTATGTTTCATCAATCTAATTATTCTTCCAGTTATTTTACAGTTTAATTATTCACCTTCTAAATAATAAGAAGAAACTGTTGGGCAAACATATTTTGATTTGTTTCCACATTTAAGCATTAAACAAGAACCAAGACTAGCTCAGATTCGCATGGAAGATTTCTATCTCGTATTTTTAAAATTTGATTTTAATGTCCTTTAACATAACTTCATTCTTCATTCTGTACCACCAAAATCTCTTCAGTCTTAATTCCCTGATTTTTTTTTCTAATATTTAGAACTATATCCTCTATATGGCATTGTCAAGTTTATTTGAAGATTCAAGGTCAGTATTGGCTTAAGCCCGGTGATGACCTATTGGTCATAGTAGAAGTTGTTATATGCTACTTAGGGCCCTAATGTGTCAAAATCAGGAACGGTTAAACTTAAAAAAGATTGTAGACGTAAAGCTTATTAAACTTTTGCGCTTTAAATCACATTTTGCTATGAAAACAAGTCATATATCGGACACAAGAGCATGAAAGTTCGAGTTGAAAACACTGTCTGGTTTTTCTTAATAGATTAAGGAGAATAAACTGATAACGGTATTTTGTATAGTTTGAAAACCTTGTTAAAAAAATAAATAAGTGGATCATGATGGCTCTAAACTGCTATCAATATAATTGCTCAAAACGAGAAGTGCATAATATTTGGTTCATAATCTAAACTAAGGAACAAATTATACAATGCTGTTTGTTAAATATTGAGCCGTGAAATGTTTATTTAGAAAAAAAAGATCTTAAAAGGTTTCCAATATATTTTTGTGAAACCTTTGACATTCCGCCTGGTGCGAGCTCCGGAATATCCCGAAAGGCGAGGCTTGAACAGTCTTTGAACAGTCTCATAAACAGGCTATGTTTTTTTTACTGTTTCTTCTTGATATGCTTTTTTCCACTGTTTTTGGTAGAGGACAATGGTACGTATTAAATATCAGACTTGTCGTCATTCTTAGCGGTTTCAGGACTTTAAACTTTCCATATGATTAAAAGAATAAATCTACTACAGATGGAAGGATATTATGCTGTAGTCATCCGACAAATAGTACCTAAAACATAATCTTATGAAGTTCCTCAAGCAACGTTCTTAAAAAGATACGAGGGCCTCGTAGTTAAACCTGAGCATAAAGCTCTGAAAAAGACTTCCGTAAAAAATCAGGCAAAAAATACATACAACAATTCGTGGTGGCCACGAGAATGAATTCTGTGCAATATCACTGAAATCTTACAAAAAGTAGTCAAGAAAGTTCCTCAAAGATTGCTGTCATATCTTTTGTTTTCCCGGGAGGGAGGAGGCGTTTTTCTATCCATAAAGTAGACATATGTTTTTAAATGTTGTAATTATATTAGACTCATTAAATATGTCAATGCATTTGCATTTGGATTACGATTTATTCACTTTTCAAAATTTTGGTAAGCACTAAGACAGAAAATGTGTTTTGTGCACTGATCTCCGGATATCCGATTCTTCTTAAAGATAGAAACATTTATGCGGAGAATAACAACGATGCATATTTCTGAATCTAGCGTGGCAGATTGATACCATTTTGTCTTTGAAAATTATCATTTCTAACAATTCAAAAATCAGTAGACGAAAGACATTATTTCTGGTCTCTTAAACTGATTCTTGTTTCAATGACATTAAATGATTTTCCATACTTCAAAGCTTGAGATTACTGCTTCATCTCAGTGTAATTCTAGATAAAAAAGAAATATTTTCAAAAAGGATGATCGGCGTAGATACATAAAAAAATTAATGCCCAATAAGTGTACAGCTTTCAGACATTGGCAAATATTGAACGCGCATAGTAATCGAATGTCCTATTTCCATAACAGTTTAGACTACAAACAAAAATGTTGAGTTTAATGTTAAAAGTGTCAATATCATTTTCAATGAAATAAATTAGATATTTAGTCATTTTCATTATATATTAATTCCTTTAAGTATACTTTTTCATGGTTAAAATACTTTGATATTTAATATACAGCCATATTTATGTAATTATTACTATTTAATTTTAAACGCAATTAAACTAACAATTACGACTTCCGCCCTTCAATTTCATAACAACAACACGTTTAACGAATTGCAAACTTTCTTCCTCAGCTGAAGATTTTGTATCTAACAATTTCATTCATTACAAATGTAGGTCAAAATCTATTTAAATTCAGCTACGCCAAACAAAAATGCATGATAATATCTTGACCTCAAAACATTTTAGCCACAGGGAAATTTAAATGTTACTATTGGTATAATAATGATATATAGCGGTACAAATGAAAATTGATATTTACATATTCATACTATGTCAATACAAGAACAATTACATTGATATAGCATCGCCATCCTTCCTTGATAATAATTATTGTCTTTCTTTAGTAATTTTTTTGAACTACAATCTTTATTTTCATTTTGACAAAAACTATCGATATTCGACATTTTTACACCAAAGTATTGTAAGTAATTATGACAAAATTCAAAACATTACAGATTTGATGGATTTGATCCCTAGATGAAAAGTAGTGCTTTCTTCAAACCGACTAATTGTTCAACTTTATTTTTTGAGTGCTTCACAGACATATAAGAGAATTACAGTGTCAGATGATGACCCACAACTTCACAACATCATACAATACAACACCACATCACTTCATCTCTTATCTTTCATACCTGGCATTTCACAACCCTCTGAAAGAAAGTTAATGACAGCTTGACACAAGCACAGGTCAGGTAACCCTGCATCTTTCATACATAAATCATCGAATCTTCTATCAATAATCATTTACAACCTTCGATGGAGATTCAGTCTGAAAAGTCATTTACAATGAATTATGGACATTATGGGATCAATTATTCCTTCTTGAACATGTGTTGGTGAAACCGCTGAAATGATTCACTGCAACTGAGTCTGTTTGGGTTTGAATTCAGATCAAGGCAACAACTAAATACAGAAGCTGCAGCTAATGTCATTTTGTCGCGCATCTTACATAATACAGAATGTTATTTTTGCTTAAAGGTATCTATTTACCATTCAAAACAAAAGGTAATATTTGTGATAGACAACATTTCATTGAAATTCGGTTCCGTATAGGTCCATGTCCTTGCTAGTATTTAAACCACTTGAATCTACATTTCAGATTAACAGTATGTCTTAAAGGCAGTACTTAATCTAAGT
This sequence comes from Cyclina sinensis, assembly GCA_012932295.1. Taxonomy (NCBI): domain Eukaryota; kingdom Metazoa; phylum Mollusca; class Bivalvia; order Venerida; family Veneridae; genus Cyclina; species Cyclina sinensis. The sequence continues at coordinate 22,276,213 of JAAONU010000012.1, read as the reverse complement.
TTAAACCAAAGGAAAACAAGTTCTTGCACTTTTTTTAAAATTTATCCCTCTTGACCACTGCTGGAATTCGACATCTGGATCAAGAGTCTGGCGCTCTATAATCTAACTTTATCTTTTAACACCTAATAAACTTCAGTTCACTAAAGAATAAAAGAGATTATGTAAGCTGGTCTAATTATAAAGGAATTATGAACATTGGTAATGGTTAGTTGCAGTGGGATTTGCATTTTACTTTACGTCATTCTGTCATGTGATTAAGTGATTAAGGAAGTCTGACATTATCTTGTTGCAATGGGATTACATAAGTTTGCTACTGTCTTATTGTCTAGTTGTAAAACGATTAGTGGAGGCCATTAGCTCGCCCAAAGGGATTACAAAGTTTAATAGTTGCCATTAACTTCTGCAAGTTTTATATCATATTGTTGCCAAGAGATCTGCAAGTTTGATATTGCCTTATCGTTAGTTTTTCTTTAAATTAATTTTTGTTTTGTTTTGGCTTGAGATTTTGAAAGCTTTAAAATATATTGTTAGTAATTTTGGCTTTGCTTCAGATTAAGAGCTAGGCAAGACCTTAGTCTTTTCAGCAACAAAGCAGACCATTATAACATATCATGTCACTTAACTACAACAAAAGCTATGTTATATTGAGGAATACTTTTAAAACCCAGTAAATACGTTTCCTTCCGGACAAATGTTTGAAGTGTTACTAAAAGAAGTTTGTCCTTGAAATGGGTAATAAAAGTTACTACTAAATTCCTTTTCAAATCAATATAAAATATATAACTTATATAAGAAGTGTACATAATAGAGGCCAAAGCGAAAGCGGTAAGAGCCAATGCGGTAAGATCTTGCCTTTTGAAACCTCACTGGTTAATGGTATCTACGTGGTAAAATAAAATTGTTTTGTACATTTATGCTTTTATAGAGCTATAATAGTTTTTATTAGTTTTATAAAGGACGTTATGATATATACATGTAGTTTGTAAATTGTAATATATATGCATACATGTATATCATAATGGTCATAGGGCTTCCTCTTAGCGAATTTTATTACCTTACCCAAGATAGCAAGTTATTGAAATTACCACTGGCTGTAACTGTCCACAACATACAGAAACTTTAATCATTAATCTCAATGTATATAATTTATTTGTTTTCATTGTTTTTCAAAACTGGAGGAAAACAAAAAGACGCAAATGCGCTATTTTAACTGATTTGTTCTCGGCAGCAACTTTTTCTTTTTCTCAAGACAAATTGAACGGCAATCCCAACTGATGAATTTTTCCAAGATTTTGATGTGTAGCATTCAAATCTCATTTTTACTGTCTATATTCATTCCAAAAATTTATTCGAAACTGGCACAGACTGGCCCAAATTTCATATTCGCTTTTAAAATCTTGCGCACATTTTAGAAACCTGGTTTACTTAAAGAAATCATCTCATCACAAAGTTTTTACATCGGCTTGATTAAGCACACCCCTGACACAGTCAGATTTATTTCATGTAGTTGGAAAAAGACAGCTATCGTATTACAAGTCTTTCGTCAAGAAAACTGTATGCACTTACTGTTTTCAAGTACTAAAAAAGAATAAAACCAAATATGTGCTCTTCTTTGTCACTGTAAATAAGGGAAATTGTCAAAGACAGCAAGTGTGCTCCAAATTGAAACTAAAGCCTAAAGAATATGTAGAAAAGCCAGAACTGACAAATCATTTATGACATATATGATTCATCGTAGACTAGCAGAGTGGTATTGAACTGCCAAACATTTCATTTCAAAAAACAGAGATAAACACTAAATCCCAAGGGCCAGTTGGATTGTGCGTGTTGAATAATCGTTAATGTATTATCTACATACTAAGAATAAGAAAAATATAATTGAAAAGTAATCTCATCTGGAGGAGAAAGGTGGTTACTCTTGTGCTTAGAGGACATACTGGTTCAATTAAAATTTAATCATCTCTGTGGATTGTGATAACATTTATTTCCACCAGAAATTTTCAAAAGAAAATAGTTGTTTATTCAGCACTCAAGTATACTTTTGACTATAGCATTGTCTAATCTGGTAGGTACTCTTTCAACTGTTATTCAGTCCTAATTCAACGAAAACAGAGCAGAAACTGAGCAAAATTATCATGTTTAGTCCTACAACATTTTAACTTTCATAAAGAAAAACAACAACAACAAAAAAAACAAATAAACATAAAGTGCTAAGTATCAAGGATGGTTCAATAATATATGGATAAAAAAAGCATCAAACTGACCATAGAGTCTCTTCTAAATAGGAAGCCAGGAAAAAATACTCATAAGTCTAATGCAGAAACACATAATTACATGGAAAGACATAACGATCTATGTACAATACTCAGTGGCTGTCAATCAATTATCATTGCCCTGAAATAACATTAATGGTCTCTAGATCTATGTACAATACTCAGTGGCTGTCAATTAATTATCATTGCCCTGAAATAAAATTAATGGTCTCTAGAGGTACAAAGTTGTCATCAATTTTACTACAATTATAACATTTAGGTATCGTTGTTGTTAAGAGTGCTCAAAGAATACATGGAGAATTATTGTGTATTGCTAATAAATAAAATTTCCATTGTGACAATAACACATATATTACTTAAATTATCTAATTATCTCGTAATATCCAACAGTCCTCTAAACTTGGACATGACCCTTCACAGTATATTCAATTTACAGAAATCCATCAAGAACTGAACACTGTTTAGCAATTATTTTAAATGACACTTTAGAATTATTATATCATGGGTAAGTGAGCCGTTCAATAGATTGAAGACAGAATGTTTAATAAAGCTGACCTGCTGGCAAATGATCACGTGTCAAGACTGCGAATCCCTAATCAAGTGACGCAAACAATTACTGGTTTCAATAAATATATAGCTACAAGTTCTGACGATTAAACAAGTTTTCCTATCTGGAATCAATTATCTATGGTGTTTTTCTATGTACAATAATTATTATCGAAAAATCACAACCAGTGTCTTCTAAAGTAGCTAGAAACTGATACAATACAATGCAAATTATGGGAGGTTATTTGACACTCTGCATAGGAAACTGCCTGAAATCGTAGCATTCAAATTAACTTTAACGTAATTTCCGTGTAATGTTCTGATTATCTGACAAGGTGTCAGAGCATGCCGTGTGTAATTCATTCTCCCCATTGCCTGTCATTTATACTCAGATATTAATTTTATTGATTGTCCTCGTGCTTTACTTAAAGGTATCTCTGCAGGTGAGTTAATCTCAGTACATTGATCAAATCTGTTAGAAGTCATGAATACTTCAGACAATAAGAATTTAAATCCCAAAAGAGTACTCTACAAAATCAATTGTAATCAGAAACCCTTTTATATCCAATCATTTATCAAAGGAAATGTATGAATTATAATCTGTTAGCACGAAATTGGACGAAAACTGTAAGTACGGGTTATGGAATGATGTGTACTGTGACAGTTAAATAAAAAAAGATATAGGAAACGTATTGTATTGAACAGAAATTAATGATGACCTTGTTCAATTCTATGTAGAAAAATATCAAAAATTTATTTTGAAATATGTGAAAAAATATCTATGTTCTCAGTGGAGATCTTATAACTGGAGGCTAAGCATCTTGGTTTTATCTATTTTCAGCATTCTTATTTTTTATAACATTGGTCAAAGAAGAAAAACTATCTTTTTATTATAAACTTCACTCGATGTGGGAGAGAGTTTCAAGAAAATTGAAATCTGTAGCGACTCTGTTTCTCTTTAAACGATCGCCCGAGCATAGTTTTTAAATGATTTCGAATTATAATGAGTAGAACAATGGCCTTATCTTTGTGTTGTCTCACCTTATTTCCAATGAAACTATAATTTAACCTAGAATAAGAATCTAATGCAGGCAAATCGTAAAAATAACAGACTATTACAATGCTCTGACCTCTAATAACGGCTGAAATAAAGAAACTAAAATATTAGAATTACTTTAGTCATTATCACATTCTGTAGTGTCATAAGACTTTTCATAAAAGCTGAAAACTGACTTCCTTCTGGAGACGTCTTCACGGAAGTCTGAGTCTTGATTTAAATTGATGATGGAAAATTAAGTCTGTTGTTTCATGATTCCCGGATATTGGTTTTCTCGCTAAGAAAAATGACCCACTAAGATTTATGATGGAAATTCCAGAACTGCCGGTTTGTGAATCTAGCTTGTCAGACCGATGCTATTTTGTCTTAAAATTTATTACTATAACGTTCCAAAAATCAATGCACTACGAATTTATTTCATTTTTCTCCAAAAGATCGATGTATTAATGCTTTACTGACATTGCAGTCTTCAAAACGTGGGATAAATATTTGATCCCTGTGTACTGATAAAAGAGCTCTGCAATTTGGTCTTATTCACAACGTTGCTTTAAAAGGACAGAAGTTCAGATACCACAATTCCTGGTATTTTTGCATTGTAAGGAAACTTCAAGTCTTACGCAATGGTGGTTTGTGAGTAAAAGAACTAGTTTCGAACACTGACATTGACTGGTCCAGTCAAAAGTTACTCCTTACTCAGAGTAAAACTCATGTCAGAAATACAGTGTGATATAAAAACAAACCAAAATGTTCATTAAACAAATTATGAAACTGGTGTTTACCTCCAGGTGACAACTTATACATGTTTATTAGAAACTTAAAATATACAGCTTCCAGATAAGGGTCATAAAACATGGTCATTTTGACCCCGGAAGAAGTCCCGCATATTAGAAACTTCGAAAACACAGCTTCCAGATAAAGGTCATAGCATCCATATGAAAACATTTCAGCATTTTCGTTCTTCCAGACAAAATCTTTTTGACCCCAGGAGGTCACCCATATTAGTAATTTCAAAACTGTAGCTTCCAGTTAAAAGTCATAGCATCCATATGAAGTAATCTAAGCATTTTCGTACTTCAAAAAAGCACTGAAGACAGAAATCACAGACATTTTGACCTCAGCAGGTCAAGCATATTAGTAACTTCAAAAATATGGCCTCCAGATAAAGGTCATAACATCCATATAAAATATCTCGTCTTTTTTTATACTTTGAAAGAATACTGAATTAAGACAGAAACCATTGCCATTTTGACCCCAAAGAGGTCATGTGACCCTGTCTGTTCTTGCATAGTGTATCTTTACTTCAATCATACATCAATTACTCGGTTCAAATGGGGTGAAGTTTTACCGGTCATTACATTGGAATAATAGGTTTTGCAGGATTTAAAATGGCTTCTGGAATGGTATTTCAGTTAAATATTTCATACTCTGCTGAGGGTTTTTAGTCAGACTCCAGTTCTGACTATTAGTTCAATGACACCAAAACGTAGTAGCAAAACACCAAGTACAGCAATAAATGTTCAATATTCAAAATACATAAAAAATTATTGTAGTTATTTTTCATCAAGGCCCAATGCATATCCAGGGTAGACAATTTAATTTTATATGCTAGCATTTGTCAATATTACATGTAATTAAACACTTAACTCTTTAACAACTATACATCAGTTACAATTTTGATATTTCAGCTTTGTTTTAGGAAGGTCATATAAGTGTTCAAAAGGACGCTCTCTGATAAATGCAAAAATACAAAGTATGTTGAGAAATCATATAAGTAATTATTACTCTATGTGAAATATATAAACGAGAATATTCCTTCCGATTTATTTGTATACTTGTTTATGACTAGGCAAGTCATATAGAGGTTGATAGATATAGATATGCCTATTCTTCTCAATGCACATTTTTAAGTAAAAGGATTGACGATACCATGTTGATGAGCTACTTCACGTTTTAAACAAAAAAGTTTTAATCTGTATAACACTCAACAAATTTCACACAGATACAGCGTTTGAGATTGTAGAAATAGTTATACATTTACAAGACAGCTTTTGTAACAGCTACTTAAACGTACCTGAATCAAATACCAATGCTGAAGCATTCAGTGCAGTTTCCTCGCATACAGATATCTATTCACATTCAGAGTATACCATTTAAAAGATGTAGATATTATGTGTTATCTTATAACTAAGAATGGTCGGGATTAAATGAACCACCAAAGAGTCTGTATATAACAAGAAAAGACTGAAATTATATTTTATGCTTTCAGAAAAAATATTTCTTTAGCAAAAAGTCTAAACACACCTTACTGGGTAATACTGAAGAAACGATATTTCACCATAATGGTGGCCATGTTCCCTCCTCTATGCAAATGTCTAATGCATTATCTTCATCAAAAATGACGGAGACTAAACTCAACAACAAAAAGCAATATAAAGGGCTCCATTCATTTTTATTATCTCCAATCTCTTAAAAACCTTAACATTTTTCATTGTCTTTGTTAGGGAGAAGATAAAACGACAATTTTATATATAACGACTTTTAAGGTAAATAGCGCCCTTTTAAACAATTTAGTCTAAGTTTTTATTATGTTTTTGGTAACAAATTCAGTTGTCATAGGTTTTCTTGCTCAACATACTCCCATCCTCCCCTCATCAAAAAGTACAACGCAACAATAAATGTAGTCGAAAAACAAAAACTACCAAAATATGTCTTAACTCAAAAAGACTGATCCCACTTATTATCCTGAACCTGACTGCAAAAAAACACTCTATGTAGTGCGGAGTAATTTATGAAATCTCGTGAATATTCCGTCAGAAGTATTGAATTCGCGCACGAAATTCAAATAAGTTGTTTAATCAGCATGTTCGTCTGATTCATTAGCAAACTATTATGATAACCTTTTACATATAAAAGGAGATAATGCTGTGCCAGTCGTTCAAATTCCACTGCTAGTACCAACTGTAGCTAGATGTGCTATGGCTTAGCACAGTTTTATTTTTCAAGAACATAACCGTTGTCCTTTCTGTGATCAACTCACATGATCACTGATCATTGATTAAATGCAATTTTTAATCAGTTTGTCTGTTCTTCATTCCCGGGCTCCTCCAAACATGAAACCGACGGAATCACGTTCGGACCTCGTAAAATATCGTTTGTTTGACAGGCGAGATTTTAAAAAATCTTTTGTCTCGCCCTTTCAGGTTAACATAGTTACATTCCAGCGAAAATCTAAAAACCTCGCGAGGACGTACGGGTGAAATTTAATATTTAAAATTTGGCATGTGTCACTTTAGTACCCACAAGACGCAAGAAAAAATGTCACATGTCTCGTGTTAAGTCCTCGCCAGGAATTAACTAAAATTTCGCTTGTCCCGGTAGGACTTATTTATCGAAGACGTAATTATCCGTAGGATTATTTGCTCCAGTCATTTTACATCAGCGGTAATTGCTGAAAACCGAAGTTTTTCGAAACTGACATGCGAAAATTTAAGTTCTTTTGGCGCCGTGCAGAAAGGGCGATGGCGACAATTCATCTGTTTAGTTTTTAGACTATATTTCGTCGCCAAGAATTGACCCGAGACATGGGACATTCAATTTTGAGTCTCACCAGGATTAAAGAGACACATACGAAAATTTATATGTTAAATTTCGCCTGTATTTCCTCACAAAACTGTTAATTGTCGCCAGTATATATGTTTATTTGTATGGACAAGACAAGACATATATTAAAATCTCGCCTGTCAAACAAGCGACATTTTACGTGGCCCGAACGGGATTCCGTAGAATGCAGAAAAATGCACTGCTGTATTACTAGAATATGTTTTCCTTTTTAAACACCATTTGCAGCTCTTATCAGGAAATGAAACCCTACGTTTGCAGAAAAGAAATTGACTGAGTAAATTGACGCAGACAATTGTATTCCAAACCAAAAACCCAAGCAATAAAATATTAGGAAAAGCCAGAGTCTGACAAATCATTTATGACATATGATTCATCGCAGACAAATATAATCATATCGAACTTTAAGACTTCGAACCTTCAAGCAATTTGTTTTTTGCAAGTTCAAGAAATGTTACGTTGGTCTCATGTTAATGCTCATAAGTTAGAATTTGCAATAGACTTGCATATCAAACTTTGAGTGTTGGTTTCAGTCGTAGCAACATTTATTTATAACTTATTTCATAAGGTAAGTACAATTCAAGGGCAAATTCTAGTTTTAAAGTTTACCATGTCATTTGGATTGTTATATAATTAACAGCAAGAAAAAAGATAGGATGGATTAAGTACTCAAGTTAATGGCATATAGATTTGCTAAAGGTTGTAATAAATACTTTTTAAGACTACTCTGGTTTTGTTAAGTTGCTTTCTGTTTCAGGAACACTACTCTGGTTTTGTTAGTGGCTTTCTGTTTCAGGAACACTACTCTGGTTTTGTTAGTGGCTTTCTGTTTCAGGAACACTACTCTGGTTTTGTTAAGTTGCTTTCTGTTTCAGGAACACTACTCTGGTTTTGTTAAGTTGCTTTCTGTTTCAGGAACACTGCTCTGGTTTTGTTAAGTTGCTATCTGTTTCAGGAACTACTTCTAAACCCTGCATTTACAGTTAACATTTAGGACAATCTGTTCTGAAACTCCTTAATCCGATCGTATGCCACTTTTACGAAGTCTGAAAACAACTCGAACATGTATCTACCGAAGGAAGACAGAAGTATTTTAGATAAATCACCTTTCACTTACCGTAATCATGTTTTCCATTTATCCTTTAAATAGCATTCAGATTGAAAATTCATGTACAGGCCCTGTCATCATTGCAACCGAAGCATCCACTAATGAATGCAAAAAATGAAAACTGATGGCAATTTGATACTTTTTGCACTTGAAACTGCATGTATCGCTGCCCGATTCAACATGAATGAAATTTCATTATTTCCGTGTCATATTGTAATTATTCATCAAGGGGTGGAAGCATGCCTTGTCTCATTCATCTCCGTTCCGTTCAAATCGATAGATTAAATATTGATTGGTCTTACTAGATAACTTACATGTTTCTGCAGGTGAGGCAATCAGCGGCTTTTGATAATATCTATGAGAAATATGTTAATACTTCGCACTGTAATAGGTAAAATTTCACATCAATAAACAATCGACCTTGAAAGTCAATTTTCGAACTAAATTTAGCAAAAGCTGTGGTGTATTAATTAAGAGTTGAGAGAAAATCGAAGATAAATACAGAGAAGTGTGTTGACACATTATCCCGTTGTCTTTCATTCCAAGCAACACCTAGGTCGGTACCAAGGCTTCAGCACTGGAAAGTAGAACGTAACAATAGTTCACTGGTAAATGTATTCTTTTTTTCAAAGAGAAATTGCTATAAAAATGTTTACTTTTTCTATTGAAAATGTTCTAGCGACTGACAGTGACATGAACTGTAAAACTTTAAGTTTAAACCTACAAAACGAATTATGTAACTTTTCATCATCTGAGAAAAATCATTAGGATTTGTACAGGTTGTCTCCTAAATCCATAGCTGGGCTTTAAACTGCCATTTGCTAAATAAAATAAGTCAGCTTAGACAGCTACTTGTCCTGTCTAACCCAAGAGGTGGCGTACCAGAGAAAACTTAAGGCTGAAATGAGAAAAAAAAGGTCGACGAACAAAATGTACTTATAAACATTATACTACATGTAAATACAGATTAAAGTATACTCGATACACATATATCTGTGTTATAATGCCAAGACACCACAAGAGTCTCGTTCACACAGAACAAACAAACACCTTTGGTCATTTCTTATCAGATTAACTGACCGTTAACTCTGTCTAGCCATATGATTCTTTCATTAAACAGTTTTTATTTGTCTAGACTAGTAAGAAATATAACCCTTTGCGACAACCTTAAACGTCAGTGTTTGATCAACAATAATTTTCTTGATAATGTGTTGTGATGGAAGCTATAAGGAATGATATTAGCTCTGACCTGAAGTAGTTTTGCTTTAGGACTAGGTGTCATCTCACTTCTTCTTTATCTCTGAACTTGCTCATTTCCTACCAAATATAGTTTATTTATAAATGCTGGATTTGGTTTGTTGATTTTTGATAATAAAGTTTGAAGAAATAATGGCACCATCGTTAAAGGTAGCAATTTTAGGCCTTTCCGTCATAATGTTTACAGTAAAGAAAATCAAATTTTGAACTATTAATTTACAGTTTTTACACGATGTCATTAAAACTAAGACCTTGTCTGACGATATCATATGGCAATAGATACAAAATTCATTCAACTGTTAATAAAATTCTTTATTTTTCGTCAGTCGATATTATATTATAACGATTGATTCCGTTTTTACTGATTTATAATGAAACAGACGAAACAAATTCCAAGACAGAACTAAAATATACGGTATGAAGAAATGAGATATAAGTAATATAGCAAAAGAATTTTAAAGATATTCACAGTCTTTTTTTCTTGTAAATAAAACAATGAGAATGAGTATCGAGAAAGATAATCGAGAAAGTGTCGAGGTTTTAGTGAAAACCATTGTTCACGATATATACGGGTTTTGCTCACGGTATATACGGCTTTGTATAAGAAGAATCTTAACCAATCAGATTTCGTAAAATTTATCTGGAGTATTATAAATATTGATATACAAGAAGTAATGCGAGACTTTTATGTAAAACATACATTGTAGGTGTCACAACAACAATCTTTATGCAGTTTTAATAAAATCGTCAGGTTACACCCAACCGAAGGGATAGCAGGGGCTTTCGACAAAATAAGGGAAACATAGCAAACAGAGAGTAGAAACAGTAAAAAAATAATGAAGAATACAGTAGGACGCCCTGTAAACATAAGGGAACTTGAATATTTATGTTTGCCTTATTATAGAAATGATAATACTGCTTTTTGAGAATTATAACGTTGACAGGAAGTATAAATTTACATTCATTTCAACGAATGTCCATGATCGTGTTTAATTATCGACTGAGAACACTGAAATTAACCACTAATTCCACTATTTGAAGATGTTAAGACTACAAAGTAAAAGTTGTTTTTTGTCATTGCCATATCAGTCCTTTGAACAGAGCTAAAATAAAGCCCTGGACTATCGATTTTGTAAAGTCAGAGCAATAAACTCTAATGACAACATGACATCAATCTGACAAGCTATATTTACAAACATCAATCTAATCGTTTCTATCAGAAGTTTTACAAGATTTTTTTTTCTTAAAAACAAACTCTACTGGTCATGAATTAGCAGGCAAAGATTCTGCCAATAAATAATTCAATCAATAGACTCAGAATGTGGTCTTAAAACAAGTCATTCATTGATTTACTGAAATTCTAGTTTAATCATTGCATTTCAAGTAACATCACTTAAATGAGAGGTAATGAGACACAACGCGATGTTGCAGTATTGTTTATACTACAAACATAAATATAAATCGTAGAACTCTTCGAATAGATAATAAAATTCAAGCCATACAAAAATTCTAGTACTAACACAATTCAAATATAGCTATAAATATGAAAGAAGTTCATCGCTCGACAGTGACAGCAGGGAGTAATAGGTCTTTCAGACGAACTGTTTAAAGGGTTTTCAAAGGAGAATACAGAAATCAAGAAGGAATCAAAACTGTTTAAAAAAAGAAATTCACGTAAAGTCATCGCTGCACTAAGACTCTGAAGCAAGCTTCAATGAATCTATTGTCTACATATTTTTAAAAAGCTTAAATCAAAATATTGGCATCAATGTGAAATGCAGGTATTGACAATTATTTCAAACGTGTTTTTAACAGTTTCAAGTATTTAGGTTTACTTTTTTAGATTTATCAGGGGGCATAACTATGCCGATCTCTAATAAATTTATGTCAAAATACCCAGGTACGTAAGTTCACAAGCTTACAACATTTTTTTTATGTTTCATGGTTCTAGCAGTTATACGTTTGAAGTTACACGCGACACAAGTCTAAAAATACTATTTTTTGCTTAATCAGGTGGGGGGGGGGGGGGGGTGGGGGGTTACTCTACCGATCTCCAATATATGTACGTCAAATACCCAGATGCGTGAGTTCACATGCTGTCAACTATTTTTAGAAAGTTTCATGGCTCTAGCACTTATACGTTTGGAGTTACACACGACACAAGTCTAACAAATCATAACTATGCCGATCTCCAATAGATTTGCGTCAAAATACCAAGGTGCTTAAGTTCACATGCTGTCAACTATTTTAGGAAGTTTCATGGTTCTAGCAGTTAAACGTTTGGAGTTACACGTGACACAAACCGGTCTTCGTATGGACAGCGGGACAGCATGACAGCGGGACGGACGGACAAGGGCAAATCTATATCCCCCACCAAAGTGGTGGGGGCATAAAAAGGGTACTTCAACAATATCTACTTTGATGCTTAGCTACAAGTCTTGATGGTTCTAATAATGGACAAATATTTGCCAAACCTTTATCAAATAAACTGACTTCAAGAAAAAAAAACATCCGTTAACAAGCATGACCATTATTACACAATAGGTCATAGCTTCTAAACATGAGAATAACTTTTTGTTAAACGTCTACCACACTGTTTTCAAAAAGTCTACCTGGTGACAAGTAATCAAAATCACTTCGCACCGATTTCACATTTCTATTTTGCATTGACAAGTTAAAAAGTCATATTAACCCATAACATAAACACTTTGATTTCGTGTGATGCTTCTTGGTAACTGCAACAGGTGCATAGGAAATGAAAGCACAATTAAATTAGTTAAATTAAGCTTGAATATTTGCACAAGAGCTGTGAACTGACAGGTGAGTAAATATTCGATCGATAATATTTAACAAACGGTAATGTATGATGTAAGGAAATGTTTTTCGATCGGAGATGGTGAAAATCATGATGAAACTTCAGCACAAGCAGTTTTTCAGCAGTTAGAATTAGAATAAGTACAAATAATAAGGTAGTTATCTGATCAGTTAAAAGAAGTTTATCAACTGAACTAACTAGGTAGTGCTTCAGATAATTGAAGCAAGATTTTAATGAAGAATACTAATGTTAGTTATACTTACAATTTAAACCAATTATCTTATTCAGTGACACGGCAAATAAAAAATGGGGTTTTAATATTCAAGCCTGTTCTAGCATTTTATAGAATTTCAAAGTGTTTTAGACACTTCGACAATGATTTTAAAAATGTAACAAAACATGTAACAACATGTAACAAACATTAAAGAACACTGTTTTTTTTCTTCTGTACATTTATATTAATCATTTATATAGATAAATGTCATTATATTATTAAGCAAACCAAGAACTGGATACGATAGGGTCAGGCTAGGTAAGGTTAATGCTTTTGATTGGAAGTAGCAGGACAAAATATATATACGACCAGCATTTAGAAAATTTCCGTCCTTTTATGTAGAAGTATACGGCAAGACCACTAATTATTTCTATAATTTCATGTAAAATCCCATCATAGAATAATCCTACCGTGAAATCTGCGTTTAAAGAAACGCTTTATAGTAGTTCAGTCTTCAAATGAAATCAGATGAGTAACCAGGGCCAACATATTCTCTTTAATCAGCTGCAAGATGTTATGTAAGCTAACAGCATGAATGTAGAAGATTTGTCGAATGTGATGAACATTAATCAGCTCTGGCTTATAACCATGTCATTCTACAGAATCTGAAAATTGATATAACCAAAAGTCTGCGTGAGCAAATTATTCAGTAATAATCAGTGAGTGAAATTTCATGGACTTATACTACAAACAGGCCCTTAAAAAATGAATCAATGATTAATCCAATAGAAAGGTTAATTGTCAGAGGTTGACAGACATTTTACCGCCTACCTTAGTGACAGTGAAAATATGTCGGTAGGCATGAAGCTTACTTGTTGATGTCCTCTTATTTAGTGGAAGGCAGGTAGAAACACCTGTGAAAATACTGTAAGAGAAAATAACTAGTGTCTCTCTCATATTTATTTCCTACATGTCATTTGTTCAAGAAAGCCAGCATACGAGCGTTGAATGATAATTCCTCATTAAATAAGATTACAAAGAAGACAACTGTCTTAAATTTTAATAGTTAAGAAGTGTTATGATATTGAATTCATAATTTGCCTTCTAGATTTGGTACAAAACTAAAAATTTTAGAGCAGTCTTTAACAACAAAAATGCTTTATATAACTTAATTTTGTCTAGTTAACAAACTGTTCAAGGTCATTTTACAACAATGAATGCGCATCAATCCAAGAATGACTTAAAAATTCATTTAGAATGAATATGCATTGCTGTAAGATAAATAATTCAATATTCTGTGTCTTGAACAATCGAGATATTCAGATATTTCATTTGTGCCGCAAAAGACAATACGACTGCAATTGCTAAATTTAGGGACAAATTACTTAAAATTGAACTTGGAGGATTTCACCTTCAAACCTTTTAACAGAACAAAGGCCAGTTCTATCCAAATCAGTCATTTATCTAAACCTTCAAGAACGTAATACCTTGCATTATTCAATGTTAAAAAGTATTTTAAGCTGTTACTACACAGTAACTTAAGCCATAATTTCAAGTATACTTTTTAAGTCAAGTGTACTTTTAAACTCAACTGTAAATTAAATTTAAATAGATATAGATGACCAGAAACACCCGATCCTCATTTTTCTTACGGGCCTTAATGCAATTGAAAATTTTGGCGTTTAATTAATGTCTCTAAAATGAAGCATACGAAATTAATCCACAGTAAAAATGTGTTTCCTAAACACTCGAAGCCGCCATCTGGGTGTGAAATAATTCATTCAATAGTTTAAACAAAGATGTTGTTCGAAGTTAATGAGACACTTAAAAGCTAAACGACGAGGGTAAAAGCTTCGTTTTTTTAATTTCCTGATTTAATGCATTTTAAATGCCAGTTGTCAATATTGTTTTCATCGTTATAAACATAGTTAATCTTGATAAGAATATTCTAGTAAACAAACCATCCCCTACAGCGATTAAAAAAAAAAAAAAAAAAAAACGTTTAAAAAAGGCAAGTGGTTTTCAATTGCTCTCTTGCTTCTTTTGAACATGACTTTGAACACATAAATTTTGACAAAACATAATGCTCTAGTGTTTACAAACATTCTGCAACTGTAAAAATAAAATACTTAATAACAATCTATTTGTATTGCATTATCAGCATCAATGCTATACATTTTCTCATTTATATTGTAAAAGTCGCATTTGCATCTAATACCTGGTTCTTTACTATTTATTCCTAAATTCAATTGTATTTTGTACGTGTAAAATTATCTGTATTCTATCATTTCATTCTCGGACTTCTTTGTTAATTTTGTCACGACGGACCTCATTGGCTTAACGAAACTAACATGAATATTGCAACGTCTGACATGCCAGAATCATTGAACAAAACTGTTTGTCACAAAACACTATCAAGGTTAATTGGAATGTCATTTAAATAAAACAGTTGAGTAACAATTTTTAATTTGTATAAACCCATTGCAGAATGGTAAATTTAAACATAGTCATGTAAATTTTTTTACACAAAATAACACTCTTTCTCAGCACGAATAAAATGTAATTACTACAAAGCTTATTACTGACTCTATTAACAAATAGGTTACATTTCATTTAAATTTTCATACAGAACTAATTAAGTGAAACATCGTTGCCAATACCTGAGCAAACGCTAGAGTATGCGGCATCCTAATGGTTTCTGGTCACACAGTGTTTGACCATTATTTCCTTAATGAAGTATTCCTTAAAATCTTTTTCCCACAGGTAAATTTACAAAACAATATCGAACAATGGTCTCTTTCTTGGACATCATTACCCCAAATTAGCCTTATTGTCCTCTCTCTCTCTCTCTCTCTCTCTGTCTGTCTCTTTTCACCACTTTAATGACTGAATTTGGCTTTTATTTAGTCAAATTTGATCTAAATGTTTTTAAAAAAAAATGTGAGTTCGATATGCCTGGGTCACATATAATGTTTCATAGTTCCACCGGCCGCTTCAAGTTCTTTCAGCAGTACTTCTGACGGCAAAAAAAAGGTTTTAGGAAATCTTACCTACCAGCTTGAGACGTAAGAAATTATTCTGAATGTGCTGATATTTTGGTGTGCTGCCGATATCTTTTCATTATCTACTGAATGTGGAGAATAAACATCACTGTAACAAGACTGAAGACACTTTTTTTATTTCAGATAATCATTTGATCTGATATGCCTCCTGTTACAGTTTTCAGTAACTCATTGATACAACTGAAGTACTCAGTTGTTGTTTTCTTTCGAAAAAAGTAATACAGAATTAAACTAGCTCGCTTCCTTTCTGATTTTATTGTGGAAATTGCCCTTTCACAATTCAATTTTTATACTGTGTACAATGAAGACTGACCTTCACATCAATACAAAGTTATCAAAGTAACTGTAACATGACTGTGTCTTTCACCAAACAAGGGACATTTCAGTACATTTATTTAACACCACTATAATTTTAGCTTAGCAATTTCTACATAAGACGTATTGTTGCTGAGAGCAGCAAAAACATCATTTGGTAATAAGCTGAGAATCTTTTTATTTTAAAACACTTCGATATTTTTTGTTATATTCCAGAAACACATAAAGTAGCAAAATGAAAAACGTAACAATTAGAGTTAAATGTTTTGAAGTTACAGGATGTCGACTTAAACTGCTGTAAGGAATGACAAAACATTCATGATTTCAGCGTTATTTCTTAGTTACTGCCACAGGTGCACAGGAGAGAAAATCAGAATCTAATTAGTCAAATTATGCTAAATACTATTCAATTACTGCAAAAAAGGCTATGAACTGGCAGACGAATAATTAATCCAGCGATTTGATAACACAAGCTGTAATACTTGGGCAATATTTCAACTTTGTATTTCTAATGAAATTGGGTGAAAACTAGTTGAAAAAAAAGTGAAAAACTCATGTGAAAATATTCATTTTAAGAAGCTGATATAAGTAGCAACAGGCAGTAAGTGCCTGTTAAGATTGTGTCTGACACTAGGTTATCAGATAAGTAACATGGCAATGCCATTGATACTCGAAAAAAGTTTTTAATTTAGCTAGACAAAAAACAGCAACATGGATTTGTTGGATTTTACACCGCAAAAACACATAAATAAAATCTAATGATCAGCCACTATATTAACAAACTGTGCATGTTTTCTAATAATTGACCTAAAAGTTTGCCAAACTTTGTTTCGACAACACAGCTACATTATATGTTATTGATGCAAATATATGATATAACCTCCGAAGGTAGTTGTCAGTGCAGGTTATCGAGATTGCTCGAGATATTCAGGTCTATTTGATTGTGACGGTACAGTAATGGACATGCAAAAGTTTCTCGATGGTCACAATGATTAACAAAATAGTAGTAACCCTTATTCAAGGGTAGACGCCAGACATTTAGATGGACACTTAGAATTCAAATCAAAATATGCTACTAAACCAAATAGTTGTCTTTGTGAGAAAAAAGAAAAATATATCTGTAGCGCGTCACAGACGCAACGTACCATCACACAAGCATACTGGTGTAAAAGCTACCATTTTGAGACAAAGCGTAAAATTTATTATTATACTCTATATCGATTAAACCGTTATTGTATAATTGGCTTAAAGTTTTCTATGAAAGTCTTTCTGAAAATGATTTGCTGTTTGAAGTACAGGGCATCCATTTTGACATATATAAATGTAGGATGGTGTTTATCAGCAGACAGCATGCCAACAGGTTGTAACCTACAAGTTGCGTGGGTAAACAAACAGCGTACCAAGCAATTTTCTTAGGAATAATTATAAACTTTAAAACCTCCATTAAAAATATGTTACATTTCATGTCTTATAACTGACTTATTGCAGTTATGCGTTACAAAGCGGTTAATTTGCAAAACAACGAATTAGAAATAAATTTATTTGACAAACAGGAGAGGATGCCTTTTTCATATAAAAAACTTAGCTGAAAAAATGCTTTTCTCAGTCATTCCTCCTACATTGCGTGCTTAGTGTCCCTTTTGTCCCTGTCGTGTACTGAAAACACTGAGAGAAAAAAAGCTCGTAATTAAAAAAAACCAAAACATTACGCCCATGACTTTATTAACAATAAGAGGAGAATAACATTTCTGGAACAAACAGAATTACTTCTAAAAGAGCAAAGAAAAGTGGTTGTTCGAATTGATTTTTAAATATGAGCTTGTAATGTCACTTTTTACTTATTTCCATGACACTTAAAATGCACCTTTTATATTTACATGTTACAATTAAAAAGGCAATTGATACAATTAAAGCCATGAAAGTACATTACACTCTAGCTTGTTAAACGAATTATTTAGAATTCCTACATGATCCGCAACTTTCGATAATCAATAATCTTTGCTTTGTATGGTGTAAACTTTTAAAAGTCTTGTGTAAAATTTCAAATTGTGGTTACTGAAAAGTAGTTCGGCACAGTGACTGATATAGAATCTATATCAGTCACACTGTGACTGATATGGAATATATTTCACTGATAGAACTCGGTATTTCATTGGTTGGCATAAAATAAATATTGTATATACACTTCACTAACATGAGTGTTACGTAAAAACTTCGGTACATTCGAAACTTCTGTATTTTGTATCCATCACTCCGGCCAAAAAAGGCTAGTTTTGGTAGAAAATGGAAGATTCAGTGATGTAAGCACAGAAACTAGTTTTTATGTTGTATTTCTTTGCAAACATCAACTTATTTTCAAACAAAATACATCCCTGTGGTTGCTGCAGCTGACTTTGAGTAATACAATTCATACAGAATAGTTTTTGCCTTCTATGAATATTCTGTATTGGATCAATATTTTATATTAATATGAAAATTGAGATTAACACATCCTGGTTCAGAGCAACTGTAATCTTTCTAGTAGCAACTTGGGACTAGTTGTTTCTCATAGATCTTCTAACTTATTGATCTCCGCAGCCTATCTGGAGTCTAAATTCCGCGCATTTCTCTAAAATGTTAAAGGCGGTTAATGTTCTGTTTAGCATTTCAGTTGCAATTTTATGCTCACTCTGAGGCTCTGCATTTTCATACCCTGCTGTCTTTCCATCTGTCTACACGTTAAATGCATGTGTAAGCTATTTATTTAGACATGCAAAACGTCATGACATTTAACGATAGATTATAAATTAATGCCACACGACAGTAAAAACACAACAGAATGTATGCCCCTTTCGGAAATCGTCAATACTTTATGCCCACAAGGCTCATTTCCCTAGAAAAATTCTACAAACCATAAACATGTACCTTACTTCAATAAGGATACACGAAAATGTATATATATATATTACTGACTTTTGCCGTTTAATTTTATCCTCCATTTGAAGAAGTTGGGTTATGACAGTCGGCCCGTTGGTTCATCGGTAGTCCAAGTGGTTTCCGATCAAAAACTGCTTAAAGACTTTATGCACATGTTGTGTAGCTAAACCCTACAGTTTTTTGACTCACTGGGTAAAGGGTCGGGCTTGCACTTTGAACATGGTGTCAAGGAGACTAAACCAGGGACCCCCAAATTTAAGAGGATGTTGGGTATAAGTAAAATAAACCCTTTTGATTATTGGCTAACAAGGTCATAAATTAAGCTCACAGGGGTTTTCTCCATGAAAAAGTTTCTGATCAATTACAAAAAGGACAACCGGGGAAAATCTCAAACATTACAGAATGGTTTGACATAAAGAATAAAAGTCTACATTTTTTCTGGATTCACTGAGTGAAGGGTCATAAGGCTTCCGATAAATACTGGTAACTAATGCACAACTAAACCAATGACCCTTCAACTTGACAGATTGGTTGGCTATATGTAGATAAATCACTCTGATTGTTGGCTCACTGCGTCAAAAATCAAGTGAACAAAGACTAGGACTTCAATGTGGGTTTCGATCAATAACTTATAAACTGAAATAAAGACTTCAAACTGTACAGGATGGTTGGACATGAACTTTCTTGAGTTTGAGCCCATCCATGACAAAGGTCAGGCTCAAAGGTACCTGCACTTTGCCTCCCTTAATTAGGGAAAGTCACTATTGTTATCTCAGACAAAAATTATCAAAGCCATCGTAGGACTGATGCAGAAAGATATAAATGTTGTTTTTGTTTTTGAAAAGAAGAGAAAAGAAATATGAGATACAAAAAATCACCAATATGTTTCAATATATCTACTAAGATAAAAGCTTTTTTTCATTTAACTGTACTCTAACTCAGAACACGAAAATACTACAGAGATCAGACGAACTTTTCATACATCAGAACACGAAAATCCTACAGAGATCAGACGAACTTTTCATACATGTGAAAAACAACAACAAAAGAAACAACATATTTGAATAAAAAATGGTATTGTCACTGGTGATTTTTCTTAATTTCTGTTAAAAAAACTATTGTTCTTAATTCAATAACGTAATTTTTAACCGTAATTGAAGGATATGTATTTTACAAAAGAAAGAAAAGAAATCTTTAACAAAAACATCTTTAGACATAATTATCTTTCGGCGAAATACTGAAAATAAGTGACTCACAAATGCTTGACATCGACAATTTGTCTGAGAAAATGGCGGAAAGGAACTGTTTGAGGGTGGGTGGCTAAACGACCTGGCAAAATATTCCTGTCATAAGGTCAGTTAACAAACAATTGAAAGCAAGACCCTGAAACCTGACTGTTCACGAGTTGGTTTTGGTTCGTTGGGACAAAGGTCAAATTTACACGAACATTTTTGTTTAAAAATGTGATTGATCAGTAACTAAATAAATCCTATATAAGGGCCAACAAAAATTACACTGTAAGGCATGTGAAGATATGAATACTGCTAATTTGGAGTTTACTGTTAAAAAGGCAAAGCTAACAGAAGCCTGACCTTCTGAAACAGTTTCTGATCAATATCTCAAAAACATCATTTTCAGGAACTCAAAACTATATATGTTGATTGGTAAAGATAAGTAGATGATCCTTATTGTTTTCAGGAAGTCAAATTCATAATGCTACAATGATTTTCAATCAACAGAAAATACTGAAGGTATGATCTAGAATTTAAAGAAATCCTGATCATAATGAGTGAACATTCCCTATTGATCTTTGGAATATCTGATGCTTGTAAAGAGGCGCCAGTGTCATTTGACAGCACTCGTTTATACTTTTTTTAAGATGTATAAATTGATTTACATATTGACCTATTTTTGGCAGCTGTCAGTTTACCGCTTGTCTGAATGGTTAGTTCGATCAAGTACTGCAGCTTTTAAAGGACTCTGGTTATCAAAAACATAGGTTAATGATAAGAACTATATCTGTACAAGCATAGTCATAATTTCACAAATGATATGGATATTTATATTGTGCATCTTCTTTATTTGGAACACAGATTTGATACAATCAGTAATAGTATGTTTAACGCAAGGACATATTTACTTAAAAGTAACTTAAAGAAGCTCCGAAATTGGAGATACTAGTAGTAGTATTGTTATGCGTGAGGGTTTGGGATTTCACAAGGGAAGTCCTTTGATGTTCAACAATTTATTCGCACACTGGATGTCCAACAATAAACCACTATATGGAATGTCCGCAACTAACAATAATAAAACACTATAAGGAAAGTCCAGAACTAAGTAAGTTCTATGTAATTTATCATTGAAATTCAGGAGATCCTGTGTAATCGAACATGTGTTTAAGACTCTCCTTTTTTAAAATCTAAGTTGTCTTAAAAGTAAACAACATATAAAACCTATTAACCAATCAGGGTAAAGTTAAAAAAACAATAAACAAAAAAAATATGCCAGAAGGATCTGAAAGAGCCCATTTTGAGAAGAAAGAGAACATGCCAAAGGAAATTTGTCAATCAAATTTATACCTTCGAAAAATGATAACATAATTAAACCTTGATTACCAATTGTATTTGACAAAGGTGTCTGGCTTTGGCTTGTAACATCAATTCGTGATGGCAGTACTAAAGCATACATACCAACAAAAGGGTTTGAGACTAAAGTGCAATTATATAATTTATGACATATGGAATGATCATGCAGTCTTCTCAATTGAAATTAGTTTTAACACCAGTATTTCCTAATCATTAATATGTGATTTCAACTAAAAGTTTCTTGATTACAATAATAAGGTACTGAGAAAACAAACATGAGCAGGATGACTGAGTTTTCGAAAGTTAAAAAAGTAAAATAGTAACTGTTAAAAAATATCTGAATTAATTAAAAGATGAAAAACATTTTGTGAAAATTGTAGAAAGAATTCGGATGAAAATTGCTGCATAACAGTATTTAAATGGATCAACGTATTAGCTCCTTTGTTGAAATTCAAATTAAACATACATTCCATAGTTTCATGTATAACAGAAGTAGAGCCGCTAAGCGACCATCTTGTTTGCAACAGTTTTCAAAATAAAGAAGAAGAAGAAGAGTTTATTATGCAAATAAATCTGACAAGATCCATAGCATAGCAGAATTAACATCAAAATTCATGTGTAATAACTCACTGGTACAGCAAGATGATATATGGCATAACAATTTTAAAAATATTCAAAACAACTATAAGACACTTACATATTATTTCATCAAAACAACATTTAATGTTCTTTGATTTACTTTAAAGGCAGATTTTTAGAATGATTTTTTTTCATACGGGAGAGACTACATGTATTAGGAAAAAACATAACAAAAAACAAAAAACAAAAACAAAAAAATAAAAATACATTGTTATTACAAACTAATTTATTTAAGGTCCATAAATCGATTATATAACAACATTTTGTGTTTGTGATATTTAAATCCAAGGAATGTTTGTAAAAGAATCTTATGGTGTGCATTGGTATTTGCCATTAACAGATCTTACGTTTTTCTTTAAAAATGTTTATTGAAAGTCTGTTACATTCTGTTTAAACTTGAAGAGAAACATACACCAGACATAACATGAAGAAAACCAATTAACCATTGATTGATGAACATCGTAACTTACTATTTTGTTAAAAATAACTTCATGTGATTGTTTCAATGTTTTTCAGAGACAGAAAATAATCAAGGCATCTATTACTCAGTTTGATATCTACCAGAGGAAATTATTTCAGGTAAACGTTTTTGCTACTGATAAGTTTTTACATAGCAAAACCCAAACCATCGTTAGTTAACAATTAGACATTATTTTCTCTGCATTCGATCAAAACAGCAATCTCTCTCACAATGTAATGTCTAGCAGTTATTGAATAATTTTATATAAGTATGCAAGCACAAGTCACCGAGATAAATCTTTTATCTCTTTGATGGTGCAACTTGTGCATGCATATATAAAAATGAAGTAAAGAGTGAATTTGATTTCAAAGGAAAAAAAAACAACAAAAAGATAAGCAAACAGAGGAATGTTATCAACTTTTCTTTCCCTGATAATGCCCCCGACATATGAGAGTTAAGTTGAAACAACTGAACGTGAAATAAGTACGCATTGAATTGATTGGTTGTCACACTGAAATAGATCCTGAAAAATAAGACAAATTCATCAAGGATGTTAAGATGACAAAAATTTGCTAGTCTATCTAGACAGACATGGATAATACTGCAATGAGTGTGAAACTGGTTTTCAATGCAGTTTTCATTGCTTTCTATTAATCTAACTGAAGGCATATAACAATACCTGTAGAAAATCGTTAACAGAAAAGAAATGCCTCGCAATTAATTAGATATTATCCAGTTCTACGTCGACGCTTACTGAATACACATTTACAAGAAAGAGGCATAGAAGCAACATTCTTGTTAGATTTAAGAACATGTATTAGTCATAAGCTGTTAAGAATTACCCTAACCATATACCATTCATATTATTACCAACAGACATGCTATGTGTAAAAGATCAGTTAGATTTAACTTAATTATTACACTTTGCAAGATTTATTATTTTTATTCACAATCCCATACAGTGTACTTAGGTAACAATTGCTTCACTTGCACGTTTATCACGTTTATAAAATACTGTTCATTATTTGCTGAGATCACGACTAAGATTGCTCTTTGTTACATATACATGTTATGCTAAATTCTATTTTGTAAGACAGAGTGAAGTGATTATGCAGCGTAAAAAGGCACACTTTAATAAAAGTACTGTCTGTAAAGTATTTGTCTGCTTATATCTTTTGTTTCTTTAAATACTAAACAAAACTCTTTAACTATTACATAAAAGGTAATAACTTGGTTTTAAATTCAAATTCGAATAGTTTTGAAAGAAAAAACCTGACAGTATACAGGAAAATACGGCATACGTTTTCAGCCAATGTCAAAGCTTAAAACAGAATTGTGTTCCACCATAAAAATCAGTGTTCACCCCATGCTGAAATGTTGTCAATATCTTAATTTGAAATCTGTTTGTTAGTAGTCCAGTAAACAAGACAGAATCCTCTAAAGCGAATTTGTCACATCTTCTAATTATCTGTTTTTGCCTAAATGTTCTTGAATTTAAAAAAAGTTCAAATGGAAAACACAGATAGTACGAACTTTAAATGCACTTAGGACATTAAAAATAGGAATAAAACATAGCAAAACATGGTAAAATATATTGTTCTTAGGCCATTTAGGAAATATATGGATGTTCCTCGAGAGAAGACAAATAATAAATTGTCAAACCAGTTGAAGACTTTCATGAAATTTGAATTCTTTATACCATACTGGATCGATAAATCAATTAAATCTGTTTTCTCCTAAATATAGACTTTATCACTTCCAAATATCACTTGTGTCGATTCTTGGTCAATCTATCCCAACCATGCCAGATATATAAGTAGGTACAAGACGGACTAACCAGCTCCTACACAAAAAAGCAATTAATCCAGACAAAATAAAGGAAGCCTGGCAAAAAAAAAAATTGTTTCACCTCTGACTCCATAATCAAAGCGTTTTCAAGAGTTCTTTCTCATGATTAACCTTATCGAAAGCCTTACTGAAATCTAGTAAGATCAGAATTAGGTGCCTTTAACTGAGCTGTCCAAATCATTAACTTGCAAATCTTATTGGGTAGCATATGATCTTTTTCCATTAACACGTACTGTAAGTTATAGAGGATGATATGGTTTAAAAGTGTTTGACAGTGGAAGAGGAGACAGCGTGCTATATTACTTTGCATAGAATACAAGCTAATCAAATGGGTCTGTAGTTTGAAGGATTTGACCTATCATATTTTTTAGGATGAAAGCAACAAATGCTTATTTCTATTTCAGTGGAAGTGATCTTTCAATAATGAATATTTCTAGAATAGGGGAGGGTTCCTTGAAGAGTGACCTAATGATGCTCTGTTTTATTTTGTCTGGATTAATTGCTTATTTGTGTCACCTGGAGTCAGAGGTGAAACATTGAGTCAAAGGTTTCTTAGACTCCAGTCAGTTGTACTGAACGTTACCTGTTTCATCAAAATTTACTTTATATCTTCTTTTATATTTTTTGCTTTGACCCTCTTCCTTCCACCTCCCCCCACACGGCTCTATGAACAAATTCTTTATCTCTAGTGGAGCTGAAGCTTATAAAGCCTAGAAATAGATTTATCGTGCAAAAATGTTGAAAGGGATAGTTATTTCGATATCCCCTTGCATCTTCAGAAGCCAGTAAAATAAAGGTTATATAGTAATTCTAAATGACGATTCACCTGATTCACTTACCGAAGATGCTTTTATAAGGAAGCCTGGACAAAGAAGTATACGTAAATGACTTATACCACATGTGGGTTGATATCAAGTAGGCGGCGGAGTTAGTTTTTGCCATCCTTGAATGACAGTGACAAACGCTAATGAGTATGAAAACTATTTCTTAGTGTGACATATATTGCTGTCTACTAATTCATTCTAATACTGGAGGAAAACTCTTAGCTGACCACAACTGATGCAAAAGGGACTTTTCACAATTATTTGATATGAAAAGAAGTTTCATAGTGAAACTGACATCAAGATCAAAGTATCATTTGAAATCATCAAAACTGAATAATATCTTATTCTTTTGTAATGAAAGAAAATAAAGTGTATACTATCAGTACCCATTTTTTTAAAGGCTCGATTTACTTCTCAAATTGCAACCAGACATTCAACATTTACTGTGCAAAGGTCACCCGAACTTAATCAAATTAACTTAATCAGATTGACGGCTTTCTTTTTTGTTTTCATGTAGTATGCTTGGGTAATTAATTCACTAATTTCATGTTTGTAAATACTTTTCCTTTGCATGAGATGACAATCGGTGCAACAACTATTTTCGTTCACACTGACATTCGAAACTTTCACGCACATGTTTTCAAGAGTGCAAAAAAGTTATAAAATGTTTTAAACCGAAAACGCACACACGCACGCACACACAGAATAAGACCTGTTCCACTTTTTTTAATCTCATAGATACTAGTATACGACGCTTTTTAAATGCACTTCTCTATAGAAAAAAAATGAATGAATGAATGAACGAACGAATGAATGAATGAATGAATGAATGAATGAATGAACGAATGAATGAATGAATTTACATGTCACTTTATTGGTTAATTGTTTCCTTGTAACTTTCATAGTACTCTCTAATATAAATAGATTTATTTCTGCGACATGATTAAAGTTATGTACGTAAACACTTTCTGTGAAGTACAAATGCTATGTCTAAAGTTTTTTTCCAACGCAAGAAACCATCTCTCATTGTTTGCAGACAAAATGGTTGCGAAAAGATTCTTAAATTTGCTGGAAGAATTATGGATACTGAAAGCTAATCAGATTGTTTTAATGTCTACTTTATTTACATTTCCTGATTACAATGCATGGTTATTGACAAAGGTATCAAAATGTCTGTACTGTTGTTAATCTTGCAATCTGGACATATTTATTATAGGTAAATGAAACGTCTTCTGCTGCGACAAAACACGCCAGATATTCGTTACAAACAAGTGTCTTTCAATCGGCTTAAAGCCTTATTCGCATGCTACTTATTTTAACACGTTTTTATTAAAACAAATGCTTTTCAAAAGAAGCAGACGGTAGTACACTTGTAAATATGCAACAGTAGAGAGGTTTTGACAAAACATTATGAAAGGTTAAACAGTTTTCAGTAGGATAACATCTATATGACGTAATTACTCTAGCAGACAGGCAATTAAAATGAAGTTGAACCCGTAGTACCCCATATGAACAGATGACAAAATTAAGTTTGCCTCAGTTATTAACTTCGTTTTCGGAAAGGTTCTCTGGTCAGGGTGAATCAAGCTTTCTGCTTTCAGTAGCAGGAGATAGTTTCATTTGTTACTAACAGGGTAATTCTTATAGAGCTTTTTAGACAGGAGTTGAGCTGTTGAAGTCATAATGAACGCAGAGAGCAATACAGGTTTGAATAATTCTAGAAGACTAGTTCTGAATCACCAGTTGGCATGTCCCAGATGTTTATACCACTTATTTCTTACAAAATACTAAATAAACATGACAGAAATGTTACATAATCAGAATGTTCATTTACGCAGGAATTTGGCAGACATTCTGTGCCAGATTTTTATTTCAAAGTTTAGTAACATCAACGTTTTAATTAGATATTATAGTGGCCCTGGTTTTCATCAGCAGGATTAACCTTTTGTCAGTTGTCAAAAAAGTTCTCTATATTACAGGTTTAAGAAGAGCCATTCCAGAAGGTAATTTGAATAAGAAAAGCTCCCTGAAATCATATTTTCTTTAATGTATAAATATGATAAACTGTATTCACACAAACATAGACAAGTTTATACAGCGTATGGATGTTTTAGTTGGGACGCTCCTATTTTTTCTAAGGGTTTGTCATTGTATGAACAGAAAATGTGTAATGTAGGTTCTTCTACCTGAAATGGCATCTAAACATCGTTCGGACTAAAGTTGAAATTCATTTCTATAGACTTTTGACAGATGCATGTTTTTCGTAGATTTTGCATGGAAAACCATGAACAAGTTTGACGTAAACAATACAAAAGCTAAGTGCTTGATTACTATAGTGGCAATCATTTTGAGTGAGCCTGCCACCCGGGCTTACAGGACAACACTTCTATGGTACACATTTACTTCCGAGTTTATTTTAATCTATATTCAGGGTGCTTGGCGGAAAGGCAATCTGTGACCATTTTTGAACTAGATAGCGACTCACCAACCGGCCACACCAGAACAATTCTCTGACGGAACTCAAATCTTCGGCCTTTAGCTCTGGCGGACACTGTCAACACTAGGCCACGGAGACAGTTACTTAAATACAACATTAAAACATTTTTTTTTTAATTTAGGCTACAGCTTTATGTATCCTTATGCTAAAATCATAAAATCGTCCTGGCAACTGTTAATGATGTATCCAGTATATTATATTTTTTTTAATTCTGCATGTTTCTTTGATAAACTTTGATTGTTCTTTCTCGTTCTGGTTCCAAAAGACGCCACTGGCATCGTTAACTAGCTAACATCAAGATATTTTGCCGGATCAAGTTCATTAATTATGAACAATGCATTTAAAATCATTACAGACAGACTAAGCACTGTTTTCTGTTGTTTTTTTTACAGTCAGGCTAACAACAAGTTTTGTACCCACCTGGATTTAGTAGGAAGCTGCTATGGAACACTGGTGTATTTGTAATTTATGCAAAACATATTATATGGAAAGTACAAAAGTCAACAGTGTACTTTTTCTTTGTAAGACGCTGTCAGCTGAGGATAAAGAATGATCCCATGACCTTTGTTTTGAATCATTGTTGTGAAATGTTAACCAAAGAGGATATTTACTTTACATACCTTTTCTTTATCCCCTATCATATTATTGATTACTAAACTGGAGATGCTATCATAGGAGCAAACATTGGCATGTTAGGAAAAGTTGGGCCATGTATTACTAACCAGAAATCTGCAAGATTCCCCTGTGTGTGTTAGAAAGTACTTTTCTATGTATTAATATAGGCTGACGATCTGATTCATTTCTCGCTTCTTCTTCTACTAGCAGTAATTTCAAGTTAAGTATCTTTTTGTACGACTAAATGAAATATACCAATGGACAAATGAAACTGTGGACTTTAACTTTTTGTTGGAATAACTTGTCAAATGTTCAATTTTACAAGTTTAGAATATTTATCTATCTATAGCATGCTCCTTCATAATTCAAAACGAACAATATTTGTCTGTTCAACATCCCATGACTTAAGGTGTCAAAATTGAAAAACAGCATATTAAAATGTAAACAGTTTTTTTTTCTAAATTGAAGCTTCTGAATTTCCGTTTGTTTGTTTGTTTGTATAGTGTGTGTGTTTTTTGTTTTGTTTCTGGTTGAAAGACATGAATAAACATCGACTTCGAATCAATGCAATACTTCTTGATCGGACACGTTTGGAAAGCATTTCATATTTTGGAAATGGGCAGCTCAAATGTCAGGAATATTCTTAATAACGTCATTTTCTCAAACCATACGTCCAAGAAAGTCTAATTAATTTTCGACGTCCGGTAAGCAAGCCGGTTATTGAAATACGTTGTTGTAATGTTTGGCGAGGACATCATGTGTCATTATGTTGCCTTGGATTGTTGTACAACAGCAAACGGTGATATATGCGGGACAGGAAACACCATTTGACGGACAACTTAGTCCATAATTATATTAATGGGCATTAGATATTAATGAATGACAAGCCGTCTATTACTCGATCCCCAGTAATTCCACCCAAACAACAACATTACCAGCCCTCTCAATTTGTCAACAGTCGTTAACGTTAGAGTACAAAAATGTGCACTCTGTCATTTTCAGTTTCTTGACTGCGAAAGTATAGTTTGTTATGCCTCACAGCAAGATATAGTTGCATCCGTCTCCGTTTCCTGTAATCTTTCTGTTCCAAGTAATGAAGATTTAAAACCACATTTATGTTCATTTTACACCTATTTTATACAACCTGGTGATGCTGGTTTTAAAACAATAACCAAGATGGCTTTAATGTATGAGGTTATGAAGAACTAACCCATGGGAAATAAGTTATAATAAAATCGGTAATTCAAATAACAAATCTTATTTATCAAAAAAAGATATCTTAATGAAACACCTTCCAAGTATTTGAAAGCTGCCTTAAGCAATACTCTATTGATTTCTTTCAAGTTGAACCACTAAAATAATTCTAAAGAAAATGGCATTAGTCTGTTATGTATATTTAGAAACAAGCAAAGTCAAGGTTGACGTATTATAATAAATTTTACGAGTAAATAAAAACAACATAGTGAACCGAAGGAAATATTTTCATTACCTGAACTGATCAGTTTACGTAAGTGTTTCCTTAATGCATTATATGTCAATAACTTTTCCAGAAAACTACATTTCTTGCCTGGACATCGTGTCTGGAAGTTTAGCACATCCTTTCCTCTCCTTACCATTCCAGTTTATTCCTTTCCAGTCGAAACTGTAGCAATATTTTGGCAAAGTAATCGCTATGACATTTTATAAAGTCTCAGAAGTAGTCTATTATTTAGTTATATAGAGCTGCCCCAAGTTTAAATTTTAATAGCAGAATTTTCAAGATTACTTGAAAGATATTTTTACGTGCAAAACCTGGCATGAAATCTGGACAATAAACTGATTTAAATATACAGCAAATATTTACCTAACCGTTAAATATACAGCAAATATTTCCCTAACCGTTTAATATACAGCAAATATTTACCTTACCGTTAAATATACAGCAAATATTTACCTAACCGTTAAATATACAGCAAATATTTACCTAACCGTTAAATATACAGCAACTATTTACCTAACCGTTAAATATATAGCAAATATTTACCTTACCGTTAAATATACAGCAACTATTTACCTAACCGTTAAATATACAACAAATATTTACATAACCGTTAAAAGAAATGATGAATCTGCAACAAACACTTCATGTCTGAACAAGTATAACTGTATATACAAAGTTGACATTTGACCCACCTACATACACTTTCATGTCAATCAACTCATAAACCCGAAAGACACACGAAATTCATTAACCTTTATTAAATTATTAAAAAATATGTAAGATTAGAAAATTGTAAGGATGTCAAACAAAACTACTTTTTTTTTTTTACTGGGAAAATCACCTTTTCACTTTTTCTCTTTAAAGCATTATAAGGAGGTGTTATGTTTCCTTTTTGAGATAATACAAATTGCAGCAAATATACATGTATTGAATGCAAGTCTGTTTCTAAACTTATACAGACTCAGTTTCCACAAAATTAGCAAAACAGTTATGGTCATCTAAGTCATCTTAAACTAGCTACATTATAAGTTGTTTTCTGATTCTGAAAAGCATATCGCAGTATTATACTGTCCATCTTTTTCACAATACATTATATATTTTCTTATTATTACTTAGTGCACAAAAACTTAAGCAGTTAGAGGCAACAATAAAACGCCTTGAAGTCATGACAAGTTAACATGTTCTGCTGTAAATGAAAAAGGCAATATGATTCCCAGGGTTAATTCTCAGTTACTGTCACAGGTGCTTTTGAGAGGAAAGCACAATTTAATTAGACAAATTAACTGTTTTTTTTTTCTACAAAACCTGCACAAAAGCTGTGAAATGGCAGGTGAGTAAATAATCCAGCGATTGTATCAAACAGCGAATGATTTGGAAACATTTAGACCTGCAGTTTCCGATTCGTTGCTGACAATCAATGAAAGCTTTTGTAAACAAATCTGCATTTCTGGAAACTGGTGTAAATCAGAATTAGTGGAAACAGACAGTTTGCAATTAAAATGCCTATTAAAACTATAATTGACATGCAAAATGCATTTTCTCCACCCTCTATTAGTTGTGTAACAAAGGCAGTAATACTGATTTTATAGGCAGGTTTCAAATGTAGCAGAACTGAAATAATAGGAAATGTTACGACTTTATTTACTGAATCATTAAATTCAATGGCACAGCAAATAAATTTAATACGTTACCAAATATTCCAACATCTGGATTCTGTTTTGTGTAGTACAGGATTTAAATTTGTGAGAGAATATTAATAAACAATTATTCTAGGAAATATTTAAACATTTAGAAACGAAATATAGTTTCAGTAACTTTTTTCCCTATTCATTTGCATAAAACATTTTATTCTTTGAAAATTGAAATTGAGTCAATTGCATCATACCTTTTGGTCCACCCACGTGTTCCTGTAAGTAAATATGTTCAACATTTTCAATAGCAACACAATTTAGTATACAAGAGCTTTATAAGACTACTTATTAATTCTATTGAAATTGAGTTATTCAATGTTATACAACCAATTAATGAACTCATCTGATGTCTCACAATGATATATATTGTCATCAGTCAGACTCAATACAGCACCCATAAATGATTTAATCAAATTCGTACTTACGCAAACTCATGATGCTTGATCAAGTTACCGTTGTAGTAGATAGAAGTGCGGAGCAGAAAAAAAGAACGGAAGGATGCCAAATTGTGTCTCCTTTAAAATTTAAAAAAGAAGAAAACAGTATATTGGAGGGGACAGTAATATTCACTGAATGTAATTGTTCATAAGTTAGATTTTTTTCATCCATATTTTTTTCTTTGTGCAGTTTAATTAAATGTGCTCAGTGAAATAATGATTCATGTCTTAAGTCTGGAGAATTAGGGAGATCTACGGACAGTAAAGTGTTTTAGTAGTTTGTCCTTTAAAGGAAGCATTTCTCATTGTAAGCAGTTCTACCAGTATTACTGCCGGAATCTAAAAAAGATCTCTCAGCACAATAGACAGGTGAGCACGATATACAAGACACTTGGAAAAGTGATTAGTTTACAACAACCGGCTAGCACCGGCATCTTATCATGATATTCGAAGTCATTTAAGTACAAATTAGTACTGTATTTATTTGACAATTCATTCTTTTTATACAGATGGCACATTTTTAATTGTGCCTTGTCAGCCTTCCTCTGTTTACTTTATTTTTTTATGATTGTTTGCAGGAGTCTTTGTACTGCTATAGTTAAGCATCTTCTTTAGTTTGCGCTTTGATCTTTTGTGGATACAAGGTAATGAATTTCATGAGTTTAAACTAGGCAGATTATGTAACGAATGTTTACAATTCAGCTTTACAACATAGGAAACTTAATCTTCAACCACTTCCAGATAAATTTTAGAAAGGTTTACATTAATATAGTATCAAAACTAATGGGGAACTTGTAAAAGCTGGAAGAACGAAGTGGGTTTTACAATATCTTTTATATGACTTCAGTTGTTTTATTCCCTTTTTAACGCACTGGGTTTTGTTCTGTTCTCATTTTAATGCATGTTAGCTAACGGTTTTGTCAGTATTTTGTGAAAGTGTATAAATGCTGATAATGATGAATGAGTAAAAATGCAGCCGTAATAGAAATTTACAAGAGATGTCACTGGAACTTGACATATGCCCCCGAAATGTAGCTTTGAAATGAAATTGGTGTAAATATATAATTGCATAAGCCTGTAGAAAAGAAATTAGGTCAAAACAATAGAGCATGAACTGAAGGTAAATGGTAAAGTAATGTTTTTCTGCTTCAGATTCTTAATAATATATGAAAGTTGAAGACATAATTATTCAATGAAATATAAGCTGTGCGTTTGGCCTTGAATACGAACAATACTGTTTTATTCCCAACCCTTACTGATGTTTAATATATAACATGACTTGGTGACAAACATGTTGGTTTCAATAAAATACCCCAAGTGGTTTTGGAGATGTAGCTTGGACAAGATTTTAATATAGAAGTTTAGTAAAAAATGACTAAGGGCCCATTACACTGCCAAAAATGAACCGACCAGAAACTCCTGACGAAATGCACAACTAGGCTTGGTGACAAACATTCCTGTGAAGTTTCAATGAAATCCTCCTAGCGGTTTTGGAGATGAAGTGTTGAGAAGATTTAAATAAAGAATTTATAGTAAAAAATGTCTAGGTGCCCATAACTCTGCCAAAAATAATCCGAGCAAAACTTCTGACGATATGCACAACTAGGCTCAGTGACAAACATTCCTGTGAAGTTTCAATGAAATCCTCCAAGCGGTTTTGGAGATGAAGCGTGGACAAGATTTTAATACAGAAGTTAGAGTAAAAACAATGACTAAGTGCCCATAACTCTGCCAAAGATAAATCGAGCGGAATCTCCTGACAATATGCACAACTAGGCTTAGTGACAAACATTCTGGTTAAGTTTCAATGAAATCCCTCGAGCAATTTTGGAGATGAAGCAAGGACAAGATTTTAGAGTAAAAAAAATGACTAAGTGCCCATAACTCTGCCAAAAATAAATTGAGCAGAATCTCCTGATGATTTGCACAACTAGGCTTGGTGACAAACATTCCTGTTAAGTTTCAATGAAATTTGGAGATGAAGCGAGGACAGTATTTTACCGGACAAACGGAAGGACGGATGGACGGACGGACAGTGTGATTACTATAAGCCTCCCTTCGGCAATCAAAAAGACATATGTTTTATATTAAAGTGTCTTTAAAGTCCTCAAATGAATGCGGTCGTGATCCACAAACTGTCAACAAATACTAGACAACAAAAACCTGAAGACGGCTATCTATAATGAAGCTGTAACTTAAAAGGTGAAAAAAGTGCTGAAAAATCGTAGACGTTGGTACTGGCGTAAAACTATTCAGTAAAACTGATGTTCAAGCAGAAGGTAATTTTTTCAGTGGCATTTTTTTAAAGCTCCAGAGTATTTTAATAGTTTGCTTACAACTTTTAAGTCAAATGACCTTTATCTTCTCCAAAGATTTGGTTTGCCAGTTGTAAGTTAGCTTGTAACTTTAGTTCAACACGTGGGACTATGTCGTCATTAAGTCCGAACTTTCCACAAATGGAGTGTTTTCTTATTCATTTTAAACATCAACTACAATATTAAGGCACCATTTCATACGGACAATGACTCTGAGCTTGTACAATTTGTTATCATTTAAATGGTTAATTTTAACTTGAGAATACTTTTTACAGGCAGTCTTAAGCAAGTTGTTCATAGTTCTTTCGCTCTTAACAACTTCTAAACAAATGTTTATGCAGGCTTCAAAGAAGAGAGGCTACATATTTTCTTATGGGGTCAGTCTGACGAAAGACGATTTCCGATTAACCGCATTCAGGATGTTAACAAATCACAGCATGTTTTGGCATGGTAAGTCGATATATTAAACTTTTTTCTTCTTTAAAACACACTTTAAAGTCTGCTTGAAATCAATAACTCAAGAGTAACTGCACCCTGGACCTTCAGACTTTACAAGATGGTAGATGATTTTCTACTATTTTTCAGCCCATGACATTAAAGATCAAGCCCACATGGGCTCGAGCTTTGAAAACAAGTTGGCCTGATGTCAAAAACTTTATTGAAGATATTGGAAATGTGTTTATGGGACGCAGATGTCCCTGCCGTGCTTAAATGTTGACAGAATATCATAGGCAGATAGTTAAAATGAAAGGAGAGGCTGGTGGAATGTCGAAAGCAGAATAACTATTGTAGGTATGTAACGACTATGTAATTACTGCAAAAAATAGTCCTGTAAATGTGGACAAATTTGGTTTTTATTGAAAATTTAGTTGAAAAAAGGTCATATAATTCTTACAAAATTGGAAGTTTCATGTCGAATTTTGAAAAGACAGTGTTCGCAGGTCACTTGTTTTTCAGGTTTTTTTTTACATATTTTTAACTTACAGAAAGGCAAAGAGAAATTCAAAAATGGGTTTTTGAAAAGAAATTATCCAGCATTTTATGCCTTTTCGCGGAGAAACATATACTGTAAGTAATTAATTGTTTTGTGCAATGTTTAAACTCTTTTTCAAACATTATAGAACTAAATTGAAAAGGTGCTATGAAAATTCATTTTGCTTATCAGATGCAATCTTAATCAGCAATATCTGATGAATAGCTTACATCGACGAATGATTTATACAGGGTTGTCGACTTGCAGAAAATCAGCCTTCAATATATTTCGTGAGGTTTTACACAATATATCTCATAGGTTTTCGTTGCCTCAGAATGATGGAAAACTACAATTTAATGTATTTCAATATCGCAAAGACTTCTTTAATTATTGTTTTCCACAAGTCTTGTCACAGCTGAGAAGAGTTACAGTTTTCTTAGTCTATAAATGTTTTACCTACACCTGCGTTGAATTGATGTTATTTTTTTTTATGTTGTGAAACATAATTTTGAATTTGTAACTCCTGACTGAAGTTTTGCGCTTTTCTTAGTTCTACCTCTTTTCTACATCTTGTTAAAATTCCTACAAAGATTGATAATTACATTACAGTGTTTCGCTTAAATTCCAAGATAAAAACAGTTTATGATTCAAAAGTTAATAGATAAAAGCCCTATATAGTAATGTCTGGCATTCTTTACAATTGCTAAAATTCATTTTGTACAAGAGTAAAAAAATAGATCATCACAGTATAAAATGACCTAGTTTTCGGCATACAATTTTAGATGTATGTCAAAGGTAAACTACTTCCATTTTAGCAGTCATTGAGACATATTGTAGCAATTAACAACTGGACAGTCCCTTTCTCTAAAAAGAATTTTGGATTATCACTCGTCAGGTCTGCAATCGCATTCCTACTATGTAGTCAGAAATATGCCTTTACATCGACTTGAAGTTTTGCCATTTTATTTTGTTATTTCCGTATTTTGCCAGATTTCTAGCTAGCCCGCCCCTTTCCTTAATTGTCATACTTCGCTAATGGACTTGAATCTGATGCTGGAACTCTGCCTGCTATAAAATAACATTTTAATAATGATAATAATAAT
This sequence comes from Cyclina sinensis, assembly GCA_012932295.1. NCBI lineage: Eukaryota > Metazoa > Mollusca > Bivalvia > Venerida > Veneridae > Cyclina > Cyclina sinensis. Next base: position 22,239,565 of record JAAONU010000012.1, on the reverse strand, counting down.
AATAAATTATATAATATAAAATAATAGATTATTCACACAATTTACAAACAAAAATTATATTTATTTAACACTAAGTATAGCAAGTGTTAGGTATAGGTAATGAAGTCCTTGTTTTTTTTTTTTTTTTTTTTTTTTTTTGATAAATACAATGGCATGCTATTGTGGTATAAAACCCAGTAAGGATAAAATGACGAAACAAGGATTAGATCAGGCAGCCGTTTCAAGAACAGATGTCCTATAATCTGTCTTCAAATATTTTGCTAGCCCAATCAAAGGCAAATTAGCTAAGTTAGTAACAACTCTGAAATAGGATGTTTGGACTTACTGACGAATGTGTAGCATAGTTTGTGGTACAAAAGTAAGACATAACAAAGAAAGTTACTGAGACGGAAATATAAAAAGGCAAATATTTTTAACACGAAATAATATTGTGGAGCTGTCAAGATTAATCTAAAATATCTAAAAGACAAATTTTATTCTGGTTGAAAGTTTTTCGGAATTCATTAGCTTTTGTTGTATCAAACGTTAGATCTTGATTATAAAAGTTTCAATATTTTTAGCTGTCATGGTATCGTTTTCGCATGAAGCAATTTCGGTTTTGCATGTTACGTGTTAGAATACTTCTTTGACAGAAAAACAATACCCGGACAACAGCGTGAGTAAATGTCATAACTTTAAATTATGTCTTAGAAATGACATAAAAGGTTCTCAGAAAAGGACAAACGGTTTTATGTTTAAATGAGATTTCATTTGAATCGTATTATTTTGGAGCTTCTGAATATAGTATGACTATAGAGCAAGAGAAATAAAAGAATATTATACTATTTATTTTACTAATATATCCGTTAAGTACCGCAACCAATTAATAAGCTATAGAAAGTTGTTTCGAAAATGGACTTTGGCATTTTTATTTACAACCGTTGAATCTTGACATCTTTTTACCATTTACATACATGTCAGAAACAGTCATAGATTGTCATTTTCAAACAAGATTTAGATAAGCTGAAGCAAGCATGGGAAAGGAAACTGCCGAAATCTAAACAGAAAACATCAAAGCAACAAAACAAATGACTAAACAACTGAATATAAACTGTCTTTATTCTACATAGGAAAACCATACAGGTACGTCAAAGTCGTCATTGTTACACTGAAGTGTGAATAATGAATGCATAACAGAGTTATAACAACAATAAGTATCTAAAGTAAGAAAACACTATTCTATGATTTTTGTCTGTTACCTGGAAGATAATTCTGATACTCTAGAACATTATGGAAGTGTGTGTATCTTGATGATGTTTACCACTTGTTCTACGGTTTGCCTGCCTGTAAAAATGCTTTACTCGCTTAACTTTCATACCAATTAGAATATTCCAGTAGGAACGCTCCTGATTTTAACGAGAAACAATGGTATATAACGCAAGCTTGTTCTGCATAATTTCATGTCTCGATCCCTTATCTTTATAGGCAAATTTGATGTACCCCCAATCACAGGATATAGTTTATTACTTAATTACTCTGATAGGTCTCTCGGAGAAAACAAATAATAATGGAAATAATACAGGTAAATATGTTTATTTTTTAGTAGCAGTGTTTCGCTAGGTAAGTTATAGTCGCAAAAATTGAAACAATATAATATTATGTCTGACGGACACGCACTCACTTTCACCATGGGTGTTGCTTTTGATCCACAGTCTTTTTCCAAAGGTTTGCTTGAAAGTATTGGCTCGCCCAAAACTTGAGACTTAATTTTAAATTGAAAAATTAAATTTGTTTGACTTATTATTCAAAGAAAAAGGGAGTGTCTTTATGATAAAAGCAATGTCGTCTTACTTATAAGCTATAATGTGAAAACTTTTCTAGGCTATGGTGATCATCGTATGGTCCAGACAAAGGCCTTCATCAACCTGATTTGGGTAGTCCCATAGACTGTTATAATTCTACTTTGGACAAATGTCTTGTTATATTTGCATTCTTCATATTCTATATAATGCAATAAAGAAAGTTACTTATTCATGGCTTCGTGTTGAAAAAAGTAGAGACAAGACAGATTACCCGAGACAGTATATCAAAACATCATAAAAATCAAGGTTCATTATTTTCAGTTCTTCAGTCACATCCATCGAAATATTGCAAATGCACCACAAGCCAGTTTCACAATGTGGTAAATATTTAATGTTTAGTCATACATATATTTGAGTAGTAAACCTTTTTATGCTAAATTGCAAAGTAACTTTTAAGTCTGAAATAGACGCAAACTAAGCCATGTCAAAATGAAAATTTAATTTCAGGTTCATTTTTATTTGTTTCAGAAATTATGTTAACTGTAAAGTAGTTTTGATACACGCACCTCAAATACTCTAATTGTTATATATTTAATATGATACTTTATGGCTTTCGTTATAAGGTGGGATTGCCTCAACCTCTTGTCACCTATTACGAGGCAAATAAAGCACGTATGATCTCATAGGGCAAGAAAACAAAGATAATTAGAATATATTGTTCGATATCATAACAAAACGGCTGCCAAGTGATGGGTATTAATATCAAAGCTTTTTTCAAAAACAGTGGCTTCTTAACATGCTAATAATTATGTAACCTGCCTGTTTTTTTAATCAGTTGTGTATTCACGACGGAGAAGAAAATCTTAAGGAAACAGTGATGTGCAATGGTTGACATAAATTATCTTTAATATGTATTTTTATTTGAGAAATTTTCTTTATTAATTTGTATAAAAAGGCAGGAGCACTTTTAAAAAAGACAGGGAGCAAACTAATATTTTTCAGACTCGTTAATAACAAACTAGCTACTAAAAGACTAGCTTCGAATTCATCAACAATATTCACTTGTATTTCTTTTACTCTACAGCAATTTACCTACATTTTGTTTATGAGATGTACCTGAAATTAAAATCGCTATTGTCAAGAAGTAAGGGAGCTGAAATAAATTTTAAAAAAACATTGTCAGTAATAGAGCTCATCCAGTTGAAATATTTTACAATAGATAAAAATGATTTTTTTCTATTTAGTTTTCTAAACTTTTCTTAATAAGAAGCAGTTTTATTAATTCATTTAATTGAAAAAGAAAATTGGTCTGAGTCACATACATGATCGAAATACGCTTACTGACAAAAAATTTACAGAAACCTCTTTTCACATGAAAGCAAAGGTTAACCTTGGTGACGAAGAACAATGCAGTTTTATTCACCTCATGCAACTTGCTATCATATCACTGATATATAAAATCTGTCTTAAAATTCTGCAAATTGTTTGTCTGGAAGAATGTCTGATTAAGTAGTATTTTATCATATTTGTTTACAAACACTAGGGAATCTGTGAATCAGCAGAAACTGGTGAAAACGACTGGGAAGTACACACATGAAATTTCTGTGACAAAGAACTATTTACTATTTTAACAGTCCGCAGATACAGCAGCTGTGAAAAATACCTATTCGGTCCTGTAAATAATAAATTTATTGCAAGCGTCCAAAAGTTGGGGACATTAAAAGATATAGATATTTAGTCGAATTATTTCCTTTAAAATATTTGGAGACTCTCTGGGCTCATCTTAAAGAGCATACACTGCTTATTACCAAACTACTTACAAAGCCAACACGTGTTCACAACTTATTTAATATTTGGGTAGATATTGTACCAAGTAATCATGTATTCTGACAAAGAGGGCCATGATGGCCCTACATCGCTGTACCACTGCTCTTAACAGCACGGGCCTGTGAAAGACATTCAACGAAAGTACAGCATACTTAAATGTCCAAAATTGTTCACTTCAGTTTTTGTTTACTAACAACAGACCCCTTAGACGAGGCCAGTTTTAAATTACTTTTCTGTAACTTCAAGAAAAAAAACTCAGTCAGAAAGTCTAGGTTAGCCTCAGTCAAAATTGAAATGTAAACGAAAAAACTATACACGTCCAAACTTCGAGAATGTTGCGTGAAAAAAAAGATAAGTAGGTCATTTAAAGTTTATCAAATGTTGAAGTTGAAATTTACTTATAAAACCGTACAAAGTGTCAAAATCTCAAACACAAAGCGTAGGTCAGTAGGTTTAGGTCGGCCAAGGCCGAAGTTAATTCTGTTTGCATACTGATAGGTTTTTGAACATAAATTTTTCTTCTGAAAATTTTCAACGGACTTTTTTATTCTCATATAAGTTTTTATAAAAGTAATGACTACTTGCATATGATCACGTTTGCTTCCATGGCTATGATTTAAACAAATTTGGGTCAGAACCATTAGACTATGCTACTCAACATATACCACATCTTTCGGCTTTACACTTTTAAAGATTTTTCTTGTTAAAGTTAAGTTGGTGTTCCCAGGGACGGCCCAGTTTTTACCAAAGGGTCATGATTTTACCAACTTTTGTGGAGGGCCACAACACAATGTCATAAACTATATTTGAACTCTTTTTGAGGTTTCTGGCAAAAAGACTTTTGAAATTTTCCTATGTAGATAGGTCTATGTTAAATGAAAAGTTACCCCTATGACGGGGTTAGTTTTAACTCTAGGGTCATTAAGTGAACAATTTTGACAGTGGTCCACTAAACCATGCTACAACGGTTTTAGAGAAAGATTATAAAAGATTTTCCCCTAAATGCCCACGAAAAATGATGCCTGGGGCGGGGCCAATAGTGATCCCAAGGACATAATTTGAACAATCTTGGTAAGGTTTATTTAACAATGCTACATATAAATAGCTAGACTTCAGGCCCTGCAAATTCAGAGAACAAGAGTTTCTTCCATATCATGGTGCATCACCATGTTGGCGGCCTCTGCGCGAAATCAGTTTATATCAACGGCCTCTCTCTGCATCAGGTTTTCTCACAAAATGTTACGGACGACAGGCAGATTAATCGGACAGATATCAGTTCAAACAGGTAGTATGCCTTTAAATAAACGGAACTTTTAATATGTCTTTGCTGTGCATAATTGTGTCTACTTTTTAATTAGCCGTCATTGCGGCCCAAGATTCGGACTGATTATTTAGTGGTGTACTGATAGGAAGGACCACAACCTCGGCACTAGTACAGGCTGAAATCAGTTATTGCTTTGATAGCATACATAACAGCCACATACAATATACTCATCTTTTCAATATTCTTCAAGAAAATACTGATAAACTGGTCTATATACATGAAATTCTTGTACAACCTCTTCTTAAAGTTTTGGTCTCTCTGCACAGCCCTTGGGCGGCAAAAATAGTGGCCCAAGGAAAATATTTCAAATAATCTTGGTAGAGATCTACTAGACAATGCTACAAACCAAATTTCAGAGATCTTGGCCTGGTGATTTTAGACAAGAAAACTTTGTTGTTTTTTTTTCATAGCCATATCTACTTGAGTTCTGCATGGAATCAAATTCTTTGAATAGCTCTGGAAGAGCACTACGGATTGAAGCTCGTTGCTGACTTACATTAACTTTTGATGTAGTTTCAGAGAATTTGACAAACGTATTCATTGAATTAAATTACATGATTAGGTAATATTCTTTTAAGTCACATGCAGTTTTATCCAACCCGTGCAACACACCTTTCTCTTTTTCACAATTTAACTGTCAGTACACGTTTAAAACTGCACATGCTTCATCACCGTAACCTACGGCGTATAGGATGCTTTGATTACCATAACAGATGCTGACAACGTTCACAAAATTGTCAATCATTTTGCATTAATGAAGAAAATTGCAAACACCTTTCATTCAAGCTTCCAGTCAAACCCTTTCCGCTCAATTATTTTTTAAAGCCTCACTACTTGCATTACAATATTTGTAATGGAACTTCAGTATAATTTATCTTCAGTTGATGGTAGATTAAATTTTCTGTGAAAAGTTGGTGCACTGTAATAACTTGTATAAAAACTAGGATTTTAGGTATAAACATTCAGAACCCTGAAACCATAGATGTCTATAGTGCAAATGATCGTAGAAGCTTCATTACAGTTTAGGAAAAAAACATTTCTAAGCTGTCAATTTGTAATGGAAAAATCAGTAAAGAGATTAAATAAATAGAAAAATAGAAAAAAATTCAAAGCACGTTTAATTTCTTTTCAGTAAAAACTTCAAAAAAGCAAGAAAAACAATAGAGTTTGTAAGAGCGTTTTTTGTCAGAAAAGAATTTTTTGTCTGTTTTAAATTCTAATTTTCTTTACACCCTAGAACCATAAATCTCTTATAGGATTAGAGCTTTACCCTGTAACGTTTGACGAACTCAGTAACTTAAAAGTATTTAGAAACAAGAAAGGGGATAATTAACAATTATAGCACAATATACGAGAAACATAAAGCATAGCCATTAATTTTACTTAAGTGTACTAATTAATTTATTCAGAGATTTAATACACAGTGAGTGTTGCGTGTATGGGCGGCAACTAGTTGTCAATAGTAAAACTGGAATAACAAATTCAGTTAATAACATACTTCAAGTTCCATTATCGCATTGATTTTATTGATATATTATTGATATAGAACTATAAATGTACTAATAGGATAATGATCGAACCATGTTGCATTCACTCTAAAATAAGGTCTTTCGTATTCAAGTCATTTCTACTTATAATATTTGCTATATCGTTGAGAAAAAAATTACCGCACTACATTTCTTACATGTTCATTGGTTTAAAAGCAAAGTTAAGAATGGCTTTGGTGCAAATAAAGACCATTTCCGGCGGTAAGACATCTTCCTTGGTAAAATAAGTTCTACTTGTAATTGTGATCCTTGGTCTTAAAACGTAGGTACAATGCGTAATAACGAAAGTGCTGCTATAAACTTACTTTGTTTTATTTGGTTACGTTCTCGTAACAGTCAGAATTGTATCAGTCAAGCCGTTCACTGACCATCAATCCAAGGGAAGGCCAATTTATTCCCATTTCTCAGTAAGAAACTGCCAATTTTCTGACTTGAATGGTGAAAATCGGAAGTTAGGGTCAGTGACCAGATTTTCATCAGTGAGAGGTGTAGTGACTCTATGACGGCTTTAAAACAATGATAATGCATACTGTTGTTGAGATGAAGACACAGCTTCGGAAATATATGCATGGTTTATTTCAGAACATGTAAAAGCTAGCAAATAAACAGAATATAAGACTGCGTCAAATGTGTACAGATTCGATCTGGGGGTAGTTTGCTGTTTTCATAAGCATATATTCCAAGGTAAATATGATACTTCAATACAGACAAAACTTATCATTACTAACACTATCTCATCATATGATAACTATATCTTTCAATCAAAGTCATTTGGCTCCAGTGAAGTTGTGAATACTGCTTTCAAGAAGGTTCACTAGCATTGAAAACGGTGAAAAATCGGTATCAAGTGTTTTCAATTAGATGACCACAGTAGTTACTTTGCAACTTAATTTATGGTGTAGCATAATCTTTTCTGTCAGCCACATACAATCAACTTGGAATCGATCATTGATGAACTTCTGTTTTCCAGTCATGTCTGACCTTGACTTTGAATAAGTACAAAGCAAGATTAAGAGTCACTATCCTAATCTCTTGCTCGGTATAAGCATGTGTTAATTCTAGACAAATGTTCTTTCTTCGTGCAATTGAAAGAGACTTACCTTCAAAACGGTGTGTTATAATTGTATAAATATGGAATTTGTTTGTCATTTTTTTTCAATGTATTTTTGGTCATCTTATGGAACAACATAAACTGATTCACAGAATAATGATATTCCTTTGTTAAAATATATTCTCTGAATTTTGCAGTTATTTTTTTACCGCTGAAACTATGTTTAAGGTTACAAATAAAGTGCACATAGGTGTTACAGCTTTTTTACTGCCCCTTTATGTGTGATTTTTATCTCTGAGGAACACACGATCCATCTCCTTATGACCTTGACCTTTGACAGCAAACCAAGTTTGTTACATCCAGTAATTAGGTAGTCTTCGTGAATTGTTATGATATGGCTTTTCGGGTTTCAGAATATTATAATCTTTCTAAAAGTAGTTTCAATGTAAACTTTTCGGAAGTGCTTAGAAATTTATGCATTTCTCAAAACAAAAGAAAGAAGATAAGAGTAAAAAAGCTAGACGCAAAAAGCGAACAGAAAAAAGAAGCAGAGACAAAATTGCATAATTTACCATGAAGAGACTTTTTGAGGTCCACAGGAGTCTGATAAAACAGCCACATCTGAAGTGGGCAATTAGACAGCCAGATCTGTAGATTACGTGACTAAGTGCGATCTAATCCAAAGCCAGCTACCACGCGTCACTGCTGCCCCTGTTTTGTTGTTGTTGGTGGTGGTGGTGGTGCTTTTTTATTTGTCTCTTGAGTACATCAAGAATCTTAAATTTCTAATTTAATTAAGCATAGTCAGAAAAAAATCCTTTTTTAACAAATATGTATAAAATTTTACAGGAAAATATGACTCTTTATATTTTTATAATTTTAACAACTATTATTATAATCATCATCACCATCATTCGGAGCTCAAAATAATCGTAAATGAGTGTTATGAAAGCCACCTGAAGAAATATGCTGGTAAAGGCTTCTAGCAGATATAAGAGTCAGAGTTTCTTTGCATTCATTGTTTTTCAATAAGTCTTATTTACTTTACCTCAAAGTGATATGAAACTCACCTTTGTAACAAATAAGTAACCAACGTCAGTCTTATTAAATTATGATTACACAGCAATGTTTTTGATAATTTCATAAAAAGGTAAATCATGTTAAGCTGAGAAACTGCAAAAAATGAGGCTAATACCTGTGGGAGAAAATTATTGTAACTTAAACAATTACACGGTATACACCAGGGACAACTTTATTCAGGTTACTTTTTACTTTCTTTGCTTGCTAAAGCTTAAGTTTTAACAAAAATAACCTTTTTACCATCCTCATTCGGCATGTTTACAATGTCTTATGCATTTCAATTTCAATGCCATGTTTTAATAATTGAACCACTCTTTCACTAACAACGTATATAGAAGTCAAAGCGTTTTAATAGTAGAATATTTGAATCTTGTTATAATTATCGCTATAGGGGATTCTTTTTGTTTTCTAAAGTAAACATATCCAGAACAATAATGTTTACAAAGATGCAGACGATATTGATAATATCATCAATTAACATGCATTAAAGCAGGAAATTAAAAACAAAGCTTTTCATTTACATAAAAAAAAGAAATGCAGCAAAGTTATTTCAGCTCCGTTAATCGTTTAAATATTTACATATTTATGTCAGCTAATGTACTGATAACAATGGAATATCAGTAAACGAAGTCCGACTTCTCTGAATGAATGAAAGTAAAGTCTAAGCATGAGCTCTAAAATTTTGATGCAAGATTTGACATTTATAACTTTGCAATTACCGATCTAAGTACGAAGAAGAGCAGTAATTACATTCTATGGGAGATAAATATTAGGTCATCTGATTGTTGTGCGCTCGAAAAAGAAACAAAGAAAAATTCAAAAGCAGACAAACACCTGCGAAAATTTCAAGGAGTTAAACAAAACAAAGTGTGACTTGCAGTCAATATTTTACGATTTTATTTTGTTGTAAATGTACTACATTCAAACTGTTTAATATTTTGCCAGTAAAGAAATTATGAGAAAGTAGAGATGTTCAGAGTTCAGACGGAAAAATGACTATCCGTAAACACAGCACCCAAGCATTCGACACTGTGTTGCATAGCCAAGACATAAATCTAAATGTACCAGGTAAGGTCGGGGAACATTTTCATTGTATCATATAGAAATTAAATCATTGTGTAACTTGGGTAATTGCATCGTCGGTGACCCCCCGTACATATTCCGCACAACTACATTATGTAGTATTATTGGGTTTCCGACGATGGGGTAATTGAAATAGCATATGTCTTCATTCAGTATGACCAAAACACGGAAACACCTTTAAATAATTTGTTATGCTAAATACTGATGCTAATTTGGCAAACTATTTTGATATTTAAATTTGTAAAACGCCTACTCTAATGGCAATCAGATATGAGATGGAAAACGGTTATCAAAAAGGAAATCTGGTATTGAAGGCTCTCAAAAAGAAGACAGTGTTGTTATAAGATTTTGCAGTATGAGGCAATTTAATTGTGCTGATTTTTTTTCAATATAGAAAAAGTGTAAACATTTTTTTACAGCGTAAACATCATTTTTCATGAACAAAGAGTTCCGCTCACGACGGGACAATATACGCCAGAAGGAAGCCATTGTCACTGAATAACCTTTGTCCGAAACATGTATTATCCAGCTTCTGGCAAGTTTAGTGCACTAAGAATATCTATTTCTACTCGCTTCAATGAAATAAAAATCCGACCAAAGTTTATTCTGAAAGCGTTTAAAAGGATATTGAGTGGATGTAAATTATATGGGTCAAACCTTTGCCCTTAAACAGTGATCTTGACCTGATAGTGGTGCTTTTAGAAAATGGCGGTTCTGCACGTCGTCTCGTTAAAATAAACAATTGACCAAAGTTTCATGAATATCCTTCTAACTGTTCAAGAGATAGAAAGCGTACAAAAAATATGCCCTTAACATGCAATATCCGAACATGTACAACTTAAGCGAACCTGGAATGTTGGTTTTGTAAGATGCCTTAATGAGATAAACATCTGACCAAACTTTCATGAATATCCTGCAAGGGGTTTCGGAGATATGGAGCGGACAAGAATTCTATGGCTCAAGTTGTCTCAATGAGATTAATATTTGACCATAGTTTCATGACTATCCTTATGTGGATCAAGAAATACAGAGCAGGCACAAATTTGCTAACTGACGGACAGACGGAGGGACAGTCACTCGGACGGACGACCAGAGGAATAACATAATACATCCATGCGGGCGAATAAAATGCTTACGACTTGAAAACAAAATCTTTTATCCGGAAGCAGCAATTCTACACAGGTATTTTACTGGTTCTACAATTAATAATCAGAGAGCAATGAATGTCACCGTATAAGTCAACTTCCACACTCAGAGAAGGAAAGCAATAAACATTTCTGTCAACCACTAACAATCAAATGCCATGTGGAACTAATCATCGATTCATGCTTTTTTATTTTTTCAGTCTTGTTTCAAGGTGATTTTCAATCAGTACACCATCAATCAAGAGTCATATTTAAATACTTCTTGACTACTCTTCCAAACTTATTTCTCTACGGCATACGGCGCAAAGTCTGGATAGTTGTTACTGAAATTGTTCTATAGGGGAAACTTTTCAGTTTCGAACCTTTAACATTTGCATTCAACTGAAAAACTAAATCATGTTCTAAGAATGTAAATGTATACAAGATAAAGAATCTTATCTTGACTGTTAACATAGAGGATTAAAAACTCGAAAACCTCATTTATCTACTGTGCCACTTTATAAAGTGTATAAACATATTTCTTAAGAATTACATTTTGCAAACAATTCAGACTAAAGGTGAATTGCTACATAAAAGTTAAATCTTATAATTAAATACACAATCTAACAACAAATCATTATAATTCATTACAATGTTTACTTGAGCATTTGTTTTCAACAAAATAGTAAATAAGAACCATAGAACTACATGTTTAAAATTAGTAAACATATTCAACCAAGATTCAGAATCTCCAGTTTGAAGCTGTTTGAAGCTGTCATACTGAATGTTAGAAGACAATGAACACAGAAAAAACATTAACTATTTCGATGTAAGTTCTGTAATATAAGTCAGTGATTTAGTATTTGTTTTGTTATTATACAGTACGATGAATGAAAGAATACATCTACTAAAAGAACATTATTAAAACGACTTCCTGCAAAGCCGCAAGTGACTTAGCAAAACTGATTTTTTAGGTTTATTTCCAACATTACAAAACTAATCAAGAGAAAACGTACAAGCCATATCGTAACACTTGATTACAAGACGGCCATGTTTCAGAGATATTGAGAGCTAGACTACTGATTTAATCTGGTCAGACAAAGCTTGTTTGGCCATCGTTTACTTAATGAAGTCTTGGTAATCGACTATTCCCACAATACATTACCAAACAACATCGCTCTAACACTTTCCTGGACATCATTATTTTAGACTTCCATTATTTATCTCGGCTTATATTTATTTCTCCCCTTTTTTCGTCCAGCGTCAGGTTTTAGTTACTTTGGCAGAATATAATGAAACTGCTTAATTTTCCTGCGTCTGAGAAAAAAGTCAAATCGTCTTGTTAAGAGTCAACTCATATGATGCAAACTTATCTGTTGTTGTTGATGTTGATGTGTGACTGTATGCGTGTGTGGAGCTGGGCAGGGTGCGTGGGGGATAAAGTGCATGTTGTTTTCAATTAAGTTTATGATGAAACAACCACCCAGCATCCCTTAGCAGTACACTACAATGACGCAGTCAACTGAACTTCTATTTTTACTTTAGACATGCTACACTGCTACTCATTTCGAAAAAGATATCAACAGTACTAAGAACAGTAAAAACAAAACATGTGTAACTATGTCCTAAAGATTTGAAAATTATGTTTGACGTGAATAAATTAAGGGTAACAAGTATCAATATACCTCCTATTTCCAACAGAATATATTCAAAATCAAGAAACTGCTCTCTCAAATTTAGGAAAAAAAGTAAATATATATAGGACAAGGAAAGGTAAACCCAATCTCTCGAAATTTTGTTTATGGGGTATGAAATGACACTATCAGTATCACTTTGTGTTTGTGTGCGCATGTGAAGGGGCTGTAAACTAATCTCAAATCCGTCGATATCTTCACTGAATTGTTCTCAACTTATTTCTTTTACATTTTGAAGGTCTGTATAGCGTTTATTCCATTACAAAACGGCACAAAAATTGTATCATGGAATACACAACTCATCAGTCATAATTAAGTTTCACAAAAGTTGTTTTGAATGACAACAAATGTGAGTATTTCCAATGTAAAGTGTTGGATACCGGTGAAGGAGATGCAAGAAAACAAAACTGGACTAATTAAACTTTAATATCAACCAATAAATTCACAAAAGATGTGAACTGACAGGTGAATAAATAATCCAGAGAACTGATTTAACTAGACGTAATGGATGTGATTTTTTTCCACTGTAGTTTCTTGTACTCAGAGGAAATAAAAGGTAACTAAGGGCAACAATAAAAGCCTATGTGCTGTTATTTAATCTATTTATCAAACTTATATAGCACAACCATTTAATGAAATTTGTTAATAAGATTGTTTAATAATATTTTTTCACTTGTTTTCTTTCAAGAAAATTGAATCTTGACTATTTTTATTATCAAAAACAAGCTATACATATTTTTGACGGATGCAATACATTTTTAATATTCGGATTTTACTCAGGTAAAGATATATATTCTACTTTTGAACGAGATTTAAACATAATGAGTATTGCATAATCAGCAGTAAAATAATGCATTCAGCATAGGCAGAAGGTGTCAGTCAGAAAACTAATTAGTCATACAACGCAAATATCAAGAAATAGTTGTAAGCAGATGATGTAGACAGCGATTAATGTGTAAAATTTCTTTAGCCTGTATCTGCTACATTCTGAAATACGAAATAGTTTTTCTTTCACTGTTTTACTTTGCCATTGTATGAGAAGTGTGGATACCTGGTGAATGTGTTGACTGCAAATTTAACAACTGCCTGCCTCTCGAAAAGTTTTGCTTGCTTCACTTTCATGCCCATTAACGAAACGCTGCTGATGAAAAAAACTCGCAATTTTGAGTAACGTAAACATTTTCGATTCCTTGCCTATATTGATTAAAACATTTTCTTGATTACTTCAGCAGGTCTCACTGAGAAAAATACCAAAAATATTACAGACAAGACGTCTGGATTAAATTACAGAATACTTTTACTAGTATATATCTTAAGGTCACCTAACTTTATTTTACTTTTATTTAAGTTCTCCTCACGGACAAAGTTCCTCCTAATTCTAGCAACTTGTGTCGACACAATCGAAGTTTTTAAAGGAATTTTAAAATAGTTTTGTGCTTTTATTAGCGATGCGTAAAACGTGTCTGAACTATTAAATAAACGGTCTTATCAGCAAAAGAACAAGGAATTATAATTGTAGTAAAAACCAACATCAGTTGTTAGTGTAGTCGATAATATAACTCTGACATGAAATTGTTTTAATTAAAAGAACAAATATTTCATTCACTATGACCGATGAATTTAGCCGAAGAATTTTAATGCAAAGGACAGCTATAATATCTTAGACCATATTTCAAGTAACAGAAGCCTACTGCTATCAAAGTCTATCAATTATTATCTACCTGTTTTCTTGAGCAGATGTGTTTACCTGACAATGTAAAAATAACTTCGCTCTTATGATAAGCCTGTCTAACAAGATATGTTTAAGAAGTTTCTATTGAAGATTTTTTATGTACAAATTGACATGATTTGACATATTTATCTTGATATTAGCTTGCTAAGAATGTCAGGGGCATCTGTTGAAAAAAAACTGTTTCTTGTTATTGCATAACGATTTTTTTACAATAAATATGATGTGTTTTGGCTTTGGTTCTTAATCGATTTGAAGTATTTTATCCCTGAAGGTGCAGTACCTGTATTACCGTCAATAGGGATTTCCTGGTACTCGTGCTTATCCTAAAAAAGAGGGCCTGGGACGCTTCCCTGAAATGTGCGGTATGAGATCCAAAGGAACACATGGCCACAGAAAAAATTCATTAACAAAAACATTCAAACATTCTAACTTTCATTAAGATCGGAAGAAAAATGTGTTCTCTACAAAATCAACAAAGTTTTTCTATGACTTAACCTGGTAACCTAGTTTCTAACCCATGTGACTCAATTTCGATTAAGGCCTAGAATCCACCAAAGCAACATTCTGACTAATTTTTCATTCAGATCTGATAAAAAAATGTGACCTCTTGAGTATTAAAAAAGGTTTTCCTATAATTTGACACGGTGACCTAATTTCTGATTCCATGTAACCCGGTTTTAAAATCATCCAAGAATTCATCAAAACAAACACTTTGACCAAGTTTCATTTAAAACTGGCCAAGAATGTGACCTCTAGAATGTTAACAGTTTTCTGTGAATTTACCCAGCGACCTATTTTTCCCGCATTTCCCTGATTTTGTAATATTTAATTGAGATGAATATACTTGTCAAGTTTCGTGAAGATCCGTTCAAAATATGGTTTGTACATCGAAAAATAGTATTTTTAATTATTGCACCCAGTAAACTAGTTTTTCGACCAATGTCACCCAATTTCAAATTCGTTAAGGTTTAATTTCATTAAGATCCGATTAAAATTGTAGCTTCTAGAGTGTTTACAAGCAAAATATGAACGGACGCCGGACAGACGGACGGACGACGCACTAAAAAGTCACCATGGCACTTCGTGTCAGGTGAGCTAAAATTTACAAAAGATGATTGTAAGTATGTGCATTAAAAGCAAAATCTGCAATTAACTTGAACCACAGAACTGCTGAACTAAACCTGTTCAGTAGTTACATGTATAGTGTTTCAGCAGAAAAAAGGCGTTTTGTTTGGGTTTTTTTGTTGTTGTTTTTTTTAATTCGTTACAATGGTTTTCCAGAAACTGCACAAAAGGTTTATAAGCATTTTCCCAGCATTTATTGTCATACTTTGGGGAATGACCTTATCTGAAAAATATTATGTTTTACCTAGTCCAATGGTTTTCTCCAAATTCCTGGAAAACCTAAATTGATTCATTAAAATAGAAGTTATTCACCCGTACACTCTTTGAAGTCAATAGTAAACGCATCGGATAGGTCAAAAGGTCAGAGTCATTGAATAAAAAAAGAAATACAGAAACTTATCAATAAGTGTCTAGAAAAAAATATTTTCAAAATGGAAATGTCGATGCACATGTTTTATACAACAACAACAAAATACCAATGACAATTGTTACTGGGCTTATAGTTTTGTTCTTAAACCCAGTTGAAATTAATTTAAATCAATTCAATGCCTCCATTGTTAAATTTTGCAAGAGTGTTTTGAAAAGTTGATAAAAAGGTATAATGTCTTATAAAATACCTTATTTTGAGTTGCATACATTTTGTACCACTATTCAATGATATATATTGTTTCGTCGTGAATCACATAGTTAAATCTTCTTCGCTAAGCTTAAGCTACGTCTCTGCTTTGAAGAAGTTTTAAAGAACGATTATATAAAACCAAAAATCTGAAGAAAAGCGGTTTGACACCAGGCCAAACCTTTATCGGTTATGTTAACATTTTACCATAGTCACCGCCAAGTCAGAAATCTAACACGACAAACTAATTAATACCGCTCAAAATGGCTTTAAACATTATCACAGTCGCATGTCAGAGGATAATAATGTGTGTTTAAAAGCAATATCAATCCTTTAGTAGATAATTGTAATTACGGTACTGAATTATTCATCTCCCGCTAGAATGACTTCATAGTACCATTCCGATGTAGGTACTAAATTCATAAGACAATATAAACGGATTGCATTTTATTACATTTTGTTACTTACTGGTCTTGAAAATGTCGAGTAAATATGTCTGTAAGGTTATTTAAAACTGACACCAAAACTGCTCAAAATTTCATTTATGTTTTGATTTCTTATATGAAAACTGGCGACATAAATATTATTTTTGATCAAATTTGTCTTGTACGCTTGTACTACAGGGGCAAAAGATACAGAACATTACAAAGTTAAAAAACATTTAATAACGCTTATGTCTTACTGGAGGGAGCAGTGCTTATCGCGCTAGCATCTGCTTTTGCTTGAGGTTTGAATCAAAATGAAATATTTGATATGATTTTATTTGATTTATTCCAAAAAAGTAATCAATTACCCTTTCTTTAACAGTGACCTAAGACTAGAATGCATTGACCATTTTTCCTTTTCTTACTTCTTAAATATCTTACAGAAATTCAACCCGTGTAACTTTAAATAAGCTGCAATGAAAGACATTTTGCAAGCATATCACCTTCTTGTCAGAAACATCTCATACAGAAATAAAAGGATTTAAGAATTGTTCGGGGTTTATACAGATTGTTTGCTTACAGTGATTTCCAATAAAAATAATTTAAATTACTTATTTAAATTAATTCATTTACAATTATTATTTCTATAATCAATATATTTGAACATTTCATGGCAAATATGCTATCCCGAAATCTATTGCTTCCGGAGAGATTGAGAATTACAAAATTTAATTTCTTAACTAAAACTGGAAAAATGTTTTCTTGGAAACATAAATGGCCAAACCACAAACAACCATGAAAACCAATTAATGCTTGCTGTGCTGAGGTTGTAGGCGTTTCAGATTAATTCAAACTGGAAATTTAGTTAGTTGAAAATGGCAATTTGTTTATGTTACCCTCTCTCTGGCTATTTATATTGTACAATAAACCATAAAACCCTTGAATTTATTCTAATAACTGTAAACAATACTCTCGCAAATATTTCCAAATGCCCACGTTCTATGATCTATATAGCATGCCGCACACATTTAGAGACCAAAGCCTTGGGGCATATTGGATGATAGCTATATTTATACATTTAAGTATCTGGTAAATCACTGTATAAGAGCAAGCGTAGATCTGTTTGATTAAAGGACAAATATAGAATAACTGAAATCTGATATGCTTTCCGAGAACGTTGCGCATTCAATTCTGTTTATCTCTCCCTTTCTATTTTAATTTCTGCTTACAATTTCTAATTTACTTGATCACTTTAAAGCTCACTACATGTAGTTTATAGAAATAAATCTTTAAAAAAATTCCCCCTTTAATTTTTTTAAGTGAATACGAACAGAACTTCCCACTTAACCTGAACGGCTTTATATGCTTACAGGTGCATCACCAGAAAAATAAGAATGATTTAAAGCCGTCGTTTGTTAAGCAATATGACCATGAGCGGTAGTTAATGGTAATAAGGATCTAATCATCTGATGAAATTATAATAAAGATTATGATCGAAAAAAAAAATCGAACTCGTTCGTTTGTTTGATTCTGATGAATGTCTGAAAATGAATGAAGGAAAGCTTAAACGAAACAAACCTCAGATCATCTGAATATAACTGACTTTTTAGGTGCTAAATACCCTTAAAGGTTTTTCATGATTTTCCTGTAACTTATAAACTGAATGACTGTAACTGTATGACAGGTCTTGGTTTGTTTGCAACCCCGTTCAATAATAATGAAAAAAAGAGGTCCATGGTGGTCCTGAATCGTTCACCTAAAATAAATACTCACAAGAAAATTTCACGTACCTATCCATATAAAAATATGAACCTTTAAGCAGACTAAATATTGACCAAATAGATATACAATTAGCAGTTTCCATGACGGTACACTAGACAATCAGCATGTCAAATAAAAAAAACTTTAGGAGTGCTGGTGACAGAAAAGCAGATTTTCATATGATTTTTTAAAAATTTTATTTTTATATTAGCTTAAACAATAAACTCCCTTGATTCGACATGGATGGGCATTATTTAAATTAAATCTTTGTCACATCTTCAATGACGAAAGCAGTAAATAGACTCTTTACGTTCTTATCTAACAGCAATATTAAAACAATCAGTGTTCTTCTTGTACACAACTTATGACAAAGTATAACAAAGCAACTGATACAGAAATGAAAAGTCATTTTGCTAATTCGTCTATGTTTTACCATACCAATCCACGATTCAAGCTACATACTTTTGTAGAAGTTTATCTGATTATCACAATTTCCAAACTTTATAGTCTTTGATCGTGTAGGAAAACAGCTAAATTTAGTACAGTATTTTTCAAAAAGTGCGATGTCAAGAAAAGTCGCCTTAACATTCCGTGTCCCTGGAGAACAATTTGTCATTCCTTATGCCCTCAGATATTGTTCTAATAGCTAAACTAACAACACATGATGTGCCTTATCAAGCTTCAATCTTACATTCCTTATTTTATCAAAAGAACAAGATATCTATGTACCCAACATATACCCTGATTTCAACTTGACTCACTTCAAACGGCCAAGATCATAATACAGTTGAAAAGCAATACAAATAAAGCTCCAATCTGTCAAATCTTTGATACTAAAGTTATTGTCTCAATCAAACCCCCTTATCTTGGCAACCGTTCGTTTAGAAGTATGTATAAGACATGTTTCCTTTTTAACCAAATCTACAGACATGACATATATCAGAGTGGGTTTGAATTATCTTCGTATATTTAAAATGTTCAGCAATGTAACTATGATTTTTTTTTATTGTTTTATATTTTTGTAATCAGTGAACTGACAAACGGTAAACAAAAAAGTACAAACAACTACGACGGGGAAAATCAAGCCATAAGTTAACTGCCAACAGAAATATAAAAAGGAGAAGATAGATCGCAGAAATAAAAAAAAACTATAAGACATCTGAGAAAAAAATCCCGTTGCTGTAGAAAGATAGCAGTTGCTCTGAACCAGGATGTTGTAACCTCAATTTTGATTTGAACATCAATTAAGAAAAAGTTTTTTTTCTGAACTATCAGCACATTTCCTTAAGACACTATGCCTGGTCTGTACTTATGAAAATAAACATTCTGATAAAAACTCTGCTGTTTGTCTTAATAATGAACTTTATATTTTAATGATATGAGTGTTAATGCTAGATAAATTCTGACATTGTTCATTAAAGACAAAGTATGGTCTGTCACCTAAAATACCCTTAAGATTAAGAATGGTATTGGTAATCTATTTGCTGACACAGAATGTCCTGTTTTATGAAACATCTTTAATGACGTCCCTCTTAATTGTAAAAAAGTTTGCCATCTACTGACATGCAAGAATCGTCTGATTTCAAAGAATCGAGAATCTAGGTCACAAGACTCCTCTCAAGTAAATGAAAGGGACATAAAAATACTGCAATTCTTAAGCAATTCCGAACTTTAAGAAAAAAATCTAGAAGGAAGAGTTTATGTTAAACCACTTTCGTATTGCGAAACAGAAGATCAAAGGTAAAAAAAGTTTCACGGGGAGGCACCGTGGTCCAGGGGTAGAGCGCAGGGCTCCGGATCCGGAGGTCGTGGGTTCGAATCCCGTCAGAGGCGAAATTCTCTCACGATCTTCACATTCCTGCACGCTGCGCGAATACTGGTATGGAACCCAGGAAGCAGTCATCGAATGTGATGAATCTAAGTTGTAAGAACTTGTATCGCAATCGATGTAAAATAAATGAGTCTAAACTAAACTATGTGATGATCGGGCAAATAATTACCCCTTGGGCATAGTTGGGCGACTTCGGTGGAAATCTTCTAGTCAATACTAAAGCAAATTGCCTTCTTGTTATCAAACATTTCTGGTATATGTTGCTGAGAAAAAAGATTTTAGAGGCATTACATCATCAATCTCTCTTTAAGACTTACAGTTAATGTCAATTCATATATTGAAAGTATCAAACTTCTTGGCTATTCGGGACTTTGGGAAATATTCAAATAAAGAGAACCGGAAGGCAAAATTTGAACTAGAATCCTATGAAAACAATAGCCAGGATAGCAAGGGAGATATATCAAGAATTTTACATCTGTTTTTTCTCTGTATATGAATGTATCATCACTCGTTCATACCGCATCTAATTTCGACAGTTACAACGGTCATCTACAATGACTAATGGTCAGTAATCGTCTAGAATGGGATAGCTTTCGCCTCCCATCTTTTATTGTCCAAATAATGAAAATCAATGTGTTCTACAAAAACTGGTTATTGCAATAAAATAGACCATTTCTATACATTTCTATCCAAGCCTTAACTGTTTATATAGAAGGCTGTAGTAGTGATTCGGATTTTTGAGAAAGTGAATCGAAAGAAAAGCAAGATAAAATAGAACAACTGTTGATACTTAATTATAAACCTGACATCAGATAGTTTTATTTCATTAAACGAAAATCGAACTTTAATTAATTTGATGAAGGGAGCTTTTTTTATGTTAACTGTATTTGCCAATGGTTCTAGTAAACAATTTTAAACGGGACATTACGTAATAATACGATAGAAGTATTTCAAAAGACAATTAAAATAAGAATTTGAAACCTAGTGCATAAAAAGTTAAACAATTACTGATCATTAGCAACAGACCTTTCTATATCCTACCAAGGTGAATATCCTGTTTTTTTGTTCTCGCTGTTTAATTAATTTTCATGGACCAGACAGTTCATTTCCTTGGAAAATTGAAAGTCTATGTTATCATTTCTGGTGCATTAAATACTGGCTTTTCTCTGTTAAATGGTTTCAAAATTAGATCTGTCAATAACCTATTGTTATGTCTCAGGACTAACCAACATTGAATTGAACTGTTTTCATTTTTATAACATTTTGCTGTGTAACCGGTTATTTTATAAAAGGAAACAAAACAATGATCAATACTTATATACTTCACATATATTCTATAATGACAGAAATAGCTGAAGTGACCTACCAATAAATAAGCTACATAGATTTACTCATGGATAATTTTGACAGCAATTATGTTGTTAGGAAAAATTAAAAGACATCAATAGTTAAAAACTTAGTCGTAAAAATCAACAGAACTTCAACATGGCAACACAGTGAGCTATCATTGTGTCAACACCTTTAACAGTACTCTGTTGCAGCTTCAATGTATATTGTACTGACTCGCTCTGAACATTTATACCAACCTGAATAAGAAGTCGCTTGGTTTTAATTGATATAAGATGAACTAAAACCTTTTTCATAGTGTTAAAACTTCAAAATCACAAGGGGTGTTTGTAACATAACATCCCAGACACAATATAAGCAATCAATACTAAACATGAGCAAAACCAGAGAAAGCACTTATCGTAGCTTTCAAAAGTACTTATTGTAGCTTCAATCTAAATACGAAAACTGCTTACATGCAGTGCAAAAAATGATATACTAGATGGGGACCTACGAAATCGCGGGCTAACAGTTATATGAGAATGGTTACACATGTAGTAGGGTGTTTTTTTCATAATGTTTAGTTGTAACAACACAGTAGAGTATGTTGTTCTGTTAATTTGACTTCTTTCCGAACACTGTCTCACAGATGCGAACGAATGAAGAGGTATCGGAAGAACCCAGCTGTATGGATTTTTTAACGTGCCCGGTACTATTAATTGCTACACGCGAGGTTAATTTAGGGGTGGAGGGCGACAAAAATAAAAAAACAAAACGGAAGTAAACGATGCAAAGTAATTTTCTATTATATATTCCATACGGCATTACATATTATCTTACGAGAACTGTACATGACACCAGAATTCACATGCATGCTTATTTTGCCAGAGGTAGAAATGGTCCTTTTAATTCAGACTATTAAAAATAACACAGCAACCACAATTTAAAGTACAGTATTTATGTAGATAATATCGTCTAACTAGCCTAGTCAGTTTAATCATCCCGATCATATTTGGTGCATGGTATAACATATTTACGACAGCCTCCAGGGAAATCTATTCCATTGATGTTGCAGGTTTTACAGTGCCCTAGCATGCACGATACGTATTTACCTGCAGCTATAGAAAGATGCACATATATAAAGATAGCCATTCTGTTTTATGTCTGTCAGTCTGACATTGCTTAAGTAAGCATTCAACTACCAAAGATCAAAGCAGCCATTCTGCCAACCGTTTAATGTACTTTCTTTATAAAATGTTGCTTTAAAACATGATCATGTACTACTAAATCATTTAGGAGATATAATCATGCAATGGGTGTGTGCTGACTAAGTTGTTAGTGTTGACAAGAACGGGAAATATACAAACCCTTGTTGTAGAGTGGCTTTTATAAACCTTTTGAAAACTTAAAACCATAACGTTTTGGAACACCATGGTACTTTTTTTAATTAAAAAGGCTTTGTGAACTAATACAGAAATGATATTTTCGACAGTATTTTCATCTACTCACACACGTATAATGTTTAATGAAACCTCATTAAACTTTCTTATTTTTCTTAACAGGTTTACTAGATTTCTGTCTCTGTAACCCACCTTCTGCCAACAAAACGGGACATAGTGAGCCACGGTTGATGTGTAAATCTCATTTTATCATCAAAGTTCATGACATTGACATAACACAAGATGCCTCATACCTACATACTAATAATTGTGAATTATAAGAATCTTATTATGAACCCGTTTACTATCAATGGCACTTTCCTTGCTTTTCAGGATTAGGAATAAAACTGCTTCCGTAAGGACTTTTTTCAAATATTTTTAGATACATTCTGGCTTTTTTGAATATATAAACAGACAATTTGTGTATCATATAATACTGTAAATGTGTTCTTTGAAGAACATGTTCATACTTGTTTGACCCTTCAGAAATGACGTTTACAAAAAGGTTTACCAATATGCATTTCTTTCAAATGTTACTAAAAGTAGATTTACATACAGGCAAAAATTCTGCTTGGTATTCATTGCTAATTAAACCCCAAATATCATTTGAGTAAAATTTAAAGAGACAAAAAATGTAAAGCTGAAAAAATAACAAGCAAAGGGTGGTCACTTAAGTACACACAAAAGACATTAAAGGAGACAACGGGGATGAGGGTGGGGGGAACTAAGAGATATGTACACCTGTTTTAGCTAGAATACCACCCCAGACTTGAATATCAACTATTTGAGCATCTGATAGTTTGCTAAGAAAATGTGCAAATGTTCACATTTTTATACAGAACATTTGTTTCAAACAGGCTTGGGGTAATCGAATACAGTAATTGTAATCACCTGTAATTGATTAATCAAGTGCAAGTATTCAAATGTATTTGATTACTGTCGTACATCTAATTACATGTAATGTAATTCAATCGATTACATAGACAAAATTTTGCACTTCATCATGAATACTTTTGATTACTTTCTGAATGCACATGGACATTGGATAGATGATAAATCTATTTATTGAATTTTAACTGCTAGGGCAAAAGATGAAAATATATGCTGCTAAGTAATATGCTAATTATATTTTCAACCTCATCTCCTTAAGACAAATATTCTTTTACAACATAATTATATTGATCACAATGTTAACTGTCTCCTTTGTGTGCTCTTTATAAGGATCAATGATCTATTGTGTCACCTTTCTTAACACATATTGCAGGTAACTTTGCTACAATTGTGAATTTGTACTTCAATAGGTGTGAAAGCCATAATCTTAATAATAATAAAATTATAGTGAGACATTGCCCCAGGGAAAATAAAGAAATATCACTTAATACTGCACTACACCAGTTGTTTAAAGAGGCTGTACTCCAGATTTGACATAAAATTTTTTTTCATAAATTATATATTTAGATGCCGTGAGATTATAACAACATAATATTTTACTTCAAAACTGATTTGAAAGACTTGAAAGTAATCAAATGTAATCTGATTACTTGACCACAAGTAACTGTAATGTAATCAATTACCATCAAAACATTAAAGTAACCCAATGTAATTGTAATCAGGAAATTTCAAAGTAACTGTAATGTAATCAGTTACTAACACAAGTAATCAGCCCCAAGCCTGGTTTCAAAAATCTTTTTTCCGTCACACTGACGTAAAGCTCAAATCTATAATAACAATAAAAGAAAATTCTCTCTGAAGCACAAATCCTTACATTTTTTGTAGATTTAAAAATCAGTTCCAAGTGTTTTGTTTTCTGTAATAATGTTATTAAGGAAAAAGAAGTTTATCAGAAGTAATATGAGTAAGTTGATAGCAAATTAAATAATCATTCCTAAAATACCGTAACCACCCTCCTATGAATATTTATTTTTGCAAAAAGTAAATATTAAAGGTCAAAATATATTGCTTAATGTTTAAAGTGTTCAGAAAACCCCCAACAATATAAGTAAAACTAAATCTTTTCCCCTTTTGACGTTTTCAGGTGTCTGGCTTTGGTTAAATGTCCTAATTGTAAGGTGCTTGGCTTTTGTCAAACGCCGTCTTTGTAAGGAATACAAACTTAGCAGTTTAGAGAATAGTGGATGTAGGAAATATAGTGGACTGCCTAATCCATTTATTATATGTAAATCAGCGTGTATAACAGTATAATAAAACTATTGCTTTTATATTCTGAAACATTGGAAATGTGACTTAATTCTTTTGCTTGTTTCAATATTGTTCTTTATTTAGTAAAAATCGGTCCATTTCTCCAGATTTAATAGGCGAGGATAAAAATGCTTTACAGAATTGAGTGTCTGTAAAAAGGCATTCCAGCGAGTATCTTGTTATTTCCAGTTTTCACATTATTTGTAGTTTTAAAGTTGCAAAGTTTCAAAGTTTATTTGATGAAAACCAATAGGTCATAGACATATGAGTCTATACATAACTACACAAATGGCGGCAGTGTTCGCAAAGAATAATACATTAGTAAACTTACATACTAAGTTTATACTAAGCTTTATATTAATGAACTATACTGTGCCGAGTAAAATCGTATTTCAACGAAATCTAATTAATACTTAATGAACTATACTACTAAAGATACTTAAAGCACAACTTAATGTTATTAATCATACATAAAAAAGTATTATTTCACAACATTTGTCCTCCATTAAAAGTTTTTGAAGCATAAAATATTTCAATATACTGTTAGAAATACTTTCTGGTATTATCCTGATTAACAGCATTATAACATTTTAGTATTATATAATATTTGTTACATACTAAGACTATCTGAAGCATAGACTATTGCACCAGAAATCACAAAACATAACAAACTGTCATTGCAAATTATTGAGTTATCTATCCTATTGATGTACACCTTTTCTTAATAGAATAATGTATCAACATATATCAATTGAAAAACTATATACGAAACAGTTTTATTTACCGATATAAAAATAGTAGTACTATACAAAATGGTATTATGGTAAATTTAATTTCTTAATATTTGAATTCTTATTGAAAGAATGTCTGTGAAAAATCTGGTTATGATTAAGGTAAGATGACTGAAAATGTAAACATAGTTACTAAAAGTAAAATAAAATGCTTCAACCTATTCTTATCCTAAATCGAAAATGAAAAGAGTGACTGGTGAAACGGAGAATAATAGGTTAGTGTCTTAATATGACAAAGTTTATCTGGCAAGGCGTAGGAATTTATCGGGTGAGCCGCAGGCATTTGAAAATAATTTACCTAAGATATTGAAAATCTATCTTTAAAGTGTTTCAATTTAGGCTAATGTCAAGGTTATCCGGCAGAAGTACATTTGCA
This sequence comes from Cyclina sinensis, assembly GCA_012932295.1. NCBI lineage: Eukaryota > Metazoa > Mollusca > Bivalvia > Venerida > Veneridae > Cyclina > Cyclina sinensis. The sequence continues at coordinate 22,213,433 of JAAONU010000012.1, read as the reverse complement.
TTCGGAACACCTCGGGCGACTTCAATAAGTCACCTCGGAAATAATGTGGTATGCGCCATATTGGACTATTTTATAATACAGGTGGTGTCTGGTAAACTAAAAACATTTCTTAAAGCCTCTACCTGTTTATACTTTGAATTAACATTTATTTTCATTTTTTTCTAATGCATAAGACAAACACTGCTTGAGTTCTGCCATGTTTGTTTATATTTTTATTAAAGCCGGGGCGAATTACCATTTGGTGTATTCATACACTTACATACGAGGTCTGTATACAAAGTTGTCGGAAAAGGCCGAGTTGTTACGATTGGTGCATTTGCACACACAAAAAAAAAGTTCCAAAGTTTCAGTAACTTTATTTCCTTAAATGATCACTATATTGTAAGATTTACACATTTAATTTTTTATTCAAGTAGTGTCTGTTTGTAATAACATCAATTTTATCACTTCCTTCTGATTATAAACACAAAAGTAGTCCATGACATATCATGTGCCGGATATCAACGTCACGTGACCAACTGCCGTAGATGAAATAAAATATACGGCACCTTGTTATCGGTTCGGAATTGTTATAAGTGACAGGATAAAATAACTATATATAGCATTTATAGTTAAAAAGTGACTATAATAACAATAGAACAAAGTTAGTTCAATAATTTTGATCAGTAGCAATATGATCTTGAATAAAGGGTCGTTCTGATCTTGAAGGCTTCTTCGATAAAACATACTATATTCTTTACTAATTTTGAATCATTTGTATTTATCAAATCGACAAACTTGAACATATTTGGTCTTTTCCAATACCTTGCAGGGATATATTGTTTTCTTAAATGTTTGTACAAGGAACATTGCATGACAAAATGAAATTCATCTTCTAAACAGTTACAGTTCAAACATGTGCGTTCATCTATTCGAATACTAACGGGTTGGTGCCATCTACCGGTTTCTATACCAAGATGATGTGATGATAAAGGAAGACGTGACAAACAGACTCGAAATTTTGAAATTGTCAGTATGTTCAAGTAAGGCTGAAATCTAATTATAGCTATATTACGTTAGAATAATGCCCTAGATGATTCATTTAACCTAGCTTGCCAACCTTGAATAAATCGGTCCTCTATCCTTTGTTTGACCAATGATAAAAACAACTGGACATCACCAACTGGACATCACCGATAAAGCCAAACATCGTGAAAACCCAAATAACATAGAAAACCTCTTAGTGAAGAACACCTTTTTTCTTTTGGGATTAAATTATAAATAATGATAAAGAAGATTATATACTTTTTATATTTCCTTTCACCAGTTAACTGTCCAATAATTCATAATACTCAAATACCTCTTATTTTGAAATGGATGTTTTCTTAGTTACCCATACATAAAATCATTTTGCGTACCTTTTTCACACCTTACAGTCTTTTACAAAACTGCTTATAAACCGTATCCAAAGCATTATCATGATGAAATCACCATACTTCACTACCATTATTTAAGATTGGCATAATAAGCTTTTCAGATAAGTCTAACCTATGTTTTACAAGCACAGTAGTAAATTTGTGGTTATTTTAAATATTGCCTTTACGGTTTGTCCCGCTCATTTATTTTGGGCTTCTGTGAAACCACCTGATGTAAATACTACACCTAAATAAACAAATCTGCTAACAATTTCCACAAGAGAATCATCATAATGAAAAGAAATATATGATGCTAAACGACTAGCATTCCTGAAAACCATATTTTTGTTCTTTGTATGATAAATGAAAACTACACGTCTTACAGTAATCGTATAACATATATAAGCTGAGCTGTAATTCTTCTTGATTTTTTTTGCAAGTAAGACAAAATATCGTCTGCATAAAGATAATATTATATGACCATAGTGCCAAGCCTTTCATAAAAAATCTATCTAATTTATTTTAAACAACTATCACTGTAATAAAAATGCCACTGTCTCACTTTGGGATATACCGAAATACTACTGATAGGGATTTCAATAACAAACCAAACAAAATGTAATGACAAGACTTTTAAACTGCCAAAACACACTCTATTCACATTCATAAACACATTCTATTCTTCAAATACAATATACAAAGGTTCTGTGTGCTTTTAACAAATACAATATAAAATTATATGTGCTAGGTCTGTATGTCTTAATTTGCTCTAGTTACTGAATGGACGTGCAAATCTAAGCTATCTATAATAGTCCCTTCCTAGATCAATGGTTTGTTTAGAAAAACAATATCTAAATGGATTAAAATGTTTCCTGTAGGACGTGTACCGCCTACGCAGAAAACAGCGTATCTCTTGCATGCAAAAACAACTGTATTTTGCGTAATTTTCCTTTTCCATATTTGCACATTGCCCAAATATTGGCACGATCTAAGATTTCCTCGTAGATTATCGGCTGCATGCAGAAGAGTGAGTCATCCATGCTAGCTCAGCGTTTCCAATCCCGGATTATTGCATATTATATCCATGTCAAAGGATCCTCGAGAATCTAGAAAATAAAGTGCAGAACGCAAACTGTGCGAAATTGGAAAAAGTACAACACAACTTTACCAGACCATGTTTTCTTAATTTAGATGCAACTGTATAAAAACATCAATCCCAGACAGCACTTTTTTCAATCTGCAGTTAAAGAAAATGCACAGACTGCGTTTGATCAATACTAACTAAATATTAGATACTGTCTACACAGAAGCCCTTCTACCCTGTGATAAATGTTGTATAACTTTCTAAAAGTCATTGAAAATCTTCTCAAGAGAAAGAGAGGTTCCTAGATATTCCCCTTTCCTTAAAATTTGTGAGAGTTAACTTGTAATGTATAGATCTCAAAATCCATCAGCTTAATCAATCTTTCTGATCATATCTTCTGTTAAATGTATATTATAATTTAAAGTTATTTCACATCACTCTAATAGGGATGGACTTTTTCTTTCTTTGTTATTTTCATTAGTCAGGGATACACGAACCTTACATGACATGCAGGAGAGAACTGGGTTTTCCCGAAACATAACAGGGTGTCCCAAAAATAAGGTAACCCTTGTTTTCTTAATAACTTTGTATTGAATGTCGTTTTGTTGGTCGTTTAATGATCCTACGTAGACTTTTTTTGCATAGATTTTGTTAGGAAAAGGTACGATTTAATCACTCAAAGTAAAATAAATAAAAAATACCCATTTTTCAAACGACGTCATTTTAATAGTTTTCCAGCTAGCAACCTCTTGTGCGTTTCCCTTCATTAACTCTAACATGAAAGTTTTGTACCACAGTCTTGCAAGATTCAATCGAGATCTTTCTCACTTCTCTTCGGGTGTTTGTCTTTAGCATTACAACATTTAATGGCTTCGGGCGATATACTTTCGACTTCAAACACATTGAAGATCTGTGCGTTCAACATCGTCTTCTATTGACAACGATTGCATCATTTGTATCTTGAACCTAAATAGATTCAAATCATACTTAAGCACCAAATGCACTGAAGATTTCAACAAATTCATTTGTGATGAAGCTCTTCTCATCGACCTTTTTTGGACGATGAACGTCTCAGTCAGAGCTGGATGTTTTTAACTCTGTTTTCTATGTCTTTTTAATATAGAATACTGCACAACAGATTTTTCAAAAATTGTTGACTTACGAGTATACAATGTACAATTTTTATGCTCCCCGAAAAAGATTTTGAAGGAGCAGATAGTTGCCGCTTTGTCCGTCCGGCGTCCGTCCGGCTTTCTGTCCGTCCGCACGTCCGCTTTTAGTCCGGACCATAATACATTATACACTAATCAAGTTATCAATAAGAAATTTCATAGATGGATAGATATCACTGAGGAAAAGTGCAGTGCTCAAAAACCATAATTGTACTTTCTCAATTTATTGCCTTTTGTTGTTTTTGTTTTTGTCCGGAGCATAACTCTTAGACTATAAGAGCTATCAACTTGAAATATCATAGGTAGATCCATGTTATGATAGAGAAATGTCACTCTGAACTTTATAATTTTAGAGGTGGATAGGCCTAATGGATGAGATGTGCTCTACACAATAACCATTGCCCTACACTTTATAACTTTGGAGTAATTATCATTTGTTGATTTTTGATACTCAAATTTTGTACGTAGCATAACTCTTAACACTTTAAGAGCTATCAACTTGAAACTTAAAAGGTGTATAGATCTTATGAAAGAAAAGAGCAATGCATAAGAATCCTCACTCTGCACCTTATATATTATGTGTTTTGTTAATTTTCATATGGAGCTTCACTAAAATACTATAAGAGATATCAGCATAAAACTTTATAGATTTTCTGAAAGAAAAGTATAGTGCATAAGAAAGTAAATTCCATTGTGTAGTTTTTTTAGTTATTGCCCTATGTTCATTTTCATATCATATTTCTGTCTGACGCATTACCCAAAGAATATAACAAACATTAACATGAAACATGATACTAGTAGATGAATATACCTCATAGTGTAGAAGTGCAATGCATAGAAACCACGACTTTCCTTTGTGTATTTTTTGTTTATTGCCGCTTGCTAATTGTCATACCTTATTTTATATATGAAAGTATCAGTATGATCATATTACTATAGAACTCAATGTCAAGGAGTGCAGTGCACAGGAACCGTATCTCTCGATCGCATAATTTTGCTGTTAATGCCCTTTGTAAATTTTCATACTTATTCTTTTTGTCCCGACCATAACTTAAACACCCTGTATAAAAGTTATTGACCTATTTATTAAAGTATATTTACTTATCAGATTGATTTAAGTAGATACTTTTCTAACATACATAAAATAGTAAGGAAATAATATGTGTTTAAAGCAAATGTGTATTTACATGCCTGACTTCAAATTGAGCGGGAAACGTTTCTCCATAGAATGATGGTTCTAACATTTGTTCATTAATTTGCGTTATAAAGCGTGTCAATGGTTACCTTACTTTTGGGACACGCTTAATGACTTCTAGCTAAAAGGCCACCACGTTTATTTCAAACCTTCGAAATTTTCTTAATCCGTAGGTTTAAGTTTAGGCCTGTGAATAAACAAACTTCATAAATTGTAGTGTTGTTTTAAAACAATTCCATGTAAAATGTATCAAGAAATTCGCAATATCTCTTAGCATTCGAAGCACAGTTCAATACATAGAACGACTTGAGTATGCGATCAATCTTTAAATGACCATCAATTAATAGATGTAGTACCTGTCCATCTGTTCTGATTGTTTTTCATATGCTTTCTAAATACTTTTAGGCATATAAATAATATACTTTGTGTCTGAATTCAAGCACTAAAGAAGTTAACATTTTGGTTGCAAACATTTCCCTTTCCCGGTATGTACGTGCGAGGATGAACCAGTACCTTCTCCATAGGCTAGGCAAGAAAGGAGTACCCATCAGAAAGTAAAAATATTCACATTTCCTGGGAATAAGAGTTTTGTGTAATGTTTTGATTCAATAAATTATCAATGTTTACACAAGTACAAAAAAGAAAGAAAAGGACGTGAAATAAAAAGTGCCACAGACTAAACATCACCTCGTATTTAGTTGTTCCATTTTACACTTCAGTAATGTGTACCATTTGAAGGAGACAATTCTTTTCCACAAAGAAAATTCATGTGATTGATTCCTCGTTTTTTCTCCTGAAATAGAAATTATACAAAAACAATAATGTGATCATGTGTGTTGCAAGTCTGTAACAGCGTGAAATAGGGAAAAATACTAAAGGTCTTTAACACAATGAATCGCAAATATATTGTAACTATCAGATACTCCTTAAGACTGCTTATCACTGAGAACATAAGCTACCCTCTGTTCAAAACTATTTGAAGACAATAAACTTTGTATCTGTGTTTAAAACAAACGAGCGCTTGCACAAACTTTGAATTTCGGTTTAATTTCAAATAAATACGTTGGTTTAACTGCTCTCTGCTAACTAAATTAAGAACGTACAGAAAAAGTGTTTAAAAGAAAGAGTGTAAACAGTAAAGATGCATGATAAATTACCAATCACATTTGATCATTGGCAAAAAAGTTAACATCTAACATGTACCAGAAAATATTTTTAAACGATTGATGCCTTGATTAGTTTCTGTCTCTTCAAATTAATTAATTGAACATTCACACGACATTTTTAACAAATTGGTATACTGATTTACATCCATCAGTATTTGACTGTTTTTCTTAATGTTCTGTTTAGTATAAGTTTACTTTTGCTGACAAACAGAATTTCAAATAAATGTCGTATTATATTTACAAGTTAATATCACAGTTCAGCACTGTAATAACAGCGATTTAATGATGCAACTAATCCAAAGAGTCATTATAAAACTCCTTTAAAATCATGTTACCAGAAGGAAACTTATTTTGACAGTTTTTACTGTGTTGAAACCACTGTCTTTGGGCCTTTTAACAGAGCCGAATGTTTTATGTCTTTTCCTACAGTTAACTTATCGCTATCATAACTTTATTTGTTTGTATATTTTTGTCATCATATCACTACCTTAATGAAGCAAAAAACTGAAAATCATTTCTTAACATATCAATGGTTATTACCTATAATTCACTTAAGATACTAAATATTTCAGTATCTTTATCCTTACATTTAATTTCAAAGTCTTAACTAGGTCACTATTAATAAATTTCAATAGACTTCGTTATGTTTTCTTATATCTACATTTTTCAGCCGGCGTTCGAACAAAGAATCATTAACAGTCACTTAGCAACATTAACAGTCACTTAACAAACAATGTTTCTAGCTAGAAAATTGTCCTGAATATTTTCTTTTCTTTGGAATATATTATTCTAATTGTCTAAACTACAAAGCATTTTGCTGAAAATATTTTGCAGCTTAGACAGTGTTCTGAAGCTTCAATATTTGGACCCGAAAGGAAACGAAGCCAAAATTTTGCAGCCAATTTTGAAAAAGACCAAGGGGGATCTAAACGCACTTGGAAAGACATATTGCACAAGAGCAAATTGGCAGCCAAGTCTGTGAAGAAGGTGCAATGCAGTACAAATATAGCTACAAATTGTCAAAATCCTCACCAGTGTTCCTTAAGGTATCAAAGAAATATCAGTTCCTTGTCTGACCACTTTTCCATAGACATCACACATTCTCCCTTTGGCAACCAAACACGGGGCATTATAGGTTGTTTACATATACATGTCTTTACGACAACTTTTTACATTTCATGAAAAATATTCCTTTTGGAGGAAAATGAACGGAAGATTTTTAATGGCATATTCAAGTTGTTTTATATCCTCTATAACAGACATCATGAGAATGATATAAAAGGATATAAAAACGTAAGATGCGTTTGTCTAAGAAGAGTTTACTACTGGTATGCTAGAACACTGCAACAGCGCATGATGAACAGGTAAAACATTCTGATTCCAGGATGCGGATATCGACAAGCCTGGAGGGTCTTTTACAAAAATTGAGTTTGAAAATGTTAAAAGAATGAAAATAGCTCTCCGCTTATCAGCTAAAAAATCAAGCAACGATGCGTAAAAAACCAGAAAGATAGAAACAGAACTAAAAAATAGAGGCATTTTGAACAATAATCTCCCAAGACACCAAAACATGTATGCTACCGAACCAATTAACTACGTATTTATCATAATTTATCATAATTACTGTTCCACTTTGTTTTCTCATAAAAATAAACTTATGTATAAACAAAACATCGAAGTCAAGCCTCCGTGTGCCACGAACGAAACTAAAAAGACATTAAGGGGTGATTTCTATTAATTAAAGCAAACACCCACTTTCCAAAATAATTATTGTGAGGTGTTTTTTCAAGAAATATTATTACTCCCTTGTTGTCTATTAACGAAATGAGTTTTGTTCGTTGATTAGAAATATTTTTTATTAATATTTGCAAGCATTATGAGAACATTACCAAACGCAAACGAGCATCCATTCATGTGTTTTTAAGGGTAAACAAGATATATGGAAACAGAAACAGTTCACTAACAACAATCCATTTCAATTCATATCGTTACAAGTCGCCATGGCAGTTTGACGTCTTCATCTTTCCTTCTCTCGTCTCCTACAAACAACCCTGACCGCCTACCTAAATGGCATTTTCCCTAAAATGTCTTCTCCTAGAGAACATAGATACTAAAACCTGTAAAAATGAAAATTTAATGTCTGGTGACGTTTACAATAATTGTGATTTGCACTACTAATTTCACATTCAACATTTCACAAAACGAAAAAAATAAACTGCATCTGTTTGAAGAAATATGTAGTCTAAAACATATTTTCTAAAGCGGCAAGTACACTGTATCTGCCGGCATCTGACATGCCTCGTAACTCACAAAAAATAAGCTATAGCTTAAATCACTGAGATGCTTGCTACAAAATGTCTTGTAAGCAGAACTTAACCAGTAATAACAATCACACTCAAGAGTGAATAAACAACCCTCATTGGTTCTTAAAACTGTTAAAAGTACGTCTAAAACACTTATTGTTTTATTTCCCTTTGATAACATTGACACTAATTTCACACATTCAAATCGTTCAAAAAGGTAAAGACGAGCAACAGCATTTCTTGTTGAATACTTAGTGTAATTTTTTGAAATTAAGACTCAGCATGAGAAGTGTCTCTTGTCTTTAGTAGATAACAACAATCTTTTTTCAAGCTCTTTCAAAATTAAACTGAAAACTTCTCTTCGATAGAATATTGAAATTCCAGGGATTTATTCTTGGGGCACTGATTAAGCACCGGTTATTTTCCTAGAAAAGACAATTAGTTTTTTTGTGATCCATTGTCTCATGATTTACTATAATAGAAGAAAAAACTGCGTTCACTCATATTTATCTTCCTTTTCCGTTCATTTTCTAAAAGAAAAAGAAAGCTTATTTCAAAAGGAACAAGAATCATTGCAAAATTGGAGAAAGTTTGTACAGACAAAAAAGTCCCGACAGTCATCTGCTGTAAAACCGAAGTATGTCATCAACTTAGCTCTAGGATACTCTATACTGTGACTACGATGGTAAAATAAACTCATTGACTTATAGCTCAAGTTAAAATCTTTTAAATGAACAGTTATTTGGTTGAAAATGCCAATACATCAACTAAAACTGCTTTTAGACAATTCAAATTCACAATTCACTGTTTACATGAACTCATATTAGCGCACTTAAAGCCATTTATAAACACTTGAATAGTAATCAGGATTTAGACTTAAATGTATAGATTAAACTCAGTTATTGAAACACAAGAGAACAATAAACATAAAACATAAGTCAGCGTAAAATGTGCATAGAGAAGGTGCTTAAACAGGAAAGAATTAATTTTAGTTTAAAAGTATAATAGAGAATATCCGACATGCTTGGACTTAAACGTCATGTAAATGCTAAAGATTAGCAACATAAATTATCATCAAAACACAAGAGAACAATAAACATAAAACATAAGTCAGCCAAAAATGTGCATACAGAAGGTGCTTAAACAGGAAAGTATCAATTTTAGCTTAAAAGTATAACAGAAAATCTGACATGCTGGGACTTAAACGTTATGTAAATGCTAAAGATTAGCAACATAAATTATCATCAAATCGTTTCCATTCTGAACATATTCACCTGAACATTCTTACTTGAAAAAAAAACATGTTGATGGACAGGGAAGATTGTTTTTACAGGGATTCCTTTCGTCTTTCATTGGTACATCTCATTAATCAATTTAGCTGGCACAATGCTGCCTTCTGAAGCGGTTACAAACAACCGCCCACTTATTTGCACCTTGTTTCCTTCTTTATTTGAAATGAACGGAAGCAAAACTTCCTGTTTTAGACTTTATTAGACCGGTCAGCACGTTGCGAACATATTAATCTCTTTTATGAGATATACCATTATATGAAAATATATATTGTATAAATTCAAGAGTCTTGGAGTTAGTTCAGAAACCAAATATGAAAGTGAACAAAGTTCGATAGCTTAACAAAATGTTTAAAGTAGACGTAGAATTATGTTTCTTATGCACTTCATCCCTCCTTCAATAGATCTATTGACATATTAAGTTTAAGTCTGTACCAGATTTGGTCTTGAAAAAAAGTGTACCGTGAAAAATTAACAATTGGCTAAACCTGTATCTATTAAAAGTTTCAAGAATATATGGATCTTTGAGTAAAGTTCCAGACAAAAAAATCAAAAACCAAAAATAACAAAGGACAATAATTGAAAAGATAGTGATTGAATAGTTGTGTTCCTATACAAGGTACTCCTCATTTAAAATATTCAAATCTGTATCTTAAAGAAGCATACACTTAAGATTATTCCATTTTAAAAGTCTTGTAAAAGTGAACAAATCATATACTTAAGTACAATAGTCTTTATATAGAGAACTGTTTTGAAACACTTTTAAGTGGATAAGCATTTTTGAGTGGATAACCATTTTTGCGTGGAAAACCATTTTTGACTGGATAGTCATTTTGAGTGGAAACCCATGTTTAAGTGGATAGCCATTTTGGAGTGGATAGCAATTTTGGAGTGGATAGTCATTTATTCCGAATGAACACTTTCTAAGTGTTTTAATGCTTAAAGTTCTGAACATGTGTTCTTGCTTAAAATATCTATTTTTTTCATTTTTATAGCGAATGAACAAATTAAATAGGTACGCAGTATGGTAGGTTCCTTTGCAATCTTTGTATTATGGTCCGGACAAGGAAATGCGACAGAAGTACCGACCGACAAAACGTAAAAATCCTTTTTGCACCCTGTCAACCCAATGTAGGTATAGCTCGTCTTAAACGAACGATTACCATAGATCAAGCAGCTATGTTTTCAGCTTTACTAGTTTAACCTACTACAGGGCGTATTATTTTCTTTACCACAAAGAAAAGCAAGCCATTCTATCACCGTTTAGACTAACTTTGTTAAAACTAAGTTTTGACAAATACTGCAAAAGGAATAATTGCGATAGGTGCCTTACTAGTAGGATATCAATCACAAAACGACATCCGAAATTTCTCAACTTTTCACTGCTTGAAAACCATTTACGCTAACAGTTCAAACAGCTAATAAGCCAGTAATCATGAAAGGGGAAAACGTTATTTGCTATTTTTTTCAATTAACGAAAACATCAACTGGCTTTCCAGAAGATAATGATTGTTGTTTTTTTACAGAAATATTAGCCTTTAGTAATCTATTAACTAAATGAGTGTAATGACTGTAAATTATAGACGGTTTCTGCCATTCTTGCAAACCTAATGAGAAGAGCTCATGACACAAGTCATGGAAACGAAGCAAATAACATGCCCCAGGTAAGAAAAAAAAAACACACACACACACCAAAGACTCGTATTTTAAAGTTATCAGTAATTTGGATTGTTTGACTTGAGCAAAAAAACCCGATTTGTTCATTTGAAATAATAAGTAAACCTTTGCCTTACATACAACTCCTTTTTAAATATTCCTCTTAAGTTAAAGTCAATAACAGACTTCTGATCAGTTTCACAATACCTTGATCATTCGTTCTTGTGATTAATGTATTAAATATCACATACCCTACTGAAAAGCACACACTTCACTGATCGAGACTGTTGCATGAGCAGGTCCGTAAAAAAGTGATACACACACACACGCACACAAAATAATAGACACCTGCAAATTTTTACAAACCTGTAATTATTATACGCACTTAAACCTATCACCCTAGAGTCGGCGTAGAAACAGTACAAATAAATGCCCCTTAAATGTACAGTTTTCGGACATTTGCAATTAAACATTGAACACGTAGAGTAAACTGAATGTCCTTTGTCCATAGCCGTTTAGACGATAAACAAAAAATGTTGAGTTTAAAAGTGTCAATATCATTTTCAGCAAAATGAATTAAATTTTAGTTATTAAGGATGTGAACGATTTTGGTATTCGAATATTCGCAAAAAATTCGAACATTCCTATAGCGAATGTGATTCTGAATGTCCGAAATGTTGATGTCAAACACCTGTATACTAACGATATTGACACAGTTGTTCCTGTTTTATTATAATTTGCTTTTTATTCTATTTAGGATGATTTTTATGGTAAACATGTTTTGATATTTATATAACTGATTGCATTATTTTCAGACGCAATTAAACAATTACGGATTCTGCACTAAATCTCATAACATCATACGTTTTACCAATGGCAAACTTCCTTCTTCAGCTGAAGATTTTGTATAATTTCATACTTTACAATGTAGGTCAAAATTGATGCCGAAAAAAATCCAATTTTATAACTAAATGTTATGTCACAGCCTTACATTTATGATTCTTCCAAATCTTGACTATTAAATGCAGGTATATAAACACGTTAAAATATAAGCTATAATATAATAATGCTGACAAGAAACAAAGGTTAAAAATTAGGTTGAGCTATGAATTTACACTGTGCATTCTTAAAATATGTTTTAGTTTTATGCTAAGATTAATTTTGAGAAAGATATATATACACCTTACAAATTAACAGAAAAAGCATACATAAGAGACAATTGTGCATAAATTATTTTTTTTTTGTGATTGTCTTTTGTCCTGAAACCTGAAATTGAGTCATAACAATAACGTTCCTTATGGTGTGTTCTTCCTCTATTCTTAGCTTCATAGCTATTTGCTGCCTTCTTCATAATAAAGAAAAAGCCCCCCTGGGGTTCCCATGTTAATTACCTCCACATATATTGGCTTCTTTAAAATAAACATACAATTTGCATGCTAGATTATACCACGAAAAGTTTCCTTTGTTGATATGTCAAGACAATTTTAGACCTCTGGGAAATGGTCTTATACAGAAATGCATCTACAATAGCACACCTTTTGAATTAACTGCGTAGTAAAAGATTTCTGTCCGAACATGTCATATACAGATCAACAATTGCTGACTCTCTAGCATATTCCTTTGCTAACTTTAGTCAATTAACTGAAGTTTTTCTATTTACTCATTCAGTAAAAGCATTTTGGGATTGGATGACATGTACTTGATAGGTAATGCAGTTGCATTTCTGTTTTAGATAATGTTTTCTGTGAGAAAACTATGAACTATGAAACTATGACTCAAGATGCAGAATAACTGTTTTGGTGAGATAACAAGGTGTCTAGACCTTCAGCTTTTCTCATTGTCATCTTTGAAAAAGTATCAAACTGTCACTCTTAGAAAATGACTGAACTCCTAAGGAAGACGAACTCTTAGCTCTGGCTATCACTGAAAACATGATTTGATACAATACAGTCAATAATAAATTTTATTGTCGTCTGTATAAAAAAGAAAAAAAATATGAATGCAATACAACGGAACCCTTTTAGTCCGACAGCTTTATCCTCGTGGACCATAACGCCTGTCGTCAGACTGATAGGGTTGCCAGGGAGTATATATCTGATACTATGAAGGCTATCAGTGATTTCGGTATTGACTCATTAAACAAAAATGTAAATATTATGCTATGCTTTTATGAAAAAAACTTGTAGCAGAAACAACGTGATACTAATCCAAACAGGAAATGTTGCCAGTCATTTATTTGTTTCTTTATAAATTAAAAAGACCCATGTCAACAGATGCTTCACATAACCTCCTTTTCGGGTGGATTTATATATCCTTTGTACATCTTAACATACAAAGCAAGAAAAGCATAAGTTCGGGTGGGAGTTTGCGTTTAACTATTCCTTATTTGAAAAATCCCTAAATATCTTCATTGAGGGTTATCGTCTGCATGCAGGAGAGTGAGTCATCCATGTTAGCTTTCCGTTCCCAATCTGTTATTATTATTGGCATTCGTGTTATATCCATATCAAAAATGGCCTTGGAGAATCCTGAAATAAATGTTGGAGGCAAACTGTGGAAAATAAAACAAATAAAAATAATCTCCGCCAGAATATACTTTCTCAATTCAGCTGCCACTGAATAACAGTAAATCAATCTAGACTATACGTTAAAGAAAAGTGCAAAGACAATAATATTAGACATTGGTTGCAAAACAGTTTTTGAAATCAAGAGGGTCTAGATGGCTTTATATCGCTAACCTGTTCACAACTGTTCTTTTTGAAGGATAAAGGTTTAATATAACCTGTTAAATATAAATTAGAATTCTATAGTCCAAAAGACCCAAATGTTGATCCTATGTAGTTTAAGTTATAAATTTTCAGACAGTTTACTAACAATTAATCTGTCTTTTCACAAGCACTGCTTTGTGTTGGTGACCTGGTGGTTGACCCATTTTTATATCTCAAGAATTCATTTCGATAAACCGTGGCAAAGTCTAGTGAAAAAGGAAGTATCTATTTTACCTCTTAGGCGTCCATATTTTTCCACATATCTAGTGACCCTTTTTCGATCCTACCTGAAGATTACCTGCAAACTCATTGGAAAATACATTCTCATTAAGTTTCATGATGGTATGTTCTAAAAAGTAAATAAAACATATAAATCTTACATTCCGACCAGGTTTCATGAATATTAGATCTACAAGAGCTGTCAGAATGGCACTGATGTCCCCTCTCTACCTGATGCGCATCAGGAATCCCAAAGGTCGATCAACAGTGTCGACTCAGCACGATGCAGATTAATCTACTCATAAAGCTGAATTATGTTTATAGTTCCCGAGTTCTCTAATTCTCGAGTTATTAAATGAAAACCACTGATGGAGTTCAGGTACCTGTGAACTGGACATTTGAAGTAGTGAAGATTTATTTACACAGCCTGGCCATCTTGTAAAGGGAACTTGAAAGTGAATGAATCACTACTTTTTGCTTTTTGACCGAAAACCACTTTCTAACCACTGGCACCTGTGAGCTTAACCTTTGACCTCTGGAGCTAAAAATATCCAGAAGGGTTCAACTACTCTTCATGCCTAACCATCCTGTAATGTTTGGAGCTGTTAAGAGTGAGTTATTGATCGGAAGCAGTTTTCAAAGTAGGGCCCTGTGAGCTTAACATCTGACCCTATTGGCCAAACAATATGGTTTATCTACTTATTATGCCAAACCATCCTGTAAAATTTGTATGTTCTGTGTGCAGTTGTTCTTGTGTTATTGACAGGAAACTGCTTTCAAACAGCAGGGCCAACCGGCTAACAGCATCCCTCTTCTGCGAAAGGGAACATAAATGTTGAACACCCACACTGTCGATAAAATTTACCACTGATTTGTGCTGATGACATTTTTCCCCAATTTTCGTTATTATAGAACATCAAAAGAAACATTCTGACCAAGTTTAAGGTATTTAGAACATTTTGTCCTCTAGAACATTCACAACGTTTTCCACTGATCTGAGTTGGTCAAGTAAGTGGATCCCTGTTTTTAATACGTCATAGAATGTTTCAACACAGTTATTCTTCGATAGCGTTACGAATATTATGTCTATGTGGTCACAAGGTTTTCTATTAATCTCAGTTACTGACAAAAATATTTACGTTAATAACACAGAATCTAAATCATTCCTGAGTATATCATCAAAACAAACATTTCAGCAGGTTTCAGTTGATTAAGTCGAACTTGTTACTCTAAGAATATTCACAAGATTTTATACTGGACTTGGCTGTGACCAAGATTTTGACCAAATGTGATGTAATTAAAAATAACCCAAGAAAGAGTCAAGACGCACATTCTGAGCAAGTTTCATTAAGATAGAGTAATCATTATGTGTTCCTTTGATCTGAGTTTTCGTGTTAGATTTCGAAGATTACTGAAAATCGTTAAAAATCCTTCATATCTTTAATTGTTAGCAGGTTTATTTAAACTGTTATCACCTTTCGGGCCACTGAACTCGTCAACGTGTTCTTGAAACTTTGAAACTTGAAACTTTGAAACTTGAAACTTTATTACTTAATATAACGCCTACTTTTATACATACATATTCAATGGCGTTTTACATAATAAGATAATTATAAAACAATTTATAAAATATGGCATAAAACGGATAAAATAAGAACACTGATTAACGAAATTAATGTTCCTCTGTTAAAATATAAAAATTAATTAATAGTAATATCACTAACTTAATCAAAAAATTATAAATATTCAAGTAAATGAAATCTTAAAAACAATAAGAAATTCATACAACTATAAAAATGAAATTAATTTAAGATTTAAAGCATTACAGAAAATTTTATGATAATTTAGTAAGTTATTTTATAAGTTTATATTATGCAAAATCTGTGTTTTAAAACTTTCAAAAGAACATTTTTAAAATGTCTTGAGATTCTTCTTAAAGGTATCTGATGAGTCAGATTCACGGACAGAAAGAGGTAGTTCATTCCAAAGCATAGGTCCAGCAGTTTGAAACCCCTGTCACCGAAAGTTCTACGTTTGTTGAACGGTACGGCGTACGTATGTTCAATGTTACCAGCTGATCGCAAGTTCGGGGTCGTAGTTGCATTAGATAACAGTTCCGTAAGGTAGGCAGGTGCGTTTCTCTTCAAGGAGTCAAACATAAACGTCATCATTTTAAACTGCTTTCTGGCCCGGATAGGTAACCAGTGAAGATCCATCGTCGGTGACCCCCGGTACATATTCCGCACAACTACATTATGTACCGTGGGATAATTGACTGCAGATTATTCGTTTTCATGAATATTTATTAGCAAAGGGATGTAACTCTTCGTCAAATGAGATGCCGCATTACAAATAGACACTCTTCAGTGTGGAGAGTAGGCATAATGACAAATTACTTAAAATAGACGTATTTCCCAGGATTTAAACATAGGCGCGGAAGGCAAATTGTAACAAGTAATTTCATTGGCTGAGATTCCGCAAGGGAAATCTTACGGAAACCAATGAAAGTAGGTAATGAATTATTCATGAGTACGAAATTTTACCAGCCAATTGTCCCACGGTCAATTTTTAAAATACTAACAAATTTAATAGATTGACGACAATTTTAAGTTTTTCTGCGTTTCTGTTTACGTCACAACGTCATCAGTATAACGAAAGCTAGTTTTGGCCATACTTCTATTTCAAAATTTTAATTTTTCTAGGTTTGTACTGTACTTGAACTGTGAATAAATCAACTTCATAATTATTATATTTGTGTGAAATACCTGTTCCGATGCAAAGCTTGAGTCACAACACATACACAGCTCCGTACAAAGAAACGTTCGAACTAATTTCTAATCAAAAGTTTTAAATGAGGCATGGAATGAAAATGACGATGTATTTGTTATATCTTTCAAATATAAATGATAAGAGGCTAAAAAGTTTCAATGTGTTCCTGGTTAAAATAATTATTATATTGCTTATTAAACTGTTCCCACCAAAAATTTCCAAAATGTGTAATTAAGCTGATTCACGTAAGGTTATAATTGGTCCTGTGTTTAACTGCATTGCATTCTTCTGGAAAGAAACTTTACTTGATCATTTGAATAGTCATATAAAAATAATGTTGTACTTACTCACTAGAAATTGCCCGTTGCAAAATGTCATACATGTAAGCCTAACTACTTTTTAACAAAGAGGTTTAAGAGGTTAACCTATTAAACATAAATATTAATCTGTTTCCCTGTCTGTAACAACAGGATAGAGGAGTCATTCTTTTAGCATATAACAACGGAACGTATTATCAATGTCACTCTGTTCACAAAAGCTGTATTTAACGGAAAAAATACGCACACGTTTTTATGCTCTTAATGACTTCATTTTCAAGCCACTTGAAGACAGCAATCAATTTTGTCAGCAATAAATTTAAACTTAGCTTTAAAAAATCATTCCATTGAATCTTGAAAGAGGAAAAGAATTGCATCCTTTCATTCACACAAGACATGTAGGCGTAAACTGGCATTGTACTGACTGATGTGTGAAAACTTCCTCAAATCTAACAAGAGGTCTAGATAAGACAGATTATTCTTTTCTTTACTGCGACAGAGAGATATATGTTCATTTTTTTACAGCATCTTTTGGAAAAAAAATCAGTAGATGATACTAGATAGAGATCTTATCTCAGTTTAAATAAAATACAGAAAACTGGAGTCTGGGCAAATATTCGGACAGACAGACAGATTAATTTAATCCATTTGAGCTAAAAAGCTCATGAAGATAGCATAAGCAAGATATCGGCGAACAGTAGTTTACACAATTTTCAGTAGAAGTATTTTAATAAATAATAAATAATTTTGGTACTTCATCCCGAAAACAGATATCGAAAAGTAACAAAAGTTGAAACATGTGTAGAAAACTTGAAAAAGGTCCAGGAACAGAAAAAAATACGTACATACTAGCGAACATGCACAAATGCACACAGAAAAAACATACAAGCTTTCAAAACAAAAACCGAACAAGCAATGTTTCAACAAATAATCATAATAATAACATATATAATAAAAGAACTTTGTATGCCCTTATGTATGTAGCTTGCAAAATCAATGTTTTACTTAATATCTAAGTATGACTGTGCGATTTAATGAGTGCTTTCATTTTTGTAGAGCTAAACTAAACAATACTTTTAAGAAAAACAAAGTTAAAAGTTATTTTAGCTTTTACAAGAGAGATAACAGCAGACCTTTTCACAAAAAAAATCTTACGATTTATCTTAAGATTTTGACTTACGATAATCGTAAGTGAAATCTTAAGTCATTTTCACAAAACAAATCGTAAGTTAAATTTTTTTATCTTATGATAATTCTTATTCAAGATAAAAACTTATGATACATTTTACTTGTAAATGTAACATTTTACACTTACGAACGGGTAACATCAATCGTTAGGTTAAGACAGATTTTAAGATTTCTCTTACGAAATAAATGTCGTATTCTGATTTATTAAACATACGAGTAAACTAGTAGGGCCAATGACAACTCATTTGGCATAATATAAGAACTCATGAAAAATGTCTACCGATACAAGACAAAGCACCTTATGAAAGATAAACACGATGCGATATATGTATTCTTCAGTATTTATCTGTAAGCTATTTACAGACTTTTAAGATGCCTTTGTGCAAAGAGCTTAATCAAATGGACAGAGCAAATTTTACCTACATGGACAAAACTATAGCATTTGCTGTTCATTTCATTACACAACATAAAAATGTTCGAGGCTATGGAAGCTGGTTAAAAAAATCTAAAATGTCTCACTGACTGCAATGAAAAACAATTTTAACATGACTGACTCGACATTTTTAATATGATAGTGTGTGTGCGTGGCGTGCGTGTGTTTATGATTTTTTTAAGGTGTGACAATTACTTTCTCTTTCATCATCTCTCTTTTTAACATTAAGCTTTCCCTCTAGAAAGCACAATTGCAAAAATGTGTTTAGCTATACGAAAAATACTTGATTAACACTGGAGCTACCAGGAGCAAGAGTCTCCTTCCCCATCGTTAGAAATTCAGTCTATATAATTACCACCAATTATTTTAATGCCTAGACCTGACCGAGCTTTCACCTCCAATCTTTCACTGCCCAACTAATTAGAGACCAAAGTGTGCCGCTTGAATCATAATTACCGTGAACTTACCATATCCAAATAATAGTTTTTCAGTCTTAACTGAATATTTATGCAAATGACAATTGAGATTTTTTTGGTTAAATGTAGCTGAAGGTAGACAAAAATCTAACGGTTGTTGGCACTTAAAATAATTATGTTCTACAAAATTAAACACACGATAAAAGTGGACTCCAAAACGTAGAATTCATGAAACTAATCATGAAAAATTATGACTTAAACGGCTGGTAATTGGTTCAGGGTCCAGGTAACTGGATACGTAGTTACATATAAATCGCAAATACTCAAATTACATCAAATTTCTAAACAAATATAAGCAGAGATAAATGCATGAATTCACAAAACATTGTTGTTTGTTTTAAATATATAGCTCTAGCAAACTAACAACACTACAGATGATAAACCAACAGAAACAAGACAGACTTCCAAATTGCTTACATGTATAAACTTAATTCTCGGATAATCCTGGTGACACGACTGAGGTTTCTCGCCTTTGGTAATTGAAATATATGTGGAGGCAAAAGGGTAACCTGCAGGCAATCACCAACGACAACAAAATGACTGTAATGTCCTCGATTTTAGTATATTTCACCGTTGACAATAGAGATTAAGCAAACCCTTCATTAGAAAGAATATTTTGTCTCTTTATTATCAGATGTTCAGTTAATTTCTCGAACCAGACGAAAGTGAAAGTCCAGGAAATGAGTTCTGCCCCACTGATTAAATACTGTCTATATTTTCAGAGAAGGCTTTTAGATTGAATAGGTTTATGACAAACTGTTATGTCGAATGGTTATATATAACTGAATAATTGAAATAGACACATTTTATCACTTACGTTAATTCTGATAAAATATTAATTGCTAATTATCTTCGATGAAACAAAACTTAGGTCTTACATACCTAAATTCAAGAAGGATATGTGTGTTTTATCTGAACCAAACAATCTGCAAGTCACCTCGTATAACCTTGAATGTATTGAGAAAATTTTGAGAGTTTTTTTTTATAAACGAAACAGACAGTTGCATGACTTACTAACAATGAAAGTTACCACTGTTTGAAATAGTGTTGACCAAATACAATTGTAACTTATATCGACAAAATAATAGGTTCTTAAACATCTAAGAGATCGATTTTTATAGCTTACCATGGTATTGTCTCCGATTTAAACAATTTAATCTTACTTAATGAATGGGATAGTAAACGTCGGGTAAGTCAACAGAAGACAACACAAATTATATTTTCTCACTGTAAAAAAACCAGCGTCTGAGATGCTGCAACCTAACAAATCTCTTGTTGATGTTGAGAGGTAACAAGATGAATTACAACTAGTTCCAATCCATTCTGTACATATTTACATGAACATTCTTATATAAAACAAAACATGTTGATGGACGGGAGATAACGTTTTTCTTGGTTCTCTTTCGTCTTTCATTGGCAGAGCTCATTTATCAATTTACCTGACATTGTGTACCTTGCTACATTAGTACCAAAAACACATTGCTTCATCTGTCTGAATTGCAGCAATATTTTAACTTGATTGAATATGGCAGTTAGATGCATCAGACTTTGAATTTTGACCTTAATGCAAAATACTGCAATTATGGAATTGGATTTAAATACTTAAAAAACTGAATTCTGTTTTTTTATCAGTTTCCATGGGTCCATTTAATCTGAAATATGAATCTTTTTTATACAGTCTCCAGCTGAATAGTCTGCTCTTCTTAGAAAAAAGATAACATTCCCATTTTTTTTCAATCATTTAATACAATATAGTTTTGAGGTCAGAAAAACTCAGCCATTCTCATAATGGACCAGTTCGTTAGAGAAGCATGAAACATGATATTTACGTCAGCCTTTAGGGAAGCGAATCTAACATCACGTCTGCATGTAGAATACAACTTGCCTTTTGTCAAAACAGACCGTCTGTGCACCTTCTAGCTGACTTTAGCAAAGGGTGTCTTTAGAAATATAATACGGACACTAACTATTGAATGGTAAATTGTAGAGGAAATGTCAGGGGCATGTTTGTGCTGATTAACTTGAAAATATCAAAACTATGCTTATTCTGTAATGATATAAAGTTGTATCATGATAATTATGTATGTTCCATACTTCAAGCAAATGTTTACCCTGATACGAATATCCATGCTAAATGTATTATAACTTCATACATAAGGTTTGACAACATTCTAAATTTATCTGAAGATTTTCAAACCAATTTACAACTTTTTGGTACCTCTTTAGGATCTTGAAATAAAATGAAAAGGACTTTCAAGAATAATCTCTGAGCCAGGTATTTCTTGATAGTGTTCTTGTCCTATTCTTGTAGAAACTGCGTCCTTCAGGCTCTGTAACTTACATCAACAAATATTCAGACTTCTCTTAGATATAAACTCATCTACATATCATAAGATAACAGACTTACTTTCAGGATAATATTCAGACATATTTTTGGCCCTTTGAGAAATGACTTAATACAAAAATACAAAACAATTCTGCAATATCACTTTTTTGTTTCAATACCATTTCAAGGGGGTTATTTATCTTTCCTCAGAAATGCCATATCAATATTTTATTTTCATAAAAAATTAAAGTTCGTGGCAAAAGAGCAGAAGACAGTTTTCTTTGCTTTTTGTCAGCTATATCTCTCAGAAGAATGACTTTAATGAAATAAAGCAATGGATGACACACAGAAATTTAAAGCCTTGTTCGAAGAAAAGGATTGACATGTTGTCTTCTTTAAGAAACAAATATGGCTCTCTAGAACCGTTAAAAGTTCTATCGAGAATCATTTAATAACTGACTGTTTAAGAAGAGAACTGAAGCTTCAAAATAACCACCATTTCTTCCTTAAACAATGTTCAAATGACTTTTTACAGTCACAAAGATATCTTTCGACTGTATTTATGTTATGAATTGTCAAAAACACATTCCAACTCCAATAAATTGTTTAAAAAGAATAAATTAATCGCTGTTAGGTAGAATTGTACTACACAAAAGGGGGTATAAAATATCA
Organism: Cyclina sinensis; assembly: GCA_012932295.1. Taxonomy (NCBI): domain Eukaryota; kingdom Metazoa; phylum Mollusca; class Bivalvia; order Venerida; family Veneridae; genus Cyclina; species Cyclina sinensis. Next base: position 22,191,006 of record JAAONU010000012.1, on the reverse strand, counting down.
CAGTTAACCATTGAAAGACTTTTACACAGACCTATGGAAATATCTTTTGTTAATTTACAACCAGTCCACTGATTATGCTCTGATGCTTGGCTTTCTACGTGGTGGGCTTTTGTCATTTGTATTTTTTTAGAAGCACACTTTGTCTGAACTACTGGACAAATGCTCTTCCATGATACCATCAAATTATAATTAACTATATTCTTACTATACAGTCAAAAGACGCCTTGTTGTTGTCACTGAATAATTAAAGATATAGGCTCAAAAATAATATGCCTTCATTTCTTTTGTTTTTAGCGCTTCAGTCTAGTTGCAATACTATTTTACAGTAGAAAACACCAAGTCATTCATGGAATAATAAACAAATATTAGTAAATAAATCCCTATGACTTACTTAACGTATATTATTTCAACTGAAAACAAACCCTAAATTCATAAAAGATATAAACAAGAGGGCCATGATGGCCCTAAATTGCTCATCTGAGTTTCATTGCTCATGTAACAAATATCATTACTGGTTGTTATGGGTGCAAGTTTGAATACGTTTGCAATAAGTTTGAAGACTCTGGGTGTAATGGTACTCAAAGTTTTTAGCAGAAATAGTTTTACTCTACAGGTCCCAGTGACTTTGACCTTTGACCTACAGACCCCAGAACCAATAGGGATCTTCTAATATAATTACCCTATGAAGTTTGAAGGTTCTGTGTGTAGTGATACTCCAGTTACTGAGAAGAAATAGTTTTCACTCTACAGGTCCCTTTGACCTCGACTTTTGATCTACTGACCCCAAAAATGGTTGGGTTCTTTTACTGAGTAAAGAAAATCATCCCATGAAGTTTGAAGGCTCTGGGTAAAATGGTACTCCAGTTACTGAGCAGAAACAGTTTTAACTCTACAGGTCCTTGTGAACTTAACCTTTGACCTATGGACCATAAAAACAATAGGGTTCTTCTAATACAATTATCCTATAAAGTTTGAAGGCTCTGGGTGTAATGGTACTACAGTTACTCTGCAGAAATAGTTTTCACTCTACAGGTCCCTGTGACCCTGACCTTTGACATACTAGCCCCAAGAACAATATGGTTCTTCTATCATCCTATGAAGTTTGGAGGCTCTGGGTGAAATGGTAATCCTCCTGTTATTGAGTGGAAACGGTTTTCACCCTAGAGGTCCCTCTGACCTTGACCTTTGACCTACTGACCCAAAACACAAAAGGGATTTTTTGTACTCAATAAGGGCAATAACCCTGTGATGTTTGAAGGCTTTGGGTCAACTGGTACTCAAGTTATTGAAGGGAGACGATGTGTGAAAGACAGACAAACAGACACCCATGGACAAGGCAAAAACAATATGTCTCCATCAGAAGGTCGGGGTTGGGGGGAGACATAACAACGAACAATTGAAGGTATAGCCCTTGGCGTTTCAGAGCAGCAGATTTCCCTATATAAATCCTTGTGTAAAATCGAATGACCCCCCTCCCCGGCTTGGGCCAGTTTTGACAAGAAGATTTTTAAAACTTTACCTATATAACTCTATGAAAAACATTTGACCCCTGGGCGGGGCCATTTTTGACCCAGGGGCTATGATTTGAACAAACTTGGTGGAGGTCTGGTAGACAATGCTGTACACAAAATATCTTAACTCTAGGCCTTGTGGTATCTGAAAAGAAGATTTTTAAAGTTTTTCCTACATAACTCTATGTAAAACATGTGACCACTGGGGCGAGGCCATTTTTGACCCAGGGGCAATGATTTGAACAAACTTGGTAGAGGTCTTCTTGACAATGCTACATACAAAATATCTAAGCTCTATGCCGTTTGGTTTCTGATGTGAAGACTTTTTAAACTTTTTCCTATAACTCTATGTAAAACATGTGACCCCTGGAGCGGGGCCATTTTTGACCCAGGAGCCATGATTTGAATAAACTTAGTAGAGGTCCACTGGACAATGCTACACACCAAATATCTAAACTCTAGGTCTTGCGGTTTCTGACAAGAAGATTTTTAAAAGTTTTTCCTATATAAATTTATGTAAAACATGTGACCCCTGGGGCGGGGCCATTTTTGACCCAGGAGCCATGATTTGAACAAACTTGGTAAAGGTCCACTGGACAATGCTGCACGCCAAATATCTAAACTCTAGGTGTTGTGGTTTCTGACAAGAAGATTTTTAAGTTTTCCCTATATAAATATATGTAAAATTAACTGACCCCTGTGTGGGGTCAGTTTTGACCCCACGGTCATAATTTGAACAAACTTGGTAGAAGTCCACTAGATGATGCTTCATACCAAATATCTAAACTCCAGGCCTTGGGGTTTCGGAGAAGATTTTTAAAGATCCAACTTTCAAAATCTAATTTTAGTTTCAGTGAACCAGAAATGCAATGGACCAGAACCATTTGAACAATCTTGGTAGAGTTTCATGCAAGGAACATCCCAGGCAAGTTAGGTGAGCTAAAAAAGCATTAACCAGTCATTAACCAGTTTAAGATTGTGTAATAAAAATTGTTGATTTATGGAAGGTAAATAAACTAGTTTTTTAATGGTTCATTTCAAAGCAAATATATGTTTGTACAAACAATCATTTCAAAGCAAATATATGTTTATACAAACAACGGAGTATTTTCAACAAGCATTCGTCTGTGTAATATTTTCCACCTACGCAAGAAATATATTATCTCTCTGGCAGGCAAAAAACAGCTGCATTTTGTTTAATTTTCCTTTTCCATATTTGCACATTGCCCAAATATTGGCACGATCTAAGATTTCCTCGTAGATTATCGGCTGCATGCAGAAAAGTGAGTCATCCATGCTAGCTCAGCGTTTCCGATCCCGGATTATTGGCGTTCATATTATATCCATGTCAAAAAGATCCTCGATTATCTAGAAACTAAAACGCAGAACGCAAACTGTGTGAAATTGAAACTAATACAACACACAGCTTCACCAGACCATGTTTTTTCTTAATGTAGATGCAACTGTATCGAAAAATCAATCTAGATTTTGAGTTAAAGAAAGGAGCACAGACTTAGAAAGGTCAATACTAACTAAATTTTAGATACTGCCTGCAAAGAAAGCTCTTCTATCAAGTGATAAATTCTGCATCGGTCGCTACAGATTACTGCGAATTTCTAAATAAGAAGTAGTGAGCTACTTAAATTATACCATTGATTTCTTGTACTTAGGTGATTACCTTGCTTAAATAAACTGAAACAAAACATAGAAAATGTGGAGAATGGCTAATGTCTACAATCCCAGAAAAGTCAGGTCAAAGTTCTTCCTTCTGAGGAAATAAAGATGCATAATAAAATCAAATGAAATAAAATAATAAAAATGTTTTTTTAAAAATGTTTTTTTTTATCCATCTCGTGTACTTTTCTGATTTGGTTTGGTGTAGCTTGAATTTTACCCCTTTATTTTCAAAGAATAATCGGGACTGTAGGCATTAACCATTCTCCAACAGTCTGTAGATAAAACATTAATCAAATTTGAAAACTGTTATAACCATGTTGTTGATATGTTAAACATGTGAATTACTGGTACTTTATCTTGAAATTTTATCTGATACATTTGTAGTTATTGATAAAACACCAAAAAAATATATGGACCAGAAACTACAATAAACAGTGTTACAGTAGTTAAAACATTTTCCAACTAAATCTTATTGTGCCTATTTCACATTTCCAGAGTTATTACCTTTTAAGAGGAATAATAATTTGCCTGCTGTCATTCAAATGTAAGTTTCATAATAAAGACGTTTCTCTCAAACATTAATTTGTTTGCCTGTTTGTAACAACAGGATACGGGTATTATTGTTTAGATCTCGAAGATCGCAATAAATCACATACCTTATATTACTGTCAATCATTTCACCAGGCCTATGTTTACCGAGAAAATTACTCACACGCTTCATACTGCTTCAAGCTTCAATTTCCAACCATTTGAAGACAGCACTAAATATTGTCTCTATGTTTAAATCACTTAAATGCTTGTTTAAAGTTAGGTTTAAAGATTTAATGTCTTCGTTTATTTTGAGACAGAAAAGGCATTTTCTTAAATCTCGATTACAAACAAAAAAATACCAGCAAAGTGAAGACCGCACACTTTTACTTGATTAACAACTTGTATAATTAGAGAGAACAAAGACAACGTTTTTAATAATACCTGTTACTAGCATAAAGGTCATTCAGATTTTGTCCTTTAGTTTGTTATAGTTTGTTTTACTCTCGTATATCTTATCATAATGCATTATGTATATGTCATGGAAAATGAAAT